>OZ024912.1:62455078-63197578 GCA_964017125.1 Flabesymbios commensalis
CCGTCTAATGGTGGCAAACTGGTAAAAACTCTTCAATATTCACCTGAATGATACACACTTCATGTGAGGTAACCTGTATTTAATTTCTCACTTTAAATAACTAATACATATTTGTAAAAAATAAAAAAATCTCCGATTTTCACCTATATGATACACACTCGGTCAAATATTTTCTCGTCTATTTTCTATGTCTCAGGAGGGACCCCATTTTCGGCTAACATATTTAACATTTGATCTAATATTTCATAATGTTCGTTTATATAATGCAGTCTTGTTGGAATATTTTCATGCTTTTGACTAAGGTAGGTGTACCTTTCTCCCTCTTTGTTAAGTAATGTGTATTTAATTACTCAGTTTACCTAATGGTGGCATACTGGTAAAAATTCTTCAATATTCACCTGAATGATACACACTACATGTGAGGTAACCTATATTTAACTTCTCACTTTGAATAACTAATGCATCTTTGTAAAAAAAATCGATTTTCACCTATATGATACACACTCGGTCAAATATTTCCCGTCTATTTTCTATGTAAATAACACTTACTGAAATATAATGAGGTTGCGAGTGAGAACTGAGATCGGTTACTGCCCGCTTCGCTGATCTCAGCTCTCACTCGCAACCTCATTATATTTCAGTAATTGTTATTTACATAGAAAATAGACGGGAAATATTTGACCGAGTGTGTATCATATAGGTGAAAATCGATTTTTTTTACAAATATGCATTAGTTATTCAAAGTGAGAAGTTAAATATAGGTTACCTCACATGTAGTGTGTATCATTCAGGTGAATATTGAAGAATTTTTACCAGTATGCCACCATTAAGTAAACTGAGTAATTAAATACACTTTACTTAACAAAGAGGGAGAAAGGTACACCTACCTTAGTCAAAAGCATTAAAATATTCCAACAAGACTGCATTATATAAACGAACATTATGAAATATTAGATCAAATGTTAAATATGTTAGCCGAAAATGGGGTCCCTCCTGAGACATAGAAAATAGACGAGAAAATATTTGACCGAGTGTGTATCATATAGGTGAAAATCGGAGACTTTTTTATTTTTTACAAATATGTATTAGTTATTTAAAGTGAGAAATTAAATACAGGTTACCTCACATGAAGTGTGTATCATTCAGGTGAATATTGAAGAGTTTTTACCAGTTTGCCACCATTAGACGGCCGGGGGCCCTAGGGTAGTGGTTAGCACCGCTGCCTTTCACGTCAGAGTTCGGGGCTCGGTTCCCTGTCTCGGCGGTTTGAAAGAAACAAAATAATGTTTCTTCCCCATCCACGTGTGAAAGTCAGTATTGTGAGGAGCCTCTGTGACCGGGAGGTAGCGTGCCCGGCCTCAGACCGCCAGGGCTCAAATTTCGAATCCTGTGTCTGGAGGACAGTGTCATCTCAATCATCTCACCATCCTCAGAAGGTTCTCCTCGCCCGGTTTAGCCTATATGTGCACAAAGGTGGCCTAAAGCCCGATTCATTTCATTTCATTTTGCCACCATTAGACAAACTGAGTAATTAAATACACTTTACTTAATAAAGATGGAGAAAGGTACACCTACCTTAGTCAAAAGCATGAAAATATTCCAACAAGACTGAATTATATAAACTAAAATTATGAAATATTAGATCAAATGTTAAATATGTTAGCCGAAAATGGGTATACATTTTACATGTATACATCACTATAACAGAAAGGGAAATATTTGAACATGCAAGCATCACTGAGAAAAGTGGGATGCAGGTTGATATAAATTAGATGAAAGATTGAAAATATTTCAACAAACGTGCTTTAATGGGACAAAATCAATATTTGAGCAATTTACCTCACTTGAACAAATTTGGTAAATATTTCAATAGGTGTACATTACTCAAAGAAATCGGAAAATATTTAACCTAATTTTAATCAGAAATATCGAGACACGTATGCATAACCAATTAAATATATCAGCATAGATCAATAAAGTATGACCTACAACGCTGAAAGTCGGAAAATGTGCTGCTTTGAAAAGTCGAAAATCGGGAAATAAAAACTAAATATCTCACAAAGTGCGTAATACATACAGGGAAGTGGGTCATTATTTTAACAAGTGTGAGGCCAAAAATCATTAAATGTTTCAAAAAATGTGACAACTTTAGTGATAAATTAAAAATATTTATAGAATTTTGAAGTCCTTAGATATAAAATATTTTACAAGTTCGCATAGCTTACATAGGTGTGAAGAATCGATCAACGAGTATGAACTAAAAAGACAGAAATTGAAAATGGTGGTGCTTTGAAAAGTCGAAAATCCAGAAGAGTATTAAAAATATCACAAAGTCTGAATATCAGAAATAAAATGTAACATTATTTTAACAGGTAAGTAGCGAAAAATCTGGAACAGTTTCAAACTGTACCACATTTAGTGAGTAAATTGAGAATATTTATTAAATTTTGAAGTCCTTAGATATAAAATATTTTACAAGCTCGCTAGCTTATGCAGGTGTAAAGAACGTGTGGAAATATTTAGGACACATAGAGCAAAGTGGAAAAATATTTTACCATTTTAGTATTACGTATAAGAAAATCCACACTATTTTAAGAAGTCCATAGTGAAAAATCGGAAAATGTTTTAAAATTCTCTTAAAATATCTTGTCATATTCGCATAAATTTTAAGAAAAGGCACACTCTTTCAACAAGTACTTATGGAAAATTGCTAAATGTTTCGAAAATGTGGAATACCTAGTAGTAAATTAAAATATTTATAGAATTTTTGACGTATTTGGATGTGAATTTAAAATATTTCACAAGTTCTAATAGATTATACGAAATTTGAAGCTATTTTAGCAGATGTGAAGAATAACTATGTAGACCTATGACATAGTGAAATTAAAACATTAGGAAGTTATAAATTGAGCCATAGTAATCTGCAACATTAAACCAACATCAGCTCAATATCCTATGTATGCAGGAATTAGACTTAATATCCCGTTCAGTCAAGCGGTCAGTGGTCATCCCAGCAAACAGTCACGTTGAAACAATGATGTTCAGTCCAGCGCTGAGCCAGCATTGGTGAGACGCTGGCGGCACTGACAGTACTCGAGGGTTCGATAACAGCGTGTCTCTGTCACGGGAGATAGTAATCTGCAGCCTTTGTTAACACACCTGCTGCCAGCGAGCACGAGTGGCGGCGTTAGAGTGGATGGGGGCTTGCACAATCTCTACGTTTCAGGTGAGCGATTAATTCATTCCACTTTATCTAAGGTCAGCAGCGACCATTATAAAATATACGAGCATGACGCGGGTGAAGAGTCAAAGTGAGATAAGTCACATTTAACGTTTCGGTAGTTAATGAGGCTACGCGTGTGTATGATAATCTCTACGTTTCAGGTGAGCGATTAATTCATTCCACTTTATCTAAGGTAGACATCAGCGTCCATTATAAAATATACGAGCATAAAGACATTAAGGTGAGCGTCCGTTATAAAAATCTGTGTGTATAAAGACGATGTCGTTTCCGAACATTTTATTCTTAAACGCCGGTTGCAGGTACTCTTAAGAATATGAATTGTGTAGAATGTGATGGTCTTCAGAGCTGGTACAAGAACTGTACAGAGACGGGCATGATTGTCTGCCTCTACTGTAATGCGGCGATGGATGGCAGCAGGCATTGGCGGGCAACAACCCACATACTGCAAAGATGCCCGAAAGGGAAGATTGCATTTCAAAATGCAATGCGCTGTATTTGTAAGGACTGTTGCCGCACATGTGGATCCAGACAAGGCGACAGCGGCTCCGTATGGGACGGTTGGAGACGATTCACGGCTTGCAGACACAGTTACTGCTCAGAATGCACCAAGAGGCAGATGGAGGTGGAGCGATTCACCTGTAGCCGATGCTTTTGGGACTATGTAGAGTAGGCCCCGAGTGACTACAAGGTGAATGTTTATATTTTATTACAATATAACTTATTACTAAAGTAAATACTAAAGTAAACAGTTACTCGTGTTTGCGCTTGCACTGCAACATTACTATATTCTTCATGTTGTAGTCAAATTAATTTCCTAGAAATATTTGCCTCTGAAGTTATTGAATTTTATGCAGTTTCGCGTAGGTCTACGTGGTGGCTATCATATGGTCAGCACCTCCCAATAGTTAAAGTACTGGTTTTTCTATCAAGCTGAAGTGATCTTTCATCTTGTCAAATTCATCGCAACTCACATGTGACATGCACCAGTTTATCATAGAATATCTTCAATATTTTTTAGTGATTCCATAACTCACTGTTAGATTACCATTTAATAATCATCTGTGAACCTGTGTGTGTGATTGCGGCATAATGTATTGCTTTGTTTTGTCCGGATATTTATTTCTTGGCCCAGATTGAAGGTCGATCTTATCAGTTCGATAATGTCATAAATAGTATCGTGTTATGTTTAGTTTTGGCTGCCTTCTGCTGTTGGTCTGTAACGTTGACCTTCTAGTGCTAGGCCTATGCATTCGATGTTATCTCACATATTTTAATAAATAATTCAATTTGTATATAATTTTTAAAATTTGATAAGGCTCATCCTACTAACATTTTGGTCAAATGCTATGAAGGCTATATTCAAGTATATAATCATGGGAATGAGTAGATTAATGTATCTGTCAGAATGATCTGCTGACGCATAGATTCTCACAAATATATACTGTAGATGTGGTAATATTTGCGTAGTTTTAATTTTCGGGAGGAGGAGAAATTCACGAATTTAAGAATCCTGCGAAAATTATTATTATAATAGCGCTACTATCATCGAAATTTATCATTCTCGAATTCTAGACTTCATGACAAGTCCTAAAATCACACAAATCTAAACACAAAAATCTAAACACGCGAAAATTATCAGATCTACAGTATTTTGCGTGAATTTAAGATGTCGTCGAGATTCATCAAAATTCAATTATACTACTGGGGAGGTATTTTTTTATTATTTTAATTCTATTTGACTTATATCGTGGAAATTATTGTTTATATAGTTCCCGAAGAAGAAGAAGAAAAAGAAGAAGAAGTAAAATAAAAGAAGAAGAGAAAGAAAAGAAGAAGAAGAATATTTAAAACGAGTGCAAAATATACACATTATATTATTATAATATTATATACATCGTGCTGCGCTAGAACAGGTAGATGCCTCTGCAAGCTAGGCAGCTTGTTGTTTTAAATATTTAATAAATTAATTTTTAACAGTAAGATTCAGTTATTGAGTCATCATAATTCGCATGTTTGTGTAAACATAAAGCCTGATCTGAGATATGCAAATGCGGGTGTCCACCTGTGAATTTGCCCTCATATTTAGCACCTAAACAAAGTGGGCGAATGTCTATTTTATAAACAATAAATGTAATGCGATGCCACATAATATGCATACCATAGTGCAAGCTTACCATAATAATATGTGTATGCTGTTAGAGAAAAATCAAAATAATGTTAAGCATTGCTGACGAGTCAAACGTTTATTTTCCTGTATATCTATCATAAATATTGGTGCACTTGTCACTTATTACAGGTTCAGCAAGTCGAGAGTGCAATAAACGCGCTCCGGAATTGAAAAGGAGTCGTGCTCACTAATGGGGCGCACATACTTGAGGTCACAAGGTACGGACCGTAATGACCTTGTGAAAATAAATAATGCATTAGATGCATCGAGTGATTATTGTGGCGGTATCCAGTCAAATACTAGTATTGATCCAACATTGGTTTGATGCTGGTTCACGACTATTTAGATTAAACTAATAATTTGCTGCAGTAAGATTAAGTTATGAATAAATTGAGTCATCATAGTTCGCATGTTTGTGTAAACATAAAGCCTGATCTGAGATATGCAAATGCGGGGGTCCATCTGTGTCATACTTAGCACCTTGAATCCTGTAGTGACGATGGAGTCGCTTAATCCGTTAACGTTGGGCCAGTGTGCGTTGAAAGTAACCGCCGAGATTCATCATAATTCAGGTTTATATTGACCCTGGAATTTAGAGGGTTAACTTGAGATTGTGCCTTGGATTTAGAAGTTTATTTGACAAAAATCACCCTGGAAATATTTAGGACACATAGAGCAAAGTTGATAAATATTTTACCATTTTAGTATTACCTATAAGAAAATCCACACTATTTTAACAAGTCCATAGTGAAAAATCGGAAAATGTTTTAAAATTATCTTAAAATATCTTGTCATATGCGCATACATTTTAAGAAAAGGCACACTATTTCAACAAGTACTTATCGAAAATTGCTAAATGTTTTCGAAAATGTGGAATACTTAGTAGTAAATTAAAATATTTATAGAATTTTTGACGTATTTGGATGTGAATTTAAAATATTTCACAAGTTCTGATAGATTATACGAAATTTGAAGCTATTTTAGCAGATGTGAAGAATAACTATGTAGATCTATGACATAGTGAAATTAAAACATTAGAAAGTTATAAATACAATACAGTGTTTGCATGATTCCATTTTAGATGTTGTTCTGACAGCTACTTCCTACGTACTAATTTCTGCATCCTATTTACAAACTTCATATATATATTTAGTTCATGATGAAAAGGAACCAAAATTGGCCCTAGGATTTATCGGGTCTATATTAAAATTGTCTGAAGGATTAATTTGAAAAAAAAAATGACCCTGGAATTGACCCTGGAATTTTAGGGGTTAATTGGTGTGGGTATTTTATTACATGAACGCTGTTAGAATTTAAACACAGGTCCCTGAATGCATGTGTAAACATAAAGCCTGATCTGAGATATGCAAATGCGGGGCAGTGAATCCTGTAGTGACGATGGAGCCGCCTAATCCGTTAACGTTGGGCCAGTGTGCATTGAAAGCCAACCGCCGAGATTCATCATAATTCAGATTTATATTGGCCCTGGAATTTAGAGGGTTAACTTGAAAAATTGCCCTTGGAATTTAGAAGTTATGGAGCCGCTTAATCCGTTAACGTTGGGCGAGTGCGTTGAAAGTAACCGCCGAGATTCATCATAATTCAGGTTTATATTGACCCTGAAGTTTAGAGGGTTAACTTGAAAATTGGTCCTTGGATTTAGAAGGTCTATTCGAAAAAATTGACCCTGGAATTTAAAGGGTTAACTTGAAAAATAACCCGTGGATTTAGAAGGTTTATTTGAAAAAAAATTGACCCTGGAATTTAAAGGGTTAACTTGAAAATTGGCTCTTGGATTTAGAGGGTTTATTGGAAAAAAAAAAGTTCTTGGGCTCAAAGGGTTGATTGGCTGCCATTTTGGATTACGGCGGCCATTGATTGGCGGCCATTGATTGGCGGCCATTTTGGATTGTGGCGGCCATTTTTTATTCCCATTCCTGATCACTAATCGTTTTCCACCGTCAATCCCATAAAACTTGCTCACCCTATACTACTTGCAGCGAGCATGATAAGGGTGATCAAGTGCGAACACCAAAGGAGCTATCTTCTGCAGTGCCTGGATATACAAGTGAATTAAGTCCCCTTCTCTTAATGATCTGACGACACACAACAAATGATAACTGAATCTCTAGTGGCAGACTCCAGAATTTAAATTGCGGATTTTCGTCTTCTTTCAGTTGACTCCACTCGTCAGAATTACCAGCATGATCATTATGTTCTTCAACATATGATGAGTAAGCCTTTTGCAACAGAGTGTACAGTGCTGCAGCTGTGACCTAGAGTGCGTGTCCCGGATACATGCGACGCCTTTAAAAAAAATCTGCCTTTTCTGCCTTTTCAGGAGTTGCTATGTCAGCTCGAACAATAGCTTCTGTCTATCCACTGTTGTCCAACCATTTTCCTAGTGCTTTCCAGGCTGTCATTTCTATATGAAGCCCGCCGAACATGATCACATATAAATCCTCTCCATAACTGTTAGGACTGATCCACTGTATTTGCTTCGTTATGTCAAACAATGGCTGATCACATGCCATGACCGGAGTTTATCCAGGGTTTAAGTACTGGACTGCCTTTAAGATGACATCTATTGAATGACGGGACATGGCTGGTGATGCAGCTTGCTCTTCAAACCAAGATGCAATGATAAAATAGCAAGGTTTGATTCACTGGTGCCTTCCTCGTGATGTGCATGGAAGGCAGACCATGATGACTTCATATCATCTGAATCACTATCTAGGCAGAATTCATGTACTTGATCCAGCCATCTGAATCAAATATTTACCACATAAGAATAGCTTAATATAATCAACAGAGCGCCTACATAAAAGAATAATGCATGGCAAATTGTATTTCCTCTTACCTGTGTTCCTTCTGCATTGTAGATACAGCTTGATCGCCATGACTGATTAGAGCACTATTAGTCTGTGGAACTTTGGCTTTATTCTTGGGAAGAAACAATGGAGGAACATTTGTGTGCTCTTCTGGAAGTGGCGCTTTTCTTGGTGAGACGAGCTAACATGTGATTCAATTATCCTTGCCTCGCCGGGATTTGTGTGGCATGGATGCTGGAATAAAGATATGGATCTATAGTATCATATGCAGCTGTTGTAAAAACTCCATGTCGGGGTTGACGAGGACAGACTACATCTTCTGACTTGTAAAGTTCTGATATATCATTTCCCAGATCAGCTGATATGCTTAAAATTCTGTCATATGATACTGATAATCAAAGGTCGTAGAATTTATCAACCAAGCTACGTTTGCGGGTTTCACCATGTAACAACAGTCTCACATATATTGGAAGATCCCATAGTGTTGTGGTATGTTCCTGTTGCTTGCTTGCGATGACGAAAAAAGCTGTTATAGAAAATACACTGTGCAACACAAAAAACGGTTTGAATCTCAAATGAATTATTTGTCTGTGTTTGAATGTTTGATCCTCCTAGTATCATTCCCACTAATGATCTCAAAGATTGAGGGGTGCTTTCCTGCTGACAATTATTGTCCAGTGAGTTGTGAAACTTCGAATCTGTACTAAACATGTCCCGTCGAACAATCTTCGCGGCCTGTGACAAAATCCAGGCTTCGTCATCAAAATTGCGTTTATATGCTTGTCGTAAGGCGGCTCCCACGTCTTTGCTGAATGCGAGGAGAACATCACTGCCTACTCTGTAAGCTTTAAGATCTTGTTGACGTGCTAGAATTCTGGTTTTAAAGTGAGTGTTATTAAAATGGCCCGAAACATCATCTCCAAGCAGCTTTAGACGAGACTTATAATTATAGACTAGCTAATCTAAATACGGGAGCTGCGTCACTTTCTAAATTCAAGTGAATTTCTCCAGAACTTTGATCACAGAAAAAAACAACTTTCCTTAGATATATTAGTTGAAGTACAACTCTACCTTGTTGCCTTCTTGGTGTCAGAAGAGGTTTAAATGTCACTGCTTTTCCGTTTTTGTTACTTAGAAATCTCTCTATCCAGCTTCAATTCACTGAACCCTTTTATGCAATTCTTATGCCATTTGGCTTGATTATCAACAAGTGTTGGGAGCTTTTCCTTTGCCTTTGTCCAATAACGCTACATTCAATGGCATTGGTAGAGACCCTATCTTATCAAATTCTTGAATTGCTGAAGCTGCTTTTTCATATGTCTTTAGTGGATCTATATCCGAACGCTCTGTCCCCAAAGGCCACTGCAGAGCCTCATCTTTATTATCTTGACAAAATATACACTTATCCCAATCCATTGATTGTGACTTTTGTGGCTGGTCCACAGACTTTTCTGTCAAACGTTTCTTTGACATGATGCAATAGCACACCATTCACAAGCCAAGACTATACTTTTACTGAAACTAATTCCACTACAACTTTATTATATAAGACGTCTCGCCCTCAGTTATGCACGTTACAACATGATTGTTTCAACGTGTCGTCTTTGCTGAGAAACAAAGTGAATATTAATGAGAAATTCATTTTGCAGGAGAAATACTTCATGTAAAATATTTGTTGGTTGAATATATAAAAATAATCCAAAAGGCAGTTACTGTCTTTTTGCCAATCGATGCTAAAAATGGCATCTATTTTGGATTGCACAATTTTTTATCAGAAATTTATTTGAATAGATTTATTCCAAGATGATTTACGGTCAAACAAAGTGTGTCTATCACAGCAGATAACATTGTTTTAATAATCATTAAAATATCATTATTTTTTATTGCATTGGTCGCCATCTTGAAAATAGCGGCCATCTTGGATTCCACCATTTTTATCATTTGTCTACACGTATTTGCATGTGTCCCTGTGCAGCAGAAACTTTATACATTCAATTTTAAATTATTTTTTGATAATCACAATACAATTTAGTAATTTTTTTAATTTGGCCGCCATCTTGAAAAAGTCAGATCAATGATTGTTTTGGATTTGCTCGTGATGCAAGTTGGTTCTTTGACATGCTGTTCAAAATTAAAAACACAAGCAATACTTTAAGCAGAGGAGGCTAAGGACCCGTCATTCTACACATGACTGTAATCACAGTTAAAGTCGCCTGTTCTAATAGACTCATTGTTAGTTTTATCAATATTAATGAGGAGATCTTCAATTTTTTGAATTGCTGATTTAAAAAAGTTGGTCTTTGATTTTCTGGCCAATTTGGTGACATGGTTTCAAAGTTTACGATAAACAGACCAATTGTTGGGATTCCCAGTCTTGATGGCTAGCTGTGCCAATGCAGCTCTCGCATTTGTAGTGTCACTGTTAGTGGCTTGTGGTCATTCTTTGCCCATGCGTTGCGGCATATGTTACATCATCGTAGTTAGTTAGGCGTTAAGTGCTAGGATGGGGGGGCTGCCGTACTGGTAGTGAATGGGTAGGGTATGGGAGCTCACAGCCCGGGCACATATGAGAGGATGAAGAGGGGTGTATCGCCCCTAAATGTGAATGCTCTGGGGTAGCAGGTGCGATATGATTTTGCATGGCGAACATCCTGTGAACGTAACTGATTTCCCGATGGGATATGATTTTGTTTGACAGACCGTGGAAGGGAGCGACTCCCTGGGAGCGACTATTACCCTGTGGTGTTTTGCATCACTTACTATACTTGTACAGATGCAGAAGGTGGTGACGTCTAGCGAACATGATGAATAAATGGATGAACCGGAAAAAGATAAACTAACCGGAAACGCTGGCAGACATGTCAGGCTGTCTATTTTCTCAGAAAACAGACTGATTATCTTTGTTTTAAGGGTAATATTTTTTTAATGCTTTTAAAAACTTGTGCATATACTATTTGTTTGTGATATGTGGAAAGTTTTACATGCGTTGTATAACTTCCCTTGAAATGTCAACATTTCACTGCCTTCGGTAACTTGCGTTTAAAAAAATCAGATCGACAACAAAAT
Source organism: Flabesymbios commensalis (assembly GCA_964017125.1). Classification (NCBI taxonomy): domain Eukaryota; kingdom Metazoa; phylum Annelida; class Polychaeta; order Terebellida; family Flabelligeridae; genus Flabesymbios; species Flabesymbios commensalis. The sequence continues at coordinate 62,466,387 of OZ024912.1, forward strand.
TACAAAATGTCAAATCCATCATTCAGTCCAGACTCATTCCATCAATCATAATCTAACGTAGTAGGCTAACCTGGTGACGCTACTAGTCTACTCCATGATTAGACATTATAACAAGCGGTAGGTATGAAAAGCGAGGGATACCTATAAAGCGAGAGAGGATCAATAAGGCCTAAGGGGCTTCGTATGGTAGTGACTAGTGTAATACATGTATATGATTATCAGATTATGATGTATTTATCGATGACGATGTCACAATAAAATATATGCATGTAGACGATTGTCGTTAATGCGTTATGTAATTGTTATTTTTTTTTTATTTGGGAGACAATACAGGTCCAGTTTTGTGAAAGAAAGAGACTCCGCTTCGTTTGAAAGTCTCTTTCGCTTTGACAGGCGGCTGTGAGCGACACCTGGTGTGTACCCGGTAATCACTTAGTCGCTCACGTTCCTGCTAAAACACGAACATCACGAATGTATATGTATGTATCTAACGTTACCACTGGCACACGAATCATTAGTAATCAGCCAAAATTTAAAAAAAATAAGGAGTTATAGGGTAGACTACCTCTTAATTACAAAATTAGGACTAATATATTTTATTTATGTGAATGTAACGAAAATAATTATTTAAATCTCCTTTGTCACCAGAAGTAGGCCTATTCCTACCTAAACAAACTGATCATGACTCGCACGCTGGCATAGGGCCTATTGTATCATGGGCGCGTATTTTCCGAACGCCGGCCACAAGAAAGAACACTGTATTTAACGTACAGGCTATAATACTATCTATAATATAATACTATAGGCCTATAATACTATAGGCCTAACAATATCTTGTAGCGCTCAAGATTACAATATAAACTGGTTTATCTGGATATGTATGTCATTCATATATATCGGCCCATACATCAAAGCTCTCTGTGTATTCAAGAGTCGGTCTAGGTGAAATGCAATTGAAAAGAAAACCGCCTAAAACACAATTAACTTAACAGTAGATAAAACACCACCTGAAATGCAATTAACAACAACAGTAGATAAACAGCGTCCAAAATGCAATTGACGACAACAGTAGATAAAACACCGTCCAAAATGCAAGTGACGACAACACTTCCTGAATTTTACACCTTCGATCGTGATCAACTGGCCTAATCCCCCCAGGCGAGACCAATTAACTGCCTTCATGCTAAAGACCACTTTCACATACATATTTAATAAATGTTACAAATGCATATAGATATTTTTGGTTATATTTTCTTATCTGATAGATAGGTAAAGGCTAGCGGGTTGCCTGCATGTAAACTACACACGAGTAGGCCTACCACGATTGAAAGAAACATCATTCATAGTAGAAGGATAACACTTTTACGTTTATCCAGGCTTCTGATACAATAAAGGATATATTGTATTCCTCAAATTCCTGAACCGAGTTTATTTAAGAGAACTATCAAGTACTGAAAACCTTTTTAATAATCTCGATACATTTGTAAGTAACAGGTATGGACTATATCTACAGTAGGCTACTAAAAATTAATATAAATGATACATAGACCTTATTGTATAGTGTAATTATTTGATATTTAACGTTACTTTCTTTGCGCTACTTTCTTTTTACAATTCTACGCTCCACCGCCAATGGCACCAAGCCTGGCAAAAAGAAATGCAAAAGAACAGCGAAGATCACAACTGTGAAATAACAGTAGGCTGATTAAGAATGTGGATCATTTATGTATGATCATAATTATGATGACATTATATATGTCATATTTACACAGGACTAGCTACGGCTTTCAATTTTGTTTTATATTGTATATTATGCATTTGTGTACATTACCCATCATGTTGAATGCTTGTTGTATGAATGTTGTATGTCAATAAAATATATATTATATTTACGCATAATATGTGTTATTGTTTTTTTTTTTCTATAATTAAAATAATATACTACGCTGCTATCAACGCTATCCTGATTGCTTCAGTACTGTACACAGTCTGTCACTTGTGACAACCCGTTCTATTCACCAGATGTTGGCCGACTGGGCAATTTGACAAAATGGCGGCGGCCGCCGGCGATCTTAATAATGTCTCCCTCGTTGTTGTTATCGTTCTTTTTGTCAACTGTTGCAATAATTATAGCCGGTTTCGATACAGTTATATGTATATTATGATGTTTATAACATATAGTTGTATATTTAGTTATAAATTGTCATCTCATATACACACATTCGGCCTCTTATTGATCCTCTGTCGCTTTATAGGTCTCCCTCGCTATTCATACCAACCCATAACAAGGCAGTGTCTACCAGGTCTACAGATCCTGGCCCTGGGTCAAGGGAGTAACCTTTTTGATATTTTCTTAACGTTAGTTCCTGCTTAAAATTAGCAGTGGCTTAGCGCTGATCGGCCTTACGGAGCGAGTCGCCTGATCCATGGCTAGCAGTGGCTAATCGTACGTGATTTTTCATAATGTAACTCTGTGTGCAGCCTCTTTTATTAAATGATGGGCTCCCATTGACTCCCATTTTAACATTGCCGTATGATTAGCCACTCCGTTTGAAATTTTTGAACAACATTTTTTTAATCATTTTTTCACCTTCCCCCATTGCCAACATAACCGGAAATTTGATGAAATTTTGATGTTTATTTAAAGTTAGACCATTTGGAATGTAATATAATTCTTGTTTGACCATAATGGTGAAATACAGAGCTGTCATTTTGAATTTTACTACATGTCAAAGTGTCTAACTTCGATAATACGCAACAATTTTTTTTCAAATGTCTGAGATGTTGGGGGAAGATGAAAAAATGGTCCAAGAAAATTTTTGGTTTAGAAATTTTAAACAACGATTGAGTAAATTAAAAAAAGGCCACTCCCAAGATCTGGTGAAACAGACTGTAAGTAGGCCTAGTCTACATTCCATAAATTTTAAAATTGTCCAATAAAATTAAGCTGAGCCTGAGGCTGAGCAAGAAAAATGCTGTGCTAGATCAAAAACTGAGCTATTATAAAAACGTCCAAAAGATGGCACCTAAATTTTGCAAATTGCCAAAGGGATACAGAATCCAAAACATTACCCAGACACTGAACTTTTTGAAGCACCTGAGGGAAACTACTGAGATGATGCCGCTGTTAAGAGTTTTAGTTTTTAAATGCATCAGGGCACCCTACTAGTAGCCCCAGTGGCTGAAATAGATTTCAGTATCAGATTGACCGTGTACAAAATCTTTGGACATTTCTTTGAACTGTCATATCTAAATATATCGCTGAATAATCTGGTCGAAAATAGCTTTTTTAGAATCAGTAGCATTTCAGTTCCATGTCCGCATGCTCAGCTCAGAGGTAGCACAGTCATTTTTCAGACCTTGGGGTCGAAATCGCTCTCAGTCACCGCCATGTTGAATTCACATTACATGTCAATTCATTGTCATGTGACATGAATCAGACAATTTCAAGATTCACACTTACACTTGTTACTTACAGTGCATGAATTAGTTACACTGTACAAACAGTCACCAGGTGGAGGAATGTAGCCTTGTAGGGCCAGGGTTAGTCGGGGCAGCTGTCTGGCACTTCGTTTCCAGACGGTGAGCTTGATGTTGCTCATAATATAGACTCCAGAAATTAAAACAAAATGATTGTCGTTTATACTGTTCATATCAGCTCGATTCGATTTTCAATTGTTTATATTTTCCTAATGTGATCTTTTAAAATCAAAAGTGGCTGGCAGACACTTTTTCGCCATCACAATTTAATGGTACACAGGGAAAAAATTGTTCAGTATTGTATAGCAAAATGCCCCGCAATTCTGACCATTTGCTAATCAAATTTGTAATTGATTAGTAAAATATTTATACATTAATGATAAGGATGTCTAGCAAGTCACAACTTAGATGAGAAAAATGTTAATCAATAATTTTCAAACAAATTTTCCCCTGGTACACCACTATAGTCTATGACACAATCATCTGGAGCGCATGCTTTTCGTCGATTTCCCCGTCAATTATCAACCACTAATTCTGGAATTTTATTACATGTCAAATGGTCCAACTTTTGAAATATTGAATAATTTTGAGAAAATAATTTTTACCGATGTTAGGACATGACTTGGAAATGTCTTGTGCTAAATTTCAGGAAATTGATTCAGAATTGACGTATAAATCGACGAAAAACATGCGCTCCAGATAATTGTCATATACTTTAGACAGTCAGATGAGGATGAGCAAACATTTTTTCAATAGGCAGCTTTATTTTTGGCCAATTGATGCGGGTAAAAAAATCATACTGCGTTGACATATGACTATGATTTAATTCACCCCGTGAAAATTTATGCATGGTCTTGAAGCAATTATTTTCACAATAAAACAATGACATGTCAACAGGTCAATGCCAGGTACATCAAAAAACGTCATTGTCATGGGTTTTTTGTGTTTTTTCAGGAATTAGGCCGCAGTTTTTTAATTTCCTGTTTTACACATTTTTTTGTCCAGATTGGACTGTCGGAGGACGAAATAAAAATCAAGTTAGGAGTTGTGTACTTTTTTTTTTTCATCAAAAAAATTGGGTCGGAGGAAAAAAAAATAATAAAAAAATATTTTACGGCGCCTTTTTCTTCAACAATGACAGTATGTAGACCGATTAGAAATCCCCACTCATGAGGGATTAGGCTTAGCCAATCAGACGACGTCATGCATACACCATGCAAGGAAAGAAAGGCCATAAATAGTCAGTTTTAGAGAATGAAAAAAAGAGGAAGCCATGTGGCCCATACAGTGTTGAAAAAAGGGGCCAAAAATTATGGGCTTGTCAAATGATTAAAAAAATAGTGCCTGCCGGATTACCTACCAGTATTAAAATTGCGGTAGCCCCAGTTTGAGACACTTAGCCCAAATATGCACTTAGGCGCTAGACACTCCTGGGGAAGCCGGTTGAGGGTGCAAGTTTTTTTGTTGCAGAAGTGTTTGAGTTTGATGCAGAAGTGGAATATCAGAAAACTGTTAGTATAGATGAATGGTTAATATATGTCTCCACGATTTACTATTAAGCGGTAAACCTAGGCCTATACATGTAGCACACATTCAACTATCAACAATTGTAAATGCTGGGACATTTTTAATGTTGACAGGGGCCAAGATGTATCTACGGCCCCAGATGCTAATTTCAATCACCCACATCAAATTCCAGTAGCCCACTTAATCGTACATTTTCCTGTACCACTCATGATACATTTACTGATTCAGAAAGTACTTATGAAATGCAGGTGCAGTAGTTAATAGTTCATACACTGAATAGTGTATTATCTGTCAACAATTCATTTTATCTTTATATAAATCCCAATGATATAAAAAGAATATAAAAATATGTTTTTTGTGCATACAAGTGCTAAAGTATAGCTCAGCTCTTATCATGCTTATACATTCGCAATGTGGGCTACCTTTGATGTCAATTTGATTAGCCCACAGCAAAAACAAGGGGCCAATGGCGAGTGAGCGAATGGGTATCTGGAACCCTGGTTGACCAATAAGATCTGCCCCCTGCTACATTTGCTAGTTTATAGTCACATTGTAAAAAGCTGAATAAATATTCTTATTCTTGCTAATTTATAGTGTAGATCAGTACAGGTATGTAATAAACTGTCAGTGAAGGCCTATTGGCTCAATTAAGGCCTGCCTGACTTCCAAAACACACAGGTCTGCTTACCTGAAGTATCCTTCCAAGCAGCAGCATACCTTCAGCCTGATACTCCACTGGATGACTTCTGACTATCATAACATAACATAACATGGTCCAAACGAGCAGGAGCCAATCTTTAATTGATTGATCATTCACATACACTTAATACAGTGCATGTGATTGGCTCCCAGAATCATCCAGAAGTAAGCTGGTTCCTGATTATGCATTGGTCTGATACTTGGCTATCGATGATCGAAAGGCCCGGGTATCTGCTTCCAGGGCTGGCTATCACAAACAAAAACTTACAAAAAGAACACCACAAATTTATTTTATTTGTTTTTGTTGGGAAATTGGGTTATTAATTTTTTTAAATTTAAATATAAGATGGGTTAGGTCAACGGAAATAAAAAAAAGGTCAATTTAGTATTGTTATTTTATTCTAAAATTGCTAAAATTGAGGTCGGCGGGTCCATTAGACAGGAAATTATGTGACCTTATGTGAATTTGAGAGACACTGCAATAAAATATATATTGTTAAGTCTCCACCCACTACGTAGTGGTGGAGACTTTTGTTTCTGCTCTCACTCAAAAACCCCTTCTCAGATTATTTCCAAATAATATTTTTTTTGAGCGTTTTTCAGCTAGCTTCAACAAAATCCAAGATGGCCGCTAAAATCCTATGTCGCTCTCTAGAGCTTGAACCGCTTTATGGATTTGTTTCATGTTGTTGGGATTAATGGAAAAGCCTTACCCCGCACATGTGCTGATTAGTTTATGGTGTGATTCTGATACTAAAGTCTTTAACAAATTTACGTTTCATAATTCTAGCGGATATTTCAGTTTTGTTCATTTTGGTTATCAATAAAATTTGGTAATAAAAATGATAAAGCTATACACCCCTGCTGGGATTATTTCTAAATATTTGCAGTATGCATATTGGCCCTAGGGAATTTGCCCAGTAAATGTTTTTGGCGTTTTTCAGCTTCTTCAAAAAAAATCGAAGATGGCCGCCAAAATTCTATGTCACTATCTAGAGCTTGAACTGCTTCATGGATTTGTCTCATGTCTGGTACAAAGGAATAACCCCTTTAAATTAAGCCAGCAAATTTCGCAGTCTTTTATATTAAAGCTGCTCCTTGGGATGAGAATTTTCAATTTTGTCAATTCTGAAAGTTTAATTTATATAAAGCTATATAACCTACTGATCCTTAATGAAATACAAAAATGTAAAAAAAACAATGTTAAAGTTCTGAAAAAGAAGAAACAAGCTCTATTTCCAAGACATATACTGTCATGTAAACAAATTTGTTTACAGCATGCCACAATATAAACGACAAATACTGACTATCTCAGACGGCATGATCAAAGTAACCACATAGTTACATCAATAGCTGCCGCCCTTAATTGCAGCACCGAATGTCTGCTCAACTCTGGGCCGACGGCATCAACATGTGGCCCCATGCTGTAGGAACATTCAAACGTTAGCAGTTTGTTTGGGTTACAGTTGGATTCATCGAAATGTGAATAAAAAATATTTTTTTGAATCTAAAAAATCTGAAAAAAATAAAATCATGATCTGCGGGATGCACTACTTCAATACAAACTTAAAAACAAAATTGATGTCATCCCAAGGAGCTGCTTTAACATGAATAAAGCAATATCAAACAATATTGACAGTCATATTAAAGGACGTTGGATTTCATAGTTTTATTCACATGATTCACGGCTAATCGACTTCCAGTTTACAGACTTTTTACAGTAATAAATATAGGTATAATATTGTTTTCATATCTATTTTTTATATGCACTTAATAAAACTTTTTTTTAATTGTGTGTTGTTTTGTTTATGTTATTATCAATACATTAGTTTAATAATCAACTTTGTTATTAACACGTAGCAAGGCATATCAATAAACAGACTGACTGTTATCTCTCCATACAAAATTGGCTGGTTTCAAAAATCGGACCGACACCAAAATAGGACCACTTTCTCTCAGTCCCATGGGTGGTCCGATTTCCAGGTCTCCTTGTACATGTAATATGCATGCAATAGGCCTAATGGGGAAAAAGGGGGAAAATAAGGGGAAACTGTTTCACAAAAATTCCCATCTGGGGAATTTGTGTGAAACAGGTGGGGGAAATGAAAGGGAATTTTGTTTTCACCACAAGTTCCAATTTCACAGTACTTTATCATCTTATCCCGTCTTTTAGCTCCTTTAAAACTCTATACTTGTCCTTCAGATATGGTTTATAAGCTGGTGTCTTACATGAAACTGTATAAGCATGCGTTCTGCTTTTTAAGAGTGGTCAACAAATACATGTGAAGACCAGCAATTTAGTATCCGATAGTGGAGCTGTGTGAAATGCCACAGTGCTTCAGCATTAAATTGTCCAAACCTCCGACCTTCTGCATGATCTTGTCTGAGGGTAAATCCTCAGAACCCGTTGTCGGGCGAGTGAAGGAAAACACTCCCAATAATCCACCATGCCTTATTACTCCACCATCACGTCATCATATGTATATCATTCATTTCATCAACAAATTGTACTGTTTTTACCTTATTACAAAGTCACTAATTAAATGACTGTTAAGATTGAAAAGTGATGTTGAGCATTAATTTACTACTACTGAGCCTTATGTGTACGGCATGCATGTGTAGTATTCATGGACAAGCCTCATGCACACTACACATAATATAGCCTTTTTGGCATCAACTTCTTAGCTTTCCAGCTTTAAAGTCTGGAAATAGACCCCTTCCCAGATTATACCCAGGTAGATTGTGAGCGCCCCAGAATCTACCCATGATCTACCCCATTTTTGCGATTATGTGAGGTGTCTTCGGCTCCTAGAATCTATCCCTCTGTCCCAGAATATACCCCCATTTTACACTTCTGTCAGTGAACCTCCCAGAATATACCCCTCTCTCCTAGAATATACCCCCTTTTATATATCTATATATGTGACGCTCCCATAATTTACCCCTCCCTCTCAGAATATATCCCCTCCCTTTTTAACATCTATAAATGACCCATATACATATAGCTGTAGAAAATAGGGGTATATTCTGAGAGAGCGGTTTAGATTATGGGAGTGTCGCATATAGTTGTGGAAAAGTGAAGGGGGTATATTCTGAGAGGGAGGGGTAGTTTCTGGGTTGGTCAGATATAGATGTAGAAAGGGGTATATTCTCGGAGGGAGGGGTAAATTCTGTGAGTGTCGCATAAATTAAATATAGTTGTGGAAAAGGGTGATATATTCTGGGAGGGGGAGGTAAATTCTGAGAGTGTAATGCGGATGTTTAAACATAGTAAAAGGGGGTGGGTAGGCCTATATTATAAGAGGGAGGGGTTGATTTTGAGAGCATCACATATAAATTAGAGTGGAAAGAGATAGGGTATATTCTAGAGGGAGGGGTAGATTTTGGGAGTGTCACATCTATAATAGTGGAAAAGGAGGGGTAGATTTTGAGAGAAAGGGGTAGATTCTGTGAGGATCGCGATCGGCCACCCATCACATATAGTTGTAGAAACGGGGGGGGGGGGTATATTCTGGGAGGGAGGGGTATATTCTGGGAGGGTCGCTTGTAGTTGTAGAAACAAACGGAGTATATTCTCAGATGAAGGGGTAGATTCTGGGAGTGTCGCATATAGTTGTGGAAAAGGGGGATATATTCTGGGAGGGAGGGGTAGATTCAGAGAATGTCGCATATGTATGTTTAAAAGGGTGTGGGTAGATTCTGGAGGGAGGGGGGAGTAGATTCTGGAGTGGGGGGGGGGGGTAGATTTTAGGAGTGTCACATATAGTAGTGGGAAAGGGGGGTATATTTTGAGAGGGAGGGGTACATTCTGGGAGGATCGTGATGGCTAAAACTGGGAATATATTTTGGAAAAAGAGGGGTACATTCCGGGAGGGTCACATATAGTTGTAGAAACGGGAGTATATGCTGAGAGGGAGGGATAAATCCTGGGATGATCGCACATAGATGATTAAAGGCCGGGGGGGGGGGGGGGTGTAGATTCTGAGAGGTAGGGGATCTGGGAGCCGCCAGGATCTACTCTGGGTTATAAGCTAGGATCTACCTCGAGGTAGATTCTGGGAGATACCGGTGAACTACTTCATTTTCAATATCTTTAAATATCCTTATGAGATCAACGCCTCTCGTCTATTTTGCAATGTGTGAAAGATTAGCCGACTATGTAACTCCCAATTAAGCCGCATCTTCCAGGGCTATCGTCAAGCCATGCATATTTCTGGAACAATTCATAAACTTCAGGAAACTGTAGGACACTTTCAGGCTTTGGAACACTCAGATCAGCGAAGAACTAAGCGTGCTTAGAACAACTTCTCACGGTGTTGACCCGCCTACTTTAACCCTTCAACCGCCGGTGCCGCTGAAATACTTTTGTATAAACTATGGTAACCAAAGAGTTTTTTCAACTTGAAATAATAATAAACGTCTTAGTTAGGTTTTTCCGCTTCATTTGATTGTTATGGGTCTACGGCATTTAGAAATATTTTAACTCGTTCAGCACGGGAACCGTCTTTATTTCCTGGAGGATTTGGTGTTTTAGGGGGGAATTGGGAGTGATTGGGGGTGGGAGAGGAGCTGCTGTGCGAGCGGAGAGAGCAATTTTTTTTTGGGGGGGTAGTGGCCAGTTTTATAGGGGGAACAGGGCCTCCATGAAACCCTGAGGTACTTATATGAAGCGGAAAGAGCTAACTAAGACTAAGATGTATATTCTGATTTCAAATTGAAAAAAAAACCACATTGGTCTCCATCGTTTATAAATATTTCAGCGCTTTAACCCTTTCATCCCTGATTTTTCCATTGTCATCTTCATCCACTACAAGCCGCGAATTGCTGTCGCAATTCTCGACTTGTAGTGGATGAAGATGATTTGATGTTGTTTAAAAATAATAGAAAATTGCCATGTATTGATAAACCAGTTTCATGGACATTTTCGTTCTAAAACCCTAAGTTGTAGGAAAATTAAGTCTGTTTTCAGGGATGTAAAATGATGCCTTAATGCATCGTGAGGGCTTAAAGGGTTAAGGGCTGAGGAATCAGCTTAGCATGAATACAAAAGTGGTTCAGTATGAGAAAGAGACAATCACAAACATCTTTAAATTTAGAATTAGCTTATCCTTAACAGAAACGTCTTTCTTCACACTTACATGTAGGCGTATGTTTCCTAAATATAATGAAAAACTAAGCTAAGAATGGTTTACTCTGATACCATGCCTGGGTTACCATGGTTACGGTAATTTCTGTATATATTTCAGGAGCTACTTATAAATGAGCACCAGGAAAGGGGACACTGTTGCTACATGTAAATGGGATTTCATGTAAATTTAATGATTCATGTAACCCAGCAAGCACGAGACATTGAACCAATGCTGGGCCAACGTCAAAGACGGTGGGCAAACATCAACCCTGCATTGGGTCAATGTCTTGTGTTTACTGTGAAGTACACTGCGCCGTCTCAGTTACATACATCAACAATGGATATAAACTTGTAAGTGGAAAGTTAAATGTGGAAAGTTACATGTGGTGTTTTTAAAGAACCGATCATATGTGTACTCACTGTTGTTTTATTGGGGTAGTGTCACAGGTTTCTTATAAGCGAGACTTATTATAACTCGGTATCGTACGGCGTTAGTTGGGCCTACTAATATCGTGTATTGGAGTCGTATTTGAGCAAATGTTGGCTTAATGCACTGAACCCCCATATTATTCACAATTTATACCTCACAGCGCGGGGAGCGACTTTAGTCGTCAGAATCTGACGTCTGTAGACGTCAGATTCTGACGACTGAATTCCATCCCCGCGCTTTAAGAGTAAAACTATTTCTAATGGCCGTAGACACATAACATAGGTAAATGAAGCACAGAGAGCTAAGCAAGACATTTATGATAATTTTCAATAGAGTAAAACCCTTTTGCGTTCATGGTTTTTATAAACAATATTCAGCGCTTTAAGGGTTAACCCTTGCACCACCAAGCACGACTATGGTCAGTTTTAATTTGTCCAATAGTATTCGCTGATCAAATTATGTTTGGAATGAAATGTATGTTTACAGAACAATATTTTCAAAATTTAATGTAGTGTTCCAAATAAAGAAACTATGAGTAATTTTCACCCACTTGAAGTTGTGGGTCGCGGTAGCGAGACACAACTTATTTAAGTCAGCGTTTTATGGGTTAATTCAGACCCCACTTGGTAGACGCCATAAGACGGAGGACTAGCATTAACCTAACATGTTATCAATGTCTCGTCTCTCTTGGGAAGTTCTACAACGAAAGGACATCTGGTGAATAATTTGATTTTCGAGCGAAAAAATATATGTAAAAGAAAATTGGTAACTGCAATATTCAGACAGATGTAAATAGGCTACATGCTTGTTTTTTCTGATTTGATTAAAAAATTTTCTGGACATCAAGTGATTGAATGTATTCAGGGCGCTCTGTTGTGGTAAACATGGTAAATGGCAGTTTACACTGGTTTAGTGTACCTGAAATTTACGACATTCAGATTAACCAAATGCTTTGCCGTTTTTTTATTATTTCAGATTGGTCAAATTTCGACCTGACATTGTATAATATTCCACTGTATGTTAGATTGGAGATGTGTAACAGCTTGTTCACAAATTAATTATCATTAAAGACGTTTTGAAACATGCCTTGAAACAAAACTTGGTTTTTAATATTATTGAAGAGTAGTAAGTATTTATTTATTATAGTGACATGCATATACGAACGCAACATAAACATACATATCATGGTCATTAACAGTATAATATGCCGGGCCAATTTGGCCTACAATGTCACTTTATACACGAATATAGCAAAAGAAAAAGGTATACAGTGTGCCGAGGAGGCAAACATTACAGATATAAACAGGTCTTTCTCTTTGACCACGCCTTACACAAAAAATTCAGTGTTTCTCTCCAATATTCGGTGATCAAAAAAGTAAATTTTTGTTCCAAATTGAAATTATTGAAATCGGCGTTATTACGCATAATATTGTTTATATAGTCAACTCTTATATCGGAAAAAACATCAAGAGAAGAGAAGAGATGGTTCTCCGCCCTACTCACCAGGTGGCCCTGATTATCACTAATGATAGATTTCAAGTGACAGCAATGGTTTACTGCATGTTTTTTTTAACAAATAAGCGGAATGTGATTTAAAAAAAAAAATACAACTAATAGAAAGTCTGTCACATTTTCTGGGGGAGGAGGGTGTAGATGATAATAATATTATTTATAGGATAAAAACATGTCACGACTAATTTGAGAATTAAATATATATGCCAATAAACACACTTAAAGCGCTAAATTGAATAGTTTATTCCCCCCCCCCCCCTTGAAGTTGTTTCTCGCTGTCGCCACCCACAACTTCAAGTGGGTAAAAATTACTCATATTTGTTTAATTTGAGACCAACACTTGCGAATTTTGATTTTCAAACACTCCTTCTATTCCCAATAACAGTGATTTGATGGGCTAATAAAACAAATCAAAAACGAATATAGTCGTCCCAGCAAACACAAAACATGTGTATAAGCATTTATACAACGTTAAAAATACATGCAGTAAAACCATCGTCGTCACTTGAAATCCTTCATCAGTGATGATCAGGGACACCTGGTGATTGGAGCGGAGAAGTTATAGCAGTCCGACATAGTATCAATGTCACACAAATGTTTTGTGTTTGCTGCGGTGTTTAGAGGGTGAATATTTTAAAACCATCAACGGCGTTGGTCTTTTCCTATTATGCCACCATAGACTTCATAACTACCTACATAGTCTACGTTATCAATTGACTTTGATGGAATCCGTAATTTATATTCAATATAATTTCCTCTTTATCGTCTAATATAATGTGATGTCATGACCCAGCTATTTCAGGCCCTATTGTTTCAAAATTATTTTTATTTGTAAATAAAAAGGATCAGGAGCATAGGTTATTGTACATTCGCGATAAGCTTTGGATGTCTGGAAAGTGATCAACAAATTAGCAGTTTTTCTGTTGGCTTACGAACATACATGTAACTAACACACTTATTATTGGAATCAGAATTGATATGCCCATGTTTCAGCCATATAATGTTACATAACCGCATTTTAAATCGGAAAAGATAATTATGACCTACAAATCAGATATTTCTTTCTGAAACGTTGTCAAACAGAAAGGTAATTCTAATCGTACTGAATGTCTGATCACTTAAAACTTGAGAAAAACCGAACTTATGCGTTGAAGGCGCAAAAGTTTTGTTTTTGAGAAAATAATATTTTCAAGCAGAAAATCGTTAAATTTTTTTAGAAAACTGTCGGTACTTTTACTTATCGCTGTCATTCTATTCCAGCTTAATGTGGTGAAGGTCGTCTTGTTTTTGGTTTACATTGTGTTTTTGGTCTACATCATCTTGTATTTGGTCTACATCATCGTTAACTTTAATAAATGTTCATGGAAATTGTGACTTTTCAGTGGTCGTTTTGTTATGGTCACAATGCAAAATTTCCTTTGCACGGTTTAACCTTAAGTCTTAGTCTTATTGTTGATGAATAATTCTGCTTGAGCATTTCATCAGTCTTTTCAGGACACAGGACACCCACATGCCGAATAAACTTTATCTATAATGTCGTGGAAAGGTCGAACAGCTGTGGACCGCTAATAGATTTTAGCAAAAAATTAATCTTGATTTTGGTGATATGGTTGCAAAGACTAAGCACGAAAGTGTTGTGCCTGTTGTGACATGACAGTAAACAAAAAATATATTTCAAAATATGAATTTAAAATCATTAATTGTTTGCAAAATATATTGCAGCTCAGGGAATGTTACAATATTAACCCTTTCTGTGCGGGGCCGACTTTAGACGTCAGAACTTGAAGTCTATCTACGTCAGATTCTGACATCTAAAGTCGATCCTCGCACTGAAAAAAATATATTTATAATAGCCGTAGGCCCATATCATAGGTATTCAAATGAAGCGTAAAGGGCTGACCAAGACATTTATGATGATTTCAAATTGAAAAAATCCTTTGTTTTCTTGGTTTATATAACAATATTTTGGCTTTTAAGGGTTGATATGTCACGTAAACTTATATGATGTCCGTTTTATTCGTTATCGGATCGCGCTGGTGGTTCTGATAAAGGTGGCTGATTCTACTATACCGTGTAGCCTATATACTTTGACATCCCGATGATATGTTCTATCACTTCTGGTTAATTTCTCTCGACCAACAAATTAGATAAATTGTACCCCTGTGGTTTGACATGCCAAGGTTTAGGCCGTGTACTGATGGCTCAACGCCGGTTTAATGTCGGTCCAATGCTGTTTCAATGACGGCCCAGCGTGAACACGTTGGCCCGGCATTGAGTCAGAGTTGGAGATGCATGGAGAAGCTCTGTTTATTTGAAATGACACCACTGGTTTGCCGTGACACCAGGCCGTCCTCGGCTGACCGGGCCTCACCCCAGCTGACCTACTTTGGCGCCGCCTGATTGGTGGAGATCACCATCTCGACCAATTAGCCGACCATGATGTATGTCAATTCACCAGCCCGTCCCAGA
Source organism: Flabesymbios commensalis (assembly GCA_964017125.1). Classification (NCBI taxonomy): domain Eukaryota; kingdom Metazoa; phylum Annelida; class Polychaeta; order Terebellida; family Flabelligeridae; genus Flabesymbios; species Flabesymbios commensalis. The sequence continues at coordinate 62,481,632 of OZ024912.1, forward strand.
CCATCTCCTAATTCACGTTACTAGAACTGACCCCTCAGACCGTTCCGACACTTTGAACCGGAATTAAGTTCAGCTCGTTTATCATTATTCTGTCAAGATACAGCATTTCTACGTCTGGCCCTGTAAAGCGACTTTGACGTTTCAAACTTACCATCGTGTAACCCAGCAAACACACAAAACATTTTTATAACATTTGTACAACGTCGGCCCAACGTCTTCGACGTTGGGCCAACATTGCACAAATGTTATAAAAATGTTTTGTGTTTACTGGGTCGTCACCCCAGGTGACCACACAAATAAACTGGCTTTACACTAAAAAAACGGTCCGTTTTTTGTGAGACGGACTGTATTGTCTACAAACAATAATAGGTCATTTGGACTGGTTGCCTATCAACACTGATCAAGGGATATTGGCAACGCAGTTGTTATCTAGTTATAACAATGTCTAGAAATAATAGTAATGCAAAATACGAAACATATTTGTTTATATATATTATATGCAAAATTATTGGTTTCACAACAGCAACAATTCATGAAAGTCAGAAATGCATTAACTTTGAGCTATTAAAATAAATGGCCTCATTTCTTGTTATTCGTGTCAGTTTGGCCTGTATACCTACATACATGTGCACAAAAGTGACATAAACATTCAATCATTCGTTTGTTCGTGCATTTTTTTTATTTGTTTAAAAACATGTGTCTTGTAATCGATGCCTATTCAGTCGGGTGAGGTTTTTTCCCTGGATCATTAGTGAATGTTCAGAAAAGTCGGTGTTAAAAATTCGAAATCTTCTTTGACTCAATTTGAATTTCAATTATTTTAGTTGGCCCATCCACCTACATTTACGAATAGGAATTATTAGGCCCACATCAAAATGTTTTTGCTGAACAAGCAAATACAAATATCGAATTTTCCGTTAAAATTTATTGACATAACACGCAAAAATCGTGGAAGTTCAGATGGTGGTGGGTGATTACTAAGTTATGACGGTAGACAGGGCATTAGCCATGACAACTAAGAACAGCTAGCACGATATTGCAACATTTATACTGCAGAAATAATTGATTTTGTTTTTCTATCTGTCCACTGCATCATCATACAACATGTAATAATATGATAAAGTGCCTGCCTAATGCACAGTTTTATGCTAGAATTACATCATGTTAATCACATTAATACATGCTGCTTTTTATAATGGTATCTATGGGGGCGGAAAGATCGCGTGCAGTGCCATGTATCGTGGATCTCGTAGCACACAGCTTCCGTGTATCTCGTAGCACACAGCTTCGCATCATCTTACACCAGAAGGTTCAGCTCCCACAGGTTAACCAACGAGTTCAAAAAGCTCCCGGTGTGACACATCACCTATCAACCAAACATATGAATTGTCCATATGATACTTTACATACAAGCTAGAATTAGAGAGAACGGTTCTCCCTTATTTATATGAGCAAATATTGATCACCAGCGCTGCACACTATAGGTAGAATATTGCATGGTTATGTTTTAACTTGATCAACCCTTAAAGCGCTGAATTATTTTTGTATAACCCATGGAAATCAAAGGGGTTTTTTCATTTTGAGATTATCATAAATGTCTTAGTCAGCTCTTTCTGATTCATTTGAATACCTATATTATAGGTCTACGGTCATTGCAAATATTTTGATTCTTGCAGTGCGGGGATCGACTTTAGACGTCAGAATCCGACGTCTGTAGACGTCAGATTCTGACGACTAAAGTCGGTCCCCGCGCTGTAAGGGTTAACACTTACCCAGCAAAGAAAAACATTCGTATAACATCTGTACAATGTTGGCCCAACGTTGGGCCGACGTTGTACCAATATTATACAAATGTTTTGTGTTTGCTGGGACTGACGCCGAATATATCAATGTTGATACAAGTAAAACAAACGTATTTGTGAAGAACGCCCAATGACATATTTATTCCGTGGGAATGATACTTACGGTTACAAATATTATTCGTCGATGGAATAAAATGTTCACCTCGACAGCAAAATTAAAAAACTCCTTGATCTTCATTTCACTGGCAAATTATAAACTACAATAAATAGTTTGTATAAACCTGCGCTCTCCCTCAGCACATCGCTGTTTTCGGGGCCACCCAATATATCCCTCCCAAACAAAACTATATTAATTCTAGAATACGCGTTATATTTATTGTTTATTTTATAAGTGACGGATACAACATGTAAAATTATGTTAATCGTCGGTCAATATAGTATATCCAGCCTCTCCAGGCTTACCAGTCACTTTTATTTGTTGGTATAGTAAAAAGAAAAAAGTTATATCTATATACATTATTGTGAACTGACAGTGCCGGGTGTCACGTGGATTCTCTGTCACATGCTAGGTTACATGTAACAGAGAATTACCGCATGCCAGCACAGTCAGGACAGTATGTACGTACAGATCGGTGGTTACAGCAGCACATCTATAATCATGATAATAATTATAGTATTACTTCACAGAAAAAAGTACACTGCTTCTTGTTTGCCATACAGCTTTCAAGAAGTTAACGACTTCTCTCCAGTTGTTATTATTAGCCAAATTAATTTATTAGTGTTAGAAGATGTTTGGAAGTCATCATCAATTTGTATTGCTTCATCAAAGAATGGCTTCCTAAACGATATATTAAGATTACATGAGCATAAAAATGTAGCCTATATATATATCATCTTCTGGTTCGCCTGCGGCACACATTTCACAAATTATTTCTTAACTATTCAAACATCGAAGCTAACCAGATGATGGATCTTGAATTCTCTTGAAACGACCAGTTTTTATTTTTAATGGCAGGAGGTCGATTATAAACTGCATATATATATTATAACTTATTTTGCGATGTTTTTGTGAAGCACAGCCCAGCAAACAAGAGCCGCTGATCCAATGTTAGGCACCACTGGCACATTCTGCGACGGCGGGACAGGCGGGGACCCTGGGGTAGTGGTTATAGCACCACTGCCTTTTCACGCTAGAGTTCGGGGTTCGTTTTTACAATAATAATATACGACAGCCGAATTATATCCCAGATTACTGTCTTGTTATCACGGAGGACATTAATAATTTGAAATTTATTTTGAGCACTATATATTTGTAATTGTACATAACCTAGCGATGTTATGTACGTTATGCTAGTTGAGACTTCATATGTGTATCCAAATAATTTAGTGGCCACCATTCGATCTCCAGGGGGAGAGGGGGCTGGAGTATTTTTGAAATAAATAATTTCGGTCGTACTCTGCATGAAATATTTTTTTCCCACTTCAAGAACTGTTCTATATAAGCATGTGATAAAATTTTCAGTGCGCCGCCGAGCCATTTTTAAATAATTAGTTTGTCCGCGACGTAAACTCCAATTCCCCTGGAGATTGAATGGTGTTCCCTTAGTTCGTGGAAACAATTCGTTTCCGGAGCATATCTCTGAAAGTACTTATCCGATTGTCTTCAAATTTTACACACAACACCCCTAGGGGGTCTAGTTGTGCCTTTTGGGGTATTTGAACTTTGACCTACTTCTGGTTCAGAACTATGACCTATTTAGACGTTTTGACGCGCACTTCGTTTCCGGAGCAGGTCTCGAAAAGTACTGGGCCGATGACAGTCATATTGCACATACATGTTCTCTAAGGTCCCTAGTTGTGCCTTTTCAGATTTTTGGACCTTGACCTTGAAGTTGACCCAGCACTTTGACCTAATTTATAACATCGGTAAATCCGACTGAAAGATTTTGCGGAATATCATGAAAACCGCTCAAGATAGCTACACCATTACTATAAAACAAATTGTGAGGTTTCAGGAGAGGATGCATCTTGAAAAATTTCAAGTCGATAAAATTCAAAATGGCCGCCTATCGGCCATTATTCACCTCGACAGGCCTGATATTGCGGAATATCATGAAAACCGCTCAAGATAGCTACACCATTAATATGAAATAAATTGTAAGGTTTCAGGAGAGGATGCATCCTGAAAAAATTGAAGTTGATAAAATTCAAAAGGCCGCCTATCAGCCATTATTCACCTCGACAGGCCTGATATTGTGGAATATCATGAAAACCGCTCAAGATATCTACACCATTACTATAAAACAAATTGTAAGGCTTCAGGAGAGGATGTATTTTGAAAAAAATCATTTTGTCAAAGTTCAAAATGGCCGCCAATCAGCCATTATTCACTTTCACATGGCCGTTATTTGGTAAACCGTGCTAGATGGCTAGACCATTACTGTAAAACGAAATGTGAGATTTCAGATGAGGATGCATCTTGAAAAAAATTGACTTGATCAAATTTAAAATGGCCGCCTATCGGCCATTATTCACCTCGACAGGCCTGATATTGCGGAATATCATGAAAACCGCTCAAGATAGCTACACCATTAATATGAAATAAATTGTAAGGTTTCAGGAGAGGATGCATCCTGAAAAAATTGAAGTTGATAAAATTCAAAATGGCCGCCTATCAGCCATTATTCACCTCGACAGGCCTGATATTGTGGAATATCATGAAAACCGCTCAAGATATCTACACCATTACTATAAAACAAATTGTAAGGCTTCAGGAGAGGATGTATTTTGAAAAAAATCATTTTGTCAAAGTTCAAAATGGCCGCCAATCAGCCATCATTCACTTCAACATGGTCGTTATTTGGTAAACCGTGCTAGATGGCTAGACCATTACTATAAAACAAAATGTGTGATTTCAGGAGAGGATGCATCTTGGAAAAATTTGACTCGATAAAATTCAAAATGGCCGCTTATCGGCCATTATTCACTTTCACATGGCCGTTATTTGGTCAACCGTGCTAGATGTCTAGACCATTACTGTAAAACGAAATGTGAGATTTCAGATGAGGATGCATCTTGAAAAAAATTGACTTGATCAAATTTAAAATGGCCACCTTTTCGGCCATTATTCATTTTCACATGGCTGATATTTGGTAAACCGTGCTAGATGGCTAGACCATTACCTGATTACTATAAAACAAAGTGTGAGTTTTCGGGGGAGGATGCACCCTGAAAATTTTTAACTTACGAATTCAAAATGGCCGACAATCAGCATTATTTACCTCGATAGGCCTGATATCAGGTAAACCGTGCTAGATAGCTAGACCATTACTATAAAACAAAATGTGACGTTTCGAGAGAGGATGCCTTTTAAAAACTTTCGACTCAATCGAATTCAAAATGGCCGCCTATCGGCCACTATTTACTTGCACATTGCTGATATTTGGTAAACCGTGTTAGATAGCTGGACCATTACTATAAAACAAAATGTGAGATTACAAGAGAGGATGCATCTTGAAAAAAATTGACTCGATCAAATTCAAAATGGCCGCCTATCGGCCATTATTCACTTTCACATAGCCGGTTTTTAGTAACCGTACTTGATGGCTAGACCATTACTATAAAACAAAATGTGATATTTCAGGAGAGGATGCATCTTGAAAATTTTTGACTTGATCAAATTCAAAATGGCCTCCTATCGGCCATTATTCACTTTCACATGGGCGATATTTGGTAAACCGTGCTAGATGGCTAGACCATTACTATAGAATGAAATGTGAGATTTCAGCTGAGGATGCATCTTGAAAAATTCTGACTCGTTCAAATTCAAAATGGCCCCCTATCGGCCATTATTTACTTTCACATGCCCAATATTTTGCAAACTGTGTTAGATGTTAGTCCATTACTATAAAACAAAATTTGAGGTTTCGGGGGAGGATGCACCCTAAGTTTTTAACTAATTTATATCGATTTCAAAATGACCGTAAATCAGCTATTAGTTAACTCGATTGGCCTGATATCGGGTAAACCATGCCAGATAGGTAGACCATTACTGGGATACTGATTAGGATCATTAATTTCAATGGAGGTTTGCAATCTCTGACAGACTGTCTAGTTTTTATCTTACTCTTAGACTGGGCTTCTTAGACCTAGTTGTCTTGCGTCTTGATTTTTGACCTAGACTAGGACTACATTAATAACCCTATACAAAATTGCTTAAATCAAATTCTAATTCGGAGCGGGAGCTCCTGGACTTATGTAGTCTTGTTATCTTCTAGATATTCGTCATCCCCCACAAACATATTAAATGTTAGCCGGGTGAGCTTTGGAAATATAATTAGAATGAAAAAGTGTCAGTAGCCCGTTTGGCGTAAGAGTATTTCCCAAGAAATAAAACCAAAATCAATAACTTTTTATGACTAAAAACTGTCTCATGCTGAGAATTTGTCTATGATTGTTTTTGCGAATTGGGTAATATTGCCGTAACATTTGATTGATAATTGCCGAGAATACCCATGTCATCTCGTCTCCTATTTAAAAATGTCATTTTTGAACAGTAAATATGTTTTCTTGTATAAAAAATGTTAACAGGAAACTGGTCTATATATAGATCCCGGATAGTTGAGTTGGTATTTTAGTATACATTGTTTGTCGCAGTAAAAATCTACTGCAAATAAACTCAGAAATACGTATTTTTACTCTTGATGTTCTGCTCTTTCAAATTTAACAAATTGACAGAAACAGGGTCAAAATTTGGGCCTACTTTGGTTTCCACTCACCACCTAATCCATCTCTTCAGATATGTCTATTTGTCTTTCTATTGATGGAATCGATTGTTTTATCGGTATGAACATTTTGTAGAAGTTCCCTCATCATCAAATTAGCATGATTAGTCGAAATGAAATATTATTATATATATCGGCTGTTAGGACTATTTGCTTGCAAGTTGGAATATTAAAAAGTACAATTTAGCAAACTTGTTGATCCTGTCCTTAAGCCATCCTACACATCATATAAATGAACAACGCATTGATATTATTGTCGACACTGGCCTAAAATCTCATATCAGAATCTTATTCATAGATTCCTTTAGATAAGAACTATAAATGCGTGTTTATAATGGACATTAAAGTAATACGTGCAATTCATTGTCCACATACGATACAGATACTTGACATTTGGTTTTTAGCTGTGAGGCCGTCGTATTTAACGATCCCTAACATAATAGGCGGAGCACTACGTCACTTCTAGGAGCTTTATCAACGATTCGTGTTATATTTATGTCACTTAGTGGTTGTTAGCTCCCGCCGTCACCGTAGGTGAGACCGAGGGAGCTATGGATTCCGCCTCCGTTTTTTTTGCCTCTTCTTTTGCCTATAACTTTGTAAGAAAATAAGCTAGGATAACAATTTCTGGTATGTGGGTTACTTCCAGGTGGATAATGGACAGGTTAAAATATTTTTAATCTGAATTCAATACGCAAGGTCGCAGAGGAGAAAATGATGATGTTACGGCGTTGGGCCGTCCGTAAACAATTCGTTTCCGGAGCATATCTTTGAAAGTACTTGTCCAATTGTCTTCAAATTTTACACACAACACCCCTAGGGGGTCTAGTTGTGCCTTTTGGGGTATTTGAACTTTGACCTACTTCTGGTTCAGAACTATGACCTGTTTAGACGTTTTGACGCGCACTTCGTTTCCGAAGCAGATCCCGAAAAGTACTGGGCCGATGACAGTCATATTGCACATACATGTTCTCTAAGGTCCCTAGTTGTGCCTTTTCAGGTTTTTGGACCTTGAACTTGAATATCCTGGACTTATGTAGTCTTGTTTAAATTGCATCAGCGTTACGGTACGTATAACTGCCATTCGGCGCGGATTAGATTTAGTAATATTTACACGCATATTGACTCCCTTTCTTAACTGTTTCTCCATATAGGTGGGCCCACAACCAGACATGGGTACACAAGTTGATGTAACTACTTTGAATCAGAACGATATCGATATTTATTAATAGTATCCCAGGAAACACCAGGCCTTGGCACACTATTGTTTTTATGCTCGCCCACCATAAGCGACGCTGTTCCAACATTAAACCAACTGAACAATGGTTAAACGTCTCGTGGTTTCTGAGTATCTTGCCGGTTTTACTTTCCATTTTGTTTTCCTCCTACGCAAAGCCACATTTCTACTACTGATTCAATTTGGCTGAGATAGGTACGCTGATTGAGTCTCGCCTTATTCTTCAGCTGGTTGTGATAGAATGAACTCGACGCTTTGAACATACGCCAGCTTATCCTATGTCCATTATGAATCTTAAAACCAACAACGTTTTTATCAAATGTATCTTTATTTTGAAAATATGATTATATAATTTATTTGGTATCAGAATGAGAACATGTATTGAAATATCATGGTATATCTGTTTTGGTCTGACATGGTAAGTTAACTCTTCCTTTACCGACATCCCCCTGATAAAACTGCCCCCAGAAACCGACTTCTTTTTTAAGGAGGACCCTTGAAGTAGACCATGGGCACAATACCGGTTATAGCTATGTGCATGCGCACATCGCACAAATTAAAAAGGTAAGATAAGATTGCGTCCGTGTCACCGACCATTCTCGTTGTCGATTTTCAATAATGCATGTAATGAAATATCTCCATTCCAATTAATGCATGTACACACATGGAATTCGCATAAATGCGAAATTGGTAAAGGAATGTAGTTTTCGCATAAATGCGAAATTGGTAAAGGAAGAGCTAATAGGGGCCTACATCATTTGTTGCTGGTGGATGTTTACTGCACAAACATGGAATCAAGTATTTTTTCTATATTTCTATTTCGCAGTAGTCAAATAAATGTTTCTGCGTTTGTATGAGTGTTGATCAATGCGTGAAGGCGGGTAGGCCTACATGATAACATGTCAGTAGTATTTCGTATTCTATACGATATATTGTGCATGGCATATCCAATCAACATTTTAAGGATGTTCTGTGCTTTAATTTCAGATGTTACATTTCGGTCTTATAGCCAGACCCCACGTGCCTGGCTATAATTTTCGGGGGAATGCCATGTCTGAGGGTGAATCCCCTAGATATGCCCATAACGCCTTTTTGGGCGAGTGAAGGAGAACACACTCAATAACCTACCATGCCCTATCACCCCACCCTCACGTCATCATCTGTACATCTTTTTGACGTATTACAATGTCACTTAAATGACGATTAGTTCCGAAAAGTGACGTAAATCATTATTTGTCCACTACTGCTACTTTGGCTACTACTCCAACATTGTCTAAGAGACGATTCATTATTCTCGGTACTGAGATAGTTGTTAGTGTTAGTGTTTTTCGTCCCCAGCTCATTATAGGGTTGTTCCGTCTGTTCCACGCTGTACAGCATGGTACGGAAACACTAATCGTCTACAGCAACCATTCATGAGAAGTTGCATCATCATCTGTACATCATTCATCTCACCAGTTGACTACAACGTTTTTATCGTATTACAATCCCGGGATTACAATGTCTCTTAAAAGACCATTTGTGCCGAAAAGTGACACAAAGCAATTATTTACTACTACTACCACTACTACTACTACTACTGACGTGGACATGGTAACCTCCTTAAACTACCGGCAATAGATTGATTGACATTAGGTCTCTCACATGGGAAGAATCATGGACTTATCCTCTATTATTAGTACTCTGGGGACTGTCCGACCCAAGGACAGTGAAGCTGTGCCACGGTGTGTTAGTGAAACTCGAAAGGCCACGGAAATAAATTGCACTGCAAAACCCAAATCTCCTTACATGACCATTACGACCGAAGGTCAAGAATGAAGGAAAATTGTTTGTTAACGTGATAGTTCGAAAATTTATTTTGATCTTTTGTTATTTTCATATATAGTTGCCCATGGGTATGGAGTAGCAATGACTTGATTTTCCACTTTTCACCATTTCACCTGGCGACTATTTTTTTCTAGTTGCATTTTTTAATCTTTACATATATTTTTTTTTTTTTTTTTTTTTGCATCTAAGAAGGCCACCGCATCATTCATTTTAAATGTTCATATCCAAGATTGTCGCCAAAGCACGTCCTTAATCCATTACGTTTACGACCTAGTCATCAATATTTATCGGATCATACTTTTTAGTTATTACCCCGGCTTATGTTTTTATCATATTCAAACGAGTTACAACAACACTTCCTTACATATAGATAATTATTCTCTCGTCTCTACATTAAATTACTGACAGTCAACTTTTAATAATTTTATAATTTGGATACTTTTATATGTTCCATGCAAAGAAAGTACATGTGGTTTCCAAATTATGAATCACATGATGAACGAAGTTGCATAGAGGATGAAGTGGAGACTAAAATTAGTCTGAAATCAAGTGGATTTAAGACAAATTTTATCCCTCGTTTAAACTATTAGATACGTTTTAAATTTGACTAATCTCTCCGAGAGGAAGAGGGTGATTATTAGAATTATTATCATTTTATTCCTGTTATCTTGTTGATTGCAGAACCTTGTGAAAACATAAACACCACTTGGATGGAGAAGGAACCAAGCTTAAGCAAACAGATATCGGGTTGGTGATTATTTTTCTTTGTGATCCCAGTAAACGCAAAACGTTCGTATTACATTTGTACAATAACGGCCCAACGTCTTCAACGTTGGTCCAACATTGTACAAATGTTATACACATGTTTTGCGTTTCCTGGAATACTGTATGGAGTATTGGCATAGATATTTTAGCCTCTCGAAATACTACTTTTTTTTATTAAAGTTGGCATGTATTTTAAGTCCCTACTGGTAGCAGCCTACGAAATTCAACCCCACCTGGTGCCGGGAAACGCTTTAACCCTTTAACCGCGGGTGCCGCATAGTATGCGGCGCATATATTCAGGTTTTCATTTTTTATTAGCACATTAAGTACCACATTTAAATTTGTTAAAGATAAAATGTGACTCCAACCAGCAAGATTTGAAAAGAGTTGACCCCCATTTTGTCAAATCTGAATAATTTTCACTCACTTGACGCGATCCACAACTTCAAGTGGGTGAAAATTCAAATTGAATAATTTGGCGGTTAAAGGGTTAAAACGTAGTTGCTGTGGCAACTAATGATGCGGGCTACATGTACATGCATAGTTGTTTCGAGGTTAATGATGTGTTTGACCACAAAGCAACGTGGACATAGCGATGCCTTGTCTTCATCATTTATCACAGCGCATCTTTGATCAACTATTTTGCAATGTATATGTATTAGGGGGCCACCATTAAACTCCCATGGGGGGGGGGCAGGAGTATTTTTGAAATAAATTATTTCGGGCGGACTCTGCGTGAAATAAATAATTAACTTCAAGAACTGTTCCATATAAACATGTAACAAAATGATGTGAAATTTTCAGCGCGCCGCCGAGCCCGGTTGAAATAAATAATTTGCCCGCGACAAATACTCCTGCCCCCCCCCCCCCCTGGAAATCTAATGGTGGCTCCCTTATCGTATATACTAGTTACAAATGATTAGCACGGATGAGATGTTGGAGCTAGTAAATTCAGCGGGTACAAATTATTGGTAATAACTCGGTGGCTCTTGTTTAGCATATTATTGCATTTAGTTTATTTGAGTAGGTGAAATGAAACTTTTTTGGAGCTACATGTACTTGTGTATTATATAACATTAAAGGTAAGGTTTTTCCCACGTTTATCCGTATTGAGAACCGAAAAATAATAGCTTCAGATGTCTCTTCAGTTGTGGTATCTCAAAATTTAGGAGCTCTGAGTATACGAACTGGCGTACAGCATTTACAGTGAATGGATCTCATAGGTTATGTGTTCGTTTATAGCCGAAACGATCCAGTTCACGTATTTCATGCACATTATTTGTGTTGTTTACATAACTCGTCTGAGACCAAAATAGGATAAAATAGACATGTGCGCTTTACTACCTGTATGGCAAGACTGAATTATTTGTTCGGATTACAAAAAATCGACTTTATTTTTAATTGTTTTTTTTTTCGAATGCAGCAAATGAATTTAGTATCGGGAAATCCTATTTCACACTCTTGGATTTGTAGCACTATTAACCCTTTCAGTACAGGGACCGTCTTTAGACGTCAGAAACTGACGTCTATAGACGTCAGTTTCTGACGGCTAAAGACGATCACCGCATTGAAAGAATTAAAAATGTATAATGGCCGTAGACCCATTACATAGGTATTCAAATGTATCAGAATGAGCTGTCTAAGCCATTTATGATGATTTTAAATTGTAAAAACCCCTTTGGTTTCTATGGTTTATACAAAAATATTTCAGCGTTGTAAGGGTTAAATATAGTACTGATTTGTTGCCACGTAAAGTCGTATACCGCTGCCGTGACACAGAAATTTTAGTCTATGGATTTGATAAATATCTAAAGATATTAATCTTCACGATTTCGAACAAATACCCATTGTTTGTTGTAATAAAGAGCCTGCTGAATCCATGTAGATACATGATCAACAGTCTAACCCTTAAAGCGCCGACATATTTTTTTAATAAATAATAGAGACCAAAGGGTTTTTTCTTTTTGAAATCATCATAAATGTCTCTGTTGGCCCTTACGGCTTCATTCGAATACATCCATGTATGTTATTGACTTTAATGCTACCAAATTCATTTGCATGCAGTTAAATTTTTTAGCAGTTCTGTGCCTGGAAGACAGTGGAATAGTTCTCATGTTATGTGTTTGGCACTTCTAATTCGAATGTGTCACATTTCAAGATTTAGTTATATGTGATCCACTGCTAGATGCGCACCCAGTCGGCTTTGTTTAAGAACACGACCTGTCTCGTATACTTACTCAAATGTCCATGCTTAATCTAGACATGATTGTTTTGTCGGAGAAAGAGTTGAAGGTATCGGGTAGATTTTCCTGGTTAACTTTAACATCAAATTGCTGAATTAGTTAATTAATTTTTGAATTAATAATATATTTTGTCATAGATCATGTAGATACTCAGTTTTCAAATAATTCAATTTGATATATATATATTTTGCACAAATAAAACTTGTGTTACCAATTTTAACTTCAATTGACAATAATTCAACACGACATAGGTTGACGAGAGTTTAACCCTTTGGCTTTAATCGCCAAATTATTCAACCTGAATTTTCACCCACTTGAAGTTGTGGATCGCGTCACTCAAGTGAGTGAAAATTATTCTGATTTGACAAAATGGAGGTCAACTGTTTTCAAATATTGCTGATTGATGTCGCATTTTATCTATAACAACTTTACACGTTTAAAAGGTGGTACCTAATGTGCTGATAACAAATGAAAACCCCAATATATGCGGCACCGGCGGGTAAAGGGTTAATCTGTTAATACAGACACGACGTGTACACCTTCAGAAAAAGCGTTTTTATATGCATACGGCATTGTTGGGAAGGCGAGATGGGCCCATCTCATCACAAGTCGCCCGAGCCTTTAGACGAGGGCTTGATGTGGTGACGAGTGCTTAGATGAGCCTATCTCGCCTTCCCAACGATGCTGTATGCATTTTCTCGTACGAATATCGATTTGAAACGGCAGTCAAACTGAATAGGGAAGCGTTTTGGAGATAGTGTGAGATGGGCTGATCTCACCATACGTCTCGTAGTGAAAGCCAACGGTATGAGTGCAATAAAACTATATTCGGTAACGTGGACCGAAGATCGAAAAAATGTCATCTACAATAAACCTATCTAAGCTTTCCCAAATCCACAGCTATATTGCCGAACAACGTAGCAGAATTAGCTATTTGGGGTAAATCCCCACTCGGCATCCAATGACATTGTGAGCTGTTTATAGTTTTCCCTGAATATTTTGTGGTTTAATTTTTCTTTAATTAATCAATATTATTCAAGGTAAATATAAATGTTCCAAACATCTGTTTCAATTCCTCCTTTTTTAACATTTTCCATCGCTCTGTCATTCTGACCCTGGTCTAAAACCCTTTATTCATTTATTCTCAACCAAATCCCTATATTTCACCAATAACAGAGGGGCTCGCGCGCACGTGTAAACAGGATCTTTTGGCTGGAAACAATACAATGAGATCGATGCTGATTTCGAAAGTTACAATTTTCGACTAGAAAAAATGTTCACGACACATTATCATATCTCAACATTAATTTCTAATGGTATAGCTGTGACCATGACTTTGGCAGATCAAGTTAATATTGAAAATCGGTATACATGTCACCTTAATTCTGCGTATATCACGGCTGCAGACCACATGTATGTGCCTGTTCACACGGCTAAGCAATGCCTGAATGCTGTTGTTTCCACCTCAAAAAACAAACATATTTTGATTTCCGGTTTTTTACAATAATACGTGTCGATCATTATTTTGTTGTCCTAAATTCTGTGAAACACAGTGACGTCACCGCAGACCCTTTTGAATGGCTACTCGGTGAAAATCATGTTATATAAGACCCACTCCCCCATACTCCATTGTATTAGCTAGCTCGGTGAAAACATTGGAGGTCAATGTGTCAAACCTATTGAGTTTCACAAAGTCCGAATAATAAGCGCAGTGGTAACACAATTTCTGTCCGGTGAATAATCTACTTTTCATCAAATGTTCTACCTTATTGGCTGAACCAATATTTGAATACCGGTAAAAATTACACGTAAAAAATTATTAGAGAGAGAGAGAGAAAGAGAGACTGAACACTTTAAAAATGAAAGAAAAAAGTATGTCGAACGTAAATTTTGGAAAAGACCATCCATTTAAATGTTAAAGAAACTTATGAATGATAGCAATTCGGCTAATGTACACAAATATATCTTTTCATAAAATACATGTTAAAGGGACCCCGTGGGATGAGACATTTTCAATATTGTCAATTTTTAAAATTTAATTTATATGAAGCTATATAGCCTACTTATCTTAACTAAAAATACAAAAAAGTCAAAAAAACACTTTTAAAGCACCGAAAAATGAGTAAAATAGTTATATTTCCAGGACGTATATTGCCATGTAAACAAAACAAGTCAGCAATATACAGCACTTTACACTACATATCCCCACGTCTTGGACGGTGAGATCAAAGCAATCACCGCTAATTGGTGTCTTATAGTCAGGACATGGGAGGATACACCTGCAACACTGATTGTCTGCCCGACGCTGGGCCGACGGCATCAACATGTGGCCCAATGCTGTAGGAACATTCAACCGTCCTTTAGCAAGTGTGTAGGTATACAAAAAGTTTGTTAGGTTTTAAGCGGATTCATAGAAATGTTGATAAAAATATTTTTTTAAATCTAAAAACTCTGAAAAATTCAATTCAAAACTAAAAAAGAAAATTGATGTCATCCCAAGGAGCTGCTTTAACTAATTTTAAATAAATCATTTTGTATACCACATATCTGTGTTGGCGTATGTTATAAGAACTCTTCTGTATCTGTATCTTGCATCTAAGTGTATGTTTGGAGACAAGTTCTCTCTCCTTGCATGTCTGTCTTACTTTTGTGAAAGGTCATCAGAAATAAATTACTTGTTATTTGTTCAGTACAATTACCCGGTATGACTGGGCCGCCTAACTCATTTGCTGCGTGAGGCCCAGTCACACTGACCGCCATTTTGTTTCCACAGCCAGCTGTGTAAAAACGACACCGACGCTGCCTACCAAAAAATTCGGATGCCATGAAATTTAGACGATTATTTTAAGTGCCTACGAAAACTAGGCCATTTTCAGCAGGTGTAAACTTTCGATCGTATTAGAACTATTACATTTAAAAATGGAGGTCACTATGTCAGAGCCTTGCGATGTCATCAGGGTACGGTACAATATGCACGTATATGTATTTTTAAATAGATTGAGTAAATTAGATAAACCCTGGTTTAGAACTCCCATCTGTTTCCCTTTTTTTGAACCAATACCAGAAAGAAACTGAGCAATTTTGTTAAAAGGAGTAAAATCCTGCAGGCAAACGACCCAGCAGACACGAGATGTTGAACCAATGTTGGGCCAGCATCGCAGGCGATGAGCTAACATTGAAGCAGCATTGGTTCAGTTTCTCGTGTTTGCTGGGGGGGTGGGGGGGGGGGGGTGACTGTCCCATCGAGTGATGACTTCTTCCCAGAATAGTACATCCTTTTAAGGGAATCGAATGTCAGATTCACGCATGATACACAGAAAACACAACACATTATACGTAATTGCTGGTCCAATGCTGTCCCAATGCTGGTCCAGCACTAGCCCCAGATTGTGCCAATGTCCTCGTTTGCTTGAAATTCAGAGAACGTCATTGGATCGCCGTCGGGCCAACGCCTGAGACATTGACCCAGCCGTACATCTCATCCTCTGGCTTCTGTGGACTGTAGGGAGAAATCCCTCAGACGCCTGTGGGATATGGCAGTGGCCTTGAAGAGTCTCGATCCAGGGGATCCCGGCCCAGCGCTGACTCAATATTGTGCCAACGCCGGCGGCGTTGGCACAATACTGAGCCAGCGCTGGGCCGGGATTTATTTTTAGTTGCTTTGCTGGGGGTCAGGTGTACCAGCTGACACGGGGAAGGGGGGGTGGGGGTGGTTGCCAATACCGCCGCCAGAGACTCGGTGCTGCCTCGTGCTGGATGGAGAGTGTTTGCATTCCGCGAGTCCATTATAATCATCCTGATCATTTGGCAGGGGAAATCTGCAGGTCATAGGTCGAGTGGCTAAACAGTACAGTCAGGTGTGCTTTGTCACTGCCGCTCTGTGTACGCGAGGCCAGGTGAAACAATGACACCAATACGTTAGCCCTACGCCGGTTCTGTGTCTCGTTCGCAAAATGGCGTACTGTTTTGCTTTTAGGGAAGAGGCGCCGTTTCTATCGTTGGGAATAAAATCAATCAGTGGGCGTACATTTATGCATGCTCAACTCAAAATGACCAGTGTGGCATTTTGTGGACAGGTGGGTGGGGATTGCTCTAATTCAGTCAGCGACATGTTGAAAAACACTGGTTTCTTCGTATGGGTAAAACGAATTTCAAGCGCCACTGAATGGGTGAATGAATGAACAGTGCTTTAAGCCACTGAACATTCTGCACATACGGCCTAAACTGGGTCAGAGGAAGTTCCTGAGGAGGTTGAGATGTAGCCGTGTCGTCCTCTCCGAGGCCCTGGATTGATGTATTTTGCTTTTATACCCGAATAAATCAACATGGCGGTGACTGAGAGCGATCTCGACCCCAAGGTCCGGAAAATGTCCATAACTTTTCAATGACTGTGCGACCTCTGAGCTGAGCATGCGGGCATGGAACTGAAATGTTACTCATTCTAAAAAAAACTATTTTTGACCTGATTATTCCCCGTTATATTCAGATATGACAGTCCAAATAAATTTCCCACGATTTTTTGTCAACGTAACACAGTACAGTTCTTCTGTGGCGTTACTTCCATCGGGATGATTTTAGTGATATCGCAAGCTGGCCCAGTTTGTATTGTTTTAGTATACACATGGATATATATATATATTGAGAATTGTTGTTATACATATTATACATTTATTTGTAGTAATTTACTAGAGCAATCATGACTAGCAGGGAAACACGTAATTTCGTATTAATTGCGTTTCTCAGCTTAAAAGAAATAATTTGTGATTAACACTAAATGTAAAATGAGGGAATAATAACTTTTTATCTAGACATGACAAAACACATTTTAGTCACATTTCAGGCGATAGTTGTTGCCAATTATTGTCAAAACAGTTCACTTTTCAATAATTCTATTCCTTGATCCGTTTGTCAAAAATGTTTATTTTTTTGTATAGTCTTATCAGATAATGCATAATGCCACTGAGGGGATTATCACTTATAAAATAATCTTGTTTTCTTAAATTACAACTGGGAAAAAATACACGGATAAAATTAGTTTTAGATATCACTTATTTTACAAGTTAGGGACTGATAAACATTTTGAATCAATATGGTTTATGCTGTTCACTCTACAGGCATAATTATGACATTAACAAATACTGCACATATATTGTGTTAAATGCGATTTTAATGCAAAAACTGATCTTTTTAAATTGATATGGTAATCGCGTGGATTGGTTCCACAGGTTTTATGCTTGATATAATTTATCAGATATAAAAAGGTCATTATAACATCATCACAATATAGAAAATGAATAGTTTTTTTTTTAATTTGAGGGTAAAAATAACTGTTCGTGTCGCTTAAACTTATAATCTGAAACATTTCTAGATGGATCTATGAGCGTTTATAATAGAAAGACATCTAACCAGCTATATGTGTATAAAGTATCCAGTAGTTTCCCGTTATCATTATCGTTATGACTTTTGTGCACCCTGTGATCCCAAAACCCCTGCTGCACCAGCGGCTTAGGTTGAATATTTAGCACATGCCAGGAGCGTCCCGAAATGTAACGTATCACCTTTACGCAATGTGAGTCATCTAAGTGTAGTAATTGCACCAGTTTTCCCAGTGAAATGAACCCCTCGCTATCGCAACCCAATTATGAAGGTGAAATATTTATCAAACCTTAAAAGGTTAACCCTTACAACACTGGGGTATTCAATTTAAATTTTCAGTCACTTGAAGTTGTGGGTCGCTACCGCGATCCACAACTTCAAGTGATCGAAAATTACCCGAATTTGTGAAAATATAGTCACACACTTATATAAATGTGGCATATTTGAGGCATACTTTACTTTCCACAAGTGTTAATCAAAACACAGACATATCACTGTAGTCGACACCGTTGCTCAAAGGGTTAAAATGCCACTCGCTCGCTATCGAGTGTTGACACATTTAGTTGCCCCAGCGCACGAGTGTGGTGACAAATCAGATGACTGCTTATGTCCAGAAAATAGTTGACACAAATATTTGGACGTGTTACCAAAAACAGCCGGCGATATCTCAAATCTGGAATGATGGCTGTGGAAAAGTACGGCCACGGAGACGGTCTGGGACCCCCTGTGACACGGTACAATGCGATACGGACCGAAATATGATCCGGGCAGAGCTTCTTCTGGCCCAGTTTAGCCTTCATCCAGTGCACAAGCACAAGCCTTCAGGTGGCCCGGGAAACCCCATTCATTTTATTCCTCCATATATCAATGCCGGCAGAGCGATGTTCCTCCGCTTGTTCCCGTGTCTGTCTCGCTAACTCTTACGACGCTGAAATATTTTTGTATAAACCATTGAGACCAAAGGGTTTTGTTCAATTTAAAATCATCATAAATGTCTTAGTTAGCTCTCTCCGCTTCATTTGAATACCTATGTTAAGGGTCTACTGTAGACGTCAGAATCTGACGTCTGCAGACGTCAGATTCTGACGTCTAAAGTCGATCCCCACACTATAAGGGTTATTACATGGTTGTACTCCTCTGTTCTGCCTCGACTAGATTGATAAGCGACTTGTCACGAGTGTTGATAGCATTTCCTGTTTCATTTTTGTAAGCGTTTTTACATATAGTTTCAAATATAAATGCGAGGGTTTGCTCAACGATAAGTTATCTCTGTTGCAAAAAACATATCGTTTTTTCCGGACCCGGACGTGGAATAAATACCCCTATGATTTAATTATTACATAAAATTAGCAGTATTTGCAGTTTAACAAAAAAAATGAAAAACATTCAAGCTTTTTTAAAGCAAAAGTTAAAAAAATGATCCGAGGCTTGGTAGTTGAAGTAGATAACTTAAGACTGACTGAAGCCTATTTTAACCCTTTCAACGCGGGACCGTTTTCAGACGTCACAATCTGACGTCTTCTGACGTCTAAGATTCAGATTCTGACGTCTAAAGACGACCCCCGCACTGAATGAATAATAATAAAAAAAATGGCCGTAGACCCATAACAATGACGCAGAATAATAGCTAACTCAGCCATTTACGACGATTTCAAATTAAAAAAGTGGTTTCCGTAGTTTTTACAAAACTATTTCAGCGTTGTAAGGGTTTATTGAAAGTAAAATCTGCCCCCTATAACTTGACACCAGTGGCTCCCCCTTGAGTTCCCAGGCAGAATCACTGCTGTTGTGTAAAGCTCGCGCGAAATTTACTGAAAATTACTGAATTTATCAAATGTTTAAGTGCAATACATGAATGCTGAAGCTAATATCATCCCCGTTTTGATGTTTGTTATCACTTTTTTTAAATTACTTTTTGATAAAAAATATACCATACGACGCATATACATACATGTATATGCGTCTGTCTGTCCGTCCGCTCGCTCGCTCGTTTGTTAGTTTGTTCGTTGGTTCGTTTGTTCACTCGTTCACTCGTTGCCTCGCTCGTTCATTCATTCATTCATTCATTCATTCATTCGCTCATTTATTAATTCATTTATTCATTCATCAATGTTTTATTTTATAGAAGATTTCGTTGCATATTCCAGGTGCGAATTCTGTATGCAAGACCAGATTTTCTTCATTTCACATTGTCACACGAGTGAAATTTATTATGGCCTGTTCAATGTATATATACTCTAAAATATGTGACCTAATAAAACATCACCAACTTGGGTTTTTTTTAATTTTGATCAAAGTATACCTATCTGATTTTTTTGAGCTGAGATTCGGCTGCACGACGAACTTTTTCCAGCAGACAAAAAAACATGACTCCTCTACTTTGTGGCCCAGCATTCACTAGCGCTGGGCCAATGTCTCAGACGTCTAGCCAGCGTTGATCTAACGCAGCGTCTGCTATTATTTGGTTGAGTATTCTGTCTGGGTGAGGGAGGAACAACAAACAACACAATGATCTACGATTCTGGAGTAATCCAGTGCACAACACTTCCAGTGAACTCAACCAGCATGTCAACCAACGCTGGATTTATGTTGGGCCAGCATAAATCCAGCGTTGGCAAGAGTGTCTAGCGTCTGGTAACTCGACCAGCGGTTATTCAAGAGCTGGCCACGAATCCCGTGTTTACCAGACATTGTCGCAGTGCTGGGCTTTTGTCCTGGTGTTTGCTCCACACTTTGAATTGGTCCTGTCCTGTTTTGTTTCTCGCACTATGGACTGTTACTTTTGTACATGGTTTCTAGACACACGCCATTCCAGATCGATACTGTTACTCAAGATGTATCTGTGGGGGCAGCGCCACCTGGCCTCAGACCTTCACAATCAGGGGATCGATATATTGCGTAGTTCTAATCGCTCTTCGTCCTTTCCAACTGACACGAGACGTTCAGCCTTTGTGGGTTAAATGGCGGGCCATCGTGCACGATGCTGGCCCGCCATTTAGTCAACACAGGCTCATGTGTTTTTTGGGATGGTACGATGTGCTGTAACTGTAACGATCTACGTGCTACCAAAGACCGTGTACAATAAGATGGTCGACTTGCGGATTTCTCCATACAAATGCGTGTAATACATTATGCAGTGCTGTCCCCTTTTAACGGGAGCTGGAACTACGCTTTGGCAAGTGTATCATCATATAAAACAAGTGATAATTTCACCACTTTAGCCTCCAAATAAAATATAATGTTTTTCTAGGTTTGACAGTTATGACAATATCTCTGCAATATTTATTTTTGGAACGAAAATAACTGCTCATATAGCTGATAAGTCATCTTATATTTGATAAAATTTTAGAGATTAAAATGTCTTCATTTAAATAACAGAAGAGCTGAGTACAGAAAGTACACAAATACGTGGGCACAGGACGGGAGGGGGGTGACGATATGCTGTCAAGCAAAGCGACCACAAGGAAGATCGGGGTAAAACATTGGTAACAACCATAACTTGACAGACGTGTCTTTGGATTCAAACTTTTATCATTTAACAAAATCTATTTAGAACACATGAGCAATATTATAAAATTATAATATTTAAGCCTTATCTCTCGGACCACTGCCATCAATGTCACTGAGGACTGGAGCATTAGCAGCATACTGATATCTTGAAAACAAGACACGTTTTTTATGACATTTTTATTTATAGTTGAATTTTATTAATTTTCAATTTCTCCTCCCTGGTAATAATGTGTTCATTGTTTTCCCGCAGTACATGGTATAGCCGAATGGGGACATATATATATAACATTCACAACTTGCAAGTGATTTAGTGTCTTTCGTGAACGTAATAATTTGATCACTTTTATGACTCCTATGTAGAATCTATTCAGGTATATTTTCCGAAAAAGCGTTCATTTGAACCAATTAATTGTATTAAGTTTTGACGTGGAGAAAAAGCCCCATACCCTGAATATTCAAATATTGCTTCTTAGACAGAAATTTACTATGCAATTTATTATTGGCATCAAAATTACTTTACATTGATCACATGCAGAACGTAACACTTTGAGACAAATATATCCACTGATACATACAAGTATATTCTCCTCTTCAATGGTAATACATATGTCTGGCGTGAATGATTTCAGCATTGAATAAGCTAATTCTGTGACAGAATCGCTCAGATCAGGTGAATCAGCAGTACCAGTAACATGCTTTATATCAGCAAAATTATTCTGTTCAGGTATATTCCGAATGATCAATAAGAAAAATGACCTGTGTCAGTAGACTTCATAAGTATAGTAATATTAGGTTTTCATTTGTCCTTATCTTGGTTCTCTTCGCCGGTATCTACCCTTGCACACATCGTCACCTGCCAGCAAATACGAGACAATGCTGGGCCAGCATTACAAACGTTGGACCAGCGTCACTCTATAATTGGGTCAACGTCTCGTGTTAGCTGGGCGTCACCTGTTGTTTGTAAACAATGAATATGCATACTTGTTTATAGGGGCGCATCAACCCCTGAAGTACCAAAGGGAAGAAGAAAATTAAAAAGTATTGATAACTAACCACCAAATTATTGGATAAAAAATAGAAGTAAACCTCCGTCAAAACTTATTTTTCTGATTTTTATGATGTAAAGTATGTATTGTTTTTAATAGGATCAATGTCATAATTACTTGTCGTCATATGGTAAAATCATACTTGATAGATGGCAAAAGCATTAGTTTAGGTCTTTGGTGCTACTGTAATCACAAAACAAGGCGTCATTACCCTTCACCATGCTGAAATATTTGTGTATAACCTATGGAGACCAAAGAGTTTTTCAATTTGAAATCGTCATAATCGTCTTAGTCAGCTCTTTCCGATTCATTTGAATACCTGTGTTATGGGTCTACGACCATTAGAAATAGTTTAATTCTTTCAGGGCGGGGATCGTCTTTATACGTCAGAATTTGACGTCTACAGACGTCAGATTCTGACGTATAAAGACGATCCCCGCGATGAAAGGGTTAATGGGTGAAATAGTCGAATATTAAGACCAAAACACGTCCATTATTATCATATAGTTGATGTGGTCTTCAATTTCTACAAATCTGAAGATATTTTATATCTTTTATAAACAGTCGTGCTTAATCTTTCAAGATAATGCTTTGCTGTCAATGCCACAAGTGTAGTGTGAGATATTTAAAAAAAAAAATAGCCGTACTAGTATCTGTGGACATATTACGTCTGATGTCAAGTTCTGGTTCGAATTTATTCCTGAATAGTTTAATTTTTTCCTGCTAGAAATCAAATATCAACAGAGGGTGGCTACTTCGATTTTGTAAATTTAAATTTAATTACATCAATTTTGCCTTTTTTGTTCAGAATCATTTATTTTATGTCAAGCGGTAACTGTCATATATGTTCAGAAGTTCCTATCTTCAGAAGGTCATAACCTAATTAGTAAAAATCAAATCAGGGTTTATACATTAAACCCAGTGCATAATTATAATACATTTACATGCTGATGTACATGTATAGAAAATGTTGTTCACATTGAAAGTACATTATGTATAGCGAATCTAGACATATGCATACACATAACTAGAAAAGGAGTTCCCGAACTCCGAGGCCCGACTTTAAGATGTATGAGTGCTATAGACAAAAAATCGGTTTAATATTTTGTAAACATAACTGTATTGGCCCTCCTCATGCGCCAGAATCCTAAATGTCCGGGATATTATTAATGAAAAAACCAAGGAGACAAGTTAAAATATATCTTCAACTTTTAATTCTCCCACCACCATTGCCGCTGCTGGCCATCATCCATTCAATATTTGCCAGTGAATCGGGCTGCTGCGTATCTTTAGGACACACACGATTTAGGCCAATTCCGGTTTATTGTCGGGCCAACGTCGCAGCCCATTCCTGGTTCAATGCCGTCAAATTGTCCACCACGCTGGCCCAACACTACTCCAACACTGGGTATGCTGTAGTATACTTAGAGACAGCACCCCAACAAAAACGTGCCATTCACCCAATACTGTTTCAACATTGAAACTGCATTGGGTGATTGTCCCGCACTGCTAATGCGGGTGACGTTCTCCTCCTCCCGTCGCCAGAAAAGCCACTACCCAGAAAACACGATACATTGGCCCAATGCTGATGTAATACTGGGCCACCGTCTGTGACGCTGGGCCAACATTATTCCAATTTTATCACTTTAAGCCATAATCACGAATATAATCGTTAATATATTGGCTCCCGCCGTCACCGTAGGTGAGACGGAGGGAGCTATGGATTCTACCTCCGTTTTTTTTGGCTTCTTCTTTTGCCTATAACTTTGTAAGAAAATAAGCTAGGATAACAATTTTTGGTATGTGGGTTACTTCCAGGTGGCTAATGGACAGGTTAAAATATTTTTAATCTGAATTCAATACGCAAGGTCGCAGAGGAGAAAATGATGATGTTACGGCGTTGGGCCGTCCGTAAACAATTCGTTTCCGGAGCATATCTCTGAAAGTACTTGTCCGATTGTCTTCAAATTTTACACACAACACCCCTAGGGGGCCTAGTTGTGCCTTTTGGGGTATTTGAACTTTGACCTACTACTGGTTCAGAACTATGACCTATTTAGACGTTTTGACGCGCACTTCGTTTCCGGAGCAGATCTCGAAAAGTACTGGGCCGATGACAGTCATATTGCACATACATGTTCTCTAAGGTCCCTAGTTGTGCCTTTTCAGGTTTTTGGACCTTGACCTGGAAGTTGACCCAGCACTTTGACCTAATTTATAACATCGGTAAATCCGACTAAAAGATTTTGCGTAATATCATGAAAACCGCTCAAGATAGCTACACCATTACTATAAAACAAATTGTGAGGTTTCAGGAGAGGATGCATCTTGAAAAATTTCAAGTTGATAAAATTAAAAATGGCCGCCTATCGGCCATTCTTCACCTCGACAGGCCTGATATTGCGGAATATCATGAACACCGCTCAAGATAGCTACACCATTAATATCAAATAAATTGTAAGGTTTCAGGAGAGGATGCATCTTGAAAAATTTCAAGTTGATCAAATTCAAAATGGCCGCCTATCGGCCATTATTCACCTCGACGTGCCTGATATTGTGGAATATCATGAAAACCGCTCAAGATATCTACACCATTACTATAAAACAAATTGTAAGGTTTCAGGAGAGGATGCATTTTGAAAAAAATCAATTTGTCCAAGTTCAAAATGGCCGCCAAGCGGCCATTATTCACTTTCACTTGGCCGTTATTTGATAAACCGTGCTAGATGGCTAGACCATTACTATAAAACAAAATGTGTGATTTCAGGAGAGGATGCATCTTGAAAAAATTTGACTCGATAAAATTCAAAATGGCCGCTTATCGGCCATTATTCACTTTCACATGGCCGATATTTGGTCAACCGTGCTAGATGGCTGGACCATTACTATAAATCGAAATGTGAGATTTCAGATGAGGATGCATCTTGAAAAAGTTTGATGTGATCAAATTTAAAATGGCCGCCTTTTCGGCCATTATTCATTTTCACATGGCTGTTATTTGGTAAACCGTGCTAGATGGCTAGACCATTACCTGATTACTATAAAACAAAGTGTGAGTTTTCGGGGGAGGATGCTCCCTGAAAATTTTTAACTCACAAATTCAAAATGGCCGACAATCAGCATTATTTACCTCGATAGGCCTGATATCAGGTAAACCGTGCTAGATAGCTAGACCATTACTATAAAACAAAATATGACGTTTCGAGAGAGGATGCTTTTTAAAAACTTTTGACTCAATCGAATTCAAAATGGCCGCCTATCGGCCACTATTTACTTTCACATTGCTGATATTTGGTAAACCGTGTTAGATAGCTGGACCATTACTATTTTAACAAAATGTGAGATTACAAGAAAGGATGCATCTTGAAAAAAATTGACTCGATCAAATTCAAAATAGCTGCCTATCGGCCATCATTCACTTTCACATAGCCGGTTTTTGGTAACCGTACTAGATGGCTAGACCATTACTATAAAACAAAATGTGAGATTTCAGGAGAGGATGCATCTTGAAAAATTTTGACTTGATCAAATTCAAAATGGCCTCCTATCGGCCATTATTCACTTTCACATGGGCGATATTTGGTAAACCGTGCTAGATGGCTAGACCATTACTATAGAATGAAATGTGAGATTTTAACTGAGGATGCATCTTGGAAAATTTTGACTTGATCAAATTCAAAATGGCCGCCTTTAGGCCATTATTCACTTTCACATGCCCAATATTTTGCAAACTGTGTTAGATGTTAGTCCATTACTATAAAACAAAATTTGAGGTTTCGGGGGAGGATGCACCCTAAGTTTTTAACTAATTTATATCGAATTCAAAATGACCGTAAATCAGCTATTAGTTAACTCGATTGACCTGATATCGGGTAAACCGTGCCAGATAGGTAGACCATTACTGTGATACTGATTAGGATCATTAATTTCAATGGAGGTTTGCAATCTCTGACAGACTGTCTAGTTCTTATCTTACTCTTAGACTGGGCTTCTTAGACCTAGTTGTCTTGCGTCTTGATTTTTGACCTAGACTAGGACTACATTAATAACCCTATACAAAATTGCTTAAATCAAATTCTAATTCGTAGCGGGAGCTCCTGGACTTATGTAGTCTTGTTTCTTTTCTTAGCACTTTTTAAACACGCAACTATTTGACCTAGCGACCTACAACGTTATATATTTACCTTGTTCATAAGAACTGTTTCTCAGCAATTTCAACAGTTTTCCACGCACGGCACCCCTCTTTGCGCAAATTAGGACACAAACATTATTGCAAAAACTTATTAGGCTGTTACTGGCCTCCGACCGGGCCTAAATACAAATATAATACTTTATAGTCAATAAAAAATATAGCATGTCGATTTTCTTGAAATTTCTTAAAATTATATATACAAATTTAGCGACATGTACAGCCACTCGCATGGCTTAAACAATATACTAAATTGTGTCATCGCATTAACTTCATTTAAATATGGCAAATTCGTTGAGATATTATCAAACAATTTTGCACGGAGATTATCGTAAGTTTTTCTGTGCTTAAAATTCGTGTATTAAGTTTACTATTTTGCTCCATACGTACGTATATTGGCAGTGTGCATCTTAACATTATCGTCTTAGAATATAAATGTGTGCGTTGATTTTGTTGATCTGTGAGTCACTGTCTAAACTGCTCAATAGTTGAATCGATATGCCAAGCAATTCCCCAACCATGATTCTAATGCAGGTCGACCACTCTGTTTTATTGGATCGACCTAACTCTATATTTCCCATGCATGTATAAGCCCATATTAAAAATGTTTTCAATTGACTATGTAGAGATACTCTTCCAGTAATAATGCATGTCCGAGAGGGAATGTCTCATTCTGATACGGTCCATGACTTCTTACCGTCTCTTAACCATTATGTCCAGCTGATTTGTCTATTCCAATCATTTCTACAAATTCCAAGAAAGTGATTTTTGAAAACAGATTTCAACCCAAAATTGATCGTTGCGGTCAGCAGTCTTTTTCGGCTGATTAGGTACAAGGGGTTACAAGTGTGGTGATTGTTTAGAGAATATTTAACTCTGTCAGCGCGGGGACCGTCTTTAGACGTCAGAATCTGACGTTTATATACGTCAGATTCTGACGTCTAAAGACCGTCCCCGTACTAAAAGAATTAAAAATGTCTAACGGTCGTAGACCCATAACATATGTATTCAAATGAAGCGGAATGAGCTAATTAAAACAAGCCCCTCATAGGAAATTTTGTTTTTGGTTGTTTCTGGGAGCACTGGAGATTAATTTCTGGAGAAATTATAATTGAGCTGTTAATTGACCACCCTGGCCCCATCTCTTGGTCCGTTAGTGCCACCTACCGCCTACCCCCCGTTTGTTTGTATTTCCGATTCTTTTAGATGCAATTTCTATGTAGGCCTACTTGGAAACACGATTCACTATTAATTTTTTGTATCGTGTGTTTGTAAACATTATTTAATTATTATACATTTTATCTCAGGCTGTTGGTTAACCTACTAGAGTCCATCCATGATTTTTGCGAGCATATATATGCCCATCAATGGTAATTTATGTCCATTACAAAATTTACATTGCGAAAACAATGCAATGTTTTAGTGAACATGTTGAAAAATTAGAACTAGTACAACATATCCCAATAATTTATGTCCTAATTCACATCGATTTGATTTATATTGAATATATCTATGAGATTAGTTTCCTGGAAACTTCATCTTTTACTGCTCATATGAAAAATATTTGCATTTTATTTTCCGAAGTATACTTTTACTTTTGCAAATTAAAAAAGGCTTGTGGTGGGCGCATCAGCATAAATCCATACGAAAATAACCCTTAAGAACATTCATTTAATTAACCCTTTAAACCTTTATGATGCCTCAACGCATAATATTGCATCCATGAAAACTAACTTAATTTTTTACACTTGAGGGTTTAGAGGGTTTCATAACGACCATTTTTGTAAAACTGTTTTAATTTTTTTTTTTTTTTTTACAATTTATCACCCATTTCAAGTAATCTTCAAACACTGACTACAAGTCGAAAATTGCGACGGCAAGTCGGGGCTAGTATTGGATGGAAGATTGCAATGGGTATTTCAGGCCTGAATGGGTTAAAATAATGAAGTTTCTAATTTGCACCAGTTGAAATTTTTGCATTGATTGATGATAGCTAGACACCAAATTAAATGATAAGCCTATTGTAACTAGTGACATCTAGTATACAACTGGTTACAATCATCGTATAATGTACCGGTATTGACCTTTGAATTTCGATGTAAATACATTGTAGGCCTACACAAAGGGCTATAGTGATTCTAATTAAGGAAGCCCTATGGTTGTTTTTTATAATAGGTTTGAGGTTTATTTTGACATTGGTACATCTGGCAATATGACGCAACAAATGAGCAATTTCAGCTTCAACTCCAACCGCCTATTCTTTGTGTCTGCAATGTTTTTTTTTAAATGGGTTAAGTTATCTCCCTCAGGTATTCACGCTATGTCACTGTTACTAGTCCCTATTACCATGCCCATGGTTAGGTTACATTGTATTACTACGGCAGGAAAACATATACATGTATAGGCCCTATAGTAACTTACGATAGGGCCTATATGTTTGCCTGCCGTCTTCAACTGTATTAAGATATATATATTGGTGAGAATAGCACTCAATTTCCTAAAAATGTAGTTTTTCTTTGTTTAAGCTGGGCCAGGTTGTACGCACGTGCGTACATGCTGGCTACGCCACTGAGCCTAATGTCCGCAGCATGTTCGATTTAGAATCTACATATACAGTCTTGTAAATTGCTACTGAGAAAATAATTTCTAAATTATTCCACGGCTATCTCCCGCAAACCCTGCAGTGGCCAACGGCAATGTCACTTGGATGAATATGACTCATATCTGCTGTATCAGCACTACAGCCTGACAAAGGCATTCGCTTTTAATTCATCAGAGTTTGGGGTTTTCAGAGTTAAGGTTCCCCAGAGTGAATTGGCAATCTAAATGCAGCTACAGGTGCCAGCTTGGCTTCTAGGAATCCGTGAGCTGTTTTTATTGAAAGCTGCAAGTCGACAACCCT
Organism: Flabesymbios commensalis; assembly: GCA_964017125.1. Taxonomy (NCBI): domain Eukaryota; kingdom Metazoa; phylum Annelida; class Polychaeta; order Terebellida; family Flabelligeridae; genus Flabesymbios; species Flabesymbios commensalis. The sequence goes on from OZ024912.1 coordinate 62,511,313, forward strand.
GCTTGTGAGGGCTTAATTGCACAGGGCCCGTATTCTCGTACAAGTTACGATATATCGTAGGCTTCTGATTGGTCGAGATAGCCATCTCGACCAATCAGAAGCCTACGATATATCGTAACTTGTACGAGAATACGGCTCCTGCCGCTGAATTGCTTCTTTTGGTGCCATTTGGTTGCAGGCTGACCCTTCTTCCGGCGATCAGGCCATATCACATTATCTGTGAGCGATCCAACGAAACACGGGCGCTGGCGCAAAGTCGGCTCAGTTTCGTGCCGACCTCTCAGAAACCGAGCCACCGCTGGGCCAACGCCGATCCCAGATTTTGATCGTCCCCTGATTTATGACCCGAACTGGTCGTATCTCATGGCGGTGTACATGCGGCTGCGGAACACTGTGGAAGGTCGGCCTGCAATGAATGGCAACGCGAAATTGGAAAATTATGCAATGCATGAACGCGAGAAACGCTGTCCGTTTTGTGGCTCGCGGAAAATACATCAGCGTGGATTAGCAGGCGGGCCGGGCGCTTTGCTGACCAGTGACGCGGAATAAACATGCTGGCCTTCTTCGTTGGCCTTCTCCAGAGGCCCATCACCAGACCGGCAAACCTCTTTTCTCGATGAACCCATCACTCACTGAGGGGATCTCCCAGCAAACACAGGACCTCCACCCAATGCTGTGTCGCGCGGAAATATTTTTGTATAAGACATGGAGAAAAATGGTTTTTCAATTTAAAACAATCATAACAGCTTCTTTCTGCTTCATTTGAATACCTACACTGTATGTTATGGGTCCACACGCATACTAACTATTTTCACTTTTTCAGTGCGGGCCCGTCTTCAGACGTCAGATTCTGACGACAAAGACGTCAGAATCTAAGGTCGATCTCCGCTCTGTACGAGTTAACTCCTGTTTGCATAATGATATGCGGATAATCAAGAACAAGCTATGTTTGTATTAGTGGTTCTCCATTAATATTCGGTAGAATGTGGTGACCGTGCGTTTTAGCTCGTGAATCACCACGTGTGTCCTTCCCTGCAGCAGACAATGGGTTAGCGCCCTACAGCCGGCAAAGGGTTATTAACGTGGTCATTCTAGCTGTTCGATCGCACAGTCCGACAATTCTGATGCCAGTCAGGAACTCGGCCGCTACATCAATCTGGCCGCGCGACCTTTCTGGGAAACTGCCCGGAAAATTGGGACAGTCGTAAGAAAGTAAGTGGGAGCCTGGCAAGGAGAGAGAAATATAGAGAGAGCAGGTGACGTGGACGCATATCCCAGAAACACGACTCGTTCACTCAATGCTGGGTTAATGTTGGGCCAGCATTAACCCAACATTGTCTGCTGGGAATGTTTTACATTGAGCTGGTTGATGAGATGACATGGACGCGTCGCCGTGTATAGGAGGTGACTTGTGTTCAGATTCGGTGTCTACCTCCCTTACTTTTTAGCAATTGTTTTTATGCCTCATCCAAAACTTGGATTTTGACGGATGCCTAATTGTCGTCATGCGGCGCGTCCGTTCGTCTGTCCCTCCGTCTGTCCGCCACTTTTAGCGTTATAACTTGTTTCGCCTAACTGGAATGCACATTAAACTTCTCATACAGTTTAATCATGACTAAAGCTTGACTAGTTTCACATTTGACCTTTCTCGGACACCTATGACATTGACTTTTTTTCGATTAACAAATTTTCTGGTTAACGCGATTCACTCAACATTATTTTTATGTATCGCTCCAAAATGTATACCATATATCAATGTCACTAATAGTTTGGATGAGTTCTAAATTGGGCAAGATTAGGACAGAAACCAGGTCATGGCGGCCAAAATGGCAGATTATGGGCCATTATTTTTTATTATGCGTAATATCTGGTAGACCTGGCCAGATCGCTAGACCATAGTAAATGATTACTATTAGGCGAAATGTGCTGTTTCCGGTGGGAATATACCATGAACAATTTCAATCTGATCAAATTCAAAATTGCCGACCTGCGGCCACTTTTGACTTTAATGTGTGTAGCTATCACTATTGAACAAAATGTGCGCTTCCAGGTAGGGATTTTCCGTGAAAAACATCAACTTGATCGAATTCAAAATTACTATTGAACAAAAGGTGCGGTTTCCGAGAGGGAAATGTCATTTTCAACTCGATTAAATTAAAAATGGCCGACATGCGGCAATTATTGACATCCAAATGCGTAATACCGTTCCAGATAGCTAGACCATTAATATATAACAAAATGTGCGAATTTAGGGGGGGGGGGTGGGGTATGCCATTTAGAAATTCTACTCAAGAAAATTTTAAATGGCCGACTTGTGATCATCGTCGACTTAGGCATGTGTAATATCTGAAAAACCGTGCCTGGAGATAGCTAGATCAATACTACGTATAAATATACAGATAGAACAAAATGTGCGGCTTCAGAAGGGGACATTCCCTGGAAAATTGGATTAACCCTTTCAAGCCTGAGTTTACCATTGTCATCTTCATCCACTACAAGCCGCGAATTGCTATCGCAATTCTCGACTTATAGTGGATGAAGATGATTTGATGTGGTTCAAGAATTAAAGAAAATTTCTATGTATTGGTAAACTAGTTTCATTAAAAAAAAATCTAAAACCCTAAGTCTGTTTTCAGAGATGTAAAATGATGCTTTAATGCATCGTGGGGGCTTAAAGGGTTAAATAAACGTTGGTCTAGCGCTGTACAAATGGGCCGCTAGACCGCGGGGTTTAATGTCGAAAAAAATTAATTAACATAAGCGAATCAGCTGACTTAAAAGCTGTCATATCTCAGTGAATAATCCTCATAAGTTGTAGAGTGGGAAATATGCCCTTCCATATCCAAAAGAACGATGTGTCTATAATTATGCATGTATTTGATGCACATAATTATGTAATGTGATATGAGATAAATGTGTATACACTTACTGCAATGATAAATGATCTTCATTATTATATTATAGTGGTAAATACGCCGTTCCATATCCAAAAGAGAAAAGAACGATGTATCTTTGTATGGGATGCATATAATTATATACTGTGATATGACGTATGTGTATACACCCACTGAAATGAAAACTAACACATTTAATCTGTTCATAGTTTTTTTTAAATTAGAATGAAGACAATTAAAATATGGGTGCACTGTTTGACTATAGTAGTATGTCATGGCGGTTATTATGGGACGCGACATTTACACTGAACAGAATGACCAGCATAGAATTTACCACTGGAGTTTATGGACTGATTTCTTGCTGAATGTTAACCGCATACCATATAGTATATCAACCATTATCCCGCCAAGTTTATTTATTAAAATTATCATCCACTTGAAATTTCGTCCAGCCACAGCGACCCACAACTTCAAGTGCGTGAAAATTACTCATATTTGCTTAATTTAAAATAAAAAATTGTAAATGTTAATGTTTAGAAGCTCATTTCGTTCCGAAGAACTGCGAATTAAACGTCTAATAAAATGGATTAAAAACGATTATAGTCGTGATTTACCCTTTCAGGGCGGGGACCGGCTTTAACCCTTTAACCGCCGGTGCCGCATATATTCGGGTTCTCATTTTTTATTAGCACATTAAGTACACCTTTTAAACATGTTAAAGATAAAATGTGACATCAATAATCAGCAATATTTGACCTCCATTTTGTCAAATCTGAATAATTTTCACTCATTTGAAGTGACGCGACCCACAACTTCAAGTGGGTGAAAATTCAGATTAAATAATTTGGCGGTTAAAGGGTTAAACGTCAAAATTTGACGTCTGTACGTTAGATTCTGACGTATAAAGACGATTCCCGCACTAAAAGAATTAAAATATTTATATTAACCATAACATATATTTTCAAATGAAGCAGATAAGGGGTTAACCTAGACATTAATGATGATTTCAAATAAAAACACCTCTTGGTCTCCATGATTAAAACAAACAGAATAGACTTTAGTCGTCAAAATCTGACGTCTTTAGACGTGTAATGTCGATCCCCGCACTGTACGAATAAACATATTTATAATGGTTGTAAACCCATAGCAAAGGTATTCAAATAAATCAGAACAAGCCACAATGTAACTAAGACATTTATGGGGATTTTAAATTGAAAAAAAAACATTCGGTCTCCATGGTTTTTACGAATTTATTTCAGCGCTTGAAGGTTCAAGGGTTCATAGTGGCCCAGCTAATTGTGCTGCTGTATCATGCATCTCAAATCACCAATAACTTCTTCGTATATTGATAACATAGCTTAAGATACATTTTTATAATCTCGTGTAGGGGACTTATTTGGGGAGACAAGTAATCAAGTATGTTTGTCACTTATGAAAGCTCAAGAGGGACATACTCTGGTACTACTTGATAGAGACTTCGAATGTAAATTTACTATTCTTAGCCCATGTTCTCGTTATTTGCGTGTCGATGCGAAATGTCATACAATTTTAAAGTTTGACTAACATTTACCAAATCACGACTTTCCTTTCAGATATGAAACTGCAACCAGGATATGTGACACACACTCGATATGTATATTATTTGAAGTTCAAAGTCATTTAAATTTTTAAAAGTTTTTCACTTCTCTGGTTTCTTATTTATCATGTTGGTGTGTAGGTGATATTATGATCTTCTTAAAAACAAAGTCCATATGAGACTGATGTATACTTAAAACCTTTTTGATCTTTATAAAACAGTGATCAAGGTAAGGTGAAAGTGTGCTATTGCCTGACTCCAGTTACAGCGAAGCCAGACATATCTCAGGACTAGCAGCCCTGTCTGAGCGACGCACAAAACTCTGTTTAAAACCCTGTCAAGCCTGAGTTTAACATTTTCATCTTCATCCACTACAAGCCGCGAATTGCTGTCGCAATTCTCGACTTGTAGAGGATGAAGATGATTTGATGTTGTTTAAAAATAATAGAAAATTGCCATGTATTGATAAACCAGTTTCATGGACATTTTCGTTCTGAAAACCTAAGTTGTAGGAAAATTAAGTCTGTTTTCAGGGATGTAAAATGATGCTTTAATACATCGTGAGGACCTAAAGGGTTAAACTTTGTCAGTGGGCTTTCCAGAAGTACCGAGTTAACCACTGCCACCTTGCAGGGGCAAGTGTCATCGTCACAATCTCCATAACAATGACAATATGTCCACTATGCTATACCAAGTTTGGTCGCCTCAGCTCTAGTCTGATCATGTTTTTTTATTAAATTACTAAATGATGTTTGATGTATATGATATATTTTTTTCAAAGTCATTGTGCCTGCAGATCATACATACTTATTTTATCTAAACTATTAAACTGGTTTAGCTTATTCAATTTTAAATATCTTATCATGTCTATATTGTATTTATTTTTTTATGTAAAATGACAATTCTTCAGCTTTTTGCTGCAATATCTTTTCAGTTGAATAGACACGATTTATTATTATTATTAGCTCCCGCCGTCACCGTAGGTGAGACGGAGGGAGCTATGGATTCTACCTCCGTTTTTTTTTGGGCTCTTCTTTTGCCTATAACTTTGTAAGAAAATAAGCTAGGATAACAATTTTTGGTATGTGGGTTACTTCCAGGTGGCTAATGGACAGGTTAAAATATTTTTAATCTGAATTCAATACGAAAGGTTGCAGAGGAGAAAATGATGATGTGACGGCGTTGGGCCGTTGGGCCGTCCGTAAACAATTCGTTTCCGGAGCATATCTCTGAAAGTACTTGTCTGATTGTCTTCAAATTTTACACAAAACACCCCTAGGGGGTCTAGTTGTGCCTTTTGGGGTATTTGAACTTTGCCCTACTTCTGGTTCAGAACTATGACCTATTTAGACGTTTTGACGCGCACTTCGTTTCCGGAGCAGATCTCGAAAAGTACTGGGCCGATGACAGTCATATTGCACATACATGTTCTCTAAGGTCCCTAGTTGTGCCTTTTCAGGTTTTTAGACCTTGACCTTGAAGTTGACCCAGCACTTTGACCTAATTTATAACATCGGTAAATCCGACTGAAAGATTTTGCGGAATATCATGAAAACCGCTCAAGATAGCTACACCATTACTATAAAACAAATTGTGAGGTTTCAGGAGAGGATGCATCTTGAAAAATTTGAAGTTGATAAAATTCAAAATGGCCGCCTATCAGCCATTATTCACCTCGACAGGCCTGATATCGCGGAATATCATGAAAACCGCTCAAGATAGCTACACCATTAATATCAAATAAATTGTAAGGTTTCAGGAGAGGATGCATCTTGAAAAATTTGAAGTTGATACAATTCAAAATGGCCGCCTATCGGCCATTATTGACCTCGGCAGGCCTGATATTGTGGAATATCATGAAAACCGCTCAAGATATCTACACCATTACTATAAAACAAATTGTAAGGCTTCAGGAGAGGATGCATTTTGAAAAATTCAACTCGTCCAAGTTCAAAATGGCCGCCAATCGGCCATTATTCACTTTCACATGGCCGTTATTTGGTAAACCGTGCTAGATGGCTAGACCATTACTATAAAACAAAATGTGTGATTTCAAGAGAGGATGCATCTTGAAAAAATTCGACTCGATAAGATTCAAAATGGCCGCTTATCGGCCATTATTCACTTTCACATGGCCGTTATTTGGTCAACCGTGCTAGATGGCTAGACCATTACTGTAAAACAAAATGTGAGATTTCAGATGAGGATGCATCTTGAAAAAAATTGACTTGATCAAATTTAAAATGGCCGCCTTTTCGGCCATTATTCATTTCCACATGGCTGATATTTGGTAAACCGTGCTAGATGGCTAGACCATTACCTGATTACTATAAAACAAAGTGTGAGTTTTCGGGGGGGATGCACCCTGAAAATTTTGAACTTACGAATTCAAACTGGCCGACAATCAGCATTATTTACCTCGATAGGCCTGATATCAGGTAAACCGTGCTAGATAGCTAGACCATTACTATAAAACAAAATGTGACGTTTCGAGAGAGGATGCCTTTTAAAAACTTTCGACTCAATCGAATTCAAAATGGCCGCCTATCGGCCACTATTTACTTTCACATTGCTGATATTTGGTAAACCGTGTTAGATAGCTGGACCATTACTATAAAACAAAATGTGAGATTACAAGAGAGGATGCATCTTGAAAAAAATTGACTCGATCAAATTCAAAATGGCCGCCTATCGGCCATTATTCACTTTCACATAGCCGGTTTTTGGTAACCGTACTAGATGGCTAGACCATTACTATAAAACAAAATGTGAGATTTCAGGAGAGGATGCATCTTGAAAATTTTTGACTTGATCAAATTCAAAATGGCCGCCTTTAGGCCATTATTCACTTTCACATGGCCGATATTTGGTAAACCGTGCTAGATAGCTAGACGTTTACTATAGAATGAAATGTGAGATTTCAGCTGAGGATGCATCTTGAAAAATTCTGACTCGATCAAATTCAAAATGGCCCCCTATCGGCCATTATTTACTTTCACATGCCCAATATTTTGCAAACTGTGTTAGATGCTAGTCCATTACTATAAAACAAAATTTGAGGTTTCGGGGGAGAAGGCACCTTAAGTTTTTAACTAATTTATATCGAATTCAAAATGACCGTAAATCAGCTATTAGTTAACACGAATGGCCTGATATCGGGTAAACCGTGCCAGATAGGTAGACCATTACTGGGATACTGATTAGGATCATTCATTTCAAGGGAGGTTTGCAATCTCTGACAGACTGTCTAGTTCTTATCTTACTCTTGGACTGGGCTTCTTAGACCTAGTTGTCTTGCGTCTTGATTTTTGACCTAGACTAGGACTACATTAATAACCCTATACAAAATTGCTTAAATCAAATTCTAATTCGGAGCGGGAGCTCCTGGACTTATGTAGTCTTGTTATTATTATTATTATTATTATTATTATTATTATTATTATTATTATTATTATTATTATTATTATTATTATTATTATTATTATTATTATTATTATTATTATTATTATTATTATTATTATCATTATTATTATTATTATTATTATTATTATTATTATTATTATCATTATTATTATTATTATTATTATTATTATTATTATTATTACTATTATTATTATTATTATTATTATTATTATTATTATTATTATTATTATTTAAAATTGAAAAAACCCTTTGTTCTCCATGGTTTTTACAAAAGTATTTCACCGTTGTAACGGTTAAAGCGTCACAGCTCACTTGACGACTTTGTGACGTGCCGTCATGGAAATGTTTTCTTGTCGCTGAAAAGAGAGATTGACAGGAAAACATGTGTACCCATTTACGCTGATCACTCGAGAAAATTGAGGTCGCGTAGCCGTGCTGTGAAAAAGATGGGAAAAAATAGGCACGTGAGGATATTAGTTCTGGGCGATAATAGAATGGACTTGCTCGCCTGGCCATTCAGGGAAAGTTGTTTTAACCCTTTCCAGCTTACAGCGCGGGGATCGACTTTAGACGTCAGAATCTGACGTCTGTAGACGTCAGATTATGACGTCTAAAGTCGATCACCGCACTGTAGAGGTAAAAATATTCATAATGGCCGTATAACTATAACCAGATATTCAAATGAAGCGGAAACAGCTAACTAAGACATTTATGATGATTCCAAATTGAAAAAACCTTTGGTCTTCGTGGTTTATACAAAAATAGCTCAGCGCTTTAGGGTTAGCGTTTTCTCAATGCTTAACATGGAGTCCAGCAAGCCGTCACCAGCTGCTGTCACCAGCAGCTTACATGTACATGTCCTATTATCACTATTAAATAACATTTTACTAATAACTACAGTTACATAACGATGTAAGTCAGTGCTTGGGCTTTGGGGTTACTGTGATGGTTGTTAGACGTACTGTGTAGTACTTTTGAACCCACAAGGGAATCTCAGTGGAAAAGTGTTTCGTCTGCTGCATGTTCAATAGCATGGATATATTTAAGTGGGCTTGAGCCTAGCTTTATTCCACTATGGGCTGTATTTAGCGATATACCCTGAGTCCTCTGTTCAACAACGGTGCCAATGCAGATCTCGCATCAGTGGTGTGGTCATTTAACTAGTCCGGCAATAAAGAGTTTGACATCAGGTCTAACATTTGAATTATTTAAGTTACCCTCAACTATTGTTTGGGGACCACAGCGTTTTTCAGGCACAGGCAAACCCAAGTCCCCGGCTGTCAATCCCCTAGGCACGCCCAAATCCTTACGGTTACTTGGTGAGTGGCGGAATAACCAATCAATAACCTTTCATACCTAGTCACCCCACCTTCATGCCGTCATTTGTATACCACTTGTTTCATTAATTTAATAGACTGCACTTTTTTAGCGTATCACAAATTGACTTTAATGGCCATCCCGCTCGAAAAGTGATGTTAAGCAACATTTTGTCTTTCTTTGATTTAGAGGGGCACATCGTTATGTGCCGCTGGTCGCAATATTGACACGCGTATTGAGTCATTTGCATAGCCTACAGATTTCTCCATAAAGGTGGGTCCAGCAACCAGACAGGCTGCTGGCGACGATGTAGCTGCTTAAAACCATAAAAGCGCTGATTTATTTTTGTATAAACCATGGAGACCAAAATCATAATTAATGTCTCAACTACATCTTCCCGATTCATTTGAATACATGTTATTGGTCTACGACTATTTTAAATATTTGTATTCTTACAGCGCTGGGATAACTTCAGATTCTGATGTCTGAAGTCGATCCCAGCGCTCTAAGGGTTCGTCCCATGGTAAGCACTGTTAACCCTTTCACTACGGGGACTGTAGTTAGACGTCAGAACGTCTATGGATTAGACGTCAGAATCTGACGCCTATAGACGTCAGAATCCGACGTGTCTATAGACGTCAGAATCCGACGTTTAAAGTCAATCCCCGCTCTGAAATATGTATAAGGGCCGCATACACATAACATAGATATTTAAACGAAGCGGAAGCGGAGAGTGCTGACTAAGACATTTATGATGATTTCAAATTGAAAAAAATATTTGGTCTCTGGTTTATACAAAAATAATTCCGCGTTTTGAGGGTTAATAGGGGAGGCTTCATGTTGATATTGAACCGACAACAAGTACCATGTCACACCCGTATAATGTATGGATAGTTTGTCATTATGGTGCGTATCACTTTAATGTGAAATAATAGCACATTTGAAATGTAAATATTTTGCAAAATATCATTTTGTAATATATAAATGTGAAACCTTATACTGTTACAAGCTAATGCAAATTAAACAATCATATAATGTAGATTAATACCCTTTGGTCTCCATGGTCTATACAGAACCATTTCAGTGCTTTAAGGGTTTACAACAGGGTTTGGCTCTATAAGCTAAACCAACATAGGTTTCACTTCGCTTACTAAATGGGCTAAATGCAGATGTGTTGTGAATAGAACGGAAACGGGGAGCCGGGTTTAACTTTGTGATGACATTATCAGATATTGTGTTTGTGATAACAGTGTGTAGGTCTTGGCGCGGCGACCTTTGTAAATTGCGATAACTCAATTTCATTGATAATATTATTGACAGTGCTAAAATTAGTCAGATCAGGTATCAGATGTATATCATTGCGACTTGAAAGATATTTGATTCACCTTACACAGTGGCAATATACGCTTATTAACCGTTTAACCGCAAAGTTATCACATTGCAGTTTTCACCCACTTGAAGTTGTGTCTCGCTGACGCGATCCACAACTTCAAGTGACTGAAAATTATTCTGATGTGCTTCTTTGTTTATAATAATTATAATGCCGTTATAAGGGGCCACCATTCAATACTAGGGAAGGGGCTTGTCTTTTATTGGACAATTTATTCATTTCACTTCGTTTCTGCAGAATTTTTTTCACACTCTGCCTCAAGCAAAATATTTATTTTACTTTCTTAGAAAAAACTATGTCTACAAATTTGGATCAAAGAGAAGGTTTAGTGTTGATATGGAGGTCAAGGAGCCGAGTGAAGCGAAGCAAAGCTTCACAAATTTTAGGATCATTTAATGAGTGAAGCGAAATGTTGAATTTCGCCGAGTGAAGCGAAATTCAACTTTTTTTCAAGGGCCATTAAGTGTTAATTTATGACCTGTCCTTCAGAGAATATGCTTTATTTTACGAGATTTAGGCTGAAAATACTCCACCCCCCCTCCATGGTAATTGAATGGTGCTTCCGTATAAGTATACTCATATTATTGTATATTATAACGGCACCCTGAACATAGTTACATTACAGTGTTTATGGCTGGCGTGAGGGGTATGTGTGAAGGCCCAAGGCCATCGTAATTTGGATGTTCAGAGGTGAAAAAATAAGTGGTCGCAGATGGTCTTATTTTGCTAATTATACGACAACTGTCGTCGGACATGCTCTTTTAGTTTACTCTCCGTTCGGACTGCCTTTAACAGACCAAAGCAGCAAGACTTCTCAGCAAACACGAGATATTGACCCAATGCTGGGGCAATGTTGGTCCACCGTCGTAGATCACAATGTTATTCAAATCAATGTTATTATGGAACGTGAGGGGTAAAATATACTTTTTCTTGAACTACAATATTATTATGGAGAAAGAAACAGACTTGGTGGTATATTTAATTTCATGGATTTTGCATTGATCTAAAATCAATTTTACGTTTAACCCTTTAAGTCCTCACGATGCATTAAAGCATCATTTTACTTTTATGAAAACATACTTAATTTTCCTACAATCAAGGTTTTAGATGAAAAATTCCCATTAAACTGTTCTACCAATACATGGTAATTTTCTTAAGATTTCCACCCACTTCAAGTCATCTTTATCCACTACATGTCGAGAATTGCGACAGCAATTCGCGGCTTGTAGTGGATGAAGATGACAATGATAAATTCAGGCTTGAAAGGGTTAACGGAATATATATTGTATAAATGGTGACATGAGGGTGGGATGTCAATGTCAACTCGCCTTCCAAGTTTCACCATTCGTCATAGGCGGCAAAGAGGAAAATGTCCTTGTATATAATCAGTATAATTTATATAATGTAGTAAACGCTGTAGACAATACTTGGTTGATTAATTAATTGATGAGAAGTAAACCGGATTCATGGCAAGCTGCATGCAGTTTGTCACGTAAGCATGTCCGCTTTACTTCTCATGTAAATATAGGGCCACATGCAAATATACATATAATATTCAGTTAAATATATGTGCAGATTGTAGATTATATTTTGTGTATCTAAAAAAAAAATCACCATCAAGACAAACTGGTATAGTGAAGAAGCTTATTTTAACCGCAGTGACGAGATTGAGCTTGCCGTTTTGCCACAAAAGTTTGACCGTAGTCCGTAAAGTCGGTCTGACCGCATATTTTGTGATCGCCTATGAAGGGCGGTGTCATCTCATTCATCTCACCATCCTCAGGGGGTTTTCCGGGCCAAGTTTAGCCTATTTGTGCCCAAAGGTGGCTTAAAACCCATTCATTAAGCACCCCTTGCCGAGGCGGCCTGCTTACTGTATTCCACACGGTCCGCCGCCTCCGTCGCCGCGGCCACAGTTATTTGTTTTTAAGATAGCTACTAATTTGTTCAGCTATGTCCGCCTCGAGTTGATTAATTTTTGGGAACAAACCATTTCAAAATGGCCGTTTAGCGGTGTTTTTTTAATTTGAGTAATTTTGTGATATATACGTAACTCGAAAAAAATGCAAAACAGCTGGACCATAAATATAAAACAAAATGTAACGTCTCACACAAGGATAACCCATGACAGATTTCGTAATAAAAAAATCCAAAATGGCCACCAGTCGGCCATTTTTTTCTCATTATCTCGGAAATCTCGCATGATAGCTGATCTATGAACTTCTGCTTACTCATACTTCATATAGCCATTATATATCACCGGGGAATTTTTTGGTGACAGTTTTATTCCCCTAATATGATATAATCAGCCCCTTAATCATCAGGGCCACTAAAAAAGAAATACTTGTTAGGAAAAGGTTCCTAGCAGATCTTATTATTTGGCAAATATGCACAGTAATGTCAGCCAATGACCTCATTAACTTTTGGGAGCAAACAATTTTTAATTTTGAATAATATTGTTATATTTAAATAACTCAAAAACAAAGCAAAATTGATGGACCATGCATATAGAACAAAATATAAGGACTCACATAAGAATAAACCATGACAAATTTTGCAGAAATAAGATCTAAAATGTCCGACTGGCGGTCATTTTTAATTGTTTTTTTTTCTCATTATCTCCGAAATCTTGCATAATAGCTAAAGCGTTATTATAAAATAAACCTTGAGAAAGTTTGGTGATCTATATCAAATTTGAAATGGCCGACTGGCGATAATAATAACGGAGGGCTGCTTTTGTGTTCGTTTCCCAACTCTTTTTAGTTTCATTTCATTTGTGGTGGCTTTGGCAAATTAGGTCAAACAGTGGTATAGCGGTCTGACCGCATTTATGATCTGACTGTTTGGTGAGCGTCTATTGCGGTTTCAAAAAATCTCATTATTTCCGTTGATGGTACATTGGTTTAATCTTTCTCGGCACAGTTATGGCTCATCTCGCGTGAACTATATGAATACAGTTGATTAGTAATTTAACACCACATGACGCAATCATAGCGTGACCGTCCGTGATTGGGTGGGCGCCGAAAACTCCACATCTCACTGTTCTCATTATATATCCGGCTCCCAACAAATTGTGAAAATAGGGTGAATGTAATATTTATAATAAATAGAATTTATTTAATGATTTCGGACGATACGAGTCCATGTTCAGACTTGTCTCTCATGTCACTATATAAATTCATTACACTGTGAGCGATATCTGGATGATAGATACCACAATGTATCATCACTGGCTGGTATTGAGTGGGCATAATAACCCTTACAACGCTGAAATATTTTTGTACAAGCTATGGAGACCAGAGGGGTTTTTTCAATTTGAAATTATCATAAATGTCTTAGTTAGCTTTTTCTGTTTCATTTGAATACATGTACCTATATGTTATGGGTCCACGGCCATTATAAATAGTTTACTCTTGCAGTGCGGAGACCGTATTAAGACGTCAGAATCTGACGTATAAAGACGTCAGATTATGACGTATAAAGATGGTTCCAACGCTGAAAGGGTTAACTAACTGACAAAGCATGTCTGTTGAGCTGTATGTTGTCCCCTTGAAGTTAGAAGGTGCTAAACTGCTACTTCCAAAGTGGCAGCTTAGCACGATGAGGATTAGGGTGTGGCATCTGCCATTAAATGACAGATACGACACTAGGGCCTTTTCCTTCAGTGATCTGCCCTTAATTAGTTTTGTGAGCAAATTCACTCAAATTTTATGACAATGCTTACAAATAGACAATCTAATTAAGCCCACTCCCAAGCTCTAGCAAGAACGACAACCCAACGCTGTACATTCTAGCCCCAAAGTGACTGAATCCAGAACTTTAAACTGAAGGGTACAGCCACATATTGCGCCCACTAAAAAACGTGGGACATTTCTTTGGACGGTCATAATATTATTATGTATGACTTGGCCACGACTCATCAGGTCGGACTTAGTCTCATTAGAATCACTAGCATTTTAGCTACATGATCGCATGCTCAGCATTTTTCGTAACGTCATCAAGTGTTATAGACATGTTTCGGACCTTGTCACCGCCATGTTGAAAAAACGTAGATTTTCCGGAGTGAAACGAATACAGCAATCCACGACCCATACCTTTACGGTGTGGGTGCGTCCACGGCTAATCAGTACATTGTACCACTGTTTGTTTATTGTGGAATAAATGTCCATGTAGCTTTCGATTATTTTATATTTATCGCCGCGTTTTTTGGTGGACAAAAGCCTCTTCTACTGGGCACTTTATAGTAATGGGCTTAGTTATCATACGCATATATGCACTGTTTTCTGCTAATCCATCAGAACAATTGAAGAAAACAACATTATATGCTTTATTTGTTATTCCATGGCTGGAACTGTTTTTCTCATCAAAAGCGAGATATTGAACAGATGTTGGTTTACCGCTGGTCCAGCGTCTGCGACGCTGGATCAGCGTTAAACCAACATCGGTCCATCGTGCGTGTTAGCTGGCAAGGTAATTAGTCAGTAGGTATGACATTACACAGCCCTCACCAGCCGCTGTCTGGTGCTATATTGGTTTGAGCCCGCTAGCCATTTTCTGATGAGGTGCATCAAATTATCCAGGCAATTAATTCATCTCCCCCCTTTCTTCGGTGCTAGAGCCTGCGGGCCAACAGTGCAGCAACACATTGGCCGAGCGTTAGCTCATTGGTGGAACAGTATCCAAGTCCCGGGCCCAGCGTTGAGCCAGCGTTGGGCCATTCTCTTGTAATTTTGCGGTTTGTGCAATCAGACCTTCTTACGACCCTGATAAGCCCTGATTACACTTTCTCCTTCGGCTACACAGTGCCGGTGTAACATTGGGCCAACACAGCGCAGCGTACGCCCAACCTATTTCCAATTGGTGTTGTTTTCCGCGTGTGGCACTTATTTATCTCCTGTGTCGTAAGTTTAGTAATCTTCAGGACTGAGTAAATGGCGAACCATTTCGGGACTGACAGATTCCTATATCACTTACAACGTTTTTTGTTAACTCGCAGGTGCTCTACTTTGTGAAGGCAATGCTTTTCTCACATTTGTATGACATTTACAAAATGCACAAATTATCATTATATATTGCGGCCAATTAGTTTCAAAAAGCTCATTCCGTTTTAATTCGCATGATTCTGATAATCTGATATTTACACGGATATGCACTCGTTTTTTAATCATAATAAAAATGAAAACGATGCTAAATTTAAACAGTCGTCAATTTTGTGAAGTGCTGACATGATATTGTTTTTCTTATATTAGCTCTTGTATGCTTGAAATCATAATAAATGGCTTATTTGTAATCATCATAAATGTTTTAAATAGTTTTTTTCTGATTCATTTCAAAACCTATGTCATGGGTCACGGCCATTGTAAATATTTTAATTCTTTCAGCGCGGGGACCGTCTTTTACGTCAGAATCTGACGTATACAGATAAAGACGGTCTCCGGGCCGAAAGGGTTGATATACAGAAACTTTTGATTCGGATGATATGAGTTATTACACGCGACATTTCATCACATCACGAAGCGCTCTTTTCAATTTCATCATCGAAAGGTCAGGAATGGCTTCTGGAAACTACAGCCACGCACAATGAGCGCATTGTTATGGAAGTAAAGTCAATTTGAAGTCATGTCAGTGCAGTCATATTATATCAGTATGTTCGTGACTTAATCACTGTTAATATCCCAGCAAACACGACTCATCCACCCAATGTTTGACTAATGTTGGCCCACCGTCTACGACGTTGGCCCAACATTGGTCGAACATTGGGTAGATGAGTCGTGTTTACCGGGATATGACAAAGTGCTTGGCATATTTTTGCGCAGGAATTATTTTTAGCTCCCGCCGTCATCGTAGGTGAGCGAAGGGAGCTATGGATTCTACCTCCGTTTTTTTTTGGCCTCTTCTTTTGCCTATAACTTTGTGAGAAAATAAGCTAGGATAACAATTTTTGGTATGTGGGTTACTTCCAGGTGGCTAATGGACGGGTTAAAATATTTTTAATCTGAATTCAATACGCAAGGTTGCAGAGGAGAAAATGATGATGTGACGGCGTTGGGCCGTTGGGCCGTTGGGCCGTCCGTAAACAATTCGTTTCCGGAGCATATCTCTGAAAGTACTTGTCCGATTGTCTTCAAATTTTACACACACCACCCCTAGGGGGTCTAGTTGTGCCTTTTGGGGTATTTGAACTTTGACCTACTTCTGCTTCAGAACTATGACCTATTTAGACGTTTTGACGCGCACTTTGTTTCCGGAGCAGATCTCGAAAAGTACTGGGCCGATGACAGTCATATTGCACATACATGTTCTCTAAGGTCCCTAGTTGTGCCTTTTAAGGTTTTTGGACCTTGACCTGGAAGTTGACCCAGCACTTTGACCTAATTTATAACATCGGTAAATCCGACTGAAAGATTTTGCGGAATATCATGAAAACCGCTCAAGATAGCTACACCATTACTATAAAACAAATTGTGAGGTTCCAGGAGAGGATGCATCTTGAAAAATTTCAAGTTGATAAAATCAAAAATGGCCGCCTATCGGCCATTATTCACCTCGACAGGCCTGATATTGCGGAATATCATGAACACCGCTCAAGATAGCTACACCATTAATAACAAATAAATTGTAAGGTTTCAGGAGAGGATGCATCTTGAAAAATTTCAATTTGATAAAATTCAAAATGGCCGCCTATCGGCCATTATTCACCTCGACAGGCCTGATATTGTGGAATATCATGAAAACTGCTCAAGATATCTACACCATTACTATAAAACAAATTGTAAGGTTTCAGGAGAGGATGCATTTTGAAAAAAATCATTTTGTCCAAGTTCAAAATGGCCGCCAATCGGCCATTATTCACCTCTACATGGCCGTTATTTGGTAAACCGTGCTAGATGGCTAGACCATTACTATAAAACAAAATGTGTGATTTCAGGAGAGGATGCATCTTGAAAAAATTTGACTCGATAAAATTCAAAAATGGCCGCTTATCGGCCATTATTCACTTTCACATGGCCGATATTTGGTCAACCGTGCTAGATGGCTGGACCATTACTATAAATCGAAATGTGAGATTTCAGATCAGGATGCATCTTGAAAAAGTTTGACTTGATCAAATTTAAAATGGCCGCCTTTTCGGCCATTATTCATTTTCACATGGCTGATATTTGGTAATCCGTGCTAGATGGCTAGACCATTACTTGATTACTATAAAACAAAGTGTGAGTTTTCGGGGGAGGATGCACCCTGAAAATTTTTAACTTACGAATTCAAAATGGCCGACAATCAGCATTATTTACCTCGATAGGCCTGATATCAGGTAAACCGTGCTAGATAGCTAGACCATTACTATAAAACAAAATGTGACGTTTCGAGAGAGGATGCCTTTCAAAAACTTTCGACTCAATCGAATTCAAAATGGCCGCCTATCGCCACTATTTACTTTCACATTGCTGATATTTGGTAAACTGTGTTAGATAGCTGGACTATTACTATAAAACAAAATGTGAGATTACAAGAGAGGATGCATCTTGAAAAAAAATGACTAGATCAAATTCAAAATGGCCGCCTATCGGCCATTATTCACTTTCACATAGCCGTTTTTTGGTAAACCATGCTAGATGGCTAGACCATTACTATAGAATGAAATGTGAGATTTCAGCTGAGGATGCATCTTGGAAAATTTCGACTTGATCAAATTCAAAATGGCCGCCTTTAGGCCATTATTCACTTCCACATGGCCGATATTTGGTAAACCGTGCTAGATAGCTAGACGATTACTATAGAATGAAATGTGAGATTTCAGCTGAGGATGCATCTTGAAAAATTCTGACTCGATCAAATTCAAAATGGCCCCCTATCGGCCATTATTTACTTTCACATGCACAATATTTTGCAAACTGTGTTAGATGTTAGTCCATTACTATGAAACAAAATTTGAGGTTTCGGGGGAGGATGCACCCTAAGTTTTTGACTAATTTATATCGAACTCAAAATGACCGTAAATCAGCTATTAGTTACCTCCATTGGCCTGATATCGGGTAAACCGTGCCAGATAGGTAGACCATTACTGGGATACTGATTAGGATCATTAATTTCAATGGAGGTTTGCAATCTCTGACAGACTGTCTAGTTCTTATCTTACTCTTAGACTGGGCTTCTTAGACCTAGTTGTCTTGCGTCTTGTTGACCTAGCTTAGGACAACATTAAAAACCCTACACAAAATTGCTTAAATCAAATTCTAATTCGTCGCGGGAGCTCCTGGACTTATGTAGTCTTGTTTGTATAGATTGGGATTTGTGATGAGAGGGGTTTATCTGCTTTACAATTAAGGTATAGCCATCAATTACAACAAAACCACCAGGTGCTGGTAGTTATTGTTGGTCCAGTGTCTTCGGCGCTGTAGGGAACATCATTCTATTACTTGAGGGGGGGGGGGGGGCTGAAGTTTTCGTCACACTTTGAAAAATATTCTTAGAACTTTTTTCTGTCTACAAAGTTGTATCCCCAACTATGCTTAGTATTGAGTTGGAAGTTAAGGAGCCAAGCGATTTGTGTGGCTTCACCATTTTAAGTTCAATTTAATATGCCGAGCGAAGCGACGCTCAAAATTTGTTTGAGGGCCATTAAGTATTTACATGTGTATATGACGAAAATTTATTCTGAAAATATTTATTTCAATAATACTCCAGCCCCCTTCCCCGGTAATTTAATGGTGGCACCCTACATTTTTCTTTGTGATGTACTGTGCCATTATCATCATTATCAATACAAGAACCAAGAACGTGTGGCAATGTTCCCCCAATACTTTGTGCTTAGTAGTTATAAGGGTTACAATGAACGCAATATGTCGCATGGTGTACTTCTAAAAAGCTGTTACTTCAGATGGCACGTTAAATGAAACGTGATTTTTCTGTCCGTCTCTTTCTGTACAGGCGATGTGCATAGGTTATCAGCATCTAAAGATTAATCAGTTAATGTGAATAGTAGAGGTGACTAGAGCAGTGACACATTATGTTGATTCGGGTGTGGTTTAAAAGAACTTAAAAATCATAATATGTCAATACTCTCTAATTTACTTGACATACATATTATTTATATAGTTTTGACTTTAAGGGATTTTGAAGAATTCCACCAATGAGAACGACACAAATTGTTGGCAAAATTGTCTCACTGAAACCAAGTGGTCGTGACTACTGGTAGCCTATGACCATCCGTATGCATGGACGTGTTGTCAGCTGCGTTACCAAAAGCCTTTTAATCCCTGAAGCGCTGAATTTAATTTACAAAACTTTGAAGACTAAAAGGTTATTTTCAATTTGAAATCATCATAAATGTCTTAGTTAGCTCTTTCTGATTAATTTGAATACTATGTTATTGGTCTACGACCATTAGAAATTAAGATGAAATGGTTGATGTCACAAGTCAGACAAAAGGTTTTACTGTTCGGAGTGTGGTATACCTCAATAGAGGCATTATTAATTAACCTTTTAAACACGATGTTCCCTTTAACCGCCGGTGCCGCATATATTCGGGTTTTCATTTTAATTAGCACCTTAAGTACCACATTTTAAATATTTTAAAGATAAAATGTGACTTCAACCAGCAAGAAAAAGTTGACCTCCATTTTGGCAAATCTGAATAATTTTCACTCACTTGAAGTTGTGGATCGCGTCAGCGAGACACAACTTCAAGCGGGTGAAAATTCAAATTGAATAATTTGGCGGTTAGAGGGTCAAGCCCTAGAGCACTGGGCTGTGAAATTAAAATTTCCCGTCACTTGAAGTTGTGTCTCGCTACCGTGACCAAAGACCAAACAACAGTGTGAGGCTACTGTGGTCGACATTAGTGCGGTTGAGGTTAATTGAAATTTGTACTCAGTTAAATCAAGGGAAAAGGAACCTCATTCTATTTTCCTTTCTTAAATTGAGCTGTGTCCCTTTCACGCCATCCTCAACTTCAACTGAATTCAAATTATTTATATTTCTCAAGTTGGAGGTCACACATCTTATAATATTTATAATTGAATACACTTTCCAATTTCAAGTGGCGTGATTTAACCCTTTCAAGCCTGAATTCACCATTGTCATCTTCATCCACTACAAGCCGACTTGTAGTGGATGAAAATGATTTGATTTGATTTAAAAATAAAAGAAAATTATCATGTATTGGTAGACCTATTTCATCGAAATTTTCGTTCTAAAACCCTCTGTTGTAGGGAAATTAAATCTGTTTCCAGGGATGTAAAATGATGCTTTAATGCATCGCGAGGGCTAAAGGGTTAAAAGGACGAGGAAACGCTTAAAAACGATTCTAGTTGTGAGAGGCGCTTACTCCTTACAACGCTGAAATATTTTTGTATAATTATTCATGGAGACCAATGGTGAAATCAGCCTAGATGTCTTAGTTAGCTCTTTCTGCATCATTTGAATACCTATGATCACCTATGTCATGGGTCTATACGCTCATTAATCATTTTTAATTCTTCCATTGCGATTTTCGACGTCAGAATCTGACGTTCTAACGTCTAAAGTCGGTCTCCGCACTGAGAGGGTTATACTGATGTCAACGGTGATGACCTATATGTAGATTGGCAAAATGTGAATTGTTTCAGATTTCGCCTTTTAATCAGTGATCGGGATGCGAGTCATGACATGATTTTTCGTTTTCTGATTTCAGTATTGCCCCTTTAACTACTGCTCTATTTTTATTATGATTCACTTTAAGCTGCGAATTATTACCACAATTCTGACCTCAAGGAGACGACAATATATCTGATTTATAGTCAAAGCAAAGTAAATAAAACTCAAAGATCAAAGCGTTCATTTGTTCATTTTGATTGCTTGTATAGCGGTTCTTATCACAAATATTTCACTCCATGCAGCTTATAAATAGACCTTTATCAGCCATCCAGTAAATTAGCTGTATATAGTACTTATACGTGTGAATTAGGGCCTGAAAGATATTTGGATGTATTATGTATTAGGAAATATTTTGTAGCGTTTAGTCGTTTAAGATGTTCAAGTCACAATCTAAGGATTGAAAGTGGAAGGCATAACAATACTGAATTAGCTAAAAGAATATCTACTTTATGCGATTTATACTCTATCGAAGACGAATTTCATTTTTTTATGAGCTGTACAGCATATACGGATTTGTTTAACAAATTCATAGCTCCACATATCTCAGATTCTCTATCTTCTTATGAAAATTTTGTCAAATTAATGCAGAGTGAGGAAACAATCTGTATAAAAGACGTTGCATGTTATATATACAAATAAAAGCATTTATTCTCAGAAAACAATAATGTTAATTATTTTTAACCATGATTACATTGAGATGTATTTATTTGATGTACGATGGGCCTGAGGCCAAATATACAAATAAAACCTTACCTCACCTTACCTTACATCCCAGCAGACACAAAAACATTTGTAAAACATTTATACAGCGTCGGCCCAACGTCTTCGACGTTGGTCCAACATTGTATGTTAGACAAATGTTTTGTGTTTGCTAGGATAGTGTGTGTCTCTTGAGTGACGTACACACTGCTATGGCTGATAGGAGTTAACACTTATCCAGCAAACACGAGGACTTGACCCAATGTTGTTTCAATGTTGGCCCAGCGCCGTAGGCGGTGGGCCAATATTGAAACAACATTGGGTCAAGTTCTCTTGTTTGCTGGGATACCCACTATTATTGCTTGATTTAAATTTCACCCACTTGAAATTGTTTCAAATTGAAACTAAAATATTGCATATCTTGATGTTTAGCCATTACGACGCCGAATTATTTTTGTTTAAACCACGCAGACTAAAGGTTTTTTATTAAATTTGAAATCATCATAAATGTCTGAATTAAATGTAGCTTTTTCCGGTTCATTTGATGACGTATGGGTCTTCGACCAATATGAATAGTTTAATTCTTCCATAGCGGGGACCGTCTTTATATGTCAGAGTCTGACGTCTGTAGACTTCAGATTCCGACGTATACAGACGGTATCGGGCTGAAAGAGTTAAACACACATATCATTCACAAAAGGAGTTGTTTAATCGCCTAATGAAGCGGATTTTAAGCGATTATAGTCGAGATTAGAGATGAAAGGGTTAATGATTATAGTCGTGATTAGAGATGAAAGGGTTAATGATTATAGTCGTGATTAGAGATGAAAGGGTTAATAAGCAGCATGGGCTCTTACGGTTTATATGTATAGGAACACAAACACACCATTGGCTTTTCTCAGTACACTCCCTTGCTTACATTCACTTGTCCTTTATCGTTTGATCGCTGACTTTCCGTATTTCCGCCTTTAATATTTCACGTGGTATATGGTATACAGTTTGTAACTGGCTGTGTCAGTATCAGGATATTTGGCATTCATACCACGCATATCCCAGCGGACACAAGACGTTGAATCAATGTTGTTTTAACGTTGGTCCACCGTCGTAGACGGTGGTCCAGCGTTAAAACAACATTGATTCAACGTCTTGTGTCTGCTGGGGTCTGTGTGAGCAGATACGGCCGATTCTGGCATTGAGAGAGACAGGTCGTGGGGTGCAGGGCGCACACAAACATGGAGGTCGAGTTTAGTCAAGGTTGAAGACATACATCAGTGTGATACCTAATACACAACCTGTCAAACTATACACAGCAAACCCGGCGCCCCAGCAAACACGAGACGTTCACCAAATGTTGATACAATGTTAGGCCAGCGTCGCAGACGATGGACCAACATGGTACCAACATTGGGTGAACGTCTCGTGTTTTCTGGTTCACTCTGATTGTTGTTAGTTAGACAACTAACGCTTTGGCCGCTACAGGGGTAAAATTAACCGTTGAGGGCAGGCCAATCCACGGGACTGGCAAGTCAGGGAAACTACCATTCCTGATGGCCTTAAATTTGCCAGCTCATCGAAATGGACAACAATATTTGCCATTCCTGCTGATTTTTGGGCAGTACCGGACTTGAGGAATGGTCTTAGTTCGAGCCATGCCCAGATACATAACAATTTGTCGTTGCCTGATTTATCGGCGATACGATTACGATAGAGATTTAGTTTATTTTCAATCTAGTGTTTGACCTTTAAATTTTTGCCCACTTGAAGATCCACAGCTTCAAGTGAGCGAACATTGTTAAAAGATTTGTGAAAATAGAGGATAATTATTTTAAATCGTTGATTGAAGACACGTCTCTTGACAAGTGGTACTAAAAAATAAATAAAAAGTTTATAGTTGCTCAGACAGTTTAAACCACTAAGCGCGACAATATTCGTTTTCAATCTATTTTATTACCCGATCAAATCGCTGGTAGTGAGCTTCAAACATCAAGATTTGCAAATGTTTGGTCACAAATTTAACAAAATTATATGAGTAATTACCGCCCACTTGAAGTTGTGGGTCGCGGTAGCGCTTTTTAAGGGTTAAAATTGTACCGATTACATGTTTTCGGTATGTGAAATCCATTAGTACATGTACAACATAGGAGCTGCCACTGGGCAGGAACATTCAGGGAATTCCGAGGTCAAAAGATAGTCCCTATGGTTGTTATATTAAAAACATTTCTATGAAGCCGGGTACACTGCTTTTTGTAGCGACAAATTTAGCAGGAATTCGCACGCATTGTTAAACTTTCAACAAAAAATATATATTTGATCCATTGATTGTGAAATTCTAATAAGGAAAATAATGTTTACTGTCTACATTTTTTAAGGGTATTGGGATGGTTTCTAGTAGTATTCCCTTTTGCCCCCACCTGTGGAGGGTCATTAGGAATCTGTTCCGTCTGTTGCTTGCTGTATGGTATGGGTACGGAAGCACTAGCATACAGTGCTTATCCAAGGGAAGCTGCAGCCTCCACGTGTTTGGCCATAATCTTCGGGTGGATTTCCAGCAGCATACCCTGGTTCCTCCGCTCAACAGCGGTGCCAATGCAGCTCCCACATCGTTGCAGGCACTGATGTTCCCCGTGATAGCCTTAAAAAACCGGCAATAGAGTGTTTGGCATTAGGTCTCTCACCTGCTCACGTGGAATGAATAGAGTTACCCTCAGCTATTGCTACTCTGGGGACTATCCCAGTCTGTGGACGTCTAGACATGCCCAGAGCCCATCATCGGGCGAGTGAAGGAAAACACTCTCAATAACCGAAACACTCCCAATAACCGAAAACACCCTCAATAATCCACCATGCCCCTATCACCCCATCCTTATGTCATCACCGGTACATCATTCATCGCATCAATTATGACTGCACTGTTTTTATCGTATTACAATGTCACTTAATGACAATTAGTGCCGCAAAGTGACGTGAGGCAATATTCTATTATTCTACTATTGTCCTCTAGTAGTCATCTAGTGTCATATGTGTCACTCATCTGAGTGGCATATATGACACTCTGCCCGCTAGGAGTAGATTTTCCAGGAAAATATTGTCCTTCTCAACCCAATGGCCAGTGAAGACGTTACGTGTCAGTCAGAAGAGTTGATGTGATGAGTTAGGAGTGTGTTAACTCTTCTCCTGGGTCTGCCAGCTGAGCCTCAGATCAACATGCTCCACTGTAAATACGGATCTCGGTATACATAAGGTCTCGGACGCTGGGCCAATATTGTTTATCAGCAATAGTGCGGTACAGTTTCAGGGTTCTGTCCACAACAGTTAAAAAACATGGAAAACTGAGTATTTTGAGTATAAAAACATGCATGTAGTATAAAAATGGACATGTTTTTGGTGCCAAGACCGCCCATCGCTTTATATATTTGTGGTGTATATGTGTCATATGTTGCTTTCTTGTATAATTATGTGCCTGCCACTGACAGATACAAACCCAATACCAAGATGACGATGTCACGGGTATCTGTAGTTTCGCATTTGCCATCACTTTCTCACACCATGTATTGTTAATTGAAGAAGTGTATCTCAGCTACATGATCCTTCTCTGATAGTTTATATAGCAATTTGCGTGCTAATAATGACATGGATAAATGAATACAAATCTTTACGTTCTGGAGATCAAACCTGGTATATTCTCGGGTTTTGTGGGCTGATGTTGTGTATTCCTGCTATTTCAGTTCTTGGCTGCAGAAGCTTCAGTCATAAACAGTAAATAGTGAATATGTTCATACGGTGAGATCCCAACGGATACGGGACATTTAATCAATGTTGTTTTGACGCTGGTGGAGGTGGAGGCATGGTGTTCAACTCCTCTCTCTTATGTATCATTTGTTGAGGAGCTCTCACAACAACAACACCATATTACAGATACCCAGCAAAGACAAAACATTTGAATAACATTTGTACAATGTCGGTCCAACGTCGAAGACGTTGGACCATCGTTGTACAAATGTTATTCAAATGTTTTGTCTTTGCTGGGCAGATAGGTAGGAAGTATATGTAGACTTATGTGTCATCAACCGAATAAAATGAACAGTACATTATATTATGCAGTGCATAATTTGATAAAATAGAAAATAGTGTAAATATATGTACAAGTAATAAACGTTATAAAAAATAATAATAAAAAAACTATGTTAATGATACTATACATAGTAGCAGAAATGCATATTACACAATTATGCATTTCTGATGATAGATATATGTTCCCCGCACCAAAACCAGAGATAAAAGAACTGTTATATATATATATATAAATAGTATCCGAAAAGACACTCTGGAAAGCGTAGAAATCAATAGGATATATAAAAGTTGATATAACGACCTTGTATAAATGTTATACAAATGTTTTGTCTTTGCTGGGCAAATAGGTAGGAAGTCGATGTAGACTTATACGTCATCGACTGATTAAAATGAACAGTACATTATATTATGCAGTGAATAATATGATAAAATAGAAAAAGTTGATATAACGACGTTGTTTAAATGTTATACAAATGTTTTGTCTTTGCTGGGCAAAAAGGTAGGAAGTCGATGTAGACTTATACGTCATCAACTGATTAAAATGAACAGTACATAATATTATGCAGTGAATAATATGATAAAATAGAAATAGTGTAAATATGTCATCAACTGATTAAAATGAACAGTACATTATATTATGCAGTGAATAATATGATAAAATAGAAAATAGTGTAAATATAGGTACAAGTGATAAATGCTATAAGAGAATTAAAAAAAATATACATGTTAATGATACTATACATAGTAGCAGAAATGCCTAAAACACAATAATTATGCATTTCTGATGATAGATATATGTTCCCCGCACCAAAACCAGAGATAAAATAACTGTTATATATATATATAAATAGCGTCAGAAAAGACACTCTGGAAAGCGTAGAAATCAATAGGCTATATAAAAGTTGATATAACTAGAGAATATGTAAAAACAATAGTAGGACACATGTATGGTATGTAATAAAGCCCCTATGACATGATTAAATAATCATATACGTATTTATCTGTTTTCGCTATATAACATCCATTAACCCTTTTAACGCTGAAATATTTTTGTATAAACCATGGAGAACATTTTTTTTACAATTTGAAATAATCATTAATTACTTAGCTGGCTCTTTCTGCATCTTTTGAATATACTGTGCTATACTGTCGTCTACGGTCATTATAAATGTGTTTTTTACTCTTTCAGTGCTGCGGCTCGACTTAAGACGTTAAAATCTGACGTCTAAAGACGTCAGATTCTGACGTCTAAATTCGTACCATGCGCTTTACGAGTTAATATATAACTCAAACCTGTCACGATTCTTTACTTTCAAACGAGTAGAGAGAAAGACCTAACAAGCACATACCATGGAAATGATGTCGGCCCTGTGCTACTGAAAAATCACTGGGCCAAATATTCTCAGACGATCCTACCCAGCGACCACAATGTTTATGTTGCTAAGGAATTGACTAGCAGACGTAAAACTCCGCCTAGAAGCCAGGCCAGACGCCAGGAAAAACTGCACGCCGACTGAGGGCCGGCTTGTTGGCCCTGGCTTCCCTGACTGTCTGCTTGTCTACATGGTAGGCTATTTAGCCGGGCTTGTTTTAGGTTCAGCTAACTGAACCATAAACCAATGTAACAGTTCGCTGCCCTCTTGACTTCTAACAACATACCGTATAGGACAAGCCAGCAGACACGAAACGTTGACCCAATGCTGGGCTAATGTTGGCCCAGCGTCTACGACGCTGGGCCAACATTAGCCCAGCATTGATTCAGCATGTCGTGTTTGCTGGGCAAAGTCTGTGTTAACCATTTGAATGTCTCTCAAGTTACCACCATATGGTGATCCAATGCTGGGATAATGCTGGTCCAGTGTCAAAGAGTGTGGCCCAATATTAAGCCAACATTTGATCAATGTCTCGTGTCTGCTGGGTCGTCATATAAAGTAAAACAGCATAGAATGTAGATGAACAGAATTTAAAAACTTACTTCGTGGTATAAATGAAAGTATTTTAAACAGCCACCGGCTCTCAGAATACCACGTCGATATAATTCGTCCCCTTGGATATGAAAGGGTGTATATGTCACTTCACATAGTGGCATATACACCCTTTCATTTCCAAGTGGGCGATATGTTAAACCAACTTTATCTGTATCTGTTTCAACTTTATCTGTTTTACGATTCCAAATTATCGGCTCGACTGTTGGTTTCTATCTCCTTAATTACTAGCGTGATAGATTACATATTGATTCCGACTATGATGAATGTGACTTTACAATATTACATTATGAAGGCCAAGAGTAGTGAAACTTTTCTGTTTTATTGACAGATTGGCCCGGGTTGTTTGGTCGTCGTTGAATAAGTTCACTTTACCTGATTACATGTGCTTGGCCTGGCATTGTTCTGGTACGGTCTAATGCAATTCTAATTTAACCGTTTAACCCCCAAATTATTAGCTCCCGCCGTCACCGTAGGTGAGACGGAGGAAGCTATGGATTCCGCCTCCGTTTTTTTTTGCCTCTTCTTTTGCCTATAACTTTGTAAGAAAATAAGCTAGGATAACAATTTTTGGTATGTGGGTTACTTCCAGGTGGCTAATGGTCAGGTTAAAATATTTTTAATCTGAATTCAATACGCAAGGTTGCAGAGGAGAAAATGATGATGTGACGGCGTTGGGCCGTCCGTAAACAATTCGTTTCCGGAGCATATCTCTGAAAGTACTTGTCCGATTGTCTTCAAATTTTACACACAACACCCCTAGGGGGTCTAGTTGTGCCTTTTGGGGTATTTGAACTTTGACCTACTTCTGGTTCAGAACTATGACCTATTTAGACGTTTTGACGCGCACTTTGTTTCCGGAGCAGATCTCGAAAAGTACTGGGCCGATGACAGTCATATTGCACATACATGTTCTCTAATGTCCCTAGTTGTGCCTTTTCAGGTTTTTGGACCTTGACCTTGAAGTTGACCCAGCACTTTGACCTAATTTATAACATCGGTAAATCCGACTGAAAGATTTTGCGGAATATCATGAAAACCGCTCAAGATAGCTACACCATTACTATAAAACAAATTGTGAGGTTTCAGGAGAGGATGCATCTTGAAAAATTTCAGGTCGATAAAATTAAAAATGGCCGCCTATCGGCAATTATTTACCCCGACAGGCCTGATGTTGCGGAATATCATGAAAACCGCTCAAGATAGCTACACCATTAATATCAAATAAATTGTAAGGTTTCAGGAGAGGATGCATCTTGAAAAATTTGAAGTTGAGAAAATTCAAAATGGCCGCCTATCAGCCATTATTCACCTCGACAGGCCTGATATTGTGGAATATCATGAAAACCGCTCAAGATATCTACACCATTACTATAAAACAAATTGTAAGGCTTCAGGAGAGGATGCATTTTGAAAAAATTCAACTCGTCCAAGTTCAAAATGGCCGCCAATCGGCCATTATTCACTTTCACATGGCCGTTATTTGGTAAACCGTGCTAGATGGCTAGACCATTACTATAAAGCAAAATGTGTGATTTCAGGAGAGGATGCATCTTGAAAAAATTCGACTCGATAAAATTCAAAATGGCCGCTTATCGGCCATTATTCACTTTCACATGGCCGTTATTTGGTCAACCGTGCTAGATGGCTAGACCATTACTGTAAAACAAAATGTGAGATTTCAGATGAGGATGCATCTTGAAAAAATTTGACTTGATCAAATTTAAAATGGCCGCCTTTTCGGCCATTATTCATTTTCACATGGCTGATATTTGGTAAACCGTGCTAGATGGCTAGACCATTACCTAATTACTATAAAACAAAGTGTTTTCGGGGAAGGATGCACCTTGAAAATTTTTAACTTACGAATTCAAAATGGCCGACAATCAGCATTATTTACCTCGATAGGCCTGATATCAGGTAAACCGTGCTAGATAGCTAGACCATTACTATAAAACAAAATGTGACGTTTCGAGAGAGGATGCCTTTTAAAAACTTTCGACTCAATCGAATTCAAAATGGCCGCCTATCGGCCACTATTTACTTTCACATTGCTAATATTTGGTAAACCGTGTTAGATAGCTGGACCATTACTATAAAACAAAATGTGAGATTACAAGAGAGGATGCATCTTGAAAAAAATCGACTCGATCAAATTCAAAATGGCCGCCTATCGGCCATTATTCACTTTCACATAGCCGGTTTTTGGTAACCGTACTAGATGGCTAGACCATTACTATAAAACAAAATGTGAGATTTCAGGAGAGGATGCATCTTGAAAAATTTTGACTTGATCAAATTCAAAATGGCCTCCTATCGGCCATTATTCACTTTCACATGGCTGATATTTGGTAAACCGTGCTAGATGGCCATACCATTACCTGATTACTATAAAACAAAGTGTTTTCGGGGGAGGATGCACCCTGAAATTTTTTAACTTACGAATTCAAAATGGCCGACAATCAGCATTATTTACCTCGATAGGCCTGATATCAGGTAAACCGTGCTAGATAGCTAGGCCATTACTATAAAACAAAATGTGACGTTTCGAGAGAGGATGCCTTTTAAAAACTTTCGACTCAATCGAATTCAAAATGGCCGCCTATCGGCCACTATTTACTTTCACATTGCTAATATTTGGTAAACCGTGTTAGATAGCTGGACCATTACTATAAAACAAAATGTGAGATTACAAGAGAGGATGCATCTTGAAAAAAATCGACTCGATCAAATTTAAAATGGCCGCCTATCGGCCATTATTCACTTTCACATAGCCGGTTTTTGGTAACCGTACTAGATGGCTAGACCATTACTATAAAACAAAATGTGAGATTTCAGGAGAGGATGCATCTTGAAAATTTTTGACTTGATCAAATTCAAAATGGCCTCCTATCGGCCATTATTCACTTTCACATGGGCGATATTTGGTAAACCGTGATAGATGGCTAGACCATTACTATAGAATGAAATGTGAGATTTCAGCTGAGGATGCATCTTGGAAAATTTTGACTTGATCAAATTCAAAATGGCCGCCTTTAGGCCATTATTCACTTTCACATGGCCGATATTTGGTAAACCGTGCTAGATAGCTAGACGATTACTATAGAATGAAATGTGAGATTTCAGCTGAGGATGCATCTTTAAAAATTCTGACTCGATCAAATTCAAAATGCCCCCCTATCGGCCATTATTTACTTTTACATGCCCAATATTTTGCAAACTGTGTTAGATGTTAGTCCATTACTATAAAACAAAATTTCAGGTTTCGGGGAAGAATGCACCCTAAGTTTTTAACTAATTTATATCGAATTCAAAATGACCGTAAATCAGCTATTAGTTAACTCAATTGGCCTGATATCGAGTAAACCCTGCCAGATAGGTAGACCATTACTGGGATACTGATTAGGATCATTAATTTCAATGGAGGTTTGCAATCTCTGACAGACTGTCTAGTTCTTATCATACTCTTAGACTGGGCTTCTTAGACCTAGTTGTCTTGCGTCTTGATTTTTGACCTAGACTAGGACTACATTAATAACCCTATACAAAATTACTTAAATCAAATTCTAATTCGGAGCGGGAGCTCCTGGAGTTATGTAGTCTTGTTCAATTCGAATTTTCACCCACTTGAAGCTGTGTCTCGCTGACGCGATCCACAACTTCAAGTGAGTGAAAATTATTCAGATTTGACAAAATGGAAGACAACTGTTTTCAAATATTGCTGTTGATGTCACATTTTATCTTTAACATGCTCAAAAGGTGGTACACAATGTGCTAATAAAAAGTAAAAAACCCAATATATGCGGCACTGGCTGTTAAAGGGTTAAGTGTTGTCAACCCTTTCAGAGCGAGAAGCGTCTTTAGACGAATATAGATTGTGACGTCCATAGACGTAATTCGTTAGATTCTGATGGCTAAAGTCGATCCCCGCACTGAAAGAATTGAATATTTATAATGGCCGTAGACCCATAGCATAGAGGTACTCAAATGAACCAGAAAGAGCTGACTAGGGCATTTATCAGTTGTTTATGATGATGTGAAATTGAAAAAACCCTTTGGTCTCCATGGCGTATACAATATTTCAACGTTGTAAGAGTCAACTTACAGCTATAGTGCCCAGCACCACGAGACGTTGAGCAAATTTCGGCTTAATGTTGGCCGCCGTCGACGCCGACCCAACATTAAACCAACATTGGCTCAACGTCTCGTGTTTGCTGTGATGCATGCATGTACAGCTAAAATATACGTGACATAAAAAACGACAAGGCCTCCTGAACCATGTCGTGGCGTTGCTCTTATATCTATATATAAGACAGCCCCCCCCCCCCCCCGATAAAACATTGCAATCACTCACTCTGAGCAAGGAATATATAAGTCATTCCTTGCTCTGAGGATAACGCAGTCCATTTGTGTGGATCTGTTTTGTCCCTGAGCGGGATCTTGTGATACAGGGATCATCATATGTCAGGATGAATGAACGAGGATGTCACTCAGCGCATCTCCCTATCGTAATGTCACCTTCTTGTATTTCTTCCCAACAGACACAAGACGTTGAATAAATGTTGTTTTAACGTTGGTCCAACGTCGTAGACGGTGGACCAACGTTAAAACAACATTGATTCAACGTCTTGGGTCTGCTGGGCTGGCACCTCGCTGTATTACGCACGACTACCTCTGTGTAATGGTTAGAACACAGTACAGCAAACACGAGAAGCAGAACCAATGCTGTTTAAATGTTTGTGCCGCCGTTGCAGACGTTGGGCCAACAATGACCTAGAATTGATTCAGCGTCTCGCGTTTCATAAGAAGCTGTCACAGATGTGCTCACCTATCATACATCATACAATAAGTGACAGACATTTCAAATTTACCACCACTGTGGCCGGGTGTACCAAATAAAAGACGAAGAGTCCCGGTTTGAGTTTCAAAATGAAATAATTGCCTATTTTAGACATTCGTGGATGCGCGGTGCGTCAGACATATCGTCCTTATCCATGATTTACATAGAAATCAGGCCCGTCACCACACTTTTGAAAAAGGGGGGGGGGAGACATGTGAATGTACTGTTCAAAAATTCCAAAGTAAAAAAATTAACATGTTAAAAAGAATAATTTCCAGCAAGCCGACCATTGATCATTGGGTACTTTTCGTGGCATTTTGCTGAACGCTTTGCTTTCAAAGGCGACATATTTTTGGTCTTAACAGCGCCAAAACCGGCCGTTTGCAATGGGCTTTTTCTGTGGACGAATGTTCCGTCATCAATTGTGAATATACTGTGTTCCAAACTGTTCAAAGACCTGTATTATGCACTGGTGCCCATAGGATACTGCATGTGCATTATAAATAAGCCTTCATGTCATTCGACTTCAAACTTCCTCACTTTGCGATTTTGCCACAATGTATACATAAAGGGACGTTAACAGAGGGGTGGAAATGTTCAGTATCGCATAGCAAAATGCTATGCAATTCTGCCCATTTGCTAATGAAATTTGTAATGGATTAGCAAGATATTTATTCATCAATGATAAGGACGCCTTGCAAGCTACAACTTGGAAGAGACCATCAACCATTTTCAAACAATTCATCCTTGGTTAACACTGGTCAAGCCACAGTTACTCACTTAATTAAACCCCTTTTCATTACCTCCCTGCAAACACCCCCCATAGTCAGCAAAAATACATGCAAAGTGATATGACTGCTGACTTGTATCCCATCAATAAACCAACATTGGCTCAAGGTCTGGCGGTATAGTAGGGAGAATTTCCTGAGTCATGTAGTCGCTGTATATACGAGTGCTTGTGAGTCCCTCGCCGTCAGTGATAGGAGTGTGTGCGCGACCTGCCTCAGCCTCACCACCCCCCCCCCCGCCCGCTCCGCCACTGTACATGTAGTGCACCGCGCAACACAACATAGTACGGCACACGGCCAGTGCCAGGCTGGTTTGTTCCTTTCCCCGTACTCCGAATCGACAACGGACCGGCGATTTAGTGTGTTCGCTTTATGATTGAGTGACCTCTGTTGCTGTGACGGCTTGCCGCCATCGATGACTGACCACCATCACACGTGTAGGAGAAGTGACCGCATGGACTGCTTTCACGCCGGGATATAACAGCAGGGACTAGACAGTTTGGCCGTGGTGGAGGCCTTACTCAATCATTTGACTGGTTGGCTGCATGCTTCAGCCGCCTATAAACACCACTACTCAGTCTGTCTGCTTAGATATATAAACGGTAATTATATAATAACATCCCGCCAGTATACCAACATTCTACATATCCGCGATCACACATCAAGGTCACCGTTATGGTCGTGGTTTTCAAGCAGTAGAAATAACTGGTTGGTAAATGCGACGTTTTCCCTTATGATTGAAAGGTGGTTGACTTCATGATTCCTCAGGAAATTCGACAAAGAAAAAGCATTACAACTTCTGAATCTGGAATTTTATTATCTAGCTCTAATAAACTGTGCTTCAACTGTTCAAGAGTCAGGAGTTCGATTTCTCCTAATATAGTGTACGGGAGGCGATGTACATATATAACTCCTCAAGGTCATCCAAGGGCACTTGACTCTCGTCTTGGGAACAGAGAACCTACCCGAGGTGGTTGAGGAACACACTTCTGATTACCCCCTCCTGAGGAAGATATCACTCATCTGAGGTGGTGAGGACCTTTGTCTGGTTTCATCTCGCGGAGGACGAGGAGGTGCTCCGTGTTGCGTGGGGACTGGTCGAGCATGCAGGGACTCATGTATTCCAACCAGGGAGACCCTGAGCGCATAGCGCCTCTATTCTCAGGTCAGTTAAAAATGTTAGTCAGTTTAATAATTCACCGGAAGCACCGCACTTCGGCCCAATGTCTATTTAGTGTTTGGACAGCGTCTGCGACGCTGGCCCAACACTAAATAAACATTGGGTTTTGTATTTGAATGACTATTTCCTTGTATCCCCGCTCTTCTAAATCGAATGCTGGAAAAGCCTCCTCTACCACTTTGGCATGCCTTACAAACTGCTCAGTCTTACAAAAATTAAAAATCACCCGAGCTCACAAGAAAACGTTTGCTCAATGTTGCGCAGGCTGCCATTGCGCATCGGGCATTGTGCGTGATTGCGCGAGTGTTAATACTTTTCCGTGGTAACGTGGACATTGTGTGATGGCGGCGGTATCGAGGTGATGCGAGTACGATAAAAAAGCGCTTTGCACCCAGTCGCTTCAGTATCCCCCGCTTAGGGCGGCGAGCCTGGCCGGCCGAGGCCGCCCGATAATAACGCGATCAATACAAGTATTTTGTTTGGAGCGACGGGGCTCCAAATAGAGTACACCAGACACGTGATGCTGAGATAGAATCTAGAAGGGCTCGGAATTCCGCCCCTGCCAAGAGATTCCTCTTGTCATCGTTTTTGTGTTTTATGTCAAGTGTGTAACAAGTTTTCATTGTCTATTTGCCTACTCCACTGTTTATTTCAACTCGTAGGCCTATAAGGAACAGCGGAATGTTCTTTTGGAATGTCTACATTATCCGTATATTTTCCTGAAAATCATTGCACATCGTGTTATATAAAATATTTTCCTCCCAATATTTGATATAAACCAAAGGAACAAAGTTGTTTTTTTTCAATTTGAAATCATCATATTGTATTAGTTAACTCTTTATGACGTTTAAAGTCGGTCCACGCGCTGAAAGGGTTAAATCCCGTTTTGTGAAATAATTTATACTTGGTGTATTTGGCTTTTAAATATTGAATATAATTTGTTATCGAGTGTCAGAGGATCACTTCTATTTCTTTATCACTCAATTAGTAATTCTAATACTTCGATTTTTTTTTAACCAACAAATCTTGCCATAATATTAAAGAAAATAAATTTCGTTTCGGAATCTGACTTCAGACTTTAAACATCAGAATCTGACGTCTGTAGACGTCAGATTCTGACGTCTAAAGTCAACCCCCGCACTGATGATTTCAAATTGAAAAAATATCGTCTTTTGATTTCAATATATAAAAATATTTGAAAACACAGCGCCCTAAGGGTTAATAATATAAACGCACTTCTTGTTGTTTTTGTGAAGGCTAGGCCTACATAATTCTTAGGCCCTTATATGCAGAATATATCGGTGAAATTTTAAGCATTGCAGCACCATCGACTTGAAATTGTAATATATGTTTGTTTTGACATTACCACGCTGTTAACATTGACAGATACAATGCACATGTCATTGAAGTTATTGTCAACATATTTCATTATTTTACTTCATGTAGTGTTCGTAATTAATTTGAGCCCGCATAGTGTTGTTGTTTTTTAGACGACAGGTATATACATCATCGCATGCTATAAAACTAAATATATCCATGCTATCTCCTCTGTATATGTGGTATATGCTCTGCGACATTCGTCGTTTTTGTTTAT
The DNA here is from genome assembly GCA_964017125.1 of Flabesymbios commensalis. NCBI lineage: Eukaryota > Metazoa > Annelida > Polychaeta > Terebellida > Flabelligeridae > Flabesymbios > Flabesymbios commensalis. The sequence goes on from OZ024912.1 coordinate 62,547,705, forward strand.
ATTTACTCTACACCATTTAAATAGTGGTTGTATTCATACTGACTTCATATTATAAATAATTGGAGCCGTTTTTTTGAATTAGTATGAATTTGTTCTATGCAATTTATATTGGTGGAAAACACCACGTCCGATTTGTATTTTACTCAACTGTTTCAATGTAGTTCGATCATTATTTCATCTTAACCGCCTTTAGACTTCAGAATTTGACATCTGTAGACTTGTTAGACTCTGACGTCTAAAGACGGTCCCCTCGCTGAAAGAATTAATTAAAACAATAATTGCCGCGCACCCATAACATCTGAACATTCGCTCCATATATGTGCATTCTGCACAAAATTGGCCTAAATCTCACTATTCATTTATTCATTCATTTTCTTATTTCATCACTATTCTCCTAATAAAGTGCCGTACTATTTAGTATTTCTTTGACATCAACCATATTGTAGATGTTTCTGATATTAAAGTTACGTAACCAATGTCCATTACACCGCTAATCGGGACAAACTATTGTCGTTTTAATCCGTTTTATTAGCCGTCTGATTCGCAGTTATTGGGAATAAAATGTATGTTTAAACATAAGATTTACACATGCTTGGTCTCAAAATTAAGAAGTTTTGGGTCGCGGTAGCGAGACGCAGCTTTAAGTGGGTGAAAAAATATTTTTCTAATGTAGCGCTTTAACCCTTTAACCGCCAAATTATTTAATCTGAATTTTCACCCACTTGAAGTTGTGTCTCGCTGACGCGATCCACAACTTCAAGTAAGTGAAAATTATTCAGATTTGACAAAATGGAGGTCAACTGTTTTCAAATATTGCTGATTGATGTCACATTGTATCTTTAACATGTTTAAAAGGTGATACTTAATGTGCTAATAAAAGATGAAAACCCGAATATATGCGGCACCGGTGGTTAAAGGGTGTAGGGTTAAACGGAACATAAACATGTTTAACCCTTTCAACGCAGGGACCGTCAGATCTGACGTGTGTAGACATTAGATTCTGACGTATAAACACGGTCTAAAGTGGTTTACTGAAAGAATTAAAATATTCATAATGGTCGTAGACCCATAACATAGGCATTCAAATGATTCGGAAAGAGCTGATTATGACATTTATGGTGATTTCAAATTAAAAAATAATATAAAGACAGAGTACATGCCATGAGTGTCTTGCCACTTACACCACTTCGCAGCACGTTACTATATTGTTATCTTTCATTTAGTTTAGAATAGAAAGTATATGAACGCAATGTGCTGCGTGTATGTTGATTGAATAACTTGCTTGTAAGTAACGTATATTTATCATGCTTATATGCAACTCGTACGTGAGGTATTTTTGTTCAAAATATTTGCATGGTCCTATATTTTGTTTAAAATGTACTGCCAACTTATGATGACAGACGTTTCAAACGTTGGCCATCGTCCTGGAAAATTTTCTTCATACGTCGGTATACGTCACCGTATACGCTGTACCCAGCAAACACGATACAATGTTGTTTTTATTTTGGCTTAGCATTTTGGACGATGCCCCAACATTAAAACAACAGTGTATCAAACTTGCTGTGTAGTGTGACAGGGCGTTTACATTGATGTCACCACGTACATAAAATTTGCTACCGTACTTTTTCATCTCCATCTTTTTAAGTAAATCAATTTCGATCATTCTGTGAAGAAACAGGCAGCTGAGATTTTGCACTGACCTTTTTCACATGAAACTCATTATGTAAGAGAAAAATAAAATTATGGTTGCATTGAAAAAGTTTCAGTCTCAGCCCACGAATTTTATTTCAGTAAATTGGACACTTACTTTAAAATTCGAAACCAATGTTTTCTGAAAGTCAATTTTCTACTTTGATTTGACTATAATTCACCTGGTAGCTGTGACCTTAACCCTTATAGTGCGTGGATCGACGTCACAATCTGACGACTGTATACGTCAGATTTTGACGTCTTGAAGTCGATCCCAGCACTGAAAAAGTTAAAATATTTATCGTGGCCTTACACCCATAACATACATGTAGGTATTCGGTTGAAGCAGAAAAAGCTAACTAATAAATTTATGATGATTTGAAATTGAAAAAACCCTTCCGTCTCCATTGTTTTACAAAACAAATTTCAGCGTTATGACCTTAACCAGTCATAAATACCGAAGAGTTAATCAAATTAATATTCACTCGGAATTGCGAGCACATTGAATGGGAATAACTATACATATAAAGAAATACCCAAGTTTGAGTATAACAATCTCAACATTTTCATTCACCTTGATTTCACCAAGGTGAATGAAAATGCTCAGATATTTGTGGGTGCTAGGGGGGTGGGGGGGGGGGGTAACCCTTGTAGCACTGCCGTACACTATACTAACCCATAAAGCGCTAAACACGACAGTAGTCGTTTTTAATTCGTTTAATAAGCATATCAAATCACTATTATTGGAAATGAAATGTTTGTTTGTACATCAAGATTTGCACATGTTTTGTCTCAAATTAAACAAATATCAATAATTTTCACCTACTTGAAGTTGTGGGTCGCGGTAGCGAGACACAACTTCAAGTGGGTGAAAAATTATAGTTATTTAATTATTTAATTTAGTTTCTGTGATTTTTTTCCAATTTGTGCAACCAGCATTTAAAACTGAAAACAGTCCTGTATTTTACAAGCCAAAGTAATTTTCAATCACTTGAAGTTGGGGATCGGGGTAGCGAGACGAATTTTTTAATTACTTAATTATTTAATTTAGTTTCTGTGATTTATTTCCAACTTGTGCAACCAGTATTTGAATCTTTTTTAGGTGGCGAGACACAACGTCAAGTGGTCGAAAAATTAGAATTATTTATTTATTATTTAATTTAGTTTCTGTAAAGAATTTCCAATCAGTATTTAAAACTGAAAACAACCTGTATTTTACAAATCCAATCCAATTTCAGTCACAACTTCAAGTGACGGAAAATGTCAGTTGAATAAATCAGAGTTCTAGTGGTTAAAAGGTTAAGTAATTCTAGGCTACCGTCACGAAATGTGTTTTTTTCAATTACCGATATTTTATTCAGAACCTGATTTAGAATGTCATCTTTTTAACTTTACACAGCGATGCCCACCATTACCGGCGTCTCAGATTTAATAAAAGTAGTATTTTCTTGGTATAAAGTACTGTGGGCTCACAATTTAGCCTTGACAGATTTGGTGTTTTATATTACGGGTCGATGTGCGCCTTTGTGTCTTTTGTAAACGTATATATACCTAATCAAGTCTACCGATGATGATCCAACATGAAGTAGAATTGTGTTTTCTACTAGTGAAGTGTGATTATTTGTCTGCAGTCTGCATTAAAACCATAATTTAAAACTAGGAACATTCTAAAATTTATTGAGTGGAAGGCATCCACATATCCACTGGGCACACGACGTTGTTGCGACGTGGAATCAATATCAATGACGTTGATTTCACGTCGCAACAACGTCGTGTGCCCAGTGGGATATGTTCATTGTGGCGCATGGTGGATTTATACACGAGTCGTGTTTGGTTTCAAATATTTTCCACTGATGGACATTTAAAGTTCATATGTAAGTATTGGATCATATTTGTCTCATGATCACCAGGCTTCACACGAGGAGGGGGGGGGGATTGGTAACGCATATTTTTACTTCTCCTTTTTCTTCTGCTTCTGGCATGCTAGCGACGTTATCATAAATCATGTTAATATCTCTATACTAAGTAGTAGTGTCCTCTAGCACTTAAACATGCAACGTTTTGGGTGCTAGGACACTATATTACAGGATGAAATTTCCTTAATTTTACAAAATATGTTTCATTTTACATGGTGAAACATTCAAATTAATTAATTTAAAATGTGCTTAAAATTTAGTGTGAAATCTCGTTTTGATGAAATAATCTCTGTGTATAAGAATTGAAGGGATCCATGCAATAATATGTTAACCCTTTAACCGCCAAATTATTCAATTTGAATTTTCACCCACTTGAAGTTGTGTCTCGCTGACGCGATCCACAACTTCAAGTGAGTGAAAATTATTCAGATTTGACAAAATGGAGGTTAACTCTTTTCAAATCTTGCTGGTTGATGTCACATTTGTTCTTTAACATATTTAAAATGCGGTACCTAAAGTGCTAATAAAAAATGCAAACCATAAAATATGCGGCACCGGCGGTTAAAGGGTTAAGCGTCATTAACATGTTCTTGCCGATAACGACGGATTTGAGGTGCCGAGGTGGGGAAGATTATTATGTGAAAAAAAATCTTTGCTCTACCACCATTAAAAACACTTTTTTCTGAAGCAAGTATATGTAAAAACTGTTTATAATGTTTATGGCTGTCAGTGAAACAGATTGCACTATAAAAAACTGTCACGTGTAAATAGTACTAAATAAATTATGTTTATTACACTTAGCAGTTATGTTATGTACACATAACATGTAGCAAATCTTAGCGGTAAGTTTACTTAACACTTTCTCACAAATAATACAATCACAAACCAGAAATGGTAAACACCCTTAACATGTTTCTACAAATATCAACAGTCCCAATTTTAAATGCACAAATATATTCAGATAAATGGCTGTCAAGCCACTGTTTCACCGATATTTAATCGGTATCCATTTCTGGCAAAATCGCATAAAACATGTTAAGTTCCATTGTCAATTATTGCAGCAATAATTTTGCTAGCAATATAGATGGTAATGCCATTTACCATAACTTGTAAGTGAGATATTGTGATATTGAACTTGAACACTATTTGCAAAGACTAGTTAACAGACTTGGAAAATTTGTGCAAGGCATTATGGGAGTCTTTTTCTCAAAACTATAAAACATGCACTTAACATGTTTTTGCACGGAGCCATTCAATTATCAATGCACCATTGGAATATTCTGTGATTTGACACCCCTGTGTGGTTTTTGTCTCTCGGTGACGACGACATTCTACAGTTACTAAGGATTTTCTATTATAGGGCAGAGTTTACTAATCCTGTTTAAAAATATCAGAGTACACGAGAGAGAGGCTCTAAGGTCACACGTGTGTTTGTCCCCAGATAATAATAACACGCTGTACTAACATTGTCTAAACACTGGCCCGCCATCTGACACATTGGTCCGTCAATGGGTCAACGTTGAATTAACCCTTTCAGCGCGGGGATCGACTTTAGAGTGACGTCAAAAGCCGATCCCCGCACTGCAGGGATAAAGTATTAACAATGGTCGTAGACCCATAACATAGGTAATTCAAATGAAGCGGAAAGAACTAACTAAGACCTGTATGATGATTTCAAATTGACAATAACCCTTTGTTTTCTAGGTTTATATAAAATTATTTCAGCGCTTCAAGGGTTGATCCTTATGTTTGTGAAAATAAATTAATGGTATGAAGACTATTTCGTTTCCTGGTGATTGAAAGGTGTCATTTTGTAAGGTGACAAATATGACCTTTCGATCATCAGGAGATATTGTTTCCAAAACTACCGGAAGACTGGAGTCTTTGACAAAAATCCAATAGTCTCATATCGCGCTCTAGCAGCCGAAGTTCTATAAGTGACACTTATTTACCCCTTAAAGCTCTGAAATATTTTTATAAAAAAACACGGACACCAAAATGTTTCTTTCATTTTGAAATCATCATAACTGTCTTAGTTAGCTCTTTCTGGTTCATTTGAATACCTACAGTGTATCTTATGGGTCTACGGCCATTATACATATTTTATTTTTTTCAGTGCGGGGACCGTCTTTATTTGTCAGAATCTAACGTCTGAATTCTGACGTAGAAAGACGGTCCCCGCACTGAAAGGGTTAACACTCTGTCTAAGAAACGATATTGAAAAAGAGTGTGTATTACTGGCATGCAGCGTCCCCGTAAATGAACCCTAAATAGCATTTTGTCACCAGTGCAATTTTGATTTGCCTCGTGAATATAATAATAATATATGTATGGACACAATGAATCATTGTACCCATCCAGGCTGTTGAATGCCCTGAATTTTTTTACTCTAAAGATCAATCAAGTGGTAAGATAAGGCGCACTATTTCCAGCTGTGTAGTAAGCTATATGTATTACTGCGGAGGGATCAATGGTAAATTGGACACGGGATATCCCGATGAACAAGTTCAATGAGTTTATATCGTAAACTGAACACCACGTTAATATTCCAGCTGGGGCTCAGCCGCCGACCAACGCTGGGTCAGTGCTGGGGCACTCACCTCAGATGAACCCGATTCCGCGACGTAGCAAAATACATGTGGGTCGATATAGTTATTCTGTAATTTTGAAAATGCATTATATCAGGGAAAACTCAGGGAATTTTGTTCTCCTAAAATAGTGGTAATTATTATTATAACTAAAATATCCATCAATTTATAATAAGGCACATCTCCCACCGAATTTATCTGACAACAGCTGAACTTGTGTGGCTCTTGTGTATTTGTGTTTTGTTCCCTTTACATATACTCTTTTCCTGCTAAGTTAATTTATTTAAATTTTAACCCTCTTCAAGTTGTATCTCGCTTCCGCGATCCACAACTTGAAGTGGGTGAAAATTGATCATGCTTGTTTAATTTAGGACCAAGCATTTGCAAATTTTGATGTTTAAACACACATTTGCTCCGCAAAAACTGCCATATAGTCGGCTTATATAATGGGTTAATTTTTCACCCACTTGAAGTTGTGACTCGATACCGCGATACACACCTTCAAGTTCATTATAAAACTAGTTTGTTGCCCATACCAACCGATATTTTTTAAAAGCAATTGGAAAAATGTGTGCACGGAACATGGAAAAAATAACGCAAGAACATAAAAACCCAGCTGAGATAATAAATGTCTGAAAATCTGCTGATTACTTGACATCTCAGGCTATATGTGTACATTAATGTACACATTATATATAGTTATGTACTAAATGTATAACCCTGAATCCTGTACGGATATAATGTGGTTGATAAATTTGAAATTTGTATACTGCTCTAGTAAACCAAAAGACAGTATCTGTTTACTTGCAGATACTTCCTTTTGACTTCGCACGGCAGTATAAATAACACTATGTAGATCTGCAGTGACAGGACACAGCTGTAGAAAAACCGGTCAACGTCAGACCGCGGTTTTTAATTTGTGTCCGACGTGTCCGTTTCTGGCCCACATTGGTGTAATGTTGCTGTAACAATACATATGAGGCAGAAAACCTGAGTTGGCCAGAGCCTTCCCAGCAAACATGGGGCATTCACCCAATGCTGTTTCAATGTTGGGCACCGTCTTCGACGCTGGCCCAACATTGAAACAGCATTGGGTGAATGCCCCGTGTTTGCTGGGTTGTTGTTGTCCGTGCTGCCGTGCAAAGCCATCTCCATAAGGCAGTGACTGCTCACTTTTCAAGTAAGCAGTTACTGCCTTCTGGCTTTCCATCTCAGTATGTCAGACAGCTGTGTTTTTGCTCAGCACAAAGTTGGTATTGTTTTGTTTTGCTATCAGTGGCGCCACCCAGAACGCAGGGCTAGCTTGTTTTACAGTAATATAGTCAATACAGTGAATTAGTTAAAATGACCGGGTTTGTCAGATACATTTTAATGCTGGTCAAAAAACTATACTTTTTTACGTTCGATATTAACATGATTAATGTTTCTTTTTATAAATGTTGTTATTTGTCATCTTCACATCCTACATGTATGTAAGCAGTGACAGACAGTCCACTGTATGTTGAGATGGTGAACAGTTCCTAAGATGACCTCGTGAACAACCATAATTCAAAATAAGATTGACACCCAGTAAAACAAACCCAAAACATTTATATAACATTTTTACAACGTCGGCCCAATATCTTCGACGTTGGTTCAACATTGTATGAACCAGCGTTAGGTCAACGTTTCTAGCTGGGACACGTAGTTATCAATGTAGCACGTGCGGTGGTCGGGGTAGAATGTTAGATTGACCCTTAGAGCGCTGAAATACTTTTTTACAAAACCATGGAGACCAAAGGGTTTTTAAATTTGAAATCATGAATCATAAATGTCTTAGTTAGCTCTTTTCGATTCCTTTGAATACCTAGTTATGGGTCTACAACCACTAGAAATAGTTTTCCTCTTACAGCGCGGGGACCGTCATTATGCTTCAGAATCTGACGTCTACAGACGTCAGATTCTGACGCATAATGACGGTCCCCGCGCTGAAAGGGTTAAAGTAGTCACTAAATGTTACGTATACTGACCCTGACAGGATATGATTGATGACTACTACGTTCTCCTGCCAATATTTAGATAATTTCCTTCGTGTATAAACTCCTGATTGTATTATTATTATTATTATGTCTCTTCATCGTGGTGGGTGACTGACAAAGTCGATATCGTCCCCTTGTAGTTAGAAGGTGCTAAACTGCCACTTCGTAAAGTATCAGTTTAGCACCTTCTATCTCCAAGGGAGCGAATTATGTACCATATCATATTTTCTACAACTTTTTTTCAGAAAGAACGTTCGAAAATTGAGATAGGGTTTGGAAAGTGAAATATTTCTTTATGTCCGGAATCTCATATACAAGCACAGACTATTTTAACTAAATGTATTTTCATTTCTCTCGATAGTGTCTCAGCAAGCTGAAATGGAAAAACTAACACTACAATTTCTTAATGAAAGCTTTCTAGTACTGTAACTTTCCATCAACATAATTTTAATCGCAGTGTTACAAAGTAACGAAACTTTCGTTTATTATAGCTCAAACACAGTATTTATTGATGATGCTTGTTAAATTATAATAATACAGGTTTTTGTACAGAAATACGTATTGTACAAATGGTAGGTGCAACCTTTCATTCCCAAAGGGTCGATGTATAGGTAATTTTAATTGGTTTCAACAATATTAAAAAAAACAATTCATTATCATTAGTGAATTAAATAATAATTATTCAGATATTTTTCACTGCGACGCTGGCCCAACATTTAGCCATTATCGGTACAACGTCTGTCTTGTGTTTGCTGGGTATAGAAAAAATAGATGCCCGAAACTTTGCATAAAAATTCGTTGGAGAGATTGTAAATAATTGCAGGCGAGGGCAAGTTCATTAATAAATTCAAACTTTATGGGATTGACTGTTGCCATGCACCCACCCTCCACTGAATAAGAAACGTTAACCCTTTGATGACAGAGCGCTGAGTTAACCCTTGAAACGCTAAGGTAGATAATTTAAATTCTCACCCACTTGATGTTGTGTCTCGCTACCGCGACCCACAACTTCAAATGGGTGAGAATTACCCATATTTGGTGTAATTTGTGACCAATATATTGCAAACCTTTTGTTTAAACACTCCTTTCATTCCCAAATGACAGTGATTTAATCGGCTTATAGAATGGATTTCAAACGATTTTAGCCGTGTTTAGCGATGTAAGGGTTAACCCTTTCAGCGCGGGGACCGTATGTATTCGTCAGAATTTGACGTCTGTACACGTCAGATAAGGACGTATAAAGACGGTCTCCGCACTGGAATAATTAAAATATTAATATTTGTCGTAGACCCATAACATAGGTATTTAAATGAAGCGGAAAAAGCAAACTAAGTCATTTATGATGATTTCAAATTACACAAACCCTCGAGTCTCCATGGTTTAAACAAAAATAATTCAGCGTTGTAAGGGTTAGAGTCTGGGCTAACCTATCGTGTGCGTGGGTGAATCACTAGACCTTTTACGATTATAGCACCAAACTGACAACCATCATCCATAATTGATCCGGGCTGCTTTTTGGTTTGGGCAAAATGCCGGATTATTATTGCTCGCTCGCCTTTGGCGCCTCGTTCTAGACCTCAGTAGACCCCCTCTGATTCATGACTGATGTCACACGAGGCCCTACCCACCAAACACGTGACGTTGGCCCAACGTTGGTTTACTGTTGGCCCACCGTCTACGACGTTGGCCCAACAGTACACCAACATTGGTCCAACGTCTCATGTTTGCTGCGTGGGTATACACATTATTCCGTGTAGTGGGGGTTGTGTTGGTCTCATGTGACCCTTATGCTGCTAGGACCGTATGATGTATACGTTTTAACCCCAGGAAATGTCACTGAAATAGATCAAATATTTTGTGGTGGATTCTCAGATAACACTTACAACGCTGAAACATTTTTGTATAAACCATGGAGATCAAAGGGTTTTTTCAATTTGATGAAATGGTTAACCTTTTTAGCGCGGGGACCATATTTATACGTCAGAACCTGACGTCTGTACACGTTAGATTATGACGTATAAAGACGGTCTCCGCACTGTAAGAATTGAAATATTATTAATGGTCGTAGACCCATAACATAGGTGTCTGAAATATTGGAGGAAAGCAGACGCAGTTTCATATCTCAAAAATGATTCACTTGGAATTTCTTAGACGCATTTGAAATCGTTTTTACCCCGCTTTTAATTTTATAAAAGGTGAGCTATTGCAATTGAATTTCGGCGTCGGCGGCACGATGACTTTCATGTATCTTGCTCAAATTTGTTCTACATGTTACCATGGTTGCTAATAACCAGTTCTCGGACAAGTTCAATAATTGCTTTTAAAAATGGCCGATTTATTGCGAATTTTCGCATTTTACGTCGCTATTTTTACCGTGGGGGCGCGATAACTTAAAAAATATATGTGTTCTGCATGTTGCTAATAACCAGTTCTCAGACAATTTCAATCATGGCGGCGGCGGGCTATTGTCAAGTGTGCTCTTGTATTTACAAAAAAATATATGTGAGAAAAATTTGATATCGTGTGCGTGACCTAACTTGTACATTGCTCCTAATGATTCTAAGGCTATCTAAGGACACGTTGTGGTCACTGACAGACCTTCTAATTAGGATACGTATCACTTTGTGTAGGCTATCGTGTTCAGTCTATGTTCCATTTGATATGAAATATGAATGAAGTTGTTGTTTAAATAATAGAAGGCTTAACAATAACATGAATAACGGCTGAGGTCCTCAGGTATGGGGAATCATGTTCACGTGTATTCTACAAAATTAGATTATACAAAAATGGATATTTTCCACTAATCATTACTGGAAAATATCCCAATCAAATCGCCGATTTAACACTAGAAATATTTAGAAATCTGAAAAAAGCTAAGGAAAGAGAATATATGTGTTTGACAGGTACATTTATCTCTATAATTTGAAATTATCCGCTGCTGTGGCTGAGTAAATCGGCCGTCTGCGGTACATCGCATCGCGTCACATCACATCCCAGCCAACACGAAATGTTATTTTAATGTTCAGCGAGCGTTATAGACGGTGGGCCAACATTAGAACAGCATTGAGTAAACGTATTTTGTTTGCTTGGATCCCGACCGACGAGAACAATAATTACAGCAACGTCCCTGCAAACATCATACGTTTAAACAATGTTGTTTTGATGTTGGCCACGCCCAACATCAAAACAACATTGGTTTAATGTACCGTGTTGCTGGGACGCCACCTATAGATGAGAAGTATGTCCTAACAATAAGTCACAGATGAGAACAAAATGACAGCCCCACCTCGAACCATTGTCTCCAGGACACACTGCAAAGGTGAATGTCATGTGAATCAAGTTATTTAAATTAAGGAAAAAGTTTTTTTCTTCAATTTTATATTGAAATATCGCTTTTTAAGAAGAGTTCTTTTTTTTGCGTATTTGAATGTGTCTATCTTTATTTTTATGAACTTAAATTTGGGGTTTGAGCTATATTTATTGCCTTTTATTTTCGAATGAGAAAATGACCATGTACAATATTATATTTGTCACCGCCTGTGACTGTTTGAGACATGTAGCTATGTCAACTATACGGCCTTGATTTTATGTGAATTTGGCCCGCTTCTGACGAGGCGTATTGTAGATTATAAGTAGCTTTGATCCTTGAAACTACATATGGCAAGGCTTCGTAAGACTTCAAGTATTAAATGTCAGGCTTGTGCTGATCAAAGGTTGGCCTGTACAAGAACAGACCCGGCATTCCATAATGGTACACTTTTCTTGAACCATCTCCACTTTTGTGAAACAGACAGTCCATGGGTCATGGAGTGCTTTGCTGTCAAGGTCGGCATTCGTCACTGAACCACTTTCACCGTTTGTGGTTAAATTGTTATCTAAACATCTCCAAGCCAAAGCCCAAACGGCAATAGAAGCTGGTTCAATTCTGGGCCGGCGTCTGCGACGCTGGCCCAGAATTGAGCTAGCTTTAGCCCTGCATTTCGCTTTGGTTGGGTGGGAAATAACTCTCAAGTGTTGTCGGGGAATATACATCGTTCGTGAATGTACGATTAAATTTTCCAGAAAGCTGTATTGATTTGATAGTGTGTACAGCGAGGCTTGTATATGATGACGTCTTTTATGAAGGCAGCTTCTTGCATATTATATCTTTTATTCAAATTCATTTCGGAATCGCGGCTCCGCAGAAAACAATTCAAATTTGAATATAGCAACGCACGGATTAGTTCACACTATTTTATTATTGCGAAAACACCCCAACGCTAAAGCAAAAATTTGCGTTCGCGTTGGTATGTTTTAGCAATTATAAAATAGTGTGTGTCGAGTTAGTGTGCTTTACGCTGTATGCAATTAACATACATGTACTATGCACATGTATTTGTATTTATCTTAACCCTTTGGACCCTCACGATGCATCAAACATCATTTTGCATCTCTGAAGAATCATAAATGACTTAATTCCCTTCATCTGGGGCTTTTAGAACGAAATTTTTTAAGGAACTGTTTCAATAATAACGATATATTTTCTTCATTAGCCTCCCACTTAATAAGTCATCTTCATCCACTACAAGTCGAGAATTGCGACAGCAATTCGCGGCTTGTAGTGGATGAGATGACAATGGTAACTTCGGGCCTGAAAGCGTTAATAATGTCGTGTATTATAATAAACAGACTTATTTATTTATTGTGAATAAATATTTATTCGTGCGCTATAAATTTTCATTCTCGCTGTGTAATACGTCTTCAAAATTAATTTTCAAAAATGTATAAAATACTTTTAGTGATTGATAAAGAACTATACGTTTGTTAATGTTTTAATATTAGAGCTGTCTAAAAAAATTGTTTTGGGTCAACACAGTGTGATTATTAAACCCCGTTTACCAATGTCATCTTTCTTTTGAAATTACAAAAAATGCGGATATTTTCCCACACTTTTTTCACAATTTGCATTCAAGTTCAACTAAATATTTGTGTTTGCGCTCTGAAATTTAGGTAGTGTGAATTCCTAAATGTTAGCTCTAGTATTTTTAGAACAATTTTGATGATAAATCTTAGCATTATTAAAGCATAATCCCGAATCATGGAAGATTTTAGGCCAGTAAATTAAAAAAAATATATAATATTATATAATGTATTATGTTCATAACAAAAATAATTATAAAATGCTTGAAGATATTTAAATTAATTAGGGTGTCATCATTTTATTTCCGGGAGGGGGGGGCTGGATTTATTTTTTAAATAAATAATTTTGCGCAGTCTCTGCATGAAATAAATAATTTACTTCTAAAACTGTACTATAGAAACGTGTAATAAAATTTGATTTTTTTAGCGCGACGCTGAGCCGGGTTGAAATAAAAAATAAAAACTCCGCTCCCCCTCCCCATGGAAATGGAATGGTGCCTCCCTTATCCCATTGACCTAATATTTAAATTTTCATTTGTAATAGTTTAAATGGGAAAGTTTTACAAAGGCTACATAATTAGTCTACATTAAATTTTAGTGTAGTTTCGAATTTGAAGGGCTTATCGTTTTACATAAATTAAAAAAAAACATAAATTAAATATTTTTTTATTTCTTGTTGTATTTTAAATTTATATTAATTTTGTGACGCAGAAAAAAACATTATTATTACCTTTTTATTCGTGTGTTGGCAATGGTAACAAAATAATTTCAAATTCTCGCAAAATTGTTTTTGAATTGTTTTCTCTCCCGGTAGCTTGTGTAGTCGTCCACTTATCAGTGAAAGCGGTGTTTCTGTTTCCGCTGGATGTATTATGCGTGTAGTGTACACGTATCACAAGCACAGTATCCACAATCCCTCATCTATTGTAGAGAGTCATTGTAGTAACCTATAAAAATACATGCATATAAACTGAAATAGATAAAGTCTTTATCTATTTCTGATATAAACCAAGAGAACAAATGTTTTTTTTTTCATTTTGATACCATCATAAATGTCTTAGTTACGATGTAGCTGTTTTCGCTTCATTCGAATACCTATGGGCCTATGGCCTTTAGCAATATTTCATCCTTTCCATTGGACGTCAGAAACTGACATTTGCTCGCTAAGGTCCCCGCACTGAAAGTTTTAATACACTATTACTATCCCATTTCAAATGTTTTTTTTACATATTTTAACCCATAAGTTGCCATGGCCGTACGTGCATTTTAATTGCCGAAATTTATTAATGAAGATCAACGTCGTATCCCTATATTGAAGCAGTATTATAATGATTAAGGAAAGTATCTAGTTAATCAAAATGGGATTATATTTTATCCATTTTGAAATGGAAACTCTCACTAATTCCAGTAAGATGACAACAATAAAGTATAGTTTTTCTATGTATAGGCAAACAGCATGAATTGCTTTTTTATCCCTTACAACGCTGCATTATTTTTGTATAAACTATGGAGACCAACGGATTTTTTTTCGATTCGAAATCATCATAAATGTCTCAGTGAGCTCTTTCCGCTTCATTTGAATACCTTTGTTATGGGTCTACGGCCGTTATAAATATTTTAATTATTTCAGTGCGGGGACCGACCATGGATGTCAGATTCTGACGCCTGAAGTCGAAATACGAATATGGGATCGACTGAAAGTGATCCCATTTTTGAGTCTGTCCGATTGTGAAACCATCCAATTTTGAATGAAGATATAATCATATACTAGTCATATCAATCTGTTTATAGATATGCATTATTACGTGTTGATATCAAGGTCGATTATTAAACTAATGTATTGACTGTTGAATATGACGTCACGATATAATTAAAAACAACAAACCACAAAAGCAAAGTTTTATTAAATGCATATAAAAATATATATGAAAAAAAATATTATACATAGGCCTATATATTTATTTCTGTAAAAAGTCTTTCATTAATGTCTGTGTTTTGGTGCTAGCTGCTTTGATAGTATAACGACGGTCCCCGTGCTGAAAGGGTTAAAATAAATATTTCCTGCTATTTGCATAATTGAGCCTTTATTCATTGATTTAAATTAATTCTAGCATGTGGCGCATTTAAACTCCAGTATTCTCGTACAAGTTACGATAAATCGTAGGCTTCTGATTGGTCGAGATGGCCATCTCGACCTATCAGAAGCCTACGATTTATCATAACTTGTTCAAGAATACTGGCCCAGGTGAAGTGATTTCAGGTTAGCAAAATATTTGAAGTATATGTCATGGTGTCCTGTGCTGTGAATTCTCATATTATATTTTACTCCACTAATTATTAATAATTAGCGACAATTAAGACCGAAAGTCCACACTATTTCTGGACTGATCGGGTGTTTTAATTAATAGGTGACATCACACATAAAGTTCTCAATGGTTTATGCAATAAATTTTCCAGCGTTGTAAGGGATAACCCTTTCAGCGCGGGGATCGTCTTCAGACAACAAAATGTGACGATCCCCGCACTGAAAGCATTAAATATTTATTATGACCGTAGACCCATAACATAGGTATTCTATTCAAATGAAGCGGAAAGAGCTGACTAAGACATCTATGCTGATTTAGAATTGAAAACTGAAAAAAACCTCTTTGGTCTCCATGGTTTATACAAAAAGATTTCAGCGTTGTAAGGGTTAAGCAACTGGGTCCGTATTTTCGTACAAGTTACGATATATCGTAGGCTTCTGATTGGTCGAGATGGCCATCTCGACCAATCATAAACCTACGATATATCGTAACTTGTACGATAATATGGGCCCAGGTGATATACATGTATACTTCCTAAGTTAGAATTGATAAATATTCAGTTGGTTAATTCTCCTTTAGTTGGTGTATATCTAAGGCATCCCAGCAGACACAAAATATTTGTATAACATTTATACAATGCTTGACCAACGTCAAAGACGTTCGGCCGACGTTGTTGTATAAATGTTATGCAAATGTTTTGTGTTGGCTGGGATACATCTGTTGCGTCAGACGGTCATTGTGCGCTTCTGCCATTCATACAAAATAATAATTCATACTTACGTGGACGTCATTAAAAGCAATCTTACAGACGATTTCACCGCGTGTTTTTCTATTATCAATGTGTTTCTGGGTTTTAATATTTCAGTTGTGCACGTCAACTATACATATTCTAATCTCTGTCATTCCAACATGACCTTTTTTTTTTTTTTGGTGGATCAACTATTTGAAATGAACCATTGCGATGTTTAAAAATACACTTTCATGCAAATATTTTACGTCATAAATTCCCACCTGAATGCAATATACCACTACAGTCGATTCACACAAGTAATTTAAATGTAACATGTGCCTGCTCTATTCTGACGTACGTGTGTTATTTGTGACTTTTTGTAATATTTTACCATGCCACGCGTGTGTTTTAACGAACATTTCTGATCTAATTTAGTCATTAACCCTTAACCCTTTAAGCCCTCACGATGCATTAAAGCATCATTTTACATCCCTGGAAACAGACTTAATTTTTCTACAACCAAGGGTTTTACTATGAAAATTTCCATGAAACTGGCTTACTAATACATTGCAATTTTCTTTAATTTTTCAACCACTTCAAATCATCTTTATCCACTACAAGTCGAGAATTGCGACAGCAATTCGCGGCTTGTAGTGGATAAAGATGACAATGGTAAATTCAGGCTTAAAAAGGTTAAAACGCTCTATTTATTTGAAAAAAAACATCGCAACCAAAGGTGTTTTTTCATTTTGAAATCATCATAACTCTCTTAGTTAGCTCTTTCCGATTCATTTGAATACCTATGTTATGGGTCTACGGTCATTAGAAATATGTTTACTCTTACAGTGCGGGGACCGACTTTAGGCGTCAGAATCTGACGTCTACAGACGTCAGATTATGACGACTAAAGTCGGTCCCCGCGCTGTAAGGGTTAACCCTCACAGCGCGTGGATCGACTTTAGAAGTCACTAATATGATCCCCACACTAATAGAGTAAAATATTTCTAAAGGCCGGAAACTCATAACATGCGTAATCAAATGAAGCGGAAAAAAACTAACGAAGACATTTAAAATGATTAAAAGAAACTTTTCGTTTCTTGGTTTTATTAAAATATTCCAGCGCTTCAGGGGTTAAACTGATACCAAACATTTAAAAAATCACGCAGTCTATCTGTATTTGTCAAGTTCTGAATATTCATGATGATAAGTATTATATCAATTTATTATGATAAAACGTACAAGCCGTCTTCATTAATACCTTCTTGGTTTGTTTTTCGGTGATTTATTTTACTTCAATAAAGTCTTAAGTAAAAAATGATTTAGTTTTCTGTCAGACAATTAATTACTACATGTAAATACCTTTATATTTTGAATATTTATATGATTATTGTAATCAGTTTGTCGGTATTGTTTTAAACTACCCACATATTATGTTGGTGTTAAAATTAAATGTATACATGCATTTACACTTTGTCTACACTATCAGACGATGCTGCTGTCACAATTGAAAGTGTAAACCAATGTATATACTGAATAGACTGCTTGCACGAGTTTGCGCAGTCAACAATTGGCTGATCAAAACAGTTCCGAGTTGCTCACTGTGTGGCGTGTTGTCATTGATAAGTGTGTAACAGTTGTCTGATTAAAACAGTTCAGCGTTGCTCACCGTGTGGCGTGTTGTTATTGGGAAAGGTGTATTGTGCAGGCAACACATGAGAAACTGTGATCCAATGGCGTTTTGATGCTGGGCCACCGTCTGCGAACTTGAGTGAATGTTTTGAGATTTCTTGGTTGCCGTGTTCATAGCCTGGTAGTATTGTGTGATTATCACAGTAAACACGAGACATTGACCCAGTGTTGTCTCAATGACGGCCCAGCGTCTGCGACGCTGGGCCAACATTGAAACAGCACTGGGTCAATGTCACGTGTTTACGGGCTTAGAATACACGCGATCCAGTCATGGGAGAGGGGGGGGGGGTGATCGGGATGACGCACTCACCCCACCTCTTCTATCTATCTATATATACATACATATTGAGTTATTTCAGATTGCGTAATGCATTGTTAGGCAGCCATGTTATTTGAGGAATCAAGTACATCATAATAATGTGTACACGGGTTGTACACGTCCCATACGTTTAGTGGCCAGGGGGTACTCGCATTGTGTGCCTTTTCCGGTGCGTATGACAGAGGAACCCAGCTAACAAGAGAATTTGATCACCTTGGTATCAAAGGGTCGTATTTAGCACTTTGTTATGTGGCAGATACCACCCTTTAATATCAAAGGGACGTTTTGACCAACCGTCAGCCTGCTACCCATCCAAACATCGGCCTGAGATTGAGTTTGGCTGTTTTTCACAGTGGAGTACTGGGGTCCGATGTGGTGACCCCAAGATTATCATGCCATATTAAACAGACAGTTTACTCGTACTCCGTCAACTTATTGTGATATTTTATTGGTCTCAAATTCTTTTGATATGAGCTAATAGATCAGCTGGTCTGGTTTACTTTAAATTGGTTTAAAATAAGCTGTGTTAACACTACAAAACGAATTTGTTTTTTTTTCTTGGCGGGAGGGGGGGGGATCTGACAAAAGATTATTCACATATTAAGCAGACAGCATTTAGTAATTTTGCTGAAAGGTTCTCCATAATAGAAGCGTGTGCGAGTGTAGAAAAAAGTATTTTCTAATAACCGTAATTCGCGCCGGGGTGAAAGTTTGGCGGGTAACTCGTTTTTGTGGGACACATGTTATGTCATTCTGGCACATTTCATTTGTTTCGCTTGCCGGGATGAGTCTGCCGAACTTCAAAGCAACAATTCAGCTGTGAAATCAATGAATACAGCTGCCTGCACACTACCCGCTGGCAGCTGTGGATGCATTTATATGTTGTGCACATGTAAATTTGATTGGAAAAAACGTCTTGTCGGATGACTGCCCTGTTACCATATTAATAATATACTTTTCAGAATTTGTTATGAACGTACCACACGATGCAATAACCCGCCACTTCCTTCTGGAAGTGAAAATGTCATTTTTGCTCATTCAAAGTTGTTGTCTTGCCTGATCGATATGTCTGTCATTTTCAGACACTGCTGCTGAATATCCCCGCAAACACGAGACGTCTACCCAATACTGTTTTAGTGTTGGGCCAGCGTCCACGACGCCGGCCCAGCACTAAAACAGCATTGGGTGGAGGTCCGGTGTTTGCTGAATACGTGAGAGGTAATAGAGTACATGAAGATAGAAAGATGGCGGTCACGTGTATCTTTATTAATAGGCCTACCGCGCACTTTAAATTCAATAATTTACTGACGCATGTTAATAATATTGCTTTTTAACTTTCGAAGCAGAGAAGTAATCGATATAATGACTGACTTAGAAGCACACCAAAATCATTTAACAGCACAGAAAAATAATTTAGCAGCACACAAAAAAGTATATTTTAACGGAATCCCCTCGTGACTATGTTACTTAATACATCATCATTTTTTTTCAAGCAGGATATGACATGGTCATTAAGCGGCTTATGTGTCTCTTAATTAACCCATTCAAGCGCTTAATTACATAATTTAAATTTTCACTCACTTGTTGTGTCTCGCTACCGCGACTCACAACTTCAAGTTCCTAACTTTTTTAATCACCAAATCTAAACTTCCTGACGTCCCACATTTGTAGGAAGAGAAAATAAAGTTTAAACTAATATTGATATTCTTCAGACACACCTGCAACATTGTGTCTAATTATCAAACATCACAGTGATTCAGGGGATCTTAAAGATATAAAAAAAGCAAAAAATTGAAAAAAATCGTAAGTGGGTGGTGGGTCTGCAAATAATTTGGTTTTGAAATAAAGTATTGGAAAATGCATTTTTTCTTTTGTTTTTCTTCTTTGGTAAAAAAACGTGTGCTGTACACTTGGATACTAAATCGTCTACTCTACATTTACTTTTCTCTTCTATATCACCACATAAATTATGGTAAGTGAAGAGTTTACACTACATACAAGAAAGGATTTACGGTGTTTTATACCTTTAACCGCCGGTATTAAATATATTCGGTTTTTTTCATTTTTTTATCACCACATTAATACTACCTTTTAAACATGTTAAAGATAAAATGTGACATGAATTAGCAATATTTGAAAAGAGTTGACTTACATTTTGTGAAGTCTGAATAATTTTCACTCACTTGAAGTTGTGGATCGCGTCATCGAGACACAACTTCAAGTGGGTGAAAATTCCAATTGAATAATTTGGCGGTTAAAGGGTTATTATGTATGTAAGTCTTAGTTTCATTAATTTTGTAGACCCTATTCCAGGTTTTTTTTATTAGACTTCCTACGTGTTCTAGGGGTACAATTATACAGAAAATGTAAATATAGAGGCAAGTGGCGACAGGTGACCAGCACATATGCGATGCGACCGCAAATTTTGGGTTGGTGTGGTGTGGTTAAATCCTATCCGAAGTTTTTTGTCTTTGTTTGATTTTTCTTAAATATATTTAACCCTTTAACCGCAAGTTTATTTAATTGGAATTTTCACTCACTTGAAGCTGTGTCTCGCTGACGCGATCCACAACTTCCAGTGAGTGAAAATGATTCAGATTTGACAAAATGGAGGTCAACTCTTTTTAAATCGTGCTGATTGATGTCACATTATGGCTTTAACATGCTTAAAAGGCGGTAATGAATGTGGTAATAATTGAGCGAAAAACCCAATATATTCGGCACCAGCGGTTAAAGGGTTAACACCCCCTTGGACACTTCGAATAGCTGTTTTAATTGAGTGATATGTGAAAGTTTGGCGCAATTAATTTTTATCTATATTGCTATGAGTTGATAAATACAAATGGGTACTACCTAATTAGATTGTATTACACCATGTTGCAAACAGTGTGCCAGAAATGAATGTATACTGTACATGTATGTATCATGTGATAATGTGTGCCAGCAAATTGTATTTTCCATAAACACATGAGACCAAATTATGATGGTGTAAATATTCAAATTATTTACTTTTAATATGTTGGAGCAAAAACAAATATTTTTTCATTCATTTGATAGTGTCATTAACTATTAAGTTCAGTGCGGATGCACTGAACTTAATAGTTAATGACACTATCATTCTAATATATATGTATATTCTTTTACGGAACATCCCACTATGCTAGCAATTCCTCTTCTCATCTGGTATAACGACGTTCATTCTTTTATACAACACCCTTCTCGAACTGTATCGTCATCTCGGATATGACAGGGTGTTGCAAAGTGGCAGATACACCCTTCCATATCCAAGGGGGTGATATACTAATGATAGGAGAGTTTACATTTTCACCAATTATAGTTTGAATTCCCTCGGATGTTTTGTCATCAATGCAATGCGAAGCTGGCTTTAGACGTCAGAATCTGTCGATCCCCGCACTTCAAATATTTATAATGACCATAGACCCATAACATAGGTATTCAAATGAAGCCTAAAGACCTAAACTAAGGCATTTATGATGACTTAAAACCCTTTGGTCTCCATTGTTTATACAAAAATATTTCAGCGTTGCAAGGCTTAAAGTAAAAGAACACCACTTTTCACTCTTTCATAATTTTGCTGGATCGCTTGGCAACTGAATATGTGTATTGTGATGATCTTTTAAAGATACCATCTCTTTATGGCTATAATACATGATTAACCCTTTAACCGCCGGTGCTGCATATATTGGAGTTTTCATTTTTTATTAGCACATTAAGTACCACCTTTTAAACATGTTAAAGCTAAAATGTGACATCAATCAGCAATATTTGAAAACAGTTGACCTCCATTTGGTCAAATCGGAATAATTTTCAACTTCAAGTGGGTGAAAATTCAGATTGAATAATTTGGCGGTTAAAGGGTTAATCTTATTCACTTGGCGAGATACAGTGTAAGCTAAAATGGAAATAGTAATTTTGATTGTTAGTCTGATAACGGTCTTTTTTTGGTGGAAAGCAATAAAATGGTGTATTAACTGAACCATGGGAAGTTAATTTACTCGGCGCACACACAATTCTTTGTATTCTTTCTGGTCGCGCAATGTTGTGGTTTCGAGCGAGAGCGTTTTTCGTTAAGGTAGAAGTATTTTCCTTGATATATTGACGAGCGTGCGTTCTAAAATAAAGTCGAGATATAAATAGCTACCAAGCTCTGTGGGTGAACCTTGGGAACTTTTCTTGTTTTCTAAACTGTTGTCTCAGACTTGACACAAGTTTTATTTTTTGTCTGATTAGAAGCCAGCCATTGGATCTTAGCTTATTTTTGATTTTCAACATAGTGAAAAAGCGATTTCTACTAGTAGCGACATCACGAAGCTAATCATGCGATTTTTTTTTCGATCTTTTTGAATTTTTTGAAACCTGATTGCGTTTGTATTTAAGTCGTGCATTTAAAGACGACTGGGAGACAACGACGCGCCATCTTGTGAATGAAGCTTGTGGGGATAATTATAGCTGAGTGGATTGGAATTTATCATACATCTATATTATATACTGTATATAATTTGCGTTTTTAAATCATAATCTGATACCCAACTGTCAGGATATTTGCAGTTTCCTCTTTCATTGCAGCCTCGACCAGTCAACCCTTAACCCTTTCAATCCTGAATTTACCATAGTCATCTTCATCCACTACAAGCCGCGAATTGCTGCCGCAATTCTCGACTTGTAGTGGATGAAGATGATTTGATGTGGTTTAAAAAATAAAGAAAATTACCACGTATTGGTAAACCAGTTTCATGGAAATTTTCGTTCTAAAACCCTTAGTTGTAGGAAAATTAAGTATGTTTTCAGGGATGTAAAATGATGCTTTAATGCATCGTGGGGGGGCTTGAAGGGTTAAAGTGCTGAAATATTTTTATATAAACCAAGAGACCAAATGGGGTTTTTCAATTGGATATCATTATAAATGTCTTAGTCAGCTTTTTCCGGTACATTTGAATCCCTATGTTATGTGTCTACAGCCAGTATATTATGCTCTACTCTTTCAGCGCGGTGCCGACTTTCGACGTCTAAAGTCAGTCCCCGAGCTGAAAGGGTACACGGCGGTTGACTCCACAACACGAACTAATCAGATGCTAACCAAAATATCCTTATAACTTTGTTGTTATGTCGCTGTCTTTTAAATGGAGGCTCTTCGCTCATACCGAGGAATCCATATATAGATTCCTTGCTCATACCAACAAATCTATCGACAAAATATTTGGCTGACTTAGTACAGCCTAGTTTCTGACCACTATTGCAAGCATCCTCTGCTGAGGATATAGATATAGGAAACAATAAGCGTCAGATGTTGGCTCAACGTTGGGGCATTGTGTTCAGTGATGGAGAGGGCACTGAGGACAATGACTGACCACACAGCAAACCCAAGACGTTTGTCCAATGCTGGCTTGATTTTGGTCCAACGTCGTGTTTGCTGGGCAACACCACAGTACACTGCACCAGTCCATTCAGAAGCTGACCCATTGGCCACTTCATCAGATAGCCAGGCAAACACAAGACACACAATGTTGGTTTAATGCTGGTGCGACGTCGGCCCAACATTTAATTTATATTGGTTCAACGCATCTTGTTTGCAGAAATGACCACCTCTCATGTGGAACATGATCATATGAATCATACCATCCTTATGACTGTTAAGTACTTCGCTCATTCGGTTTTTGTCTCTGACTATTTAACCCTTTAAGTCCCCACGATGCATTAAAGCATCATTTTACATCCCTGAAAACAGACTTACTTTGCCTGTAACTAAGGGTTTTAGAACGAAAATGCCCACGAAACTGGCTTACCAATACATGGTAATTTTCTTTAATTTTTAAACCACATCAAATCATCTTCATCCACTACAAGTCGAGAATTGCGGCAGCAATTCGCGGCTTGTAGTGGATGAAGATGACTATGGTAAATTCAGGATTGAAAGGGTTAACGTACTCACAACGCTGCAATATTTGTGTATAAAACATGGAAGCAAATGGGTTTTTTTCAATTTGAAATCATCACAAATGTCTCGGTCATCTTCCATGGCAAGGCTGGCTACTCCTGGGCTTGGCCTGACGGCCTCGCTGTGTCAAGACTTGCTGATGGGAAGATGGTCTTAGTCAGCTCTTTCCGCCTCATTTGAATACCTGTGTTATGGGTCTACGGACACTACACATATTTTAATTCTTTCCGCGCGGGTATCGTCTTTATACGTCTGAATTTGACGTCCACAGATTCTGACGTATAAAGAGAGTCCTCGCGTTGAAAGGGTTAATTTGTTGTGGTTTATGCGATTGTTTCCCGTGAATTAAAAGATAACTTATGATTCAATATTAAGAAAATATCTAAGCGCTCAAGCAGACGACAATCTTTTAAATTTTAAATAAAAACAAATCGTATCCAATTTGAAATAAACTACACTTAATTGCATGGTTACTTTTCAAGTAGATACAGTAGTACTGTTGTTTTGCCCTAGCACGGCAGCCTTGTTGATATAAGACCAATGCTAACCCCTAGAACACTGAGTTATTCAATTCAAATGTTCAGTCACCTGAAGTTGTGTCTAGCTACCGCGATCCACAACTTCAAGTGACTGAAAGTTTATGTGATTTTTAAAATTAAAGGCCCTATATATATCAGTGTTTTAAAATTTAAATTATATTTTACTAACAGCTCATTATGCACATGATAATATAAACACAGAATGTCTACTGTAGTGGACATCAGTGCTCTATGGGCTACTCTATCATGTCATGAAATATATCCGGTGAGCCATGGTAACATAAACAGGAATTCAGAAGTGGGTCACTTTATTTCAGCAATCCAGGATGCGCCACTTAACCCTTTCAGTGCGAGGGGGTGGGGGGATCGTCTTTAAAAAGAATTACAAATGTATATTGGCCGTAGAACCATAACATAGGTATTCGAATGAAGCGGAGCGAGTTGACTAAGACATTTATGATAATGATTTCAAATTAACAAAACAAAATGGTTAGGTCCCGATGGCTTATACAAAATTTTTCAACGTTGTCAGGATTAATTTACTTTTAAGTGTCGACTTGTTATATATGTGTGACGATGGATATTCCATAAAAATATCAGCTATTCATTATTGTATATAAATGTATATTATATGTATATAAAATATATCGGCATAAAAATTCGATAAATGAAGTATTTTACGTCATATATTTGTAAAATGTATTAAAAATTATACACTCTAAACAATATATTTTCTTTAGAAAGAACCTATATTGTTTAGAGTGTATGAGCTATCATAAGAGACATGATTACTAGTTATTTATGGAAAACCACTTGATTACTAGTAATTTTCATATGTTAAATATAGATAATCATTGGTGTTTGGACATTAAGTAGATATCAGTGCAATAATCGAAGTAACATAGAACACAATGGTGGCGTAACCTGCGGTGGCGAGGGGTGTAACCATTATTGACAAGGTGTTATTTGTGCTTTACCTGTTATGACTGCCATTTTCGGTGCGTATTATGACACAAATCCGACTCAAATATAACCGCAAAAAAAGTGTTTGGTAAAATCATACATTCTTTCAGAAGTATGCCTGCCCAAACCCCCCCCCCCCGTTTGAAGTTGTGGGTCTCGTATAGTACGCATGTGGGCTTACCATTAATTTGCCATCATTTTCTTAACGACGGGAAGCCATCTCACAGGATGAATGAATAACATATTATGAACAATTTCAAATCCAAGCTTATAATATGCAGTAGTTTAACTTCAAGCTAACAAATCCACCTATACAATGAATACTGACAAAGCATTTCGACTGAAATTCTAAATCTTTTTTTCAATTTGGTGAAACCCGAATAGATGCGCAATTCACAGAATCTGCCAAAGCCATGTACCCCCCCCCCCCCTCTTTGTGAACCGTAGACGGTCCGCTTCTAGCAACAGTAACACACACTCCGGCAGTCATTGCATGCCATGCACGGATCCCACAGAACGTACTATACACGTTCACAAAGTATTTAACCCTTACACAACGCTGGAATATTTTTGTATAAACAATTGAGACCAATGGGTTTTGAATTGAAATCATCATAAATGGCTTAATTAGCTCTTTCCGCTTTACTTGTATGTTATGGGTCGACAGTCATTTGTTTTTAATTATTACAGTGCGGGAATCGGCTTCTATAGTCAATCCACGTACTAAAAGGGTTCGAACAGTTTTCTCACAGTATGCGTGATAATACTGGCATCTATTGTAGTGGTTCTAACCCTTTGCCCCCCCCCCACAGGGGTTCCTTCATAGTTTCATTTACTTTGAAATGTGAATTGCTGCCGCAATTCCCATCTCTCAAAGTGAATGAAAATGAGACAATTTTATGAAATCCGCACACCAAATAAAGGCCCCAAACGTCGCGCTTTAAAGGGATTGTAGCGTTGCTCTATTTAATTTTATTACAAAATACATGCATTATGGTGAATGAGTACGATATAGTTCCTTAACCCTTCAACCACCAGTGCCGAATATATTCGGGTTTTTATTTGTTATTAAGTACCAATTTTCAAACATGTTAAAGATAAAATGTGACATCAATCAGCAAGATTTGAAAAGAGTTGACCTACATTTTGTCAAATCTGAATAATTTTCACTCACTTGAAGTTGTGGATCGCGTCAGCGAAACACAAGTTCAAGTGTGTGAAAATTCAAATTGAATAATTTGGCGGTTAAAGGATTAAAGTTTTATTTGCAGCCCCCCCCCCCCCCTTAGGTTGAAGTAGATATTTCTCATTTGGTATGCACGCACGTTCCCATGGGTGCCGAGTACTTCGTCCCCGAGCATGAGTATACAAAGTAAGACGATGCATCCAACTCTTTTCGAATATCAAAATCACAAATGCAGGTAGTTTTCATGAATAAAAAATTATGGGTTTCGGTGGTGAGACACAACTGGAAATGTGTGAGCTATTTTAATTTGTTATTTCACAGCTGTTGTGGTGGACGGGTTATGTCGGATAACCAACCGGCAAACATGAGATGTTCACGCAATGCTGGTTCAATGCAGGGCCACCGTCTGCGTCGCTGGTCCAGCATCTAACCAACATTGGAACAGCGTATTTTTCTTTGCTGGGCGTGCATAGCCCGCAATCTCCACTTTTGACACGCAACGTGAATAGCATACACCAAAGAGTCACGCACCACTGAAAATTAAAATCACCACAACCGTTAACCTTGAAGTACTAAGTGCAAGTATCTATCGTGCATTTAAAGTGGGAATGTCAAAATGTTTACATTGAAATGAACTTGATGAAGGGAGAATACTTGTATTGAGTGAAAACGGGATGATTTTAATCGATAATAGATAGTTTGTTTGACATCTGCACTATGGCATTTGACGCATATCAGAATAAGTTTTTAGATAAGTTTGTGTTATTTATTTAATAAATATGTCCATATATCATGTGATCCGCGCCGATAAGTTTAAGCCTTACAGCGCGTGGATCAAATTTAGACGTCAGAATCTGACGTCTACAGACGTCAGATTTTGACGTCTGAAGTCGTTCCCCGCACTGTAAGAGTTAAAATATTTATATAAACCGTAGACTCACAACACGGGTATTCGAATGAATCGGAATGAGCTAAATAAGACATTTATGATGATTTCAAATTGAACAAACTTTTGATGTCCATGGTTGATATAAAATAATTATGGCTTAAGATGTTAGTTTAGCCGCGCACCCCATGCGTTCTACATTCGGTGACACACGTGTGCATTATGAAATCCAATCTTTATAGAGGGTGTCATCCCGGCTACACGTACCATTTTGGAGGCGTTAGACGGGGATATAATTTTTCATGTGCACCAGTGTTCATGTAGGGGGGTTGTTTGGTGCGCTTTGTAAATGGTACGTCAATGTTGAATGAGAGAAGACAGAAGATAGGAGAGCAGGTGTTTGACGCCTGCTAATACCCGACCTGTCAAACGCTCTCACCTCAAAAAACCTGCAGTATTATACTGAGAAAATAGACCTGTTCATGGTAACGCTACCCGGGGGAACGCGGAGAAACAGGATAGCATGAAGCGAGTCTGTTAAATTTTCTCAAAAAAGAAACAGCTACTCGGCTTTAGAATGAGAAAATTTACTTAGTTTGTAATTTATTTTCACCCTTAGAGCACTGAGCGAAGAAATTTAAATTTTCAGCCACTTGAAGTTGTGTCTCGCTACCGCGATCCACAACTTCAAGTGACTGAAAATTTGTTTTATTTGTGAAATTTAACTCTCAACATATATCAGTGTTTTAAGATTGAAGGCATTTTTTATTTTTACCAACTGCTTATACATGTGCTAATGAAAACACAGAATGTCAACTGTAGTCGACATCAGTGTGCTAAGGGTTAAGATGCGAGGTGTATTAATTTACCACAGAATTGAGGGAGAGTTACACTTTACTCACAAAGTTATGCGAAAAAACTGAGGTGTAGCATGGAGATAGTAAAGCCTTTACTAACTCCATGGGTGTAGTGCATGTTACAAATGTAGTGTGTCATACTGTTATACATATATATCGTAGCTATTTTATCTCTGGTTTTGGTGCGGGGAACAGTTTTCTTCATATCTTGGTAACGCCATGAAATTTTATTTTAAGTACTAGTCATTTACATTTTCAAGATATCAAGTGTTTTATTTTGGCTAGGCCACTTAAGATTTTATTTATACAATCATGTATGTGTGATCACTAAATGATTTGCCACGAATGTATTATTTAGTAATATCATTTATCCCTACATGGTCAACAAAAGTATCATTGTGCTGCTGAAGGACTGCTTTCGACACTTGTAATCTAGTCAGAAATGGTCGCTTTATTTTGTCATCAAGTGCTTGAGTTGATGACACCACCTCACGGGTGCAGGGAATATGTTTCTAGAACCTCGCCAAAAACGTGATGATGTGGGGGCTCATTACATATCAAATTGTACTCTTCCATCATGTTCAAGGCCACTTGTTTAAATCGCGTCAAAGTAGAAGAGGCCATGCCCAGCAAGACGTAAATCCAATGCTAGTTTAACGTTGTGTCATCATCTCCGACGATGGCCCAACGTTAAGCCAGCATTGGATCAATCGTGGCTTGTTCGCTGGGTTGGGAGAAGTTGAATAGGTCGGGTGAACAAAGCTGGCAGGCTTTTTTGTGTGATCTGACTGTCGCCCGCAACTCTGACCTAATGTTGGGTTAATGTTGGCCCAGCGTCTTCGACGCTGGGCCAACATTAACCCAACAGTGGACCATCGTTCATTGTTTGCTGGGCTGACCAGAGGACAAAGTGTATCACTTGTAACCAACACCTCACAAATGGGAAGCCTGTGATTGTTATCAAATAGAGAAGTTTACTGGAACTAAGCTGTTGCTGGGGTTCTTATCAGTGGGAGGATCGCCGCTGTGTCCGTGAAGAGAATCGGTTAACAGTATGCAAGTACCCCCTCTCTCTTACCAAGTACCGCCTTCCTTGCCAGTACAGTAAGTACTGTTTTAGCTGAAAAATGTAGTACTATTTTATTGTTGTGCATAATTTAGATGGTATGCACACAGCAAGAGTCTATTGTTAATTAAGCGACAAATGGCGGTCATGTTAACAGCGGAAATATAATTTCGCACAATTTTATCAGTGGGTACTTTATTAGCGCACACAGTAAATACGTGCGCTGCTGGCTCTCTCGCCGCGCTCGGCCCGGTCGATGACGTCAAATTCAGCGAAAGCCCTTCCGGAAGATTGGCCTGCTAGCCAATGACGGGCTGTGGTTGGCTGGCCCGGAGCTTGCGTAACGTTCCACCGAAAACAACTTTTGACGATGATAAACACTGACAGGTCCCTTCCTACATAAACACAGGGGGTCTACTAGTAGTGTGTTGCCGGAGTCAGAAAGTACACTCGCTATTTGTCGTGTATCACTGCTAGGGTAACCTGGTGTTCTCACTGCATCCCGCAATCTACACCTTTAACTGGACCACGTATAATCCGGACTAAACAGTAACTCTTGGATTGCTGTGCCTCTCTACTGGTAGCTGGTACAGCGCTATTTGTCGTCGTTACATTAGGACTATCATTGAGACCCCCTGTCTGTTGACTCTGTTGTCGCCGAGGCTCTCGCCGCCGCGCTCACATGATGATGTTTTGTGAACCCACTCCGCAGGGACTGCCGCCGTATACCAATGGAATGCCGTCAACTATGGACATGATGGATCGTAAGTGTCCACTTTTATAATAAACTTCCAAGCTGTGGCCATTCCCACCACGCTGAACTAATTATGTATAAATCATGGAGACCAAAGGTGTTTTTTTCAATTTGATATAATCATAAATGTCTTAGTCAGCTCTTTCCGCTTCATTTGAGTACCCATGTTATGGGTCCACGGCCATCATAAATATTTTAATTTTTTATAAAATATATACGTCAGATTCTGTCTTTATACGTTAGAATCCGACGTCTACAGACCTAAAAACATGGGGCATATCATTGTCTCCATTTCTCGATTAAGCATACATCAAAAGCCGCTGTATTTGAAAGTTTAGTTTGCCTTCATCGCAGTAATTCATAGCATTACCCCATTAAAACCTTTCAAGCCAGAATTTACCATTGTCATCTCATCCACTACAAGCCGCGAATTGCTGTCGCAATTCTCGCCTTGTAGTGGATGAAGATGATTTGATGTGGTTGACAAATTAAGAAAAGTGTCATGTATCGGTAACCCTGTTTCATAGAGATTTTCATTATAAAACCCTTAGTTGTAGGAAAAATATGTCTGTTTCCAGGGATGTAAAATGATGCTTTAATGCATCGTGCGGGCTTAAAGGGTTAAAACCTTTCAGCGCGTGGACCGATTTTAGACGTCAGATGAAGTCTAAAGTGGGTCCCCGCACTGAAAGATAAAATATTTATGATGGCCGTATAGACCAATAACATACGTATTCAAATGAAGTGGAAATGATGATTTTAAATTGAAAAAATTCCTTTGGTCTCCATAGTTTTTACAATTATATTTCAGCGTTGTAATAAGAGTTAATTGTGTTACCATTTATTAAGAATTAAGTATGGGGGAAATAATATGTGCTGCCCATGTTTATTGCGACGATTCACAGAACTATCTAGGGTAAATATAAACGAGAGGCCCAACGTTCCCATGCAAAACATTATACATTGTGTCATATGTCGCCCATCTTCATCTGTACAGAAATGCCAAAAATAATTCAAAAGTCTTTTTATTTTATTTGTTTATTTTACTGTAAAAATAGATCATCCAAAATTGTATATTTATAAAATCAAACACTTTATTTTATTATTATTATAATTATTGTTTTTCACTATTGATGAACAGTTAAAATACCTAGTAAAACGTTTAAAAAAATTAATAACTTTGGCTTGAATTAGAAAGGATAATAAAATATATTTCAGAAAGGTGTGGATCACAGAAATAACACTATTTTATAATATTGCTGTATCTTTTTCTGACAAATGCGCGATGCAACCTGATTTTTTCTGTTCACATGTGTCGCATATATATTCAATTTATGTTACCGTGGTGAACAAATTTTATATATATATATATAATATGGTTATATCATATATTACTATTTGAGTATTTTTCTGTCATCATAGCTTCACCTCCTCGTCAGATCATGTTATGAATTTTTATATATTCCATCGTTTATAAAAAAATTGTTGATACCATGGAATTTATCAACCTTAAGCGACAAATGATGACGTTGAAGTTTGTCATATGATGCCAACGATTTGTCAATATTTCTGAATAGTCTACATAATTTCTGTTGGAACCGGCTTTTAGAAGTGCGAATAAAAATGGCCAATATCAGCAGTAGATGCCGTTGGTGCTGCACGGGTTATTAGATTTATTTTTTTAAATAAAATATTTTTCAACTAAAAAAAATATATCTCTGTAATAAGCAGACAGTGGTGTTTGTTAGTGAATAAGACTATTTACCACAGCCCTAGCATACAGAGTGTCTATGTGCCACTCATTTGAGTGGCACATAGACACTCTGTTTGCTAGGGGGGGACTATATATAATACAATATTAGCTTGGTCGTCAGTTGTATCTAGGCCTAGTGTAACCCGTGGGGATCAGTACATTGATTATTACGGGGCAGGATGGCTCACTTTCTCACGCTATATCAACATTAGTTTGGAAGAGACTCTTTACACCAGACTTAATTATCTATTCCGTATTGTCGAAAACAGTACCCGTCAAGGTAGCACTACAAGTATACGGTGTCTGCATAATTACTAGTTCTACTTGATGTAAGATTATATTTATGGTAGGGCTATTATGAAGGCATATTTACGACTCTGTGGATGATGGAAATGAGGCACGATATTATTATTTTGAGATTTTACAATATAAAGATGGGGCATATAGTTTGTGATTTTATGTATTCATCTAGTTAAATATAACTAGATATTGACGTTAAGTCGTGAATATGGATGCTATATTTTACCAGACAGCTGATAAGTTACACCACACAATATGTGATATATTTATGTGGTCACAAACATTTCCGCAAAAATATAAAATAACTGCGCAATAGTTGTATTTTCAAATTTGCTAATGGAATCATTTGACTTCCATGTTATTTGTAAGACTATTCTGCGCAAATATATTTTCTTCACATTCACTCATGGATAAATAAATGACCCGTTTAGATGCTTCAACTTCGTGGGGACCGTCTTTATACGTCAGAATCTGACGTCTGTAGACGTCAGATTCTTACGTATAAAGACGGTCCCCGCACTAGATGAATTTAAATATTTATATTTGCCGTAGACCCATAACATAGGTATTCAAATGAAGCGGAAAGACCCGACTATGACATATATGATGATTTCAAATTGAAAGACACTTTTGGTCTCTATGGTTTATACAAAAATATTTCAGCGTCGTCAGGGTTTAAAATTAATGACCGTGAAGTAAATGTGTTGAATAAGTTATTTATGTATTGAGTAATGTTGTAGTTTTATCCCTATCAGATGACAGGTGGAGTTTATTATAGCACTATCACCCTGGCACTAACTGGCACAAAGGCTTACCACTATTAAATCAACGGTTTTATTCGCCCGTAGTGTGGAAGTGTTTCTCGAATTCTAACATGCATGTGTACATTTATCTCGACGTACGATATTCATACATCAGTCCAGGATGTTTACAAAAGCGACTGTGACTTCCATTTATTACATTCAGTGATAATTATCATCTACCGTCATCTAATGTTGATAATAATAATAATAATGTAGAGCAAGAGACGTTGACCCAATGATGGTTTAATATTGTGCCAGCGCGTAGACGGTAGCATAATATTAAACCAACATTGGGTCAACGTCTCGTTCGTACTGCATAATA
This sequence comes from Flabesymbios commensalis, assembly GCA_964017125.1. Classification (NCBI taxonomy): domain Eukaryota; kingdom Metazoa; phylum Annelida; class Polychaeta; order Terebellida; family Flabelligeridae; genus Flabesymbios; species Flabesymbios commensalis. The sequence goes on from OZ024912.1 coordinate 62,581,244, forward strand.
ATATAATTATACAGACCCCATATACACATCCTAGTTTATATAATAAAATATTATCATTTATATGCATAACAATGCATCTATATTATATATATTTTGGAATATAGTTGCTTGAACATAATTATTATGATGCAGCTAGTGTACACTGTACCACGTTACATAAAACCATTAACACAGAGTTATGTTCCGTCTAATTATAAAAGATTATTGCAAAAATATATCATAGGATCTGATAGGTCCCTACTGGATATTTCGATCTATTCTTAGAATATCAGACTTTGTCTTCTTCACAGAGAGTTGTACACCTGAGTCGTTGTAGTTTCTGTCCACCCAACACCCTGCGAGAAAGGAACGGCAACTAATTTAGTTATCCACTGAAATTAATAAAATTGTACTGCATTTCGTACATATTGCTTAAAAATTTACTTTTTATCTGTAGTTGTTGTTAACTAATTGTCTTTTTTAATTAATTGTGTTTTTTGTGACAATTTTAAGGTAAGGCAATTAATTAAATTTAACATTTCAGAATAAACATGAAAAGTTCACCGCAATGTAGGAATATTAATTTGTTTTTTTTAGTGTGAATTCTAATTTATTACTACAATTTTATTTATTACGCAGTTACATTATGTCCAACAAATAAAACCGCATATTTCTCTGTGGATCAAAGTCAAGTAAATGTAACAAAATTTACCTTTATACCTACTGTAACCTCTTCATTGTTTTTGTTTGTGGGAAAAATAATAATTTATTTTAATTTTTGTGACAATGTCGAATCAAAAGGTAATTAATTAAATTTAACATTTTAGAATAGTCATGAACAGTTCACTGCAATGTGGAAATATTAATTTGTGTTTTATCATGTTTAGTGTGGTCTTAAAAATCCATTACGTCTATTTTATTTAATCGCCATATCGCCAGCAAAATAAAACCCCACATTTTGCTGCGGATCCAAGTCATAGTACCAAGAGGCTTACTACGGCCGACACAATGCCGTGAGTCAACGTTGTGTTTACTTGCTTTGTCTCTTTATCAGTCACGTGTTTTTCATATGATAGCCTAATCACTCAGTGTGAATTATTTGTCATAATAATAGACAAAGCTCTTAAAATACTATTTCCGTGTGTCAGCTTTATCATCAATTTCGGTTTTAAAATAATATGTGCGCTTGTGAGAGAACATGAATAAAGTAATTGACGTACATGTCATTTATATTTTCGTGCAAAAAAAATTGTAAAGTACCGCATGTGTATTACACTTAAGTACAGAGGTAATTTCAACAGTTACCCGTCTCAAATACACTGATTAAAAACACCTCAAAATATACATCCCAGGCCGAGAGAGCCTCGTGGAAGATAAAAGATTGGAGCTGACGAACTGCACTCTATAAACAAAGGATATTATCATGTTTATAAAAATAGCAAGTTATTTTTTATACGCTGACTGATTGAGAGTTATATCAACACATCACATTTGGCCAAATAATATTAGATAGAGCTCTGTACATTCTTACAGGATAATACAAATTCTGAAGCTCGTTTCAATAATCACTGGAATTATTCCAGTACTCCAGAACACCACACTATAGTTAAACACAATTATTAACCTACAATATTTTTCATTATTGCTTTTCCCATGCAGCTATCTTTCTTTAATTTACTGAAAATAATTCACATTTACCTAAATCGTTTTAATCGCTGGCGATCAAATTTTGACAATGGGTCAAATATTAAGAATTTTATTATCAGTCACAAGTAAATTGATAATTTATTTTTTTAACTGTATTGATTTTTACGAAAGAGTGCAGTATTAAATATGATTCATTCTCATTGATCAAACCACACTTGGTGGCAGCTGCCTATCTATCTAGCTCTTCTCTGGTACAGTCGGTGAATCTACCCCGAGCCATCTCCGTGGTACGTTGGCCCGTTTTCACCCGGCATCACATTATATTGTGAAATGACCGTGATTCACCTCGCACCGGATTCACTGAGCACCTGTAATTAGCCTGAATCCAAGATGGCCGCCATGACCGTGGTTTAGTACTGACAGAACCCGAGACCTTCAGTAACAGACAGGCCCCATATTCTCGTACCAGTTACGATATATCGTAGGCTACAGATTGGTCGAGATGGCCATTTCGACCAATCAGAAACCTAAGATATATCGTAACTTGTATGAGAATACGGACCCAGAGATGTGTAAATGCAGCTGCGAGTGTTTTGATTACAGGACGGCCTGTTCCTCCTTGTTATAACGCTCCTTGACAGCTTCCATGCCATGCCAACTTCTTGGTTCCACTGGATGCCAATTCGCCTCCGGCGCTCTCGGTGGTGTATCAACGCCGGGCTGGCGTAGAAGACGCCGTCCCGGCGTTGATACACCGACGAGCCGCGGTTCACCGTCTGCCAACTCGCCTCTGGCACGTTCTCTTGCCGCTACTCCCCCCTGGTGGTGGCTCTGAAAACCACACAGCACCTGTGCTTGGCGTCTGTCCACTTACATTAGCCGTAAATGCAACCAATTTTAACTTTGCACATACTGTAACCTCATCATTGTTTTATGTTTCTGGAAAAGATGAAAACTTTCATTCTCTCGCAAATTAAACATCCAGACAAATACTAGATATACGCAGTTTGGATATCATTTCTTTCTGCATTTTAATTTAAATGCAGGCCCATTATTTATTTACTGACACTTGTTCGGAATTAATTTGTCCCCGACAAAACATGCCAGCTCGTTTCACGCTGAGTTGCTTGCAATAATATGTATGTTTTTTCCAGTGGTTGGCCTTTTTCAAGACCCACTACAGCAAATTAGAGCCATGAGCACAATCGGCCAAACTTTTTACATTTTCCTTGGATATTTAAACATACCTGCTGCTTTCCTGGTAATTTTAACGCTTGCGATAATTATGATTTATGACACCGCATTCCAGTAAGGCTACGCTAATGCAAAATTATATTCACAAAATTATATTCGACGTCGGCCCAATATTCACCCAGCATTGTGTCAATGTATCGTGTTTGCTGGGATACGACAAACATGCCTGACGGTCGCCCAATAAGTTTCGTGTTAACTGTTTCACTGACCGCAATCCGTGAAAATAATACGGTAGATTTTGGATCTGAATTCTGACATATCCTGATGAAGTCCAGGCCCAGAAAACACGCCACGTTGAATGAATGGTGGCTTAATGTTTGGCCAGCGTCACAGACGGTGTATGAACATTAACCCAGCATTGGCTCAACGTCTGGTGCTCGCTGAGAAAGTAAGTCATTTGATGCGACTGTGTTTTAATCTAGAATCACATCAACATTTTTTCTTACTTTTCGATTTCAGTATTTTTAAAAGCGACTAATATAAATAACACTTCGTCATATTCCAGTAGGTAATATTATACATCGTTTCTTATTATAATAAAACTAACTAAGGAATATATCTAATCGACAACAATTTAATTGTATGAGGGTGACCGTTTACCTGTGCGGAAATGTTTTAAATATTGCGATTTTGGTTGACATGTTTTACATTACTATATTTTTAGAGGGAATTTTCGATGAAAAGTATCCTAATTTATTTCGAAAACCAAGTTATAATCACTTGTAATATATGTACTTCTAATATTTCTAGACTGCCTGGTAGATTTTTACATTTTCGTAGTTTTTTATTGCCGACCCTGGAATAAATATCGATTTAATATAAAGATTTGTATTTTTTAGTCAGCCAAAGTAATGATATAAATAAAACGACTTACTACTATTGTTCATACATCCTTGTGTAAATTTTACATGGTGAAATATAAATCACATATATAGCGTACTGGTCAAAGTGATGCACTTAAATATTTTTTTAAAATATATTGAATACTAAACCTTTACTGTATAAAGCTAAACTTTTTATATAACATCTACTATTAAAAAAAAAAAAGCTACTATTATTTATGCATTGACGTCTACATATGCTACAATAGTATTCTATATATTTTGTTACTATAAAGCCTCTTTTGGATAATGTTAACTATTTATGATCACTCAAGTAAACATTGTGCGTAAATTATGTTTTAATATCTGTAAATATAATCGGCCTAGCACTATAGGGTCCAGTTCATGCTTATTGACCTTCGTCAACGCCGGGGAAAATGTATGTGATGAGTCCAAATGTATGTGATTGGTCCGAGTCAATGATGAGCCCCGTGCCAATCATGAGCCGGGTGTCAATAATGAGCCCCGCGTCAATGATAAGCGGCGTGTCAATGATGAGCCGCGCCGCGTATCAATAATGAGCTCCATGTCAGTAATGAGCCCCGCGTCAGTGACGAGCCGTGCGGCAACAATGAACCCCGCGTCAAAGATGAGCCCCGGGTCAATGATAAGCCGCGTGTCAGTGTTGAGCCCCACGTCAGTAATGAGCCCTGCGTCAGTGACGAGTCGTGCGTCAATGATGAGCCCCGCGTCAATGATGAGCTGCGTGTTAATAATGAGCCGCGTTTTAGTGATGAGCCGCATGTCAATGATGAGCCCCGCGTCAATAATGAACCTCACATTAATAATAAACCCCACGTCAGTGATGAGCCCCATGCTAGTACTGAGCCCTGCGTCAGGGATGAGCCGCGCGTAAATCATGAGCCCCGCGTCAATGATGAGCCGCGCGTCAATCATGAGCCCCGCGTCAATGATGAGCCGCGTGTCAAGCATGAGCCGCGCTTCAGTGATGAGCCGCATGTCAATGATAAGCCCCGCGTCAATCTTAAGCCCCACGTCAGTGATGAGCCCCACGTCAGTGATGAGCCCCGCGTCAATAATGAGCCTCGCATCAGGGCCGGCTATTTATAGACAGCTTGCTCGGGGATAGACAGTGAGTGAGACTGGAGGAGGAGGCTACGTGAATTGACAAATCTATATGTCTCCCCACCCCCAGCCCAGCAGTTCATAAAGACGGGTGCGACCGAGTGCGGGATAACACTACACGGCGCAAAATCAAAGAGCCGCTCGGGATTCACGCAATATGACAACTCTTTCATGTCCGGATAATTTCCAACTTGTGCTCGCCGCGTACGGCCCCCAGTCTCGTTGTGTGTGCGTTTTTTTCTGCCAGGCTCCGCATGGGTCTTTCAGGGTGCAAGCGCCGGCTCAGTGCCTGGCCGGCGTCGGGGACGCCGGCCACGCACTGGGCCGGCGTTGGGCCAACTCTGCTGTTTACCAGGAGCTCGTGGTCAGTCAGACGTGTGTGATAGGAATAAGCACTGTAGCAGAAATCCAGAGCCCGCGGACGCAGAAGGGGGGGGGGGTGACCTGGTTTATTGGGGCTGTGGACGGTTGGGGGCGCATATTCTATAAAAGCGGGCAAAAAATCGCTGGCGTAAAATTGGCGAAAACATTTTTTTCGGGTGTATGATTCTGGATGAACCGCCCGCTTTGACTGATGCGCATGAGGGTGACTAGCGACAGGGGCGTATGATATCTCGGCGGCGGCGGTGGCGGCGGCGCGGGTTTTTTCACCTTATATCAACGTGAAGTGGTAATTTGGGGACGTGGCACTAAGAGACTCTGTCCACAACTCATGACAGAATGTCCACATAAATTAGTTTAACGATTTTGGAAAGTGCAGCGAAAGTGCGGCCCGAGTACTTCTATGAAGTATGAGTACATGTATATGTGGGCGGCCGTCTGCCCTGCGCCAGCCTGTGTTGTCAGGAAACAAATATTCGAGTAATCTAGGCTGAAAACATTATAATGTTTGGAAATTTTATTTACTCGTCCCAAACACACGTTATTTGTTTTCTATTTGCTAATCAAATTAGAAATTAATTATTGTGTGTTTGTTATTTAAATGTATGAAGATATTCAAGCACTGAACAAATCTCATTAAAGCAAGATTATATTATTATGTTTGAAGCTGGTTTTTTTAATATTTTTAAATAATTACTAAATTAAAATCATTTAACTTGTAAATTTTAGGAAACTGAGTGAAAAAAATATTTATTATTCATGAAGTTTTGACAATATAATAATTTAAGATAAATTTAATATTGTGATTTGAAAGACGCATATTTTTTTGAAATAGCAGTAATTGTAACTATATATTTATTGCAAGGATGCTAATTGTAAAAACCGACGAGGAAGGTTCATGTATACCTCTTTTTTTAGTGTACCTCTTTTTTTACCTCATGTGCATCAAAATTTTACAAAGTTAAATTATTATGTACACAAAGTGAGAATATTTCTGTACTATCAGTGAGTTGTTTGTACACTCAGTGGTCTAATATTAAAAAAACAGGTACAAGTATATAAATATGAATTTTGTATGTATTTTAAATATAATATTTCTCCCACGATGTATATGCCGTTCTTACACAACGAGAACAATACATAGAATCCGTATCATGTCATATAATAACCATGGACTTCTACGCAGGAGGAAATCGTTAAAATTATCACCCCACTGAGTGGTTATGTGTGCTGTAAACTACATGGCTATGTCCCGCGAACGCCAGATGTCGATCCATGGCTGTTTTAATGTGGGTCCAACATTAAAACAGCAATGGTTGAACGTCTCGCTATGTTTTATCGTTCACTTCTCAAGTGTTTGTTCAACATGTTCAGGGCCATTAAAACTACAGCGTCCTCAGCGATGTTTATTTGCCCTTCTCTTGTGTAACATTTGATGTATCATAATGTCCACAGCCTACTACTACTGTATCACTGTGGCAAATGTTCTCTCCTGATCTTCTACATTTACATTGTGTCAGACGATCTATCTACCCAGGTTGAACTTATTTTTCTGGGAAAAACTTAAAGCGACTCTGTGAACATTGGTTAGCAAAATTTATATTGTGAACAAAAAATATTTTTTGACAGACAGACTGCGAAGTTATTTGTTCTTTTTTAGCTCGCCTTTTAATTTTAATTAAAAAAGGTGGGCTATTGCAATTGAAGTTGGGCGTCGTCGGCGTCGGCGGTAACATTTACTTGTGGGCGCGATAACTTGGAAAGTTTATCATGTATCTTTCCCATATTTGTTCTGCATGTTACAAATGATCAGTTCTCGGGCAAGTTCAATAATGGCTGGGAAAAAATTCAAAATGGCCGATTTTTTGCGATTTTTGGCATTTCACGTCAATAATGTGACCATTTTCTTTTGTTTGAATCTTTTAACAGTAAAGATAGCAAGACAATGTTTAACCCTTACAGCGCGGAGATCGAGTTTAGACGTCAAGATCTGACGTCTATGGACGTCAGATTATGACGTCTAAACTCGATCCCCGCACTGTAATACTAAAAGTATTTCTAGTGGCCGTAGACCCATAACATAGGTATTCAAATGAAGCGGGAAGAGCTAACTAAGACATTTATCATGATTTCAAGTTTTGGTGTCCATGATTTCTATACAATTATTTCAGCGCTTTAAGGGTTAAATATTAAACCATGGAGACCAAATCATCAGAAATGTACTCGTTTAAATGCTATGGGTCTACGACCATTATTAGAAATTGACAATTATTTAAGTGCGGGAATTGACTTAAGATTTTGGACTTTAGAATCTGACGTCTTAAGTCGATCCCCACGCCGGAAGGATTAAAACCATTTATATTCCAGCATAGCATCACAACAGTTATGAAGAAAATTTCACTACATATTTAATAGGTGGGATTCGAATAGTCTGTCGCTTTTAACCCTTTAGCCGCCAAATTATGCAATTGCAATTTTCACCCACTTGAAGTTGTGTCTCGCTGACGCGATCCACAACTTCAAGTGAGTGAAAATTACGACACAATGGAGGTCAAAGAATTTCAAATCTTGCTGAATAATGTCACTTTTTATCTTTAACATGTTTAAAAGCTGATATGTAATGTGTTGATATAAAATGTAAAAAACGAATATGGACGGCACCGGCGGCTAAAGGGTTAAACGTATCATTATTTTTATCATTCACGCCTGGCTGGTTTCGTCATGTTAACAATTACCACCCATTTTCGTGAATACACAAAAGATATACAGGCGCCTTTTCCAAGGTTTCTATAGGAATTGAAATTAAAAGGTGTTATTTATGGTTTGCCTGAACAAAACCACTATGAATATTAAAGATAAAACGATTTGTAATAATTATTGATCTACAAATATAATTGAACAAGAAAATGTTTAATATCTAATCAAGCTCACGACTAATCGTCGTAGAGTCTTAGCCGTGTGGACTGGCTCGTCGTAGATAAAGACGGTCTTGCATTTTTCTATGACTGCCCTACAAAGATCGATTCCAGTCGCGTCGTGATTAGCCTTTTCGGTATGAGCCGACCTTTTACGACTACAAAACTTTGCTGATTGTGTGGGAGAATATTCATGTCATCGCCATCGTCACGTATGTGACACGAAACATAAATATTATGATGGTCTAGCCCCTCAATTTGTTTTTTCCACTCACTTTTTTTTTCATACATGTACATCACGAAAACGTGAGCGCATCCCAGCGAACACAAGACGTTGAATCAATGCTGGTTTAATGTTGGCCCATCGTCTACGACGATGGTCCGACATTAAAACAGCATTGATTCAAAGTCTTTTGTTTGCTGGGATTGTAAAGAAGATGACGCAACTTGCACCCGATGACTGTTCTTAGGGAGTGACTGTATTACTAATAGACCGTACTCTATACACCACGCTCTCAATGCTGGGCCCACATATCGCACTGTGGTTCAACATCAATTAATTGCCGGCCCGACGTGTTGAATCCCTCCTTTCTAGCAGCATTACTATTTGAGCGTATATCATGCTCAGCTGGCCATACTCAACGCCCGGCAAATAGTGTTAAGTTCGCTTCAGCAGATGTCCCCAGGACGCATTTGATGAAAATATGCTGTAAGCTCATCAAATTTGCCAATACCTATCTTTCTTCTGATGATTTGTATTTATTTAATGGAACATTTAGAAGATTCGTACGATGTGATTTTATTTCCATACTTTTGGATGTCGTACTTATTCAGTTCGCGATTTTTTAACATTGTGGACAAGAACGACAATGAAGAAATGCGTTTTCATTACACACTTGGTCTTGAATTCTAAAGAATTCCACTAAATTATACAATATTGCGTATAGGCCTTATACCACAATGGAAAAATCGCAATGGAAAGATTTATTTGTAACTTCTAATTGAATACATTTTATCGTCTTCTTGGCTAATGCAATTGCTCCTTTTATTTATATTTTGACCGGTATGATTGTGATATTTGTCACTGTCAGTCAAACCACAAACTTATGACTTACTACAGTTTGAATGTACTCATACCACACTTTGATTTCACCACCGTGACGATCTGATGATCACGCTATAAGCAAATAAACATTTGTTGTTGGTGTTTATTTACAGTAATTATCAAGTGCTCTTATGCTAATACAACCACTGCATCATTTAACGCAGCCACAATTAGTATGATTGATTAGTCATCACATGGTATCTACGTCGGATATAATATTTTCAAAGCCCCAATGATGCCGTGGATTGGAATGGCAGAGTAACGAATTAATTCGTCCCCTTGGATATGAAAGGGTGTATATGCCACTTTACAAAGGAGCAGATACGCCCTTTCATTTCCAAGGTGACAGTATATACTGTCCCCTTGAATATGAAAGGGTGTATCTGCCACTTTACAAAGGAGCAGATACGCCCTTTCATTTCCAAGGTGACAGTATATACTGTCCCCTTGAATATGAAAGGGTGTATCTGCCACCTGACAAAGTGGCAGATACACCCTTTCATATCCAAGGTGACAGTATACACTGTATTTTAACCGTTTGAGCTTCGTCGTCGTATATATTCACCATATTTTGAATAAAATTCATCGATTAAAAAATGGCATAATACACCAGGATAAAGAAGAGGCTATTAGCATGAGCCTTTATTTGAGATATAGGCCTACCTGTGTATTTTATAAAAATAAGTCCAGACAGACAGACAGACAGAATGTTTTATTCGCCATAAAAATTACAAACATGATGATTAATATTGAAACAGTCCATTTTTATTGACCTTGAGATGGGAATTGCGACAGCAATTCACATCTCAAGGTCAATAAAAATGAAAACTAATTGGCTGAAGGTTTTGAAGTATGAATGAATGAACTGCGATATTGTGGGAAATGGAAGAGTAAAAACGGAGAATCACACATGTCATGTGACGTCATGTTTTCATTATAGTTGGTTTTCTTGAACATTTTTTTCAAATGCAGCTCGGGAATACGTTGATGAATTATTTGTTAATTTAGTGTGATTCCTTTCGGAATTATGGTCAGATAGTGGCGAATCAATGCTATTTTTAAATGTAATGAACTTGACGATATGCGCCGTGCTCGGCATTGAGACACTGTCGATGCTCGGCGCCACCTGGTGATTGACTTGATTTCTGCAGCCCATTCGACGTGTCGACAATAAATCAGATATCGCAATACAGTTTTCCCTTTCTCCCACCCAGTGAATACCATGGCATAGCGAAAATAATTACTTTTTCTGAAGTACTATGAATGTCATAAATTGTGGAGATTTACTTTTTAGTTGTCATCATTAGCGCTTTACGTCTAAAATCGATCTCCGCACTAAAAGTATTAAAAATATCAGAATGGCGGTAGACCCTTAACATAAGTATTTTAATGAAGCAGAAAGAGCTAACTAAAACATTTATGATGATTTCAAATTGAAAAAACCTCTGGACTCCATGGGTTATACAGAAATATTTCCGCATTGAAAACGGGGCCTGTAATGGCATCTCTTCATTCACAAACGAAATTATTCTAAATATTCCCTTCATCAAGGCTTGGCTTCTCGAGGTCGCAGAACAAGCTTGGTCGCAGATCAATCTTAGGCTGCGACCACGAGAAGCCTAGTATTGCTGTAGGGAAGATGGCACTCTGTGGCCTTCTCACTGGACTTTTCGACACTATCCCAGAAAACACGAGACTTTGACCCAATGTTGTTTTAATGTTGACCCGCAGTCTTCGACTTTTGCCCAACATTAAAACAACATTGGGTCAACGTCTGGTGTTTGCTGGGATGGCGCCCGCTTCCCTCATCCTCCCTCACCATTTCTTGTTATCTGTTCTTGCACGAAATAAAGTCTTTATAAAGTGCATGGCCGTTTTATTATATCCACAAACGCTATCAATTATCATGCAATCGGTGACTTATTTTGTGTTAGTTTCCTAATATCCGTGCTGTTATAGACACGATTTTTTGTTTATTATTATCAAAAATTCAACTGTTATGTCGTCCATTCGGAGCTAAATTGCTCGCATAATTATGCCATTCAAATGCATGAAATAAAATACACATAATTCCGCTACCTGGAAACGATTCACTATCAATTATTATTGAAGATCCATTTCTACTTGCATAATGCCTGCATCATTAAAACTTTAGTAACAGGTTGATAGGCCCACTGCGTCTATGACGGTGATGTATGGCGGTCTGTTGAGGTAGTTGAGTGTATGGCGGCATGTTGTGGCGGCATGTTGTGGTAGTTGAGTGTATGGATGTTTGTTGAGGTAGTTGAATGGCGGTCTGTTGAGGTAGTTGAGTGTATAACGGCTTGTTGAGGTAGTTGAGTGTATGGTGGCTTGTTGAGGTAGTTGAGTGTATTGTGGCTTGTTGGGGTAGTTGAGTGTATGGTGGCTTTTTGGGGTAGTTGAGTGTATGGTGGCTTGTTGGGGTAGTTGAGTGTATGACGGCTTGTTGAGGTAGTTGAGTGTATTGTGGCTTGTTGGGTTAGTTGAGTGTATGACGGCTTGTTGAAGTAGTTGAGTGTATGACGGTTTGTTGAGGTAGTTCAGTGTATGGTGGCTTGTTGGGATAGTTAAGTGTATGGCGGCATGGTGAGGTAGTGGAGTGTATGGCGGCATGTTGATGTAGTTGAGTGTATGGAGGCTTGTTGAGGTAGTTGAGTGTATGGCGGCCTGTTGAGGTAGTTGAGTGTATGGCTGTCTGTTGAGGTAGTTGAGTGTATGGCGGCCTGTTGAGGTAGTTGAGTGTATGGCTGTCTGTTGAGCTAGTTGAGTGTATGGCGGCCTGTTGGGGTCGTTGAGTGTATGGAGGCTTGTTGAGCTAGTTCAGTGTATGGCGGCCTGTTGAGGTAGTTGAGTGTATGTCTGTCTGTTGAGCTAGTTGAGTGTATGGCGGCCTGTTGAGGTAGTTGACTGTATGGAGGCTTGTTGAGGTAGTTGAGTGTATGGCGGCCTGTTGAGGTAGTTGAGTGTATGGCTGTCTGTTGTGCTAGTTGAGTGTATGGCGGCCTGTTGAGGTAGTTGAGTGTAAGGCGGCATCTTGAGTACACCGAGACGTTTTTCCAACGCTGTTTTAATGTTGGTCCGGCGTCGTAGACGATGGACCAACATTAAAACAACATTGGATAAACGTCTGGTGTTTCCTGGGGTGGCTTTATGACGTGAGTTGATCCGTCACATTGCGCTGATGAACGTGAATGGCATAGAGGTGTGACAGGGATTATCATGTGGAGATGAACGCAGCCAGGCATGGACTGTCTGTCATCTGGAGAGACACGCCCACCAGGCATAGTTTCAAGATGCAGGTTCACAATCTGGTCAGGATCGTTCACCATTTCAGTGTACTGATACATTCTGTGAAATTAATAGTAATCGACTAGTGTCAGACCTTTAGTTATTTGTTAAATTACGAAAGTATTCAGCGAAGAAAACTTGCTGTAGTGGTCATTCAGGAACTTTTTTTAATAAACAGGCTTAATAAAGTATAGAGAAAGCAAACAGAACAATGTGAAAGATATTCATGTCTGGGGTTACCCTTGGAAAAAGAAATAGTCGAATTCAACCTCATAGAGATCTAGAGAAGGGAGGTTGGAGTCATACTGCAGTCACTGATATTATCCGTCATACATGAATGTGACATTTGTAATATTGATCCCGCACCTGATGTAATCACTGCACTTTATCTGTCTAATGCATACGACGTTGGGCCAGCATTAAGCCAACATTGATTCAGCGCCTCTCTTCTGTCGGACAGCAGCAAGGCGTTAGCGTGAACTACATTGCCGTGCAAAGCCAGAAGGCAGTATCTGCTTACTTGTAAAGTAAAGTAAGCAGATACTGCCTTTTGGCTTTGCAGTGAAGGATATTGGACCAAACCTCCTTGATTGGACGTATGGCTCTGACACTTTACCCTCTGAGGTCTGCTACAATCTTAGCTAAATATTTGTCAGCTAAATATTTGTCTAACACTGCCAATTAAAAGTATATATACAGTAGAATTGTCATAATCACTGAGTATTTTGCCGCTGTGCTTTGGTAGTACACTAGGTCGCAAGCTGTCTGACGAATATTGGAATCCCGGGCTCAAATCGTGTACGGCTCATTATTACTTGTTTCATTATAGCCAAGTTTTTTTAATGCATGGCAATTACACATAGACATTGGGGAAACTTTTTGCGAATTAAAATTGTCGACGTCTGTTGTGCCCATGAATAAATGAACACACTAACTTTTTCATAATCATGATAATATTTACAATGGTGATAAAAAAGGTGGATTTTCCTTTATTAGACCTTTAGTGTGATTTCTAAGACAACTTATGAAAAGGTCGACACTCGTTATTAATACTAGTGTTCCGGGATTTTAGAGAGAAGGTAAATAGATGATGGAAAAAACTGAAACGTTGACACATCGTCAATTTAATGTTGGCGCGCCGTCTGCGACATCGACCCAACATTGGGTGAATGTCTCGGTTGTTTTCTGGGATGCTATTGTGCGGGACTACCCCAGCAAACACACTGGTACGTGGCTGCAGTCACTGCCACACAAACTGTGGGACACACCCAGATGATTAAAATAAATCTACCTGACCATTTATATATTATTTTCGATTAGTCGTGATGAAAAACAGACTGGGGATTTGTTGATTAATTGCTCCATTTATGTATACACGTACATTGTCACAGACACATTCTGTCGCCCAGTCTGCTCACGGTAAATCGTGGCATTGGGTGTAAAAGGCCGTATCACTCCGTCGGAAATACAACATTTTTATTAAGGGGATGATATATTACATAATGAAGTTACTATGTTTCTTATATATCGTATGAGTATGTTTTTCTTGCCCTAGAACAGTTTTATTATTAGCATTATTATTATTTGAACGAAGTTTTTTTCAATTACGACACAAAATCCGTCGACATTGGGCAAAGTAGACGTACGTTTTGAAAACGTGGAATAAATGTCACATTTATATGAATTGCACATTTTTATAATAGACTTGTTCGTAAAACTCTTATTAGATTTGATAGGGCGTCGTATCACGAATCACCGCACCGGAAAATATGTCATGAAATCCATGCACATACATGCACATATATATATATATCTTGACATTTCCACAGTATAGTTAAACACTGTAAATTCTAGCTTTTGACATTACATATGGTAACTGAACTCTCGCGTCCGATTTCACCGCTTTTTTAGTACACATAAATCAAGCGGTGAAGACGGGGTGAGCATAAAATCCAGTGTTTCTGCCGTGGAGCTTGTACTTCGCCTTGCAATGTCAACAAATAATGTTAACCCCCAGGAATGACGAGACTTTGCCGCAATGTCGATTCAGTGTTGGGCCGCCGTCTGCGACGTCGGCCCAACACTGAATCAACATTACGTTAACTCTTTGCCTGCTGATCACGACAATAGTAGTTTTTAACTTGCTTGCTGATCAAATCACTGATATTGGGAATGGCATTAGCGTTTACACATCAACAATTGTACAATTTTTGTCTCAAATTAAGCAATTATGAGTAATTTTCAAGCACTTGAGACACAACCTCGAGTGCTTAAAAATTTAAATAAATTAACTTAGCAGGATAAACTAGGTTAACGCTTTGTGTAGTATGGGATATTACCTTGGAACACCAGCAAATGATGTCTGTCATTAACGTTAGCGGCATTCCAACCATTGAACCTCAGATTATTTTGTATTCCCTTGTAATGTTAACGGTATTTCGCAATGATATTAACGAAATTGCAATGTTTAACCATTAAAGCTTTGAATATCTTAAAAAGACATTGAGACGAAATGTGTTTTTTTCATTTTTAAAACATCAAAAATGGCTTAGTTAGCTCTTTTTGATTTATTTGAATACCTGTGTTATGGGTCTGCGACCATTACTAATATGCTTACTCTTACAGTGCGGGGATCGACATTAGACGTCATAATCTGACGTCTACAGACGTCAGATTCTGACGACATTACTCCGTAATGTTAAAGGTATATTCATCGCTTTGTTAATTCTGCTCCATTTGCTGTATTTTCAGTTTTCTACCGTTGTACAATTTTAACTTTCAACCCGCTAAATAAAATAATTCAATTATTCAAAATGTCACCCACTTGAAATAATGTGTCTTTCTACCGCGACCCACAACTTACTCATATTTGTTTAATTTGAGACTGAACATTTACACATCTGGATGTTATACACTCATTTTGTTCCCAATAGCAGGGTTTGCTCGGCTAAAGTGTAATTTTAAATGTAATTACCATGTATTAAAATTTTATCCTGGATATCGAACTTAGGGTCACCTGTATTCGACATCCTGATGTACACACATGTTCACGATTATTGTATATATTTGTGTATATAAAGCCTAATAAATAAATAAATTTATAAAACAATTAAAGGCGATTATAGCGTTGTAAGGGATAACACTATGCCACCGTGTCTAGTTTTTCGCGTCCGGACGGCTAACAAATCATATTAATCTGCGTGTTTCACCAGTGAAAAACATTCGGTCTAATAACGCCTTATTCACGCTAAGGTATACCGTAAATTGTGAGCGTAAAGACCGTGAAATGTATCAGTGTTAATACTGGAGTGCCATCCCAACACGACGGTGGCCCAACATTGATCAAACATTGGCTGCATGTGTCTGTCGTGTTTGCCGAGATCGTCTGAATTACAAGCCACTTAAACATGTTAAAAAGATCAGCGATATTTTTTACAGTCCACGCAACGCAGCCGTTAATTTATTATTGTGTGTATGTGGTATATACAGTATTCTATTTGGTATACAGTTCATGTATTTGGGGTTTCGTCAGCTTGGTATTAAAGGGTCTCGTCTTTGTAAAATGGCAGATACGATCTTTTTGTTATTATCATATAGTATTGAAGTAATACATTATGTAAAATGTGACCGTGATGATGAGTCATGATTTTATTTGAATGTGTCACTTTGCCTTTCTTGAATGCTGAAGTTTATCAAAGATTGTGTAATATTCACTTACAAAATACATTGCGAAACTCAAAGTTGCTGATAATCATTTTGTTATAAAATTCTGCGAGCTGAACACACAATCATGTAAAGATGTATGCTATAGGCCTATCACGTAGAGTTATTATTGTAAGCTTTAACCCCTGAAGCGCTGAATTATTTTTTGTATTAACCATGGGAACCAAAGGGTTTTATTCAATTCGAAATCATCATAAATGTCTTAGTTAGCTCTTTGTGATTCATTTGAATACCTATGTTATGGGTCTACGATAGTTATACATTTTTTTACACTTACAGTGCGGGGGGTCTACTTTAGTCGTCAGAATTTGACGTCTACAGACGTCAGATTCTGAGTACTTTTCACCCACTTGAAGTTGTTTCTCGCTACCGCGAGCCACAACTTCAAGTGGGTGAAAATTCAATATAGCGCTTTAAGGGTTAACTTAGGAGGCCATGTCACATCGTTACTTTTCCTTAAAGTGTTTTTTGCGAGGAGGGATACCCGTGCTCGTATTATTTATGCCATTTACTCGTGAAGTATTCCATACTTTGTTTTAAAGACTCGCATTATACAGGTATTAGGTATCGGCGAATAGTTTTTAATGCATAGTTTACGAGTACTAACCATTCCAGTACAATACGGCGAGAAAAAAAAACGAAGTTTATATTGCCATGTATCGAATAAATGATTATTAGATTGATGAGGGTGACCTATTGTTGTATATGACCATTCCTGATCATATTGTTACTTTCGCCTTTGTATATGACCATTCCTGATCATATTGTTACTTTCGCCTTTGTTTGAATGATGTAGTATTATTTATTGTTTCGTTCATGACAAGTTGTTGATTAATAGTTCCCCCCTATTTATTCGTTTGAATTTAAATGAAATATAACGTTAATTATTCCCTTGAATGTATGTTTTTTTTCCTTCACCTAACTTTGATATGTTATAATTTGAGTGATAATATAAAATGGTTGATTTCTAACTCCATTGAGTCATTGTCCTACTAAGGTTAACCGTCGTGAATGTATTGTTTCGCTCATTTACGTAGCTGTATGATAGTTAGGCTTAATTTTGTGCCAAATACATACAACAACACCATAATCTTAGGGCAGATTTTCAGCGGTATACCCTGGTTTCTGAGCTCAACAGCGGTGCAAATGCATCTCCCGCATCAGTTATCTGGTGATGGCCGTGGTATAGCCTTAAACTTTTTTGCGTAATATGACAAATAGACTCTGCAGCGATGTCATCTCTGCAGAGTCTATGTTTGTCATATTACGCAAAAAAGTAATTTCTTTACCCAGTGTATGTCTTGTGTTGTCCCAATACCAAACAAAAATATTTAACTTTAATAACGGCATAGAGAGTGAGTGAATATTGCTGTACATCTGTACAGTCGGGATTCGAACCTTCAGTATCCTTGAGTTTAGAGCCACAACCGGACCGGATGAGCCATCGGGGCAGGCCAATAACGGAATAGCCTTATAAAACCACATCTATACTGATTTCAATACCTAATATATCTTCTCCCAAAGCTGTCTGTTATATATAGAAGCGCTAAACATTCAATTCAAGTATATACGGAATACGGCGTTAGCTCATCGGTGTCGACTCGATCACTGAAGTTAAGCAACGCCGGACCCGGTCCAAAATTGGATGGGTGACCGCTTCGTTCTACCAGGTGCTGTATACACTAGGACATGCGTGCAGCGATGTCGTGTCGTGGGGCTCAGAGAACCACGTAAATCAGATGGCTCGTCTGACTGACCTAGAGTTGGACGTAAAAGAACCTCAATTGACGTATATAGGCGGAGTTTCCATTCGGCGAGACCCCAGAAAATCCACAATGGTGAGTATTTGGCCCATAAGGCGAATTTTCTTGGAATAAAAAATAGCTTGATGCGCCTAAATGGCAGCTCAGCTGTATATCTCCCAGGAGACTGAGTTGGAATTCGAATGATAACAGGCCTTGCTAAGTTACTCTCGAAGTTCAGCGTTCTGAACAGCCTCCTGCTGGATACATGCGCTATGTAAGATTTCATTCATTCATTCAATACAAGCTCCCAGATTACATACACATTTAAACAGTGTTCTCTCTCATTGTTGGGCCAACGTTTACAACACTGAACCAACACTGATTATCTGTTGTTCGCTGGCTGATATTATTGTTTCCATGGTATGCATGACATTACCACGCTGTCACATTACAATTGTTTTATTCTTCCAAATATGTGCATTTACGACCAGTCACATCAAGCTTATGGTGAGCTTTCTTGATAAACGACTCAGATATTCTGAGTTAATTAAATATAAATCAGTCTTCACATTAAATGTTAGTACTTAACAACCTAAATCAAAGGGAAGAATAAAACAATTATATGAAGCAAATAAACCAGGATATAAAGCGATTGTTTAACAATAACTTACACAGTTACGATAAAATATTTTAGTGCATAGCAGATATTCTAGCAACCAGAAAACTCATTTGTATTACATTTATACAACGTCGGCCCAACGTCTTCGACGTTGGTCCAACATTGTATAAATGTTATACACATGTTTCGTGTTTACTGGGAATTAACGAACTCGTTATATATATTAGGTGATGACATGAGCTAATAATGGCTTATCTTGTGAGTTAATAATGACTTATTATGCAATCAAGGAGGTTATATGGAGCCTGCTTCATACAATGGAGATGTATATTATTGAGATGCTGCGGCACACACAGTCGGTGGTATTGTCGGCATATACTTGGTCTACTCCTGCAAGTCTCCAGAAACAGAGATTATGGCACAACGTCGGCCCGACGTCCGAAACTTTGGTGCGGAGCTGACCCGGCGCTGGACCAGCGTCTGTTGTTTTCGGGCAGTATTGATTTTAGCAGCTTCTTTATGTGGTAGTAAATGACAAGCTACCAATCTGGGAGGGCCCCGCTCGGCGCGGCGGCTGCGGCGCGCTGTGCCGCCCGGCCGCCGCGGTAATAGAGAAAGTTTACGAGGGACTTGTGAGCGGCGTCTACGGCCTGCAGGATGCAAGGTCCCGGGCGATGCGGCTGCTGCCTCCTGCTTCTGCTGCTGCTGCTGCTGGGGAGGCTGACCACTGCTGACCACTTCTCTCTGAATCCACCCCCCCCCCCCCTCCTCTGTGTCCCTGACTCAGTGGCGATCAACTCACCAATGCCTCATCTATTTCTGGACATCGCTTAGCCGCGCACGGACGCGGCGCCAAGCGCGAATAAATCGCGGGATGTCTTGTGCGCAGTTCGCCAAGAATATGCCACCTCCCTCCCCCAACAAACACCCAATGCTCGTTTAATGTTGGGCCTGCGTCGTAGACGCTGGCCCAACATTAAACCAGCATTGTATAAACACCTGTTGAACTGCATGATATCACTGTTATTCCATCCAAGCCTTTGCCTTAACACTGTCTTGGTAGGTCTGTAATGTCGGCTTAGCTATTACGTTGGGCCAATGTATACGTCCTATGCAGCTGCAGAAGTTATCCACGCCGTCGTTAACTTGGCCCACAGCGCGGCAAGTACCACTGTATTGATACGTTATACACCAGGTTTAACCCTTTCAGCGCGGGGAACGTCTTTAGGCGTCAGAATCTGGCGTCTGTAGATGTCAGATTCTGACGGTAAAGACGGTCCCCGCACTGAAAGAATTGAAATAACTTCGATGGGTGTAGGTTTTCAAATGAAAGGGAGAGAGTTAAATCAGACATTTATGATGATTTCAAATAGGAAAACCCTTTGGTCTCCATGGTTTGTACAAAAATGTTTCAGCGTTATAAGGGTTAACACTCCATTTTTCATCCAGAATTGATTCCAAGTTGATGACACTGACCTCGCGTCTCTGTGCGCGTCACAGTATTTAGATGACATAGCCTAATATAGCCGAGCCATTATCAGACTCCACGAGCTGTTGTTCCAGATTCATGATTCCAACAGAATAAACCGTGTCGTTATCTGGTTGTTATCCGTCTAAACGAGCACAAAAACAGCTCTGCTGAGCCGTGCAGTCTAAAGCTGGGGAGAACAAATCAATCCACAATAACTTGACTGATTAGGTGTAAAAATCTCTTGTCACAGTATTTTTGTGCAGCTACATAGGGAAAGTAAAAGAAATAGCAATATTAACCCTTGTCCTGCTGAATTGTTTCAATTGTATTTTTCGTCATTTGAAGCTGGAATTGCTAACGCAATTTCCAGCTTCAAATGACGAAAAATATAGATATTTTTCGAAAATATAAATCTTCTAAATTGAGTTATTTTACTAACTGAGCATCTACCGCAAACGGTATTGTCCATTTCAGTGACATATTATTCGGCTTAAAATATGCTTAAAATTGTATATATCCGGGTCTAGCAGGACAACCTTGGGTTAATTATTTTCGAAATTATGAGGCAACCTTTTATGAAATGGTTTTCTGCAAGGCGAGATGGTCCGCCAGGGTTTTCAATTTAAAAAATGTGCAGATATTTGCCCAGTGTTGTTTGCATGTTGGGCCAGCGTCGTAGATGGGCAATGTCTTGTGTTTGCTGGTATACTGCGCGAAAATAAACGCGATTGTTATTAATAATGAAACAAATTATTTAGCGTTTGTTGACAATTGTTGTGCTTTTGAAGCATTCACGATGTTGAGAAAAATGCTGTAGCTTGTTATGCATATAATTTAAAAAGTGGTATGTAATTTTGATATTGTCTTATTATCTGAATATCAGCAACATCGACTTCAGACGTCAGAATCTGACTGCATGGTTCAGCTGAGTTGTTCACGACTTTATAGTGTATTTACTGTAATATTATGCAGTGGAGCGATGACCTTAACCCTTTCAGCGCGGGAACCGATTTTAGACGACGTCTATGGACGTCAGTTTCTGACGTCTGAAGTCGATCACCGCACTGAAAGAATTAGAATATTTATAATGGCCGTAGACCCATAAAATAGGTATTCAAAGGAAGCGGAAAGAGATAACTAAGACATTTGTGATGATTTCAAATTGAAAAAAACCTTCGGTCTCCATGATTCATATAAACAATATGTCCGCCCTTCTAGGATAATCACTATGTTGGAAGGTGTCTGTGTCGAGCAATTAATGCCACAGAGGAAAGAGCAGTTCATTAATAATATTGTCTATGTCGACTTTAATTAATTAAATTAATTATGATAAGGTCATAAATATAGAGTATATAATGTCAGAGGTTTCCTCGTCACATTTATTCAAATTTATCTCTGGCCTACCAGCACCACCTGTACTTGTGGAAATGTCACGGAAATTGATAAACTAATGTCTGGTAGATCCTTAGATAAACATTTTTTTTCAATTAAGTATCAATGTGCATGTTTCGTCATTTGAAGCTGGAAATCGGGTTTCAAATGACTGAAAAATTATAACAACTAATTCAGCAATGTTATCCCTGGTGCAGTTGAATTGCTTGCTTCTATTTTTCATCATTTGAAGCTGGAATTGCTAACGCAATTTCCAGCTTCAAATGACGAAAAATATTTCTATTTATGAAACATATACATATCCAGAAAATGAATGATTTCATCAACTGAACACGTTCCAAACACTATTCTATCAATTTCTGTGCCATTTTGTTTGGTCTGATTCTTCATTGAAACCGTATATTTACGGTCCCAGCATCACAATATATATATGTACTGTTATTCATCACTTCATTAACCCTTGTCTTGCTCATCACGACTATTGTCGTTTTTAATCTATTTTATCAGCCGAATAAATCACTGTTATTGGGAAAGAAAGGAGTGGTTAAACATCAATATTTGTAAATGTTTGGTGTCAAATTAAAAATTTTCAGCCACTTGAAGTTGTGTATCGCGGTAGCGAGACACAACTTCATGTAGGTGAAAATTTAAATAAATTAACTTAGCAGAATAAGGTTCAACGCAGCTAAAAATATATGCTATCAAACTTACCTAGATATATTATACCTTTTTTGCAAATTCACGTTCATACTGATATGTCATCCTCAAGACCAATTCAATTCACCGCTGAAAGTAATATTCTGTAAGGGTACCACCATTCAATCTCCAGGGGGGGGGGGGGGGGCTGTAGTTTTTGTTGCGGACAAATTATTTATCTCAACGCGGATCGGCAGCGCGCTGAAAATTATAAGTATGTATAGCATATTTATATAGAAGAGTTCTTGAAGTATTTTTTTATTTCACGCAGAGTCCGCCCGAAATTATTTATTTCAAAAATACTCCGCCCCCCCCCCGCCCTTTCCTGTATATTGAAATATGGCCGCCTAACCTGCTAACTGAATCAACTTAGTCCGCTCTGAATATTGATCTCACTGACTATGACGGTTTAATTGTCTCTGTAAGTCTATATTTAACGAGGGTTATATAACGTACATCTGTTACGGTTATTGTGAGGCCCCTATTCTTAATTATTCACAGTCAAATAGCTTCAGGTATATGTAATTATTTACAATCGACTTGTATAAAGTAGACAGCATTGTGTCCCAATAGATAATCGCAGGTTGACGTATTATCGTGTGGGATCTGTGGGCGCTGAGTAATCATTGCCATCAGAGAAGTTCAAATTTTACACCCAATGCTGTCTCAATGTTGGGTCAACGCTGAATGTGTTACATTGGCATTGAGCCAGTGATTGAGCCTGTATTCACTGTAGTATTATGTGGTGAAGCGATGAAGTTAACCCTTTCAGTGCGGGGACCGACTTTAGACGTTGGAATCTGACGTCTATGGACGTCAGATTCCGACGTCTAAAGTCGGTCCCCGCACTGAAAGGATTAAAATATTTATAATGGCCGTAGACCCATAACG
Organism: Flabesymbios commensalis; assembly: GCA_964017125.1. Lineage (NCBI taxonomy): Eukaryota > Metazoa > Annelida > Polychaeta > Terebellida > Flabelligeridae > Flabesymbios > Flabesymbios commensalis. The sequence goes on from OZ024912.1 coordinate 62,604,338, forward strand.
TAGGTGTTCAAATGAAGCGGGAAGAACCAACTAAGACATTTATAATGATTTCAACCCTTTGGTCTCCATGGTTTTATACAAAAATAGTTCAGTGCTTTAAGGGTTAACTGAATGCCGTGTTGAACTGTAGTGGTATTTGTGCAGATTCTAGTTATTGGTGGAGAACCTGAAACCTTGAATTACCCCTGAAGAATGTACCACCTCTTGATTATCTGTCTCCGACCCTTTGATCCCAGTGTCACCGTCAATATAGTCGCATTTTTTTAGTTTTAGGCACCAGAATTCTCCGCTGATTTAAAGTGTTTAGATCGACATAATATTCTATAGTTCTACTCATCCAGCCGGAAGTATAATGATGATTTAAAATACACCCGTGACTTAAGCCTATTGTTAAAACAGTAGATTTGGATTTACGAATCAACTGTTATTTTATACTGGTCAGGTCGGGCACAATATACGGCTGATCACGTTTGCGACACGTTTGCGACACCGCGGCACACAAGGTCAAACCAGAGTAGCATTGTCAAAAATAACTTCCATTGGGATTTTTCGATCAGGACCAGACGCCTTTACAAAAAGGCTTGTGTGCTGGGCCAGACACATTGCAAGAAATTTATGCAAAGTACTAATATGGAACGCGTGTAGTTTTTTAATTGAAATTTCCAAAGCAATCTAGCTTGCTCAATATTTATTACGGTTTCTGCAGTCATCAAGACCCCCCCCCCCCCCTTGGAATAATCAGCGTAATTATTTCAGTTTTTCAGATCAATACTCGATAAATTATTCTCATGATAATTTTCGATCCGCAATCTGTCGAAGCAACACTGAGATATGCCCAGCAAACACAAAACATTTGTATAACATTTGTACAATGTTGGACCAGCGTCGAAGACGTTGGGCCGACGTTGTACAAATGTTATACTAATGTTTTGTGTTTGCTGGGTGGTGTTCCTCTTGTGTAGTAACAGTAGCCTCCTGAAAGAATCAAAGAAACATTTCATAAAATTATCTTCTTGGAAAACCATTGCGTACATCTCGAAGTAATGAAAGATAACTACCAAAGGGGTTCTTTATTGAGACTGTGTAAAACGTAAATATTACCAGATTATTATAGTTCATTATGTTCATTTTGGTGTGATAACTCCGCCGATTTGGTCTGGACTTCTTTTTAGTACTATTAAAATGATAGTTAGTCCAGTCGATGCTATATATATAATATAAGAACCTTGCTATATTTATCGACAGTTGTTAAAAATGCTAGCTTTGAATCAACGCTGGGCCAATATCACAACATGAGACATTGAGTCTATGTTTAAATGAGGCTGCTGGGATGTTACCATTATGAGAAAGCATTGCACTGTGACAAGTATTGTTTCATAATAAGAGCAATCTTGTCATCATAAATATTTACCTCAAAATGGATTGATATTTAGCGTGTCCCGTTAACAGTTTCACTTGATATTCTCACACTTATTGTAAGCTATACAAATGTATCACTAGACTCGTTTGTCGAGATTCCAGACTGGTCGCTAATCGCGGTACGATATATAGGCTACAGCAATAAATTTAAAAAAAATGACTAAAATCAAATTAAGTTCACACCAGTAAATAAACCTGTACATATTTATAAAAAAACACTGAATACAGGCCTGTACAGGCTCAGATATATATAAAAAAATACATAATAAGGTTTTGTACAAGACGTGGAATTTATTATTAAATTCATGTATAAAGGCTTAACAAGGCCTTGGAAGCGATCTATAATTTATCACTGTTTAAAGCACCACCTTGACATTAAAAGGCTGTACATTTTGAATTTTCTACTATGTTGCATGTGTATTTACACTATTAGGTGATTCTACCCTGGTGGAAATTATTGTGTGCATTAACCCTTTAACGGCCGGTGTCGCATATATTCGGTTTTTATTAGCACATCAAGTACTGGTCACCTTTTAAACATGTGACAAAGATAAAATGTGCCATCAATCAGCAATATTTGAAAACAGTTGACCTCCATTTTGCCAAATCTGAATAATTTTCACTCACTTGAAGTTGTGGATCGCGTCAGCGAGACACAACTTCAAGTGGGTGAAAATTCAAATTGAATAATTTGGCGGTTAAAGGGTTAACGTGGTGACGTAGCCTAGTATAGTGACCTAATCTGTGTTTTTATTATGGGAACCGTGGCACATATGCCTACTACATTCTGATTAGCAGAAATATAATAAGAAATTCGACTAAAATAATTTTGTTCTGCGCCAAGAAGCTTGACATAGTATGAGATGAGAAACACTTTGTGACTACGAGACCCCTCAATGGTAGGCCATGTCATTCATTGAGAAGATACCAGTAACTGATATTTAAACATTAACCCTTTCAGTGCGGGAACCGTTTTTAGACGTCAGAAGATCCAAAGATTTTGACGTCTCAAAACGGTCCCCGCACTGAAAGAAATAAAATATTTATAATAGTCGTATTCAAATGAAGCGGAAAGAGGTAACTAAGACATTTGTGATGATTTAAAATTGGTCTCCTCCATGGTTCATACAGAAATATTTCAGCGCTCCAAAGGTTATTGCTATTGTGAACACGTATGCCCTACTAGAAAACATATGCATGAAGTACATTGGCAAATGTAGAAAGCGTTCAGCTTAACCCTTTAAACCCCCACGATGCATTAAAGCATCATTTTACAGCCCTTGATTTTGCCACAACTAATGGATTTAGAAGAAAAATTTTCATGAAACTGTTTTAACAATACATGGCCATTTTCTTTGATTTTTTACCCATTTCGTATCATCTTCATCCACTACAAGTCGAGAATTGCGACAGCAATTCGTGACTTGTAGTGGATAAAGATGACAATAGTAAATTCAGGCTTGAAAGGGTTAATACACTCACACAACGACGGTTTGACGACGGCTTTTGTGCATATCTATGCCCCACTGCCTAGGCTATTCGAATGTTGTTCTCCAGAAAATAAGTTTTAAGGGTGTAATTTGGCCTACTGTATAAGGCCTGTATGTGTATGGTAACATGTGATAATGCACTATGCATCTGGCTTATGCCTGGGCCTAACCCAGGTAAGTCTGTATCAATCTAAACAGGTGTGTCAGGTTTATAAATATAAATTTGTTTGCAAAAATAATTTATATATTAGAGCTACATGCCTAATCAGCATTCACACTCTGTATTCAGGTCTACTGGGCCTATTCAGTGCTGTCTGCCACTCGTCTAGAACTGCAAGGTTGTTTAATAATAAAGAGCGGAGCGAGGCCCATTCCGGGGGTATTCCCCCTTACGGGAACGACCTCGTTTCGCGTCCACTCCCTCGTTGTTTATGTGTGTGGTGTGTGTCGTTGAATCAATCCCGGAGTGCGGGGTAGGCCACCCCTCCCACGCAAATCAGCCGAATTCAGCCGACCACCTCCACAGGCCCCATGTGCCCCTTAATGTTACCACTAGCCTAGAAACCCCTCCCTGCTTGACCACGGGCAATGACCGCAGCTTCGCATCTCACATGTGGCTGCTGCAGTTTTAGATTCCACTCTCCGGTGTTGCAATTATTGTGAACCCCGGATATCTAGTGACGGCTGTAGGCCTATGTTGGACCAGTCTCGCAGCCGTCATGGACCCCAGTGTGCGCCCCCATCCAAACAAACACGAGACGTTCACCCAATGTTGGTACAATGTTGGGCCAGCGTTGTAGACGATGGCCCAACATTGAACCAAAATTGGGTTAATGTTATGTTTTTCCTGGGTCCGTGCCGCCACAGCTGTTGAGGAGCACGAGACATTGAAATAATGCTGGATCAGTGTTAGTCCAGCTGGCTCAACATTAAACCAACATCGTTTCAATGTCTCGTGTTGGGATTGCATCTTCACCTCACACTATGAGGTAAAGATGCACTCCCAGTCATAGATAGGCCCACACCGGTGCCCCTCCGTACAGCGAGGCGCACTGCACCGACGGGACGGCCGCGTATATCGAGTGCTCCGCGTGCACGCCCTGCGTGTACGCCCGGTGCAGCAGTGGTAGGAGAGCTACAGTACGTGTGTAGACTGAGTGCTGGCTGGAGTGCCGGACGGACGGACGGGCGGAGAGAGCGAGCGAGCGAGGGAGGGCCGCTCTACACACTGGCAGCTCAGGCGAACGAGGTCAGACGAGTAAACCCAGCTTTCGGAGTGTGCAGTGCACCGACTGCTCCTCAGCGGTGTCGCCGAGTTCACCACACCACGGCACTGCCCGGCAGCCTGCAGTGTCAACTCAGGTCACTGTGTACGGCCGACAATACAACCTCACATCACAAGGATATACACTCGGCACATAATATCAGGTGGGCTAGCTATACTAACGTTACTTTTTGTTGTCCGCTGGTGTTTGGTTGTTAGTTTGGGTTGTTGGTGATGGGGGTTGGGGCCACGTGCGGCCGTCTGCACGCCTGGCATCACCGACGACCGCTCGTCTCATATCACACACGCACTGTACCCACCCTGTACGTAATAACGGCCGCCGCCGGCACCCAATGCTGCTCCAACTATTAGCCAACGTCGTAACGTCGAGATATGTTATTATTTTATATAGGCTACATATACCAACTTTTTTTCGCGAACTGACAGACCCTATGTGGTTTGGTATCATATAATAATAAGCTTAATTCTATATCGTCCCCTTGGATGTGAAAGGGTGTGTCTGCCACTTTATAAAGGGGCAGATACACCCTTTTAAATCCAAGGTGCCAATATATGCTAATAACAGGTGGATGTCGGTCTATTCGGTATCCAGCAAACACTATTTAAAACCAATGTTGATTTTTTGGGGGCCAGCGTCGGACACGGTTTACCAACATGAAGTTAACATTGGATCAATATCTTGCTTTCGCTTGGTAGGTCTATAATTCTTTCAATTTTGAGTAATAACTTAAATGAATTAAATTAAAATTTGTATATGTTGTATATAGGTATATTGAGCTGCTGCCCAGCAAACACAAAACGTTCATCCAAGATTGGTTCAATGTTGGCCCACCGTCTCCGACGCTGGGTCAACATTGAACCAACCTTGTGTAAACAGAACGTCTCGTGTTTACTGGGTATCTGGTTTTAGAGCTCTGTGAATAATGGGGTACTTTTCCCCTGGTTGCTACCTTCCTATACCCGTGTCCAATCCTCACTACACTATGTATACGGCCTATGTATACTACCTCGGTGCACTGGTGTGGTACTGCCAAGCCCCAGTACCCCCTGTGGCCGTGCGCTATCTGTACTGCTGAGTACTAGCAGTCAGTACCGAGTACTGAGTACTGGCATGCTGTCTGGTTGACTCTGGATTTGATCATACCACAGCACCAAGTAGTGATGGTCAGTCAGATACGTAAGTGGGTGATATGTTTGCGGACACTAAACCCAGTAAACATCGTGGTAGCTTGTTACAGCGACCTTGAGATAAAAGCAGAAAGATAGTCTGCTCCCAGCAGCCTACCTGGTGCAGGTAGCCCCCGTGTGCGATTAGATAGCCTGCCCTGTACTTCTACTCTTCAATACTACATCTCTCTACTAGTACTTGGCACAAGTACTCCAGTACTGCACCGTGCGTGGCATATCTTTACGAGGGGTCCCCCATATGTGCAAATATATCCTAAGCCATTATCAATATAGACAGACCGATAGAGATCTTAATGCCCCCACACCTTTGTGTCACCGCATTTAACCACATTCTGTAGCTCGCAGTAATAGTATGATTGCGAGCTACAGAATGTGGATTCACTTTTATCCCAACATTGGCCCCAACATCCCGTGGCTGTTGGGATTTAAATGTGTTGTGATTGCGGATTATCTGTTGAGATATATATGCCAAGAACTAAGTCTTGATCATAATGATAATAGTAAATAGAGTAGGGCCTGAGTGTGACCGTTAGAATATCATTCACAAATTATGTTTATGTGACTGATGTACTGTTATATTGTGTTTCAAGTAGGACCGTGTGCGCGTGTGATCGTGCATGTGGATTCTGGGCTGCGACGTGAAACCTGATAGCGTGTAACAGCGGCTGTAGTATGCATAGCCCGGACGATGTAGCCAAGCATGATGTTATTATATTATATGCCAACATAGATGTGTACGTTATAATATAGTGATGTATGAGTGCTGTAAATATAAAAGTAAATAATATGTGACCAGACCGCACAGTCATTCGTTTCGCAATTCTCTATATATTTTCTTCCGGTCATTCACATGAGACTTAAGCCAACCGTCACGGCAACGTTGTTTTAATGCTGGTACAGCGTCGTAGACGGTGATCCAGCATTACAGCAACATTTTTTTAGACAATGTCTCGTGTGTGTCGGGTATGCCCTCACGTCACATATTTTCCTAGAAACTGTTCCCCTTATATTACATGCTATGCTACCACGAATGGGCACCACGAAACTTTAATTCTGTGACGTCACAACAGTTAACAGTGACGTCACAGAGGTTTTTTGGGATTTCTACATGCGTGTCTACTCTGCTGTGAAAGTGAAGCGTCTTTTTCTGAAACTGATCCGAATAAGAAGAAAGTACAAGTGTTATTATGTTATCTACATAATTGAGTCAAATCGACGTGCTCAGCCCACCTCCGTGACAGCGTCTCGTACTTTAACCCTGTCAGCGCGGGGACCGTTTTTAGATTTTAGATATTTCATCGTTGTAAGGGTCGAAATAAATAAAATGTGCCGTGGTGTGTAAAGGGTAGCACACGTGTTTGTCCGACCGTCCCCAACTTTAAAGTTTGGTTCCCAGATGGAACTGGAAAAAAATAAGGTGCATACCAGTAAACTCAAACATTTGTTTAACATTTATACAACGCCGGCTCAACGTCTTCGACGTTGGTCCAACATTGGTCTGCTACATTATAAATATAATATCTAGTATAATACACTATGTGTTGATAAAATATAAAAGCTCACAACCCAGCGAACACAAAATACTTGTATAACATTTCTACAACGTCGGCCCAACGTCTTCGACGTTGGTCCAACATTGTACAAATGTTATACAAATGTTTTGTGTTCGCTGGGAAGGTGAGACCACCCCTGGACTGCCCATACATGTAAACAGTATAGAATGTAAAGCTTGCAAACTGCGTGAACGCTATGTTGGTTGAATGTTGGCTAGGCGTCGGCGACGTTGACCAACTTTATACCAACGTAACGTAAACATCTGGGGTTTTTGCTGAGATGGTGGATAGCGTGTTTCTACCTCGTAGATCAGCAGGACTCTCTTTTTTTCGCGCTGGTTGCAGTCTGGCCTCACCAGAAGTTGCGCCACGCCGCGTGCGTTGGGGGTGGAAACCGTCTTTGTCTGTATTGTGGCACCCTTTGCCATCTTTGGCATGCGTGTGCCAACTTTCCCATTGCTTTTAACTGGCTATGTATACATATTCGACAGCGGTGTTTGTTTAGTTACGACAAATTCCGCGTTTTGTGCGCTAGATGCCAGTTTAATTTTGTATTCACATGATTATAAAAGTGAATAATTTATCCTAAAGGTGTAATATCTTTAAAAAAAATGATGACATATAAAGCCGACGATGTTGTATGCCCCTATGTATTTTTTTTAATTTGCTCTGGTCTATCAAGTCAGATCTATTTTCCTTGGTTTTATAGTAAGAATTGCCGGATGTCACCAACCGCATCAGCAGAATATGTGCTTACCAGAACGAACACCCCTCTCCCTTTCTCGCTACAGTCATATAAATATAATGGCCGTAGACCCATAACATATGTATTCAAATAAAGATGACAAAGCTGACTAAGACATTTGTGATGATTTCAAATTGAACAAATCTTTAGTTTCCATGGTTTATACAAAAATATTTCAGCGTTGTAGTAGGTAACTATCGTTAATAATGCAACGTAATGGATCCTGTTGATATAAATACATTCTCACATTTTGTTATAAAGCCACAGCAAAAAAAATAATTCACCTTGATGCAAATTAATTAGCAAAAACATCGGTGTGGGCGATTACTGTGCATCACAACTGAAAGTAGATGAATATCAATATTGACGCATCCTTAAATTTTGCTGTATGCGAGACGATGCTTAAACAAATGAAGTATTATTTATTTAATTAATTATTTTTGTTTTCTCAAATATAAGATGGTGAAAATGATTTTTTTATTTAACTTATTTCCGATGAAATAGTGAACTTGAGGCCATGGAGCTGTGCTTAGACCTACTAGTACTCAGATTAAGCGAATGCATTCGAAAACAACTGCTATACTGTAAAGTTGGGCCCATATAAAATATTCACTGATAAAAATGTGAATACACCACATGTTTATTATAGTATATAAACATGAGGTATTGGTATCCTTGCAAGCACGAGACACGATTTTCGGCCAGCGTTGTAGACATCAAATCAACATTGGGTGAACGTCTATATGTGTACGCTCTGATGGGAGGGGGGTAGTCCCGTAGACAGTAGTTGTTTGTCGTAAATTGGTGAATGTCTTTTTTCACATAATAGTCTGTGTATCTCCTGGAGCATAGATAATAACATGTCATCTCTGACACCCTGTTACGATTGACATACCTGTAGTAACACACGATGCATCATTTCCACTGCTCAGTTCAAATTAGATTTTTTCGCGAATTGATACATTTTAATCAACCAGTGACCTCTGACGAAATGTCGCTTCAAATGACGTCTGATAAAACCTAACTTACAACGCTGAATTATTTTTATTTAAACCATGAAAACCAAAGTTTTTTTCAATTTGAAATCATCACAAATCGTCTTAGTTAGCTCTTTTCGCTTCCTTTGTATACCTATTTTAAGGGTCTACGACTATTATAAATATTTTAATTCTTTTAGCGCGGGGACCGTCTTTATACGTCAGAATCTGACGTCTACACGTCTACAGACGTCAGATACTGACGTATAAAGACGGTCCCCGCGCTGAGAAGGTTATCATTTTAAATAGTATATGAACGACTTGAAAAAACACACCAACGCGAAAGCAAACGCGATTTTTTTGTGTTCGTTTGTTGTGTTTTGGAAATGATAAAATAGTGTGTCTGAGTATTTTCGCGCTCGTGTTCGCGTTGGTGAGTTTGACACTTTAGGGGGATGCGTTTATCTTTGTAAAAAATACCACCGTTGACTTGATTAGTTTACATGTTCGATTTGACTTGAAATTATGTGTGCTAATAACCCTTCACCTGCTAATTACGACAATAGTCGTTTTTAAATTTTAATCAGTTTTATTAGCCGATTAAGCCACTTTTATTGCGGATGAAATGAAATGACTGTTTAAACATCAATTTGTACATGTTTGGTCTCAAATTATGTAAATGTGTGTAATTGTCAACCACTTGAAGTTGTGGATCGCGGTAGCGAGACACAACCTCAAATGGTTGAAATTTAGTGGACTGGAAATGTACTTGGTTTCTGGTTGTTCAAGATATGACATTGTTGTATAAACCCCGGCAAGCCAGAAGTATTGTGAACAAAACCACACTGAATTGGAGGAGAAAAACTTGAGGTGAATGCAAATTACTTTTGCTATTATTTTACAACTTGAATTCTGCCTCCCGTAATGTGCCGCCATTATAGACCTATATTAAATTCCTATATTGAAAATTTCAAAATAAATTTATAAATGACAGATCCCGTATTACTGAGTTTATTTTTTTGTAAATGTATACATACGACGTTAATGAGAAGCGGGAGGAAAACACGACTGTGTTTCGTGAGAACAAGGAAGTTTTATAGATATATATAACCTCCTTGGTGAGAACCGGCTGTTGTAAATGTTAAGAGAATGATGACCCAACGTTCGGAGTTACCTGGTTCGTTATAATAATAACCCTCGCACCGCTAACAGCGACTATAATCGTTTTTAATCAGTTTTATTTAGACGTTTAAATCACAGCTATTGGGAATTAAATAAATATTTAAATGTATCAAGCTTTAGTCAAATGTTTGGTCTGTAATTAAACAAATATGAGTAATTTCCACCCACTTGAAGTTGTGGATCGCGGTAGCGAGACACAACTTCACGTGGGTGAAATTTAAATTTGCGTCGTAAGAGTCAATATACTGGCACATGTGCGCTTACATAATTATGTACATGTGGTAGGGCGTGTTTTAATAGCCCAGCGTTTTATTCACTTATAGCACATGTTTATGATGGAACAATTAATGATGACATATGTTTTGCTCGCTCGTACACATTACATGTACACCGTGTTCCCCCCGCGGGGACAATTATTACATTTTTCCACTGAGAATCAAATGGCTGTATCTCTCAACTGTGTCTAGTGGCAGTTACGCCTCGTTGAACCTCGATTTATGTTGTGTTTCCTGTTAGTTTATATTGACATACGCGCTGGCTCCCTCTGTTTAACCCTTTTAGCGCGGGGACCTACTTTAAAAGTCAGAGTCTCACGTCTATATTTGTCAGATTCTGACCTCTGAAGTCGATCCCCGCACTGAAATAATACACAAATTATAAAAGCTCACAAAATGTTTTTGACGAGTTCGAACTCTCCATATTTAGGCCTACATGACGCATTATACATATGATTAGACATTGATAGCACTGGAGCACTTATTAATAACCAATTTAATAATTAAACCTCCTGCAACACTATGAGATTGATATAATGTTCCTTAGTGGCTATAAATATAATATCAATACAGACCTTTATATTATTCGGATTTGAACTTATTTTAGTGTCGGTGCAAGCGAGGATTCTAGTATATTTGGTGCAAGTAATACTCAATGCGTGCGAGAAATAAAATACAGTCTATTTTTAAATACACAAAAAGTATCGTTGTGTTGTGTAATAATTTACCACGACACACTTATTTCACCTCGGAAGTCCACTTCCATAGCATTCATTTCAGCACACAAAAGCGGACTTTAGTGGTGAAAGGGTTATAGCTATAGATCCGACATGGCACAACAGCATGACTGAAAGCTGTAACTGTCTACTCGAAAAGTAAATAGTCTTACGTTTTAGACTTGTGAGAGCACAACTAATGCTGCCGTGTAAAGCCAAAAGGCAATATCTGCTCACTTTACAAGTGAGCAGATACTGCCTTTTGTCTTGAATAGTCGCCTGGCGCAGTTTGAGATAATGATGATTTAGTGGCATTTGTGATTTTAATGTCAAATGTGACTCTGGATGTCCACGTTTGGAAACAGGTAAAACGAGAGTGATGATTACGAGTTGGATGTTTGGTCTACACCAGTTCATGTAAATGCCGCTGATATTAAATTATCACGAGCTCTTGAATATCGCTTGAAATAAAAACCTCGATCACCTCGATGCCTGCAAGGAAAATGAGGTTCACGCACATGACGTCACGTAACGGTATAAAACAAGCCTTTATTAATAAATTCGCGATATTTTCTCGTGTACAAATGCCCGGGTTTTACTGTGTATGTGAATGTCTGTGCGACATTCAAAGAGACGGTATTACCGGCGTGAGCTTGCTTGACCTTTTGTTTTATCCCGTGCCCGGCCAGTGCTAGTAGTTTGTGTTGTGTTCAGGGTTCATCCACCAATTGATGAAGATCATCATCAGTTTGATGGTGTGGGTTGAGTAACTATGACGTGTGGCTAGTGTGTGTGTGGAGTGAGCACGTACTAGTACTATTACATACAGTATTGTGGATGAGTCTGGGGTTGAGTGTCACGTTCTTATCACTGCTCGTAACCTCACGTGTACGTCCACGGATGGCGTGTACCGACTCTGAGGAGTAAACACGTGCTTATACTCTCATCTCAACATTCAATCAGGTTAGTAAACACCGCCCCGGCAAACGCGGATCCGATGTTGGATCAATGTTGTGCCAGCGTCTGCGACGCTGGCCCAACATTGATTCAACATCGGTTCTATGTCTCATGATGTACAGCAAGAAGTTAGAACGGATGACAACTCGTACAGCAGTAAACATGATGGTCAGGAGAGGTGCCCCACGGGTGCACACTGATATGTCTCTAACTATTTTTATCGGTTCGTCACATGTAACTTGAACATGCTAAATTATCGGTCTGATTGTGGTCACGCGTCATACTCGGTGTGCAGCACCTTTGGCTGTTTCTTTCAAAAACTACTAAAACAATACGAGCCTTTGTTACCATGGTGACGAGCGGGGATGTTGGTTGTGTGTCCGTCACGTTAGCCCTTTCAGCGCGGGGACTGTCTATTGACGTCAGAATCTGACGTCAATAGACGTCCAGGGCTCGAAATAATGCCATTCCTCTAGTCCGGTACTGCCAAAAAATGTGCAGGAATGGCAAAAAAATGTACTGTCCATTCCGATGAACTGGCAAATTTTAGGCCATCCTAGGACAATGGGCTTTTCTAAGAATGACAGTTTTTACTCAGGAATGGCAGTTACCTTTACTTGTCAGTCCTGTGAATTGGCTTGCCCCCAACGTTTAATTCCACCCCTGGACGTCTAAAGTCGCCATTCACCCAATGTTGTTTCAATGTTGGCCCATCGTCTTCGACGCTGGCCCAACATTGAAACAACATTGGATGAATTTCCCGTGTTTGCTTGCTGTTCACTGATATGGGGATACAGATCAGTGCGCTATATAACGTGATGTGCGGGGTTTTGTAAACGTCTAAGCAAAAAATTTAGATATATAAAGTTCTTGATTTTAGAAAATCTTTGGTTTTAGCAAAGAAGTTATATATGGTTTGAGTTTGTGCATTATGTGGTTGGTATGATAAATCAGCTCTCTTGAAGGGTGCCAGCCACACAATCTCCATATATAATGCACACAGATACTCCAGTCAAGTCTTATCGTCTCTGTGCATGTGAACTCACAAATCCAAACCAATATAGATGAAGGTCATTCATGCAGTCAAGTGTGAGATCGCTTCTCTTGAGGCATTTATCAAGACTAACGCTGGGGCGTTGTCGGCTGGACTTTTCTAGCGTTTGCCAATAAGCACTGATAAGGAGACCGTTGTCTAAGCTCTACTTGTATTGCACAGTTCAGTGCAAATCTAAATATTATGTCAACAAATGTTCAAATTACATCTGTACATTATTAACCAATTTTCTTTGATCCCATTTCAAACCATTTATTACGGCTGCCTGTGCTGATAAATATATTTAATTGTCAATGGAAAGAATAGTTCTAGACTCAGCGCGACTATAGTGGCTTTTTAATTTATTTTACTAGTCGACCATATCACTTTAATTTATTTTACTAGCCGACCATATCACTTTAATTAGCTCCCGCCGTCACCGTAGGTGAGACGGAGGGAGCTATGGATTCTACCTCCGGTTTTTTTGGCCTCTTCTTTTGCCTATAACTTTGTAAGAAAATAAGCTAGGATAACAATTTTTGGTATGTGGGTTACTTCCAGGTGGATAATGGACAGGTTAAAATATTTTTAATCTGAATTCAATACGCAAGGTCGCAGAGGAGAAAATGATGATGATACGGCGTTGGGCCGTCCGTAAACAATTCGTTTCCGGAGCATATCTCTGAAAGTACTTGTCCGATTGTCTTCAAATTTTACACACAACACCCCTAGGGGGTCTAGTTGTGCCTTTTGGGGTATTTTAACTTTGACCTACTTCTGGTTCAGAACTATGACCTATTCAGACGTTTTGACGCGCACTTCGTTTCCGGAGCAGATTTCGAAAAGTACTGGGCCGATGACAGTCATATTGCACATACATGTTCTCTAAGGTCCCTAGTTGTGCCTTTTCAGGTTTTTGGACCTTGAAGTTGACCCAGCACTTTGACCTGATTTATAACATCGGTAAATCCGACTGAAAAATTTTGCGGAATATCATGAAAACCGCTCAAGATAGCTACACCATTACTATAAAACAAATTGTGAGGTTTCAGGAGAGGATGCATCTTGAAAAATTTCAAGTCGATTAAATTAAAAATGGCCGCCTATCGGCCATTATTCACCTCGACAGGCCTGATATTGCGGAATATCATGAAAACCGCTCAAGATAGCTACACCATTAATATCAAATAAATTGTAAGGTTTCAGGAGAGGATGCATCTTGAAAAATTTCAAGTTGATAAAATTCAAAATGGCCGCCTATCGGCCATCATTCACCTCGACAGGCCTGATATTGTGGAATATTATGAAAACCGCTCAAGATATCTACACCATTACTATAAAACAAATTGTAAGGCTTCAGGAGAGGATGCATTTTGAAAAAATTCAACTCGTCCAAGTTCAAAATGGCCGCCAATCGGCTATTATTCACTTTCACATGGCCGTTTTTTGGTAAACCGTGCTAGATGGCTAGACCATTACTATAAAACAAAATGTGTGATTTCAGGAGAGGATGCATCTTGAAAAAATTCGACTCGATAAAATTCAAAATGGCCGCTTATCGGCCATTATTCACTTTCACATGGCCGTTATTTGGTCAACCGTGCTAGATGGCTAGACCATTACTATAAAACGAAATGTGAGATTTCAGATGAGGATGCATCTTGAAAGAAATTGACTTGATCAAATTTAAAATGGCCGCCTTTTCGGCCATTATTCATTTTCACATGGCTGATATTTGGTAAACCGTGCTAAATGTCTAGACCATTACCTGAAAACTATAAAACAAAGTGTGAGTTTTCGGGGGAGGATGCACCCTGAAAATTGTTAACTTACGAATTCAAAATGGCCGACAATCAGCATTATTTACCTCGATAGGCCTGATATCAGGTAAACCGTGCTAGATAGCTAGACCATTACTATAAAACAAAATGTGACGTTTCGGGAGAGGATGCCTTTTAAAAACTTTCGACTCAATCGAATTCAAAATGGCCGCCTATCGGCCACTATTTACTTTCACATTGCTGATATTTGGTAAACCGTGTTAGATAGCTGGACCATTACTATAAAACAAAATGTGAGATTACAAGAGAGGATGCATCTTGAAAAATTTTGACTTGATCAAATTCAAAATGGCCTCCTATCGGCCATTATTCACTTTCACATAGGCGATATTTGGTAAACCGTGCTAGATGGCTAGACCATTACTATAGAATGAAATGTGAGATTTCAGCTGAGGATGCATCTTGAAAAATTCTGACTCGATCAAATTCAAAATGGCCCCCTATCGGCCATTATTTACTTTCACATGCCCAATATTTTGCAAACTGTGTTAGATGCTAGTCCATTACTATAAAACAAAATTTGAGGTTTCGGGGGAGGATGCACCCTAAGTTTTTAACTAATTTATATTGAATTCAAAATTACCGTAGATCAGCTATTAGTTAACTCGATTGGCCTGATATCGGGTAAACCGTGCCAGATAGGTAGACCATTACTGGGATACTGATTGGGATCATTAATTTCAATGGAGGTTTGCAATCTCTGACAGACTGTCTAGTTCTTATCTTACTCTTAGACTGCGCTTCATGGACCTAGTTGTCTTGATTTTTGACCTAGACTAGGACTACATTAATAACCCTACACAAAATTGCTTAAATCAAATTCTAATTCGGAGCGGGAGCTCCTGGACTTATCGTCGGCTAGTAAAATAAACAAGACTACATATCACTTTAATTTATTTTACTAGCCGACCATATATCACTGCTATTGCGAATGACATGAGTGTTAAAACAGCAATATTTGCAAATATTCCGTCTTGAACAACCAGCACCAAACGGTTAAACAACCATGAGTGATTTTCAGCCACTTGAAGTTGTGGATCGCGGTAGCGAGACACAACTTCGAGTGGTTGAAAAATTAAATTATTTAATTTAACGCTTCAGGAGTTAAAATTGTATAGTCTAAATATAAAATATTTCATTTAATAATTTAATAATCCATCCATATTATTTGTGTCAGACTTATAGCCTACTAGTATTCCTAATCTAAACTGGCATTTTTTTTCACTATTAATGCGATGCCATATATACGTATGTATTACTCGAATGTGAATGGACAAACGAATAATTTTTGCATGCACTTTCTTGAATCGATTTGTCAGTATGTATAGAGTAATAGAATAATAAATTGATCTTTTGCAGAACTATCAAGTCAATACCACTTGTCATGTTCTAGGTCAATCTTATTAGTACCTGTATGTAGTTAAGTATACAACATGAATATAAAACTCTGTCATAAATATGAAGTAACGTCATTTCACCTGATATATCGCCGTCAACTAGTGAAGGCAGGATATGGGCTACTTCTAATTTATGGTCTTTTATCGTCTGATTATCTTCATTTGTCATGACCTGCCAACTGTAGCATGTAAATATTAATGCCGTACGTTTCTTGAACTGAGACTTCCTTATTTTTGCGAACCGATGTCAATTATTTATATGCAACCACTTGATTATGTCCTAGCAAACACGAGGCATTGAACCAATGATGTTTTGATGTTGGGCCGACGTCGAAGACGGCGGGTCAACATCAAAACAACATTGGTTTAACATCTCTTGTTTGCTGGGTATATTATTATAAATATACTAGTACATGTATATGTGTTACAGTGTATGTGTATCATGTGTATTAGATACATATAATTATTAGGTACTAAAATTGAATTTCTATAAATTCAACTCTTAGAAATATACTTTCTCCTTATAATTACTTAATACACAATTTGGAATAGAATCATTAAGTGATTGCATAGCCGGCAGTACCAACTCTCGCTTTCATATATGTTTTCAGACTAATTGAAAACACAATCTATGCTGTTTTAGGCAAAAACAAGATGTATGATGTGGCTTTGAACGTCTACATTAATGGGTGAAGCATAAGTAATATAAGGAAGGAGGTCCTACTTCATAGAGGTACTGTTTTCAGCGTGGCGCAACAACTGGTCACAACAGCCTGTGCTTGCAGCCTGTGCTTCACCACTGTCCAGCACTGGGTCAGTGCTGTGGCATTGGCGCATTATTGGCCCGGTGCTGGACCAGAATCCCGATCTCACTGCCGGGATATTGGGGACGGGGGCAGGAAATCTAAGTAGTTTATTGCATCCTGGCCGCCGTATAGTGGGTAACTGCCGCACAGGGTGAGACTGCAGCCAGTAGATTCTCATCTCAGCCCTGGCGATGGCACTGCCTAATTATGTCGGCTGTGCATTGTGCCAACGTTGTGGCGATGTGTACACTTGGGGAGACTGTATTTTCCCATCAACTGAAGTGTGGTTCAATGCAACGGCAAAAGGCAGTATCTGCTTACTTACAATAAGCAGATACTGCTTTTTGCCTTGTTCAACGCAGGCCTGGCATCTGATAGTTTGGCCCTGGTTTCCAACAACGTTGGTTGAGCAGTTTTTGTTGGTGGAGCGGTGATGCTCGATTCAAATCTACAGCTCTTCTTACGACATCTCTCCGCCCTGAATTACTTGACGTTAGACCTGCGACGTCCCTTATTGCAGGAGTTATATTCCTGGCGACCCATTAACTCTTTCATCACAGGGGGAGGTTAATTCCACCACCCACATGGCGCAAAATTAATGGTGACTCGTTAAAGGCAAAACGTCTACGTAACGTATCTAACCTTTTATCAGTGGTAGGTCTTTTTCATTGAATATATTTCCACCCTCATCAACAAAAACACGCTATCGAGTTAATTTTATACATGTTATTTCTGAGACTCGTGTGTTGGATACAACTAATTGAGATATACCCGCACCAGGCGCTCGACTCTATTGACCCTGGCACCGTAAAATACCCACTCAGCCTAACTGCGTCAGCCCAGAGCAAAAATAGTACCTCCCTAGAACAGCTTTCTTTATTAGCCGTTACGACACCGAGCTGGTTTTGTATTATCCATGGAAACCAAAGGGGTACTTTTCAATTTGAAATCATCATGCATGTCGAGCTGGCTATTTCCGTCTAATTTGAATACATATGTTATGGGTCTACGAACATTATAATTCTTTTAATTCCCTTCAGCGCGGGGACCGTTTTAGACATCAGAATTGGACGTCCTTGCACTGAAAGGGTTAAATGGCAATATTTTGTTTTCGAATGTGATATAAATATTACTGTATTAATTATCCCCTTAATTAAAAGATAATTATGAATGATAATATTAGGTAAATTCAGCTATCGAATGGTTAATATGTTCCCACTCCAATATGGAATAAATAGTGATAACACAGACATAAACTTTCATATTAATATTATTTACTGCATTTTGCTTCACTATATAAAGAACAAGCCAGTTCGTATGTAATAGAACTGAAACCTTGACAAACCTTGACGGATAGTCAGTTTTATTTAGCATAATAAGTATATACTACATCATCACCAGGCCAGTCATCACGCATTGTCGTTAACCCTTTCAAGCCTGAATTTACCATTGTCATCTTCATCCACTACAAGCCGCGAATTGCTGTCGCAATTCTCGACTTGTAGTGGATGAAGATGACTTGAAGTGGGTGAAAAATTGGAGAAAATTGCCATGTATTGTAAACCAGTTTCATGAAAATTTTCGTTCTAAAACCTTTCTTTGTAGGAAAATTAGGTCTGTTTTCAGGGATGTAAAATTATGCTTTAATGCATCATGAGGACTTAAAGGGTTAAACAAGCTTTCGTGTAGGCTGACTGCTTACAGTGTATTCCCCTCTTTCCGTCTTCGTCCATTTGTGTTATTTAAATGGCAACATCATCAACATTACATTACAACCACTAGGGAATATGTTCGATATCATTATAATCATTCCGGTATTAAATTATGACGATTGCGAAGCAGAAATCATAAAATGTCTGTTTGGGGTCTATATATATGTGTGTTTGTGTGGTGGCTATCGAAAGGCCATTTCCACTAATTCTTTCTTCAGAGTATTGTAAATATTTTGTAAACTAGAAACGTAGCATATCAACCAGAAACGAAAGTAACTTTTCTAATAATTAACCCTTTGACTTCCAGGCCGGGGTGCATGCCAGGATTCAGATATACTGGTGTAGGAGTTCTATTTTTCGTCATTTGAAGCTGGAATTGCTAACGCAATTTCCAGCTTCAAATGACGAAAAATACATAAAAGTAGTATATATTTGACGAAAATTTGTGTCATTTTATGGTTACGTTCATTGACGAATGACGACGGAAATTTCCGTCATGTATGGTAGGGAAAAGGTTAAATGCGTTGTTGCTGGTGTTACTACGGGTCAAGTTTAGATACATCGTAGGCTTCTCGACCAATCCGAAGCCTACGATCAGTTCTTGCTACGATACATCGTAACTTGTACGATAATACGGCCTTCAGCCATCCTCATTATATTATTGTACATTGTATAACTGCAGTAATCTTACTTGTAATATTACTTGTAAATTCCTCCTGGCAACTCAACTTTAATACGGTCATTTCATGGACGACTGAAATAAACACGTCTGTTGTTCGTTCACGGGGCCACGACCGTATAATAGGTGCCGCACCGTGAACGTGCTGATAGTACAACTTAAAGCTCCACGTGTTTGACCGTCACTGTCATTAACCCTTTCAGTGCGGGGATCGGCTTTAGACGTCAGAATCTGACGTCTCTAGACGTCAGATTCTGACGTCTAAAGTCAATCCCCGCGCTGATAGAGTAAGAGTAAAATATTTATAGTGGTCGTAGACCCATAACATAGTATTCAAATAAAGCGGGAAGAGCTAACTAAGACATTGATGATGATTTCAAATTGAAAAAAACCTTTGGTCTCCATGGTTTATACAAATATATTTCAGAGTTGTAAGCCTTAAAGGGTTAAGATATATCGTTTTTTGTTGGGCCAACAAATACATTCTGCACAGCATCAGCGTGTAGATCTACATTGTATATGTTGTCGCATTTACTTATGGAGCCACTTCAACATGTAGTATAAACATTCTTCAAAACGTGTTTGTTGGTTTTATCAGGGAATCTCAATAGTCCCTATAGATTCCTTGGTTTTATGTACTCCGTCGAGTCACTAATGTTTTTCTGTCGTGCTCTACATTCTTGGACGAAATTAAGACAAGAATCGATCTTTGTAATTCCATGCCCACAGTACTGTGTACCTTATTTTTCGAAAATTTAGAAAACTGATAACATTGAGATCCGTGCACGGAAACATTGAAACCACAAGATTCAGGTTTAATTATTTTTGTTAGCGTCCATTAACCCTTAGGACACTGAGCTAAGAAATTTAAATTTTCAGCCACTTGGAAGTTGTGTCTCGCTACCGCGATCCACAACTTCAAGTGACTGAAAAATTGTGTTACTTGTGAAATTTAAGTCCCAACACAAAGGAAATCAGTGTTTCAAGATTGAAAGCATATTTACTTTTTAACAACTGGTTATCAGGGATTATACAGTTTCTAATAAAACGCAGAATGTCTACTGTAGTCGACATCAGTGTTCTAAGGGTTAATTTGGAATGACTTAGCTCGAGACAAAGGATAGCAGGTGAGGTTGTGGTTGCGTACACTCTGTGCTTCTTCAAAGTGTACGCCTGCAAAGTAAACCCCTTATGTCAAAATGATTGTTAATTCAATGCTGGCCCAGCTTGGGACAAACATTCAGTATATACTTTGTTCAAAAATATTGAACCCTGACATTGAATCCACATTTGACAAACTATTGCCTCCTAATTCGCAGGAATGGTGTAATGTTTTTCTAGAGTTGACGTCAGATTCTTACGTCTAAAGTCGTCCCCGCACTGCGATGGTTAATGTATTAACCAAATGTTCAGCCTGTGTTTTAAAATTGATTTTCAAACTATTTTGACACGATCTATAATTTCATAAAGACATGTTATAAGCAAACATCACTACAGACAGTATATTGTTTTGAATTTAGTATATGACGTAAATTGTATATTAGTATTAATAATTAATGTGATTTATGTGAAGCGCATAGAAATGAAAATATGACACCAATATTAACAATAATAATAATAATAAAAGTTCTGTAAGTGAAAGTGTACCTCCTACCAAGCAAACGCCAGACATTGTCTCAATTTTGGCTAAATGTCGCTTTGCCACCGTGTAGTCCTACGAGGCTGGCCCAGCGTTAAACCAGTATTGAGTCAATGTCTTTTTGTTTCTGGGATTAACCCAGCAGACGCAAGACGTTCACCCAATGTTGTTTCGATGTTGGGCCAATGTCCTCGACGTTGACTCAACATTAAAACAACATTGGTTGAACGTCTCGTGTTTACTGGATAGTAAAACCCATCAACAAAGAGGGATTGTGGCGCGGCCATAATGCGAATAACACACAGCCACGTGGACACATTCAGCCAATGTTGTCTCAATAATGGCTCACCGTCTACTACGCTGGGCCAACCTTGAGCCAACATTGGTTGAATGTGTGGTTTTACCTGGAGATTACACACAGACGGATCGATGTGTTCGGCCCGGCGTGTCCACAGCACAGTATCTGTGTCAATATTTGCCCTCGTGCGGCACTCACTGCTGATTTAATGTTGGAACAGCGTCACAGACGCTGGCCCAACATTAAATCAGCAGTGAGTAAACGCCTCGTGTTTGCTGGGTATGTTAGTCACCTCACCTGGCAGCAAAGTTTATCGTATTTCCACGTTTTTTGCCAATACTCCTTTTAGACATTCCACTGGATGGGCCGAGTCTAAATGCCACCCCCCCCCCCCCGATCCCTAGGTGGCCTAAATTTCATCTTTCTCATTGGTCAATAACTTACTGACTACCAATCAGGGGGCTGTGATCTGGGTCACAAGCGCCCCACCAGCTCTACATGGAATGTGTGGCCGCAATAATGCGCAATACCTCAACCATTGTCTGAATTGTTTAGCACGTAATATATATTATTATAATAAATATATGAATTATTGTTACACGGGATTGACACTGATTATATCTGCGTTCGAATTGTTATTATTTTGCTTGTGTGTGATTTGACCTGATTATATTTGGCAGACGATAGTTTTAAAGTGCTCATCAGAATAGGTCCATCTATTTCCAAGAATATTATTAAATTTATTTACGGCGACAAGTGAAAGAAAAAAGACCGGTTCTTAGAAAGTTATTAGTCTACAATTTTATTTTCACTGATTTTTTCCGAGAAGAAAGAAATACTTCTCGTGTTTTTGTTATTAACGATTTGCTACTATACTGATATATTTAATAAGATGAACTGTATTGTACATGTAGTTTATACAACAATAAGACAGATTTTGTTGGACGGACTTTGTGTATGTCCTTGTAGTATCGGCGGTGTATAAACGTTATTTAAAGTATAATGCCCATCGTGAAACTACGTCTGAATATGATAACAGCTATACGCATATAATAATACGCGTTGTTAGCTCCCGCCGTCACCGTAGGTGAGACGAAGGGAGCTATGGATTCTACCTCCGTTTTTTTTTGGCCTCTTCTTTTACCTATAACTTTGTAAGAAAATAAGCTAGGATAACAATTTTTGGTATGTGGGTTACTTCCAGGTGGCTAATGGACAGGTTAAAATATTTTTAATCTGAATTCAATACGGAAGGTTGCAGAGGAGAAAATGATGATGTGACGGCGTTGGGCCGTTGGGCCGTTGGGCCGTCCGTAAACAATTCGTTTCCGGAGCATATCTCTGAAAGTACTTGTCCGATTGTCTTTAAGTTTTACACACAACACCCCTAGGGGGTCTAGTTGTGCCTTTTGGGGTATTTGAACTTTGACCTACTTCTGGTTCAGAACTATGACCTATTTAGACGTTTTGACGCGCACTTCGTTTCCGGAGCAGATCTCGAAAAGTACTGGGCCGATGACAGTCATATTGCACATACATGTTCTCTAAGGTCCATAGTTGTGCCTTTTCAGGTTTTTGGACCTTGACCTTGAAGTTGACCCAGCACTTTGACCTAATTTATAACATCGGTAAATCCGACTGAAAGATTTTGCGGAATATCATGAAAACCGCTCAAGATAGCTACACCATTACTATAAAACAAATTGTGAGGTTTCAGGAGAGGATGCATCTTGAAAAATTTCAAGTCGATAAAATTAAAAATGGCCGCCTATCGGCCATTATTCACCTCGACAGGCCTGATATTGCGGAATATCATGAAAACCGCTCAAGATAGCTACACCATTAATATCAAATAAATTGTAAGGTTTCAGGAGAGGATGCATCTTGAAAAATTTGAAGTTGTTAAAATTCAAAATGGCCGCCTATCAGCCATTATTCACCTCGACAGGCCTGATATTGTGGAATATCATGAAAACCGCTCAAGATATCTACACCATTACTATAAAACAAATTGTAAGGCTTCAGGAGAGGATGCATTTTGAAAAAAATCAACTCGTCCAAGTTCAAAATGGCCGCCAATCGGCCATTATTCACTTTCACATGGCCGTTATTTGGTAAACCGTGCTAGATGGCTAGACCATTACTATAAAACAAAATGTGTGATTTCAGGAGAGGATGCATCTTGAAAAAATTCGACTTGAGAAAATTCAAAATGGCCGCTTATCGGCCATTATTCACTTTCACATGGCCGTTATTTGGTCAACCGTGCTAGATGGCTAGACCATTACTGTGAAACAAAATGTGAGATTTCAGATGAGGATGCATCTTGAAAAAATTTCACTTGATCAAATTTAAAATGGCCGCCTTTTCGACCATTATTCATTTTCATATGGCTGATATTTGGTAAACCGTGCTAGATGGCTAGACCATTACCTGATTACTATAAAACAAAGTGTGAGTTTTCCGGGAGAGGATGCACCCTGAAATTTTTTTAATTTACGAATTCAAAATGGCCGACAATCAGCATTATTTACCTCGATAGGCCTGATATCAGGTAAACCGTGCTAGATAGCTAGACCATTACTATAAAACAAAATGTGACGTTTCGAGAGAGGATGCCTTTTAAAAACTTTCGACTCAGTCGAATTCAAAATGGCCGCCTATCGGCCACTATTTACTTTCACATTGCTGATATTTGGTAAACCTTGTTAGATAGCTGGACCATTACTATAAAACTAAATGTGAGATTACAAGAGAGGATGCATCTTGAAAAAAATTGACCCGATCAAATTCAAAATGGCCGCCTATCGGCCATCATTCACTTTCACATAGCCGGTTTTTGGTAACCGTGCTAGATGGCTAGACCATTACTATAAAACAAAATGTGAGATTTCAGGAGAGGATGCATCTTGAAAATTTTTGACTTGATCAAATTCAAAATGGCCCCCTATCGGCCATTATTTATTTTCACATGCCGAATATTTTGCAAACTGTGTTAGATGTTAGTCCATTACTATAAAACAAAATTTGAGGTTTCGGGGGAGAATGCACCCTAAGTTTTTAACTAATTTATATCGAATTCAAAATGACCGTAAATCAGCTATTAGTTAACTCGATTGGCCTGATATCGGGTAAACCGTGCCAGATAGGTAGACCATTACTGGGATACTGATTAGGATCATTAATTTCAATAGAGGTTTGCAATCTCTGACAGACTGTCTAGTTCTTATCTTACTCTTAGACTGGGCTTCTTAGACCTAGTTGTCTTGCGTCTTGATTTTTGACCTATACTAGGACTACATTATTAACCCTATACAAAATTGCCTAAATCAAATTCTAATTCGGAGCGGGAGCTCCTGGACTTATGTAGTCTTGTTATTCTGGTATTAGTCAGGTGGTGGTATCTGTGTGTGTGAAGGGGGGGGGGGGGTGTTGGGTATGGCCGCATCATGTTTTCAACTTTTACGCCAGATATTCAATTTGAATTTTCACCCACTTGAAGTTGTGTCTCGCTGACGCGATCCACAACTTCAAGTGAGTGAAAATTATTCAGATTTGACAAAATGGTGGTCAACAAATTTCAAATTTTGCTGATTATTGTCGCTTTTTATCTTTAATATGGTGAAAAGCTGATATGTAATGTGCTAATAAAAAACGTAAAAAACGAATATGGACGACACCGGCGGCTTGAGGGTTAAGTATTTCCAGAATTTAGCCCATAGTTGGCCCACGTTTGTTCGCCGTGTCTATTCTACGGTGATTTCGTGTGAAGGAATCCGGACTTCTTGGTATTGTTTTCAGCCGGACCTCGCTCTGCAACGGAACTCCCCACTTGACACGACACGGAGAAATCTGTTTTCGCATATGTTACGTCACCACAGATGCTGCGAACCCATAAACAGAAATTGATGGCCAAAGAAAGTCTGAATCAATTGTAGTAGACGAGTGGACGTGTTTTTCGGAAGTTTTTATCATTATCGGTAATACATGGCCGTGTTCTAGTTCACTGTTGGTATCTAGTATGCACTATATGTTCATCCAACTTTCCTGTAATTTTGGGCCAGGGTAATTGACGATTGGCCAACATCATGGCAGATGCGGGTGACTGTTTCGTGTTTGCTGGGTAGTCGTTTTAAAGGAAACAGGAAGTGTTGGTGGTTTATTGGGAAGAGTCTGTGTAGACTGTTGGGTACATAGCCACACATCATTCTATGTGGTATACCACGGGGGTCTTAACCCTTTCACCACTGAAGCCCGTTATTATGTGCTGAATGCCATAGCATTCAGCACATAAAAACGGGCTTCAGGGTTAAACCTTAAAGCGCTGAAATATATTTTATTGAACCCAAGATATCAAGTTTTTTTAAATTTTAAATCATCATAAATGCCTCAGTTAGCTCTTTCCACTTCATTTGAATACCTATATTATGGTTCTACGACCAGTATGAATATTTTACTCTTTCAGTGCTGGGATCGACTTTAGACGTCAGATTCTGACCTCTAAAGTCGGTTCCCGTACTGAAAGGGTAATGTATTACCCACCTGTTTAACCTGTGTTTCAAAATATTTTTTAAAGCCATTTTGACCCGATCTATAGTCACGGAGCGATCGCGGTGGCGATTCAGGACTTTTCTCAAAATCACCCTGTAGTAGTATACTGGTATAGTCGTTGGTAGATATAAGTAAAGTTTTGTTTGACTGTTGGGGTACAGGGGTGGAGCAGTTAGTTCGGCGAGTACATGAGCCACATAAATAGTACCCTGTATAGTATACGGTATGTGGTGAGCTACATCTACCTATATAGAACAAGGAACGTAGATCCAATGCTGGCCCAACATTAAACCAGCATTGGCTCAACGTCCCGTCTTTGCTGGCTATGCACCTGTTCGTAACGTCACATAACTCATGACCACCACCAACCACTCCAGTCACTAACAGTGTCACGACAATATCCCTTGCTAACTCCAAACAATGTACCAATGTTGATTTAAAGCTGGGCCAGCGTCCACGACGCTGGCCCAGCTTTAAATCAACATTGGTCATCGGTTTACCAGTCCACCGTTATGACCTTGTCGTGATTGTCGGCCGTATTAAACACAGCTATAACGTCACGCGAAGACAGATGACAGTAGCTGGTTATTGGGAAAGAGAGATGTTACTTCTGTTTGCCTTTACTTTACGCGGTACAACAGTAGTATCATGGATATAGTAGTATATTGTATGTGAGCGTATAAGTGAATCCATTGAGAAGGGAAGATGTCCACTGACCTTGACAAACTCATCAATCATTGTACTCGAACTCGCCGAAGATCATGATGATAATTCAGAAACGTGCAAGTTAAACGATCGTTTGCTTTATCAATGGCCTTGATTGTTGAGAATGGTGTGAATTTAGATAAAATCTGTTGTGTCGTACTATATGATTCATATTACTTATATTATAGTATACTTAAGTTAGTTATTTAGTTAGTTAGTTAGTTAGTTAGTTAATTAGTTAGTTAGTTAGTTAGTTAGTTAGTTAGTTAGTTAGTTAGTTACTTAGTTACTTAGTTACTTAGTTACTTACTTAGTTAGTTAGTTAGTTAGCTGGATAGTTAACCTTTCCAGCGCGGGGATCGAATTTAGACGTCGACGTCCCAGCGCTGGAAAGGTAAAATATTTATAATGACCATAGACCCATAATCTCATCCTGTCATTGGCAGATGTAGTCCAGTGATAACGAATACATCTGAAGACTACAGGATGCTTAAATCTGGGTATTCAAATGAAACAGAAAGAGCTAACTAAGACATTTATGATGATTTTTTGTCTCTTGGTTTAGATAAAATAAAGTTATTTTATATATATTGAGGGTTAAGTATGTGTACATGTATGATAAGGCAAGAGTGGTACCCGCTTATGGTGCCAATGTCAATTGTACACAACAAGCTTTGTCAAGAGCTCATCACCTCTTTTGTCAACCCTAGAGGAGTCATCTAATTAATTACAGGATACCCTTCAATTACACTGTCCCTTACGCGTTCATTAGAACTGTGACCTTGTGTACTGTCCAATCCGTATTTATTGGGGTGCGGGGGGGGGGGGGGGATGGGGTTGTAGCCAACGGAAAGCGTTGACAGAATCCACAACATGGCTTGCATTGTGCTCAGCTGGGTGGGTGAATGAGTTATTTCACGATGTTAGAATCGACATGAAAATATTTGGGAAACTTATAATCGCCTGATATCGCCCCGTCGGCAAGGAAAGGGTGTATCTGCCACTTTGTAAAGTGACTGATACACCCTTTCGACCGCCTTTAGACGTCATAATCTGACCTCTATAGACGTCAGATTATGACGTCTAAAGACGGTCCCCTCACTGAAAGAATTTGAAAAATTATAATGGCTGTAGCTCAGGTATTCAAATAAAGCGGGGTGGGATAACTAAGACATTTATGATGATTTCAAATTGAAAAAACCCTTTGATCTCTATGGTTTCACAAATATATTTCAGCGTTGTATAAGGGTTAACTAGGTAGTCTATTTATCAATTAAGATGTCTCAGATAAGCCCACAGTGAAACGTGGCTGAGAAATGAGCTTAGGATGGCGGCATCCATCTCTATAGAAGTCATTAGCTTGATCTTGGTATACTGTGGCAAGGATTGAGTAAAGTAGAAATTATTTCTCCACTGATTGCTCATGTAGATTACGGGGATTTCTAGAGAACGTAGATAAACATGATAAATGGCATGTCCTTTCTTAACACCGGGGATACTGTAGCCTATTATACTGCCGTGCAAAGCCGAAAGGCAGTATCTGTTTTAAGCAGATACTGCCTTTTGGCTTTGCAGAGCAGTATAGGCCAAACTGTACCACGTACTTCCAGTGGATATTAGTAATCATAATGATATTCGACAACATTACAAGCGTTCAGCTTAAACGAAAAAGTGTGTATTTTAGCATTCTGAACTGTGATGACATTCATTCACAGCTCATGTAGGAACTATAATGTCCCTCACAATGCTGTAATATTTATGTATAAACCATGGAAACCGAAGGTTTTTTTATTTAAAAAATATCATAACTATATCAATATGTTGAAGATAAAATGTGACATCAACCAGCAAGATTTGAAAAGAGTTGACCTCCATTTTGTCAAATCTGAATAATTTTCACTCACTTGAAGTTGTGGATCGCGTCAGCGAGACACACCTTCAAGTGGGTGAAAATTTAGATTGAATAACAAGAATATGTTAACCATCTTGCAGTTACCTATGTAATGTGTCTACGGCCATATAATTTATTCAATTCTTTTCGTGCGGGGACCGTCTTTAGACGTCATCTACAGACGTCAGATTATGACGTCCAAAGACGGTCCCCGCGCTAAAAGGGATATAGTATCAAGTACTATTTTCTCCGAACATTTTACTCACACGATAATCAAGGCTGTTACACTGTACTTTTCCAGTTGTATTACATCATAAAGATGAACGCTGTTACACTGTACTTTTCCAGTTGTATTACATCATAAAGATGAACGCTGTTACACTGTACTTTTCCAGTTGTATTACATCATAAAGATGAACGCTGTTACACTGTACTTTTCCAGTTGTATTACATCATAAAGATGAACGCTGTTACACTGTACTTTTCCAGTTGTATTACATCATAAAGATGAACGCTGTTACGGCTGTACTTTTCCAGTTGTATTACATCATAAAGATGAACGCTGTTACGCTGTACTTTTCCAGTTGTTTTACATCATAAAGATGAACGCTGTTACGCTGTACTTTTCCAGTTGTATTACATCATAAAGATGAACGCTGTTACGCTGTACTTTTCCAGTTGTATTACATCATAAAGATGAACGCTGTTACGCTGTACTTTTCCAGTTGTATTACATCATAAAGATGAACGCTGTTACGGCTGTACTTTTCCAGTTGTATTACATCATAAAGATGAACGCGGTTACGCTGTACTTTTCCAGTTGTATTACATCATAAAGATGAACGCTGTTACGCTGTACTTTTCCAGTTGTATTACATCATAAAGATGAACGCTGTTACGCTGTACTTTTCCAGTTGTATTACATCATAAAGATGAACGCGGTTACGCTGTACTTTTCCAGTTGTATCACATCATAAAGATGAACGCTGTTGCGGCTGCACTTTTCCAGTTGTATTACATCATAAAGATGAACGACGTTACGGCTGCACTTTTCCAGTGGTATTGCATCATAAAGATGGTGTCTACATACCGGTCAGGTTAGGGGTTATCTACCTCCACCACTTACTTAGTCCACGTTATATCACAAAAACAAACTTATCCCGCATACAATCTGCCTAGATATTTACTGTGTTTACTATAAACAGTAGACATTTATTGAGACTTATGGCTTCGTGTTAGATAACATTCCCTTTTGTTACTCAGTGGACTTGTTTTGTTTTGAGACGTGAGTAATATTAATAACCCGCCAAGCTCATCTTCCCTATAGCAAGGCTTGACTCCGCGAGGAGTCAAGCCTTGCTATAGGGAAGATGGCTAAGCCCGACTATAGTCGTTTTTATTCCGTTTTATTACCAGATTAAATCCGTTATCATGGTTACGATTGTTATTGGGAACGAAATGTGTGTTTAAACATCAAGATTTGCGAAGTTTTAGTTTCAAATTTACAATATATGTTATCAGTATTTTCCACCCACTTGAAGTTGTGGGTCGCTGGAAGTGATGAGGTCGGAAAGCGTTCTGGCTTTTATGACAGATTTTATTTTTTGACAAAGTTCTTGCTGTGAGACTCTAGATCTGTGCTGTGACTAATAATAGTGAGTCTTTTATCGCACTTGAAGTGTCAACCCTTTAACCGCCAAATTATTCAATTTGAATTTTCACCCACTTGAAGTTGTGTCTCGCTGCCGCGATCCACAACTTCCAAGTGAGTGAAAATTATTCAGATTTGACAAAAGAGAGGTGAACTATTTTTCAATCGCGCTGATTGGCGTCACGTTTTATTTTCATCATGTTTCACAGCTGATATGCAATGTGTTTAATAAAAATATAAAAAACCGCATATAATCGGTACCGGCACTTGGAATTGTTAAGCCATTAATTTAGTACGTACATCCCACTCTTCTCCGCTTTGATGGTTTACCCTGGGTGGGGTGCATGTGGTTGCCCACTACATCCACAAATCAATCGACCCAGCATTAACCCAATGCTGTTTACCTGTTGTTCTCTACGTGTTTGGGGAGAAAACGATGACTCACTGAAGCGGTCTATACTAATTTTGTTTAATAGGTTTAATAATAATATGAGCGTTGTAGTTTTAAAACATACGATTTTGTGATGACCTAAGTTGATTAAATCAGTACAGTGTAGTAGACTACTGCCAGGGTTGTTATATCCTCGAGTACCGGGGTATACTATAACTCATTCATAAAATCATTCATTATTACGACCGCATTTAATGTGATAGAAATTGATATTACTATATATGCATTTAATTAGTTATTTGAATCGCACGGAATCGAGTGTTTCAAGAAAGGTGTATCTATAAAATTGATGGAATGTAGCTAAGGTAATCAGTCTGTGAAATGGTTATAACTATGCATACTGAGAAAAACATCTATAATTATTTTCAGGAAGGAAGGGAATGTAACACAACATCACCATCTATTTTGGGGGGCAGAAGATTGAATGCATTTAACAAAATTTCCCATCTTGGCCTTACATTAAGTAGTAGAGGTAATTTTGCACTGTAAACTTAGCAGATTTCGTTTTAAGAGCTATGTATAAGCTGTTTAGCAATATTCATGCATTATATCAAGAATGTATTAACAAATTCTTGATTATATGCACCACAAACCTTTTCCTTTTTACATTATTTGATAAATTAATGATGGCGGTTTTATGGGCAAGCATAATACGCTAGTCTATAATATAAACTCAAGACATACTATAGTCAATCGATACATAGTATAACTAAGCCCAGCTACCAATATTCATTTTCTTTAATTTGATACAAAAAATCACAATCTACCTGTTGTACGTGGTAAATGGTTTCAACCTAAACCTTATAAATGAACGTTTATGTAGCACATGTGGAGTTTTAGGAGACTAATAGCATTTTCTTTTCCAATGCACTTACCACCGAGATTTACATTTAAACTTTATTGCACGGTATTATTGGGAAAGACCATCAATGCAAAAATATGTAGAGTTAATGTCATCCAAGCGTAAAGTAGTAATCTAAAACCTTGCTGCTTTTGTACATAATGGATTGCGAAGAGAAAATATTTAATGTTATTTAGACGCGTAAAGTAATAGTACTGTAATAGTAAAATAACCTCGAATCTATTACGCAGCAAACTCAAGACTTCGACCCTTTTCTGTTTTAATGTTGGGCCCATCGTCGCAGACGCTTGACGTTGTAAACAGTGGGCCCACATCTGCTGGCATGTTCCATAGACCGCTGACAGTCCGTCGCAGCTATTTGTGAATCACCACACTAACCACACACTTTATTTTTCGTTGTGAATAATTTTTAACGCGTTTTTTCACAGTTGTCACTAGTTTGTCATTCCTGCATATTACCATGATTGCGAACATCTGTCTCCACCTAAACGTAGACGTGTTGTAATTTACGGCAAATAATATAGATCATTCACGTGTCTAGCTTATTATAGTAACATCTATTATACCCATTTACTTGCTGTTGCAAAAAATATTTTTTTACTTTATTTTTGTTGCTTTAGTTCAGATCTCTTTAAGATATATGTACCATCAATGTAGGGGAAAACAAGTCTTAAGATCTCGTTTTTGCTACTTTATGTATTGATAAAATGATAATAATGAAATAATAATAAAATGTAATAATATGTTTGCTATTTTGTGAGATATGCGCTTTAGAATCACTTGAGATAAAGCGCAATAGTAATGCCTTCAATAATAATAATATTGCCATGGTATGTGGCTACCTCAAGTGTTAGATTATATTATTTAAAAGTTGAAATTAGCATACAGTCGTTGGTTAACTTTATTTGCAGCAACAGTGTTTTTCTTCAACAACAGTTATATTCAAACGGTGCTCAGTGGTTCAAAATACACTGACTTTTAAATACTTTCTTCACCGTCTGCGACGTTGTACCAACGTTAACAAACATTGATTCAACTTCTTGTGTCTGTTGGGACGTTTCGTGAGACACGAGCGAGAACTGCAGGACATGTAATCATCATCTTAGTGTGCAGTGAGCAAAATCGATATATCGCATAATGGTAATTATCTTGAAATATTCCCAAATTAATATGAAGCGACATGCCATTTTAACATTAGCTCCAATCATTTATTCAGACACGCTGAGTAACAAAGCTGGGACGCTAGTACAGCCCTATAGGCCTATCATGTATATCAACATCAATTAGTAAAATCATTCAATACATTTCTTCTGATCTCAACGAAAATGACATTCAGAAACGATACCTGATTATTAGTTGGTTCGAGGAAGGTTTTCAAAACTTAAAAAGCTATTTATGTATTGGTTTTATTTCAAAAGAGCATGAAATATCGAAACGATATTTTATTTTGTTGTATAGATAGTAGCCCTCTTAACACCTAGATATTTGTCCACTTTTTCATTTCAAGTGAACAAAATAGGTTGATTTTAACAAATACTCAAATTGGAACATCCTTATATTTCCACTGATGTCTCAATCGAGCACTGGTGTCGACATGGTATGTAGAATTGTAATCGCCAGAGCGCTGATGTCGACATGGTATGTGGAAGGTTAACACCTAGAGCACTGATGTCGACATAGTATGTGGAAGGTTAACACCTAGAGCACTGATGTCGACATTGTATGTGGAAGGTTAACACATAAAAGCTAGAACACTGATGTCGGCATTGTATGTGGAAGGTTAACTTAAACACTTAGAGCACTGATGTCGACATTGTATGTGGAAGGTTAACTTAAACACCTAGAGCGCTGATGTCGACATGATATGTGGAAGGTTAACACCTAGAGCACTGATGTCGACATGGTATGTGGAAGGTTAACACCTAGAGCACTGATGTCGACATTGTATGTGGAAGGTTAACACATAAAAGTTAGAACACTGATGTCGGCATTGTATGTGGAAAGTTAACTTAAACACCTAGAGCACTGATGTCGGCATTGTATGTGGAAGGTTAACTTAAACACCTAGAGCACTGATGTCGACATGGTATGTGGAAGGTTAACTTAAACACCTAGAGCACTGATGTCGGCATTGTATGTGGAAGGTTAACTTGAACACCTAGAGCACTGATGTCGACATGGTATGTGGAAGGTTAACTTAAACACCTAGAGCACTGATGTCGACATTGTATGTGGAAGGTTAACTTGAACACCTAGAGCACTGTCGATATGGTATGCTAGAGGGTTGACCCTTAGAGCTCTAATATCAACTACAATGATACCTGGTTGTTTGCTTCCACACTTGTGTACCTAGTTTTTTTTAATTGAAATATTACCCAAATCTCTTGCACATATATATTTTTCTTAGATTATAAAATTCCAAATCATTTCTTAACCACGTGAACTTGTCGATCCACAACCTCATTTCATTTAAAAACGGATTTGCTACCGCAGAACTCCAGTCCTGAGGTAATATAGGTAAAATCTAGACGCAGATTGTGTAACCCTGCAAACAGTGGGTTTTTCGCAGACTGGCTTTTCCAATGAGTAATTAGCGTGTAGAGCGTGCACTACCCGGTCTAGCACAGGGATGTTTGCATGTTCACACACCATCTATTAAAGGTGGCACTCAAATGAGAAACCCAAACTCCATCACTGCATTAGAAATCAGGCTAATTACACAGTCGCTTGTTGTTACATGGTTCGGCTCCGGTGATCGGGATGGCGGTGGTGCGGGTATATCGCCTGATGGTTGGTATGGCTATAATATAGAAGACCTAACCTGAAGTTTAGTACACTCTGTAATTATTGCAGTTATGACGCAATGTGTAGTTCAGGAAACATTTCACTCTGTACAAGGTTATAAATAATTGTGCACATTGATTGTTTGATATATTATGTATTAAGACTACAATATCTCGGGAAGTTTACAATCACTTTCCTGATTCAATGGTTGAACGATGATGTCAGTGGGTGTCACCAAGGAAAATAGAATCCTTGGTGTCACTCGCTCACCACTGAGAAATAATCCATTGGTGCATTAGCTATGTACACCAACAATAAATCACGATTCAATAATTCAAGGACTGTGAATACTAGTAATAGTATTCTACTTCAGTTGTTGGTTGTATATGTGAATAGTAGTATCAGGGAATAATTTGTCTGGTGTAGCGGTGCAGTTTGCTACGCAATTTTGGGCAAATGCTACACAATAATATGTTGGTGTAGCAGTTCTTCGTATGGAGAATAGTAGCTTGACACATGCCAGTATGCTAAACTGCTACACAATTTTTCTGAAGCAAATTATTCCCTGAGTATACGTTTTACTGTGGGTTGGGTTTTTTTGGGGGGTGGGGGGTGGTGGGGGGATACACAGTGAGAGTAGAGACTGAGGTGTTTTCTGTGTAGCCCGTCCTATTAAATCTGAGGTATAATATTATTCTCTCCTGGTCGTATTCAAAGTGTGTCAGAAGCCCTCCATACTCAGCAAACACGAGACGTTGGCCCTATGTTGGCTTAATGTTGCCCTTCGACGCTAGCCCAACATTAACCCAACATTGGGCCAACGTCTCGTGTTTTCTGGGTACAGCTACTATGAGGGGTATTGTTGTGTTGCATAATAACAGTGCCAGCAGCTGTTTGGCAACTGCTGATGTACACGGCCAATTATGATTGATGAGCTTGGCACAGATTGTGGTGGTCTCCCTCCAACTCAAGAACTGCAACAGTTTTTTACGTCAACAACAAAACACGACAGGCGAGCGAATTTAATGAAATGTCAAGTACTTTGTGAGCTCTTTGTTAGACAAGTTTTCACCGTTTTGTACATTTTTCTCAGCACAGCTGGTTCTTACCACTCTACGTTTAGTTCATTGACATGGCATTATTCAATCAGGTGACAAGCGATTGCCTTTGCCAGTAAAGGGTTGTAAGTGCCACTTTACAGAGTGGTAGATACGACTCTTTACCCTTTAACCGCCGGTGCCGCATATATTCGGGTTTTCATTTTTTATTAGCACATTAAGTGTCTGTTTTTAAACATGTTAAAGATAATTTATCTTTAACATCAATCAGCAATATTTGAAAACAGTTGACCTCTATTTTGTCAAATCTGAATAATTTTCACTCACTTGAAGTTGTGGATCGCGTGAGCGAGACACAACTTCAAGTGGGTGAAAATTCAGATTGAATAATTTGGCGGTTAAAGGGTTAATAGCGAAGTGACGATAGTGAATACATAGTGATTTTTGACGTGTTAATTCAGTGATTTTCGCTGATTACGCGAAAAGGTGATCGATTAAAAAACGCAACCTGGTCATTTTAGGTTATTCGGTACTCGACTACTTTTATAGTATTCCAGTGCTATGTTGTATTCAGTATACCATTACTGTACAGTCAGGTAAATGATTATTGCGAACTGCTGGTCAAAGTGCCTACGTTAACTTGGATTTCTTTTCAAATTTCCGATAGATTTCTTATTTTTTCTGGCTTCTGCGCTTTGTATGTCGCCCGCATAATTTGCACATTCTGGAAGCTTAAATAGTGTAATAACCTGATATATATAATAACAATCATGTAGCTGCAAGCAAGGAAAATATAATCTTGCTTCTATTTTCCTTGCTGTGAAGCGAGTTCACTTCTTACTGGATGTATTGTTTGTTTAGAAAATGCACCCAGGATTGTACCTGGTAATCATTTAAAATTTAAAATAAATAAATTTAAAATATACATTTATATTTAGGAATCCTTCTATATAGCTGTGAACAGTATTCAAAGCTCAGGTATGTGGCTTGAAACTAATTAAGTCTAATATTTTTTTTAAAGCTCACCTGGCAATAAATAGAGTTGTAAAAGCAGTCTGTTTTGGTTGTCAGTGGAGCGTTTTTTCGCGTGCTGGAAGAAATTGTGGTTTAGAAATGCAGCACAAACGATGGTTTGCCAACATTGCGCCAACGTGTGTTGTTAGTTGAATGGCCAGCGGCTCACATTGGCTCTCCGACAAACACGCTATATTGACTCAATGGCTATGTAATGCTGGGCCAGAGTCGCTGACGCTGGGCCAACATTACATAACCGCTGGGTCAATATCTCAGGTGATCACCAACGTCACACACATCAGACAACGTGGCTCCAACAAAACTCCACAGAGACCAACAAAACAGAATGCGTCTATTGCACGCCATGTCCACTTACACAACACACCACCTGATCTGCTTTAATGTTGTACCGGCATTGTAGACGGTAGTCCGACGTAAAACAACATATGCTCAATATATGTTGTCTTCTGGGCACCTTACACTACTATACTACACCATCACATTGCTACATGTACATTACCAGTCCGGTTCTCCACCAAACTTTAAATCACAAATGTCAACTCAGGGTTTCCTGAAGGCCCTTTTTTTTTTGGGGGGGGGGGGAGTAAATTTGCTCACCAACCCCCACCACCCCCCCAAAAAAAAATAAGTGAACGCATTCGATTGTCCTGAGTCAGATTGTTTACCCCCCCCCCAGATTTTCAAGAAATCCCCCCCAAAACCTCTTGAGCCTGCAGGAAACCCCAACACATGCATAAACTCTTGTGCTGCTAAATTGTTTGTTTCTATTTCTCATTCATTTCAAGACAGAATTACTGGCGCAATTTCCCCTCCAGATTTAGATGACAAAAACTACTCTATATTTTATGGATTTCATTGGCATTTTATGTCACCCGAAACTTCATATGTACGGTTCTAGCAGCACAAGGGTTAATGAGAGGCGTAAAAACCATGATTTTGTGTTATAAAATGTATATCGAA
This sequence comes from Flabesymbios commensalis, assembly GCA_964017125.1. NCBI lineage: Eukaryota > Metazoa > Annelida > Polychaeta > Terebellida > Flabelligeridae > Flabesymbios > Flabesymbios commensalis. Next base: position 62,641,478 of record OZ024912.1, read on the forward strand.
GGGCACGCGAGCCACTTCATGCAACAACAATAACAGTATATTTTCAGGAATTAGTGGGGATATCTTATTTTTCACGTTGTCGAAAAGTAGACTTAACCCTTCTGCTGGTGGATGGTGTGTGAGTATTTTTAATTCATTTGAACCCGGAATTGCTAACGCAACTTCCAGCTTCAAATGAATGAAAAATAATATTATTCATGGGAAATAGACATCTGCCAAATTCATCAAGTGAGCATCTACAACTAGATATGTTATACATTTTAGTGTTATTTTATTTCACCTGAAATTTGCTTTAAAACGTATAGGGGCCTATATACGTTTTTAGCAGCACAATGGTTAATTAATTGAACATTCATGTAGAGGAATTGCAACGTATTTAAAACTGACACCTATGCCAGTGAGTGCATACTATTACATTATCTTTTTCATCAATATTATAATGGTTCTGAAAATGGATATTTTATCTGCACGATATTTTGTCAATTCTATATATACCAGGGGAATAATGAAAAAAGTTGTACTTTGTACATGTGGAATGGAAATGATGACTAAGAGAAGTGAAATAGACACAGGCAGTTTTATTGAAGCTGACATAATTCTTTCAGTGCGGGGACCATCTTTAGACGTCAGAATCTGACGTCTACAGACGTCCGATTCTGACGTCTAAAGACGGTCCCCGCACTGAAAATATTAAATATTTTTAACAGCTGTATAGACCCATAATGGGACTTCAAATGAAGTGGAAAGAGCCAAGACATTCATGATGATTTCAAATTGAAAAAACCCTTTTGATCTCGATGGTTTATACAAACATATTACAACATTGGTAAGAGTTGAAACAGAGCGCATCATTGCATGCACGACTAATGATAAGAATAGGAAACAGCAGTAGCTCGGTACTATCTAAGTAACCAGTTCAACTCTTTACATTTCTGTGCATGGAGATGATTATTCATTCAAGTGTGGTTCACTCTCACACATACACATGGCGATGCCAGCAAGTTTATACAATATAATCACACGTAGAAGTATTTTATATATCACATTTATCAATTATTGACAGCGTATGATTCACTCTTTTGTGAACGAGGACGCAGACAATTGTTCGCTAGCTTTTCAATTTTATCAGGTCGTATCAGTTTCCCACTCCGTTTATGAGTTTTTCGCATCCTATCAGTGGCGAAATGGGCAGTTTGACCTTCGCACATATCTTTCCACTGGCTACCCTGGATCGCCCACTGCATGGTCAGAAAACGTGAGACGGCTGTGTCGTCAATGGGCCAACCGTGGGCCAACGCAATCCTCTGACAGTCCAGCAAAACACGAGACGTTGATTTGATGTTGGCCCAGAGTCGGAGACGATGGGCCAGCATTCAATCATTGGTTCAGTGTCTCGTGTTTGCTGGCAATGGCTCCCTCTTTTGTAGGACGCGTCTCCTATCTATACAAGCATGCAATAGGCCAGCCCATGGTTGGGCGACATTTGGCCAGTGTGTTGTATTGCGTTAGTGATTCTGCTTTGAATGTTACGAGCGCGTGCTCCCTGTATATCAGTGTCATGATACCTGGATGATAGGCACCGGTAAAATGCAGGCTTACACCGCACTGAAATGCCATGTCAATGCCCTCTCACCGATGATTGAATGAATGGACAATTTTAAACAACATAATTGGTTTTTAACACGATTCATTCAGCGAAAATTTCAGCAGGAGAGAGTATCAGTCTCATGCGATGGTGTCCATGAATGATGTCGGTTTCATTTATGCTCATAATTTACATGCCTGCAGAAGCAGCCCTAGCCAGTGAAGGGCTAGTCGGACCGACCCTGTGCTGGCTAGGGCTGCTACTACTAACCCTTATGCTGCCGGGATCGTATATATCCGTTTTCAAGCAATTTCAGACCAATAAAATCAACTCGAATTACTCAATTGTTTTGTGGTAGATGCTTAGTTAATGTAAAAATTAAATTTTTAGGTTGTATATTTTTTCATAAATATAATGAATATTTTTCGTCGTTTGGAGCTGGAAATTGCGTTAGCAATTCCAGCTTCAAATGAATGAGAAATAGTCTGAAAAAAATCGGCAGCATAAGGGCTGAATCCTACCCATGGCTGACCTACAGTAGCCCATCAGCAGCAGACGTTTCTCGACCTTGACCAGGCTACATTTATTTATATTACCGTCTTGTCGACGCCGTGCGAGCCTCCCAAGGCCGACTTGGTCATTTCGAAACACTTTGTTTGCCACAGGGTTGTTTCCAATTACTCGCCCCCGGAGGGACTAGACGGATAAATTAACAAGCAGCTAAAGTTGTATATCGCTTTGTTTTCGCTGCATATCTTTTTGAATAGTACCAAGTAGATTTTTAATTATAAAGCGGACGAAGACAAATTGTTGTTTTGCGGATTGGTTATTAACTCTTTCAGCGCGGGGACCGTTTCTGGACGACAGAATCTGACGTCCATAGACGTCAGATTTTGACGTCTAAAGTCGATTCCCGCGCTGAAAGAATTAAATATGTATAATGGCCGTAGAGACCCATAACATAGGTATTCAAATGAAGCGGAAAGAGATGACTATGACATTTATGATAATTTTAAATTTCAAAAACTTTATTTTTAGTTTATATAAACATTTTCAGCGTTGAAAGGGTTAATGTGTTGTTTGTCAGGTGCGCTGTGATATGTGTGCTAACAATAGCCGCCCAGTGGACACGCTGATCCAAAGTTACACTGATTCTGGATCACCGTCTTGAACGCTGGCCCACCATTACGCCGGCATCGGGACGTCTCGTTTCGTGGCTGCTGGATGGCGGTGAATGGTCGTGACTTCTGGTTACGTAGTGTTCTCGCACAAGTTACGATATATCGCAGGCTTCGGATTGGTCGAGATGTCCATCTCGACCAATCCGAAGCCTACGATATATCGTAACTTGTACGATAATACGGCCCCCTGTTTTTTCAAGGATTTCATCTACTTTGCAGTCAACACGTACATCTGGCTAGTTTTCTGGTCAAGTGTAGCATTACAATCATAATCAGTAAATAGGACGCAGAAAACAGCGTGATATTTGCACAGAAATGATTGAAATGTTGGTATTTTTCTTGCAATGCATTATTATCCATTATCTCATGATGAAACTGACAACTTGATCCTGACTCGCACTTGGATCACACTTGGATAACAGCCCTAGGATATCTTCATTTAAGCCAAGAGACCAAGGTTTTTTGTGTTTTTTTGAAATCAACATGATTGTCTTAGTTAGCTCTTTTTGTTCCATTTTAATACATATTATGGGTTTATGGTCATTATAAATGTTTAATTCTTTCAGTGCGGGGATCGATTTTAGATGTCAGAATCTGATATCTAAAATCGTCAGATAGTCTTATAAATCATATGCGTAATTGAATTGATGCATTTAACATTGATGCTCGGAACATATAAAATTACACATTACACTGGCAAATGTCACTTTTTGTTCTTGCATCGCTTGACTTCGCTCAGAATTTTTGATCACTGTATATGCTTATTTAAAATCAGTTGTGAGTATCGCTTGTAAAAATATTATCTTTATATTGTTAGTCAAAAAATAATAATTACATTATAATCATGTTAATACTCCGGAACCCTCTGAAAGTTCGATGATAGCCTCCTTAACATCATCCTAACACATATTTCCTCTCGTTTTATTTCAACTTCTGATGTGTACTACAATTCCCAAGGTGAATATTTTTTTTGTTTTTTCAACCCTTTCAATGCGGGGACCGACATTAGACGTCAGAATCTGACGTCTGAAGTCGTCAGATTCTCCTAACTGAAAGAGTAAAAACAATAAATGACCGTAGACCCATTAAATAGGTATTCAAATGAAGCGGAAAAGACATTTATGGTGATTTCAAATTGAAAAAAACTTTCTTTAAATAACAAATATTTCAGCGTTTTAAGGGATAATACCCAAAGCTGGCGGCGTCATTATTTTGATTGAATATATCCCTTTCTCATGATTTCATTTTGTTGATTTCATTTTGGGAGCACTTTTTTCAGAAAATTTACCTATGGTTTTAAACGTCGTGATTGGTCAGATATTCACAAATGTCTGGAATATGGGTCAGCTTGTGTCTGTGCGCGCGCGTGTCCCCGCGTGACAACATCCCATTAGATGACGGGAGGCACACGCATGTACGTCCAGACAGCCGTGCATAATAACACACTACTATGTCTGCAGCAACGCAGCTCTGTACATAGTGTCTGTACGCATGTACGCCAGACATCATCAAGGCCTCGCTGTATACAACACGCAGACGTGCATAATGCCTCCCAAAGACGGGGCAATGGCGGGCCAACGTCTACGACGTTTGCCCGCCATTGCCCCGTCCTTGGGGAGCTGTTAACAGCTGGGGGGAGCCGGCATTGAGCGCACACACTGCCGGACGCATTGCAGCGTTGTTAATGTGCGTTTTTACGGTCCAGCACACGTATTTCCTTCAAATTCTATGTGCTTTCTGCCTCGGGTTGCTTTCAATCGATGCGCATATAAAATAATATTAACGCGCGTATAAAAGAGACCTGGGCGTCACTCAGAAAACTCCCTATAGCCAGATAACCCTAACAAGGAGGCATCGACTGGTTACGTCAGCTCTGACGTCTGAAAACTATTCACCCTTGAAGCGCTGAATTTTTTTCTGAAAACCTTGGAGGCCAAAGGTTTTTTTTAATTTGATGCAATTTTTTCAATGTTTCAATTATCATAAGTGTCTCTGTTAGCTTTTTCTGCCTAATTTGAATACCTATGTTATGGGTCTACGGCTTTTATAAATAGTTTTACTCTTACAGTGCGTGGATCGACTTTAGACTTCAGAATCTGACGTCTAAAGTCGATCCCCGCGCTGTAAGGGTTAAAGCGCTACTTAAAGTTAGTTTATTTAAATTTCTAAACATTTGCAAATCTTGATGTTTAAACACTCATTTCGTTCTGAATATCAGGGATTTGATAGGCTAGTCAAACGGATTGAAAACAACTACATCCGCGTTTATTATACTCACGCCTCAAAATAAAACAGTCAGCTGCATCTGAGCTTTAATTAAATGGGAATTTTATAACACCAAGACGCTATACGTCTCAATAAGTGTAATATACACTTTATATAGTAAACACAGTAAATATCTATGCGGTCTGAGGGGTTATGTGTTATGTGTACAAATATTGAAATAGCTGAATTTTAACTGTTGGCAAAGATTTTAAATATGCGCACTTCAGACTTACCTCAATAAGTTGAATTGCAAACGACGGTATTTTGTAAACGCCCATTCTACAGGGGTCTTCAAATATTGGACGCCATGTTATTAATACACACCGGGTATGAAATATAATTATACCGGGGCGTTCATAACATATTTATTTAAACAGCGGTTTATATTTTATAAACGACCGTCTTCAACAGGCCTAGACATGGGTGTGAAGTTAATAACCAGGTCACGGCGTTATTTCGGTATAATTTGGGTGCTTAAGTTTTCATTTTATAGGTTTCATTTTATGATTATGGTTTTTTGGGTCAACATAGACATATCGCCTGTTCTGAGTTATAACCTGTCATATTGTACTTTTTGTTCATTGAACTTCATGTATTCACATGTACTTTGTACGGTTAATAATTAAGTAAAGGTTACTTATTTTTATAGTATAGTATAAAGCTCAGTATAGGTTATTTTTCTTGATGGTCAGTGATTCTCTGATATGTGATTACAATATGTGGTTATGAGGATGGTGATAATGACGTCAGTGTTGCTTGGTCGTCTGGTCATCTGGGAAGAGACGCTTTAGGAGAGAGAGCCCCGCCAGCCAGTCTCATTACCGTATTACAATAGCTTACGTGTCAGGTCTAAGGGCTGGCTATAACCAGACATTATGGGGGTGATAAAACTGGCGCTCTGACGCAGTCCACTGCCTTGTCCTTACACTTCCCCCAGTCCACCCGCAATCCCGCAAAACCTTCAGCTCATCCCCGGGTCAGGCCTTTAACCTTTGCAACGCTGAATTATTTTTGTTTAAATCATGGAGACCTAAAGGGTGTTTTTCCAATTTGAAATCATCATGAATGTCTTAGTTAGCTCTTCCCGGTTCATTTGAATACCTAAGTTATGGGTCTACTGCCGTTAGAAATATTTTAATTCTTTCCGCGCGGGAAGCGTCTTTAGACGTCAGAATCTGACGTCTACAGACGTCAGATTCTGACGTATAAAGACGGTCCCCGCGCTGAAAGAGTTAAAAATGATAAGGTATAATTCTAACTGCGGCCTTCCCCCTCTGGTGATACACCGGCTATGTGGCGGGCGCGTGGCACAGCGGCTCTACCCCGGGGTGGCCGGGCAGAGGGCGCCCCTTGACGCACCCCAGGTACATATAGGTGGGCGATGTGATACCCAGTCTCTGAGTCCAGCGTCTGAACTTGTTACCGCGTCTCCCTTCTCAAGGGGTTAAGGTCATTGTTCTGGCGGCCGGTTTGGTTTATGATTCTGTTCGTATGGCATTAACACCTTCTGCCCCGCAGCTGTTGTTTTCACTATATATGAACGTGACACGGCCAAATGCTTGATTTTACATGCTAGAAAGACTGGGGAACTATCGTGCAATGCGCCAGCAATCCCGACCCTCCGCATCACACTGCATTATACCATAGAGTTATTAACTCTATGATTATACCAAGGAGGTTAACCTCCATGATTATACTTTCAAAGAGATGTGATTATCACCTTGGTTCAGAGAGAGTTAAGAGGGAACTTGAAGGAAACCCCTCACTCTAGATCGCCGGGCGGCAGGCCATAGCAACCTGTAGCTGAAACACTAAAACACCCGCTCTGTAAATACTGCCACCCAGCTCACCTAGCTCACACTAATACGAGGGGTTTTACGTGGACTCTCTGGGCACTGCCCATTTCATATTAGAGTACAGCTGGCGTCCCAGAACACAAAACATTTTTATATAGCATTTGTACAACGTTGGACCAACGTCTTCGACGTTGGTCCGACGTTGTATAAATGCTCTACAAATGTTTTGTGTTTGCTGAGGGGGTACCCCGGCGTACCAGTGGTGTACACACAGGGTAGATGAAGTAGAACAGATGTCCCGCCGATCGTAAAGAGAGTTAGTGTAGGGAGTATTGTACGAGGGGGGCGATATGAGTGTGCAGCGGGCACGTAGCAGGGGCACACGTGACCTTTCTCTCTGGTACCGGAAGTCTCTGACCTTCAACCCTTTTCTGGTGATAGGCTCACTTCCCAAACCTCTACAGAATGTGTCTAATCAACAGATCAAGGACGTTCTATACATATAGAACGTTCTTGCTCTACAGTGGCGCTTTTGAAATAATGTACTCGAATTATGAGAGCCAATAGTCCATTAAGTACTGTAGATCTGCTCATTTTCGCGTGTTTAAATTTTCGTGAAGTTGTGTTTTTTGTGACTTTTCGTGAAGTCTAGAATTCGCGAATTATCAATTTAGATGATAGTAGCACTATTATCATAGTAATAATTTTCGCGGGATTCTTAAACTCGCGAATTTGTCATCCTCGCGAAAAAAATGGTGCATAAATAGGTTTTCCACATGTCAGAAAAAAATAGTTTTTACAATCACATTTTCGAGTTGTTTTTCTTACAACGTCTGCTAATTTTCTATAAAATTTCAATTTTCCCAGCCGATACATAAAATTGGCCTGACCACGCTTTATACATAGTCTGAAATGTTTGTGTACTAGTGGGGCATGATCACTTGGATAGCTCTGCTGCCTTCGCTGTTGTTAGTTTCTGGTACAACATTATCTGTAATAGCATTATCGCGTCATTACCTGTCCCAACATAGACCTGGTAATTCGAGGCTTCTGGATCCGTGTTAGTGAATATAATGAGTGACCTATCCGCCCACTAATACCGTGATCGCTGCCTCTACCCTTATCATCTGAACTTTTTATTACGATTGATAACTGTATGCATCCACATGTCCAGCTAGGTGTTTAAAGCACCTCGCGCCAATCACAGATATTTTACTAAACTGTTTAAAAATACTAAATTTTGACATTAAATGCAGTTGTAGGGGTCCACATTTATAATTTTTATTTTTTATGTACACCATCTCTAGGAGCTGGCAGCTAAAGCAAGAAACAGAGCAAGATTTGCTACGCTGCATGCTCAAAATTACTAGTCGGGGCGATGTAGAGGGTTGATGCTAACTGTAAATAAACTGTACTATATGGCTTATTTGATACCGATGTATAGCAGTCTCTAACCTTAACAACGCTGAAATATGTTTGTATAAAGCATGGAGACAAAAGTGTTTATTTCAATTTGAAATCATCATAAAACACGATAAATGTCTTAGTTATCTCTTTCCGCTTAATTTGAATACCTAAGTTACATGTACATGATGTATGTCTACGGTCATTATAATATTTCTTTGCTTCCTTCAGTGCAGAGACCGTCTTTAGACGTCAGAATCTAACGTCCTTGTCAGATTCCGACGTCTAAGGACGGTCCCCGCGCTGAAAGGGTCGACATTTAGTGTAGAGCATTTATTTATAATCTATGAGTAAAAACCGACCACGTGGGTGTGACACAGTATTATCCAGTAAACACAAACATGTGTATAACATTTATACAATGCTGGACCAACGTCGAAGACGTTGGGCCGGCATTGTATAAATGTTATGCAAATGTTTTGTGTTTACTTGGTATGTATTCTGCCGTGCAAAGCCAAAAGCCAGTAACTGCCTATTCTTCAAGTAAGCAGTTACTGCCTTTTGACTTTGCATAACAATATTATATTACATTATAAAAACACGTGTTGTTTTTCTGCAGCCCGCCCTACGTCACCACTTTCTAGGATGGACTGTGTAATTGTCAACTCTTCGTCATGTTGCGGTTTATGATGTTGTTCACTTCAATAATTACTCTTCGTAGGCCTTTCTATCATTGACATTTTGTAAATAACTTCTTTTGAATTATCATATAATGGATACTAATTACTATATCGCAAATTGAGAAATAATTTTTTTGTTTATTTTCAAACCATAGATTAATCCTGGGCCAGGATTGATTGATGGATTCCTGGCACACTGCTTCACAATGCTTGAATTTGATGTGACATATCAATTTTAATAAGGGACGCGATACAAAAAGTTTAAAGATTTGACACACAGAAGGTTGATTGTTTACTTGGCTGGGAATGACTAGGTAATTGTGATAATTCCAGCCAATTTACGTGTAGTATACGTGCATTACCAGGTTAATTAGCAATTGTTTAACTGTAAACTGTCGTCTTTGCCAAGCTCATCATCCACCTTGCCAAAAAAACCAAGGTGTTCACACTCGCCTATACATGTGGTCGTTCTGCACTGCGACACAAACGTCTACAGTTGATAGCGTTTTGTTCGAACGCCCACCATGCATATAGTAAAGAAATGTGTGTTTAAACATAAGATTTGTAAATGTGTTGTCTGTAATTAAACATAATAATGTGAGTACTTTTCACCCACTTGTTGTGAGTCGCGGTAGCGACACACAACAAGTGGGTGAAAAGTGAAATTAGATAAATAAATAATGATGTAATAAGTGATTGCAGCAAGCATAAGCGTTGGTCCAGCGTTGTATCATAGTTGGCTAACGTCGGTGACGTTGGCCCAAACAACGCGGGTTTTGTGTCCAGTGTGTTGCATAATTTTATGTTCAGTAGACTGTCACCAGTTTGATATAACGCTGCTGCTATGCGTAACGCACTAATATTCAAATCAATATCAGCAAGATGGTATCTAGTGCGCCGTCAAATGCTGTCAAGATCATATCATCTATTTTCAAAGAAACTGTCAATTTGCTTTACTATTGTGAATTTAGAACGGACAATGCTGTGCGGTGGTTATATCATGTACTGATATCGGCCCCCCATTAAGTCATCACATATTAACCATTGAACCGCTCAATTTATTAATTTACATTCTCACCCACTTGAAGTTGTGTCTCGCTACCGCGACCCACAACTTCAAGTGGGTGAAAATCACTCATATTTGTTTAACTTGAGACAAAAACATCTGCAATCTAGATTAACCTTTGTCATCCTAGATCCGTATGAAATATACGGTTTCCCTGATATTTTAAGACCAATTTAAGTAGAACGCCACTAAAATTGACCCAAAATTTTGTTATTAAAATAACTCAATTTAAGACCTGGCAATTTCCTCAATTAGAATTTGTTCTTTAATTCGAAGCTTAACCATCAAACCGCTAAATTTAACAATTTACTTTTTCTCCCACTTGAAGTTGTGACTAGCTGCCGCGATTCACAACTTCAAGTGGGTGAAAATTGTTGTTATTTGTTTAATGTTTAAACGTTCATTGCGTTTCCAATAACGGTGCTTTTTGATTGGCTAATAAAATGAATTAAAACTACTATGGCCTTCAATCAGTTCTTGGTCCATTAACCCTTAGAGCACTGAGCTAAGAAATTTGAATTTTCATCCACTTGAAGTTGTGTCCCGCTACCGCGATCCACAACTTCAAGTGACTGAAAATTTGTGTTATTTGTGAAGTTTAGGTCCCAACATATATCAGTGTTTCAAGATTAAGAGCATATTTATTTTTTAACAACTGGTTATACAGGTGCTAACAAAAAACACAGAATGTATACTGTAGTAGTAGTACTGTCAATAAAATGTCTGTATGTCAAAAAAAAAATGTAGTCGACATGTGTTCTAAGGGCTTCTAGTTTGGCAACTGTTTCCATCGATCGCATTGCCCTTACGTACATTTATAAATATATCTTCAACTCACGGAAGTTGATGCATTATTCTGACATTAATCTTTCAACCCCTAGAACACTTAGCTATCCAATGAATTTAAGTTTTCAGTCACTTGAAGCTGTGTGTCGCAACCACGATCGACAATCTCAAGTGACTGAAAATGTATGTGATTTGTAAAATTTAGGTCTCAATATGTATCAGTATGTTTCGAAATTTAAAAATATATTTTAATTTTATCAACTGGCTATAATTAATACACAGATTGTCAAGATGGCTACTGTAGTGGACGCGAGTGCTCCAGGGGTTAATAGTGATGGTAGGTGAGCACAATAGCATTGTGATAAGTATATAAACTAAGCTATAGCGGTGCTGATTGCCCATGATTAGCTGGCCAGTATTGGCTGACCAACGACATTATCGTTTAAACTAAATCCCGCATCTTATTCTGCTTACATACAAGATGGCCAAGGTTAAACTGTGGATGGTGGTGCAACGTTGGATAAATGCCGGACCGGCGTCTACGACGCCGGCCCGGCTTTTACCCAACGTGTTGCCAATATGTTAAAGTTTGCTATTCATAGGTTAAACTGTAGATGTTTAGTTTCGTGCCAGACTGACATTAACAGCGAATTTGGCCCGGGGCCAAATTAAACAAGATTCAATAAGTTCTCGTTTGGAGCAGCCACTATTCAGATACACACACGCCCTCCATGTGGTACAAATTAACAATGCAGTCGCTGCATTATTAAAGTCGTTTTCGGGCCACTGGATAAAAAAATCAGCGGTGTTGCTGATGAAAGCCGGGCTGTATTGATGACGTCACTGGTATTTGTATGCTCGGCGGATCACCACATCATCATCTGTGTGCTTAAATATAGCCTCGTTCTGAAGGAATGCGGCAACTCTTTAAAGCAGGTATATACAGGCTATACTAACAATAATAGGTGTTGGCACAGTACTGCTTCAATGTTTATCAACGTGTGAGACACTGGTACAAGGTTGGAACAACGCAAATCTTGTACATTAGGCCTACCGTTTGCCATCCAAAGTGATTTTTAGCCTGCCTTTTAATTTTTACTTAAAAAGGTGGGCTTTTTCAATTGCAGTTTGGTGGCGTCGGCGTTGGCATCGGCGTCAGCGTTGGCGCTAACATTTTCTTTTGGGCACAATAACATGAAAAGTTTTTTTAAGTATCCTTTCCAAATTTGCTATATATATTTGTTATGGTTACATGACGTATGAACATTTTAAAAAAAAATCTTGTGGCATTAAATGGTCGTATCAGCCATATGTAATGCCAAATTGACAATATAACCACAGTAATTTATCTCGTGTGTATGAGTTTGATAATGTATACAAAATGTGTATAAGTTTGACAATGCTATACTACTCTTTGTCAGTTTGTGTTAATGATGCGAGTCTTGTGGTGAGAGTTCTGTTCACTTGGGGATGACAATGTTGACATTGGTGATCATGTGCTGAGCAGGTAATGGCCTCAAGGTGTCATCTCATGGTCACTAGCGGTCAGTGTTGGTCGGACCACACACACCGATACGTCTGCCTGGACACGAGCTGTCACGGCCAACTGTTGCCCATTTAAACCCTTTGAGCGCTGAAATATTTTTTGATAAACCATGGAGATCAAAGTTGTTTTAATTTGAAATCATCATAAATATCTTAGTTAGCTCTTTCCTCTCCAGTTGAATACCTATGTTATGCGTCTACGGTCAATAGGAATATTTTGTTTGGTCTTACAGTGCGGGGATCGACTTTAGACGTCCGAATCTGACGTCTACAGACGTCAGATTCGGACGTCTGAAGTCGATCCCAGCGCTGTAAGAGTTAATGCCGTTTCGGCTCTGTTTTGAAGTTGTAGCGATGCGATGCCAAACGTATTGAGTGTTTTATGTTGTTGATCACAATATGTCATACACATTCTGATTTTATTTTGTAAGTAATTATTTATTTTGTATGTAATAATGGTGTTATGTCATGCCATACATCGACGACATATCTTCCACGAGATCAATATCATATGGGATCGAGACATTACTGGGTGTATATACCGTGTTAGTTTCTTTGGTGATAATATATGTAGCGGTAACCCCCCCCCCCCCCTGTATGGGATTTCCCCAACTATTTTGACGCAAGCACTGATAATAGATTAATTAACACTTACAGTGCGGGGACCGACTTTGACGTCTCAAGTCGATCGCCGCACTGAAAGAATTAGACAAATTATAATGGTAGACACATAACATAGGTATTCAAATGAAGCGAAAAGAATTGACCAGGACATTGATGATGATTTCAAATTGAAGAAAAACGTTTGCTCCACGGCCTACTTTTATTTGTACAATTGTTTGGTAGTTCTTATACCTCCATTCAACAGGTGGCGCTTGTCAACTGATCCCGAACTGCTGTATTCTAAAATGTGCAGTGTTAGCCTGGAATGTGCAGTGTTAGTCTGGAAAACGGGGCTTTTCTATTTCCACATAAAAACTTTTATTTCGTTAACAAAAATATATATATATATATTAGCCAGTCAGTGCCCTTTTACTCTGCGGTCCATAATTATTGTTGTTTTAAATATATCGACCTCATATCGTTGATTAAAAAAAACGGATTGTGCCTGCTCAGTGCTGTATACAACGCTTGCCCATTATTAATCAGAATTTTTTATCCCCCGCCCACGAAATAGGGGGGGGGGATATTGTCATCACAATGTCTGGCCGTGCGTCCGTGTTTCGTTTCCGGACGATATCTCTGAAACCGTTAGCCGGATTGCTTTTAAATTGCATACACACATCCCTTAGGGGGTGTAGATGTGCCTTTTGGGGGTTTTGACCTTTGACCTAGTTTTTGACCTTTGATTTCGAGGCGATTATCGACTTTAATTGATTGCGGATAATAAGTTCAGTTTCTGGACGATATCTCGCAAAGCGTTTCCTAGATTGTTTTCATACTGCACACACAAATCACACAGGGGGTGTAGATGTGCCTTTTGGGGTTATGACCTTTGACCTAATTTTTGGCCTTTGATTTTTAGGCGATTATTGACTTCAATTGATTGCGGGTGATAAGTTCAGTTTCCGGACGATATCTCGCAAAGCGTTTGCTGAATTGTTTTCATACTGCACACACAAATCCCTCAGGGGCTGTAGATGTGCCTTTTGGGGTTATGACCTTTGACCTAATTTTTGACCTTTGATTTTGAGGCCTTTATTGACTTTAATTGATGGCGGATGATAAGTTCAGTTTCCGGATGATATCTCAGAAAGCATTTGCTTGATTGTTTTCATATTACATACACATATCCCTCAGGGGGTGTAGATGTGCCTTTTGGGGGTTGTGACCTTTGACCTAATTTTTTTACGTTTTATTTTGAGGCCGTTAATGACTTTAATTGATGGCAGAAGATCAGTTCATTTTCCGGATGATAGCTCGGAAAGCGTTTGCTGGATTCATATTGCCACATACTCCCTTAGGGGTGTAAATGTGCTTTTTGGGGGATTGTGACCTTTGGCCTATTTTTTAACCTTTGATTTTGAGGCCATTATTGACTTTAATTAATGGCGGGGGATATCGTTAGCGTCAGTGCTCTTGTTGGTATGTTGTATTTTTGAGTAACCTGGCAGCTGTGTTTCTTCTTCCTGTGGGGTATATATATCTAGATAGATCCCAGCAAACACGACACATCGACCCAATGCTGGGCCAGCGTCGTAGACGGTTGTCCAGCATTGGGTGGATGTCTCGTGTTTGCTGGGATGAGCTCTGTTCCAAGTGTCATACGTGTATTGTGAGTAGAGTCGTCCATGCCTCTCTGTCGATTCATGTCAATAGTCTGACGTGATCACTTTTGAAATCTAATGAAGCAGAAACACAACTACACTGCCGTGCTGCGCACTTGTCTGGAAGCGCAAAAATACGGCACTTGGTTGTCCGAATACTGCCACAACATTCAGTCAATGTATGACCAACGTATCTGTCATATACTAGTATCCGTCCCGTCTGCATTGTTCACATCTTCCTATACAAGAAAGCCATATCTGGAGGTCCCAGACCGAGCGTCTGCGCCCCGAGAAGCCTAGCCTTGCTATAGGGAAGATGATGATTGTTCACTGCTTCTGCTATTGTGACGGTACTTGGTTCAAACATTCCATACTACATTATAATTATAATATTTCAAATTGTGTGTCTCCTTCTGGAATTTAAAATGATAGATTTGTGAATACATCCGAGGTCATGTGAGAAAACAAGTGTCAATATTCCAGCTCGATAACATTGTGAAATTATTGATCAATTGCAAAAATACTTCCTGTCCTTTTCACATTATGGCGATGTTGATTTGGTTTTAAGCCTTTAACCCATACAGCGCGGGGATCGACTCTAGACGTCAGAATCTGACGCCTGTAGGCGTCAGATTCTGACGTCTAAAATCGACCCCCGTACATTCCCTGAGTACAAATATTTATAATTTCCGCGGACCCAGAACATAAGTATTGAAATGTACCGGAAAGAAGAGCTAACTAAGACATGTATAATGATTTTCAATTGAATAAACCCTTTGGTCTCCATGGTTTGAACAAACATATTTCAGCGCTTTTAAGGATTCCTCTGAAGAATGACCTAATTTCCTACATGTAGGGGTTTTAGAATAAAAACTATTCGTTGGAGCTGTCTTAATAATAACGCTTTTTTTTCATTTGCCACCCACTTCAAGTCATCTTCGTCCACCACAAGTCTAGAATTGCGATGAATTGCGATAGAAATGCTCGGCTTGTAGTGGATGAATATGACAATGGTATATTCAGGCTTGAAAGGGTTAAATAAAATATTAAACTCCACTGGCTGAGCATTTGTATCCCTTGCCTTGGCAGCTTTCACCTAACTGGTTTCGTTTTCTTGTAGTTGTATGGCGCCTTGAATTGATTCTATATATGTACGTGGATTTGATGCAGTCTTTTCATTACCCGTTTATAATGGCCATTATTGTCGTCTATGCCATTGTGGGATCTATTACGTGTACATTATACCGTGACATTGTTTAGCAGATCATATTTATGTGCGACCTTGATCTCAAGGTTAACCTTTTGTTCTCCTTGCTGAATTATTTCAATTAAAATTTGTATTTACGTTTGTAATTTGAATCCCAATGAAACTTGAAATGTGTGCCTGGGAATTCAAATATTTCTCTAAATCAAGGGACATTTTATTTAAAGGTATTAATTTGACTTAAAAGCATAAAATTATTTTTGGTGTCAGAAACTTTTATTCTACAGGCTACGGGCGGATATGTTTCCCATCGGGCTATAAAAACATGTGACGTTGTCCCAACGTTGTTTTATTGTTGGTCCAACGTTGTAGACGTTTGACCAACAGTAAACCAACGTTGGGCCAACGTTTCATGTTTGCTTAACTTTGGCGCAATGCTGCTTCAACGCTGGGCCGTCATCTCTGATGCTGGCCCAGCTTGAAGGCGACATTCAGGCAATGTCCCTCCGTTGACCTATTAACCCTTTCAGCGCGAGGATCGACTTTACACTGAAAGAGTAAAATATATGTAATGGCCGTAGACCCATAACATTTCGTATTCAAATATGGCGGATAGAGCTAACTAATTCATACATTTATGAAGATTTCAAATTGATGAAAACCCTTTGGTCTCCATGGTTGATACAAAAATATTGGCGCGTTGTAAGGGTACACGAGGTGTAACATTACCTGATTACGGTCACAGCTGATTCACGACACGCATACAATCAGCAGCGCCGCGTGGTGAACACGCGTGTTATATTCATCTCCCCGCCACTGTAACCTGACCGTCCAATGGCGCTCTCTTGTGTAAGCGATAGAATCACCATGTATTACTTTTTTAAGCGTTGTATTGTGCGTAACAGTGAACAGTTTGACACGAGGAGATTCAATTTCCAGTTCATTTAAATGAAAAATAATGTATGTCATTGAGATTATAATTATTTATTTTAATTTACACTGATAAAAAAAAATGCACAAATAGACAAGAATATGATCTCTTGAATTCCGACTTTAGACGTTACAATAGACGTCAGATTTTGACGTCTAAAGTTGATCACCGCACTAATTAAAAAATCTAAAATGGGTCAGTGTTATACCCATAACATAGGTATTCAAATGAAACGGAAAGAGCTGACCAAGACATTTATGATGACTTCAAATTTAAAAAAACTTTTTTGTATAGGGGCCTAAAACATGGAGACCAAATTTTGGTCTCCATGTTTTAGGCCCCTATACAAGAATATATTTCAGCGCTGTAAAGAGTTAATTGGCCTCAAAACTGTCGGTACTGCTCATATTTGTTCGACGTTATACCCTTTCTATACGCCAATATATGTCAATGGTGGTCCTATATGGTCGTATTGGGAAGGAATGTTAGATTAACCCGGGGCAGGGCGTTGCCACTTCATTGTGTTGAGCAGAGTCAATCCAGTATTGCGTATAATCATGTCTCAGCCGAAGACTATAGTATACACCTTTTTGCGTTTATGCGTAGGCCACACTTTTTCATTGAGTAAATGGATCTCGGGGAGTTTATAATAAAGCGTTGAGATTTTTGTCATGTATACACGTACATGACGTGTGTGTTCTGTTATTAGGTTTAGATATAAAATCAATGAAGTATTTTTTTTTAATGGATTTCCTCGTTTTGACACTAGAGTATACCAAACACCTGAATGTGAATGACACAGAGCAGGCTACTACAGAGACCGGAATTTCAAAGCGATTCACTCGGATATTAGGCAGATGATTGGTCGAGTTTCCCATCTCGACCAATCAAATTCCAAAGATCTTGGCCAACCGCTTTAACCCTTTCAGCGCGGGCCGTCTTTAGACGTCAGAATCTGACGTCTAAAGACGGTCCCTGCACTGAAAAGAATAAAAGTTTTATAAATGAAGCGGAGATAGCTAACTGAGGCTTTTATGCTGATTTCAAATTGAAAAAAAAACACTTTGGTTTTCCATGTTAATTGTCATGATTGTGTTTCAGCGTTGTAAAGCCATATACGTGCTATAAACCCTGGGATGTGGCGGCCGTACTATGACGGATAAGACTACTCCGATGGCCGTAGACACTGAAAACTGGACCAAAATATGCATGTTAATCTACGAAACAATTTTTGCGATCATGTTTATTTAATACTAGGCAATGATACATACTAGGAGATATATGTGGGAATCTACAGAAAATAAGACGCAAGCGGTGGCGTTTTGGTTTCATTTTTAATTAAGTCTGCGTGTGTTTTAGTGAATGTCGTGAGTTAGGACCATTATGGGGCAATTGTGAGTCCTAATACATATAATATCCTCCTCTGGTTATTCAAGGGTTCTTCGGGGCAAGTGTTACCTCAGATGTACCCGGCATGACCGGGCCGCCTAACTTCACCGTAGCCTTGCGATGTCATCAGGGTACCTCAGATGTGCGAGTGATAGTTCATTAGTAACTGTCGTAGAAACCAAATTCTGGTTGAAAGTAGCAGCTAGGGTAGGCTACAAGGAGGCAAGGTTTGAAGATATTTACCCTGATACAACAAATAAAGATGTGGCGCAGATTAAACAACAAATATTCGTTTCAACAAGGATTGCAATTAATAACGGGAGATGAATTAAATACGTCTGCGGTATATGTATGGAGCTGGCATATAATTAATTGTGTGACTGCGTCATATAGGCCAATCAGCGCTCACTGCATGGCAGCAGCAGCGAGGGGACCGTCTTCAGACGTCAGAATCTGACGTCTGCGGACGTCAGATTATGACTTACAAAGACCATCTGATTATAAGGGTTAAAATATTTATAATTGTCGTACACCCATAACATAGGTATTCAAATGAAGCGGAAAGAGATAACTAAGACATTTATGATGATTTCAAATTGAAAAAACCGTTCAGTCTCCATGGTTTAAACACAAATTATTTTAGCGTTGTAAGGGTTAACCCTTTAAGCCTTCACGATGCATTAAAGCATCATTTTACATCATTGAAAACATACCTGATTTTCTTACAACTAAAGGTTTCAGAAGAAAAATTTCCATAAAAACTGTTCGACGAATACATGGCAATTTTCTTTAACTTATCCCTACTTCCAGTCATCTTTATCCACTGCAAGCCGAGAATTTGCGGCTTGTAGTGGATGAAGATGACAATGTAAAGTCAGGCTTGAAAGGGTTAACTAACAGCATCCCCTATAATGGAGCTTATCCTAATTTTCTCTTGAGCAAGTTAACCCTTAAAGCGCTAAAATATATTTATATAAACTATGGGGACAAAGGTTTTTTTTTAATTGAAATCATCATAAATGACTTAGTTAGCTCTTTCCGCTAGTTACCTATTAACCCTTTCAGCTCCCCGTACTGTATGCGGAATTTTCTTATATTGGTCGTACACCCATAACATAGGTATTCAAATAAAGCGGAAAGAGCCAATTAAAATGCTGATTCCATATCGAAAAAAAACATCTTTGCTCTCTGGTTTATAAAACAACGTTTCACCTCATCCTGCTGATCACGACTATTGTCGTTTACAATTTGTTTTATTAGTCGACCAAATCACTGTTATTGGGAATGAAATGTGTGTCTAAACATAAAGAATACAAATATTTGTGCTCAAATTAAACAAATATGACTAATTTTCAGCCACTTGAAGTTGTGGGTCGCGGTAGCGACACGCAAGTGGCTGAACATTTAAATAAATTAACTTAGCAGGAAAATGATTGATAATTTGCAGCTTGGTGTATTATTTCAGACACATCATGTAAATTAAACAAATTTGAGTAATTTTCGGCCACTTTTCTACTTTGCTATAGTTGGCCACACATTACTCGACATTACAAGCAACGTGGAATGTTATAATACAATGATTGGGTGGTTTTTTTTATCTAATTTCGTCTGTGTAAATGTAGGCCTGCAATGATCAGTGCACCCAGACACCCTGTCGATGTCAAATACATGACATTTTAGGAAGCATTTCAGCTTATCCGATTACATTCAACCTTACGTACATCGACGGGCAGCACTGCTCATCACAAAAGTCGCAGAATTTAATTACGTTGCTGTGTATTCACTGGCACGGTTGGCACAGCACTGACATTTCATCATTGTAGCTAAATCATCTTGCGCAATAAAATCACAGTACACAGTTGACACGGCAGAAAATGAAAATTATCATGCGCTCTAAATATTTTGGATTGCTTGACCCCTTACAGCGCGGGGATCGCCGTAAACCCTTTAACCGCCGGTGCCGCATATATTCGGGTTTTCATTTTTTATCAGCACATTATGCACCACCTTTTAACCATGTTAAAGATAAAATGTGACATAAATCAGCATTTTTAGAAAACAGTTGACCTCCATTTTGTCAAATCTGAATAATTTTCACTCACTTAAAGTTGTGTCTCGCTGACGCGATCCACAACTTCAAGTGGTTGAAAATTCAGATTGAATAATTTGGCGGTTAAAGGGTTAAACCTTATCCTGCTGATCACGATTAATGTCGTTTTTAGTTTGTTTTATTGATCGACCAAATTACTGCTATTCGGAATGAAATGTGTGTCTCATTATCGAGATTTGCAAATAATTGTGCTCAAATTAAACAGATATGAGTATTTTTCAGCCTCTTGAAGTTGTGGGTCGCGGTAGCGAGACACAGGTTCAAGTGGCTGAAAATTTAAATTATTTAATTTAGCAGGATGAGGGTTGACAGGACCAAAAATAAAAAAATAAAAAAAATAACTTTCCTGATTTATTTTCAAAGAAGTGATTGATTTCAACCGGTACAGTCTAATATCACTTGTCGCATGTTTGAGTATGCAGAAAAGACACGGGATAGCTAATAAGAGACAGCCCAGCCCCACTTTCCTAAATCATTCGTCTACGAGACAAAGACTCTATTTTACAGAGTCGAACTCTTGGTTTCGCACCGTCCGTAATAATAGAGTATTGAGTGAGCGTCAACTATAGAATAAAGGGCAGGACAAAAACAAATATGTAGGCCTACACCGCGCTGTTTGCTTCAAGTCACTAGTAAACACAAAACATTTGTGTCTCATACAACGTCGAAGACGTTGGGCCGGCATTGTACAAATGTTATACAAATGTTTCGTGTTCACTGGGAGTCCACACAATTGTAAATGTGAATTTTAATTAAATGTTATTGTAATCTGATGACAGGTGACTGTTTTTCATATTTTTCTCTCTCATAATAATGCACAATATGATATGACCTCACCTTCTCTGCTGGCTTACCTGCGGTCACAATCATGTAATGTGGAGACGTGGAAAGCAACGCCTAGATATCAGCGGCAAATGGCAAAGCGAACTATGTATCTAGATTCTGGCAAAAGCATTGTCTCTGCAGAATGGGATTAAGTAACGGTTGATTAGTACAAAAATGATCGGTATTTTCCTTAGTTTTATTTTAGAAAAAATTCACCTGATGACACAATTTGCCAACGTGTACAAATGTCACCTGCGAGAGATAATACAAATTGATAACATGTACAGAATGTTACCTGCTGAAAAAGTGTTATTTATTTTGCCATAATATTAAGTGATACGCTGTCAATTGCTGACAATATTTGACAATTTGTGCGGAAAGTGTTGGAACATAATATTATACTATTGTACTTGGACAGCAATAAGCACTGATAAGAGGACGAGCGACATCCACTCCTCTAGACCTCTCAGTGCTTAGACGTCAGAATCTGACGTCTGCTGAAGACGGTCCCCGCACTGAAGAAATGAAAAAATTATAATGGCCTCAGACCCATAAAATAGGTGTTAAAATGAACCGGAAAAAGATAACTATAAGACATTTATGATGAAAAAAACCTGAAAAATCCCCTTAGTCTTCATGGTTTATACAAACCTATTTGAGCGTTGTAAGGGGACGCATGTTAGTGATGTTACAGAAGCTATGACATTGTGTCATAGGACATGTGTTTGTATTAACCCTTTGACTTCCAGGCCGGGGTGCATACCAGGATCTAGATATACTGGTGTAGGAGTTCTATTTTTCGTCATTTGAAGCTGGAATTGCTAACGCAATTTCCAGCTTCAAATGACGAAAAATACATAAATGTAGTATATATTTGACGAAAATTTGTGTCATTTTATGGTTACGTTCATTGACGAATGACGACGGAAATTTCCGTCATGTATGGTAGTGAAAAGGTTAAATACGGAGAGTCGTGACGATCCAGACTCTGTAGTGCGGTGGTAGGCCTGCATGCCAGCAGACAGCAAACGCTGGTCTAATGCTGCATGCCGCGTTATCGGTCCCTCTACCACTGACGACGCTGATCGTACAGCCATCCCGCGCTGGGGCGGTGTCTCAATTGTCTGGATGGTTGGCGCCGTTTGAATGCAGAATGTGCGGGATTCGTGATAGGTTTGTCCAGACATACAAAGTGACGGGAATGCTGGTTGCGTCAGGTCCATATACCTGCGTCTGGACCACCTGACCACTCTCCGGACTCGTTGCCGCCACTGATGGACGCTGGCGCGTGGTCAGTTTTTTGCAGGACTGGTCAAGAGAACTTTGTGAGATGAGATGCCCTGACAGCCGCACCTTCTTCACCGTGTCTCCTGCATTCTTCACAGCAGCAACTGAACTGTGAATTGAGCCGGCCATTTGTATATTACATACCCCGTCAGCAGATTGCTCATCACAAAAAGTGATGTACCGGACAAGAACCTAGCGTCTGCCACTCTGCACCATTAGATCACACAGACTGACAATGTGGCCTTGGAGACATTACGCTTTGTGGGACGGTATATATTCACGTGGTGGGAATATTATGGATGCCGTGATAATGGATTTATAGAGCCACCGATATTATTAGTTGTTCGTTTTATTTGCGCTCCGTTATCTTTATAATGACTTCTTTAGTTGCTATGCTGTGTACAGTGTTTTCAACGGAGTGGTTGCGTGGTCTTGAGAACATCGATTTAATGATTTAGTCAAGATTGACTTTATTTTCTTTGTTGCATTTTCTAATTTCTCAGTAATTTTCGGCAGATTTGATTGCTGTGTTGACACAGTTCATGAGTATGATTAATGATTGTTTTAACATCAGACGTTGACTCCATGCTGCCTTATTGCTGATCCGACATCTGCGACGTCGGCCCAACGTTGAGGCAACATGAGATTAATTACACCTCTTATCACCCTTTAATTTTAGGGGTGAGATCTCAATTAATTTGCAACGTGGTCAGTGAGTTTATCAATATACATATTGGATTTGTATACTAGACGCTCACTCGTTGCTGGTTTAATGGTGCGCCAGCGTCGCAGTTGTGTTTTTCTGTGTACATGTGTGTTTTTTAACCCTTTCAGTGCGGGGATCGCCTTTAGGCTTCAGGATCTGAAGTCTATAGACGTCAGAATCTGACATCCTTAAGGATGTCAGATTCTGACGTCTATAGACTTCAGATTCTGCAGCCTATAGACGCAATCCCCGCACTGAAAGAATTAAAAAATTATAATGGCCGTAGAGCCATAACATATTCAAATGAAGCGGAAAGTCATTTATGATGAATCCTTTGGGCTCCCTGGTTTATGCAAAATATTTCTGTTTTAATCTGCGGATGTTGATGTTGATTGTTGTTGTTGTTGCAGGGATTCACATCTGTGACAGTGGCTACTCTGGCCACTGTGGGCCGGCGACTAGCGCCTACCACCAGCACCAGCAGCAGCAGCAGATGGACCCCGTGAAGATGGAGCCGGACATGATGGACGTGGACTGCTACATGGGGCCCGGTGGTGGAATGCTCACCCCCCACGGGGGATCCTCTCCCAGCCAGATGATCGGGGGCTCCGCCGCCGCCGCTGCCGCCGCCGCCAGGGCCCGCAAGAACAAGGAGGACAAGACCTGCGGGGTGTGCGGGGACCGCGCGCTGGGCTACAACTTCGACGCCATCTCCTGCGAGTCCTGCAAAGCTTTCTTCAGACGAAATGCCCCCAAGGGTTTGGTGAGTAGGCCATCCCAGCAAACACGTGACATTGATCCAATGTTGGGTTAATGTTGGTCCGACGTCGCAGACGGCGGGCCAATATTAAGCCAACATTGGATCAATGTCACGTGGGCACGATGCTCTCTGGTTCACTAATTGAAATTATCAGCTGGATTTGATTGTTTAAAAAAAATGGTAAATTTCGCTTATTTTGTGTGTCAACATCTTTGAAAAAGTATTTTAAGTTTAATAATGTAAGACGCAAATTTAATTTTGTTTGCATTTGATTGTTGAGCTGTTCTAAACGTAAACGTGCAGGTTTATAGTCTAACGAGCTATGATCCGACTTTACCTTTTACCTGGTCACTGGACCTGTTCATTCGTGTGCGTTGTGCCATACAGTGAGTCCTGCGGCCATTTTGGCGCATTGAACAAATCGTACACATTGCCATCTTCGTCTTACCAGGTACTCATTTTCACCTGAGTCAAGTGAAGCATTCGAGGGTGAAGTACTCTCCCGAGAACACACCATCGAAACAATGTCACAACATTGAGATGAGAAAAACATGCTATTTCTTTGAAAATCCTGCACCAAGCGGGGTTCAAAACCGCACGGCAGGCAGCGACATTGGCAAATCGCTATGCTCTAACCATTACGCAATGTTCACTCCCTTACGTGTTTTGTTTTCTAGGCGGCTTATAATATACTCTGACCCCTTATTTTATACCATAAAAACATTTCGTAATATACAAACGCAAACAGTAAGTTAACTGTTACTGCTAGTAAGCAGTTACTGCTTCTTGTCTTCGCTCGTGAATAATATCGGAGATGCATAATACAGATGCATTTCTGATATTATGAATTTTTGTGGGCCCCATGCTACTAAAAATCTAGCCACTTATCTCAATTTAATCAGTTATTTTTAGTGTGATAAGCGGCCCCTGGTCTGGTGTTATAGTTATACAATGACGTATGATACGATTCTGTTAGGCTTCAATTTATATCTACGTACGTAAAAGTATTTTTTATGAATCACCGATAATTTATTTAAATGTTCTTCGAAATGTGGAAAGCTTTATCTTTATGTGTACGTTTTCTCAAAGACATGATTGATAGGTACCACTCAATCAATCAACGTACGATTTCTTGTATTTTTTAAATGATAATTCTCCCCAATTTTTTATTTTATCCTTCTTTTTTTCACAGGATTATTTCAAGTGTCCCTATGATGAAAAATGCAAGATGGATATCTCGAACCGGCGATTTTGTAAGAGATGTCGATTAAAAAAGTGTTTTGAGATTGGTATGCGGAAGGAGTACATTCTTACAGAGGAAGAGAAGGCGAGAAAGAGAGCTAAGATAGAAGAGAATAGGTACACCAAAGGGTAGGCGGCTAACTCTTAGTCTTTACTCGGAGGTTAAAGGGGTGGATGGATCTGTCAGAAGGAGGCAGTTACACCCATCTAATCTCCAGTTGGCTATCGAATACAAAGCCTGGTGCAGCTAGTTTTTTTCACTAAAGGAGTGGCGTTTGTTTAAAATTATAATCAACTTTTATTTACTATGACGGCTTAACTGTCATATCTTTATATAGTTTCAAAATACTTTTTTTATTTGGCAAACTTTTGACGTTATGTCTTAAATAGGTAAACCATGATTTCAAGACAATACTTGTCGTGGAGGTATATTTTATATAAATTTGAAGTACACAAGGCTAATATAAATTAAGAGTTATGTCACATATATTCCGCTAATTGACGTTTTGCCCAAGTTAAATTAAATAATTCAAATTTTCACCCACTTGAAGTTGTGTCTCGCTACCTACCGCGACTTACAACTTCAAGTGTGTGGGATATTACTCATATTTGTTTATTTTAAAACCAAGCATTAGCATATTGTTTAAACATTCATTTCGTTTCCAATAACTGCGATTTAAGCGTCTGATAAAACCGATTAAAATTGATTGTAGTCGCGCCTCACGTGTATGCGTGCTTGTCGTTGACTCTGCTTGTTGATGGTTTGTGTATGTTTACAGGTGCTGAAGTGAATAATTTAAATACTCATTTGTTTTCTTTGAGCAGGAATATTTGCAAATTTTGATGTGTAAACACACATTTAATTCCCAATAACATTGTTAGACTAATAAAACAGATTAAAAACGACAATAGTCGTGATCAGCAGGCAAAGGGTTAAATCGTGAAACAGAATTCAATTTACTGAATTACAGAGAGATAACTATTAAAAAACAGTCGAAATAATTTACATAATGTGATATTTAATTTGTATCAGCTTGTATATGGTTTGTGTTTGTTTCTAGGTGTCCCCCTCCGCCCACGATGATGCGCGAGTCAGAGCGCAGTCCTAGCAGCGTGAAGTCAGTGGAGGTTACCACATCACTGGCCCCTGAACTCTCACAAGAAGACCAGGACCTGATCGAGGAGCTGCGCAAAGCGTACTCCAGCTCACTGGGAGTGAAGATAGATAAAGAACCGCGCAGAGACATGGCCAAAGACATGACCGACTTGGCAAACATATGCGAAGTGAGCGTGCGACGTGTGATCGACATGGCCAAGAAGGTGCAGTCGTTCAAAGCTTTACCGCAGCACGACCAGATCTCACTGCTGAAGGGGGGCAGCATCGAGCTGCTCATCCTGCGCTCGGTGATCGCCTTCGACAAAGAGAAGCAGCAGTTCCTGGAGATGGGCGACTCTGAGGACGTGAGCGGCATGAGCCTGGAGCAGCTGCGCCGGGCGGAGAACGGCACGGGGCTGTTCGACGAGCACATGAAGTTCGTCAAGTCCCTGCTGGTGGACCTGAACGCGGATCAGGTGATGATGATCCTCTTGCTCATCATCTCGCTCTTCTCGCCGGACCGCCCCAACCTGCTGAACAAGGAGGCCGTGTGGGAGCAGCAGGAGAAGTACTCGCTCCTCCTCAAGAAGTACCTGGAGACGCAGTTCCCGCTGGCGATCGCGCAGGTCGCCTACCCCAAGTTCCTGATGAAGCTCACCGAGATTCGCAACCTGAACGAGGGCCACTCCCAAGTGCTGCTAAAGGTGAACCCTGAAGGGATTCAGCCTCTCATGCAGGAAGTGCTTGACCTTTAGAGACTATCTACTCACGCCAGACACGGTGGCAAGCATTGCACCCGCTGCCGCGGGTGCAATGCTTGCCACCGTGTCTGGCCGGCGCTAAGTCATCGCCAGCATTGGTGAGGTGTCTTTCCTGCAGGACTTGTATTTGGAGGGAGACAGAACGACGTTACTTTGTCCATCCATTGCCGAGCCAGCCTGATCGCTCTGCGCGTGCAGACAGGGGCCCGGTCGCCATTCACTCAGCAGTGATCCCATCCTACTTCATCCGTCATCCTCTCATCATTCAGCATCAATACAACCGCTCCGTATATAGGCGATTGTCTAAATCTCATCCGCCGCCGCGCGCCACCCGCGGCCGACCCGCCGGCCGCGCTCGGGTTCGCACAATCAGAACTCCGGCCGGCTGGTGGTCCGCCCGCCGCGCGCGTCGCGTCCACCCCGCTGCTTTGTTTCATTGTGCATGTTATTTTTTGTCGTTATATAAATCTAGGGACAGCCTACACACACATATACACACGTCAGTCTGGCTATGGCTATGGCAGCTGAGCTGTTTTGACTATATTTGCCGCCGCCGGTTCAGCGATACCTGCTCGCTGGTGCGGCAGAGAATGAAAACTTGACTTTTGGCTGTTGAATCACACACAGTTCAGGAACTAGAGGACAGCTGCTGCAGCCCGTTTGTGTTACATGTATAATTATCGTGTGATAGACATTTTGCAACATTGTCATTATTAGCTGGGGCTTGGGTGGGGGGGGGGGGATAAGCTGATTATTATTCATATACTTTGACTTGTTTGGCATGTGCCTCATATTCACTCTAGCCATCTAGAGGACTTGACAAGTTATATCTCTTCGCGTTTGTCTTTGTATCGCTGCTGTCACCTACGCTTTATGCAGTACAGTTTCTTTATGCCAGCTGTAGACGCCAAAGACTTCTTTGGCTTCATCAATATTTCCTGGTTGACACTGGACATTCAGTGATGGACTCCTGCCATCGAGACGTTGCTGCTGTTTGAATGTTGGTCCAGCGTCTGCGACGCTGAACCAACATTCAACCAGCACAGGGGCAGGTGTTGGCTGGGATTTTCCAGGAAATTTGTCAAGTCGATCCCTCCAAACTTGCATACCACAATGAGCTGTTGAACTCGACTGAACCTCGCCCCTCACTTTGTACAGTGACTCTGAGCGTATTCATGAAAATGCAAATTATATTAACTTGTATAATTATATCACATTACTTGGTACCATGTAAAATGTTGTGTTAGCTGACCCAATGTTAGTTTAATGTCGTGTGACCGTTTGCGATGTGGCCCACAACCTTCAACCAACATTGGGTAATACTAGAAACAAAAAAGCCCAAGGCTTTACTTTAATTTTTTAGAGAAAACTGTGTATGTATCTTGCCTATTTGTTACTTGACATTGTACTTTGATCTCAGCTTCTATATGGGCTGAGAGGTCGTAACTGTTAATCCCCTGTGTGCTGTAGGCGCAACCATTGCATTCAAAATTATGATAAGTAATCCTAATTTTGCAAAATAGTCACCAGATAATTCCTTGTATGTTGTTATTTTGTGACTTACATTAATTTCAGAAAAAACAGGTTTATTTGCGTTTGGATCAAGTGATAGATTGCTGGAACAGTTCATCGATGGATGGCTGTGGTATGGTTCATGGATTGCTGGAACTGTTCATTGGTGGATTGCAGGAACAGTACCTGGATTGCTGGAGCAGTTCCTGTATTGCTGGATCAGTTCGTGAAATTTCAGGAGCAGTTCCTGTATTGCTGGAGCAATTCCTGTATTGCTGGATCATTCATGGAATTTCAGGAGCAGTTCTTGTAATGCTGGAGCAGTTCCTGTATTGCTGGAGCAGTTCCTGTATTGCTGGAGCAGTTCATGTATTGCTGGAGCAGTTCCTGTATTGCTGGAGCAGTTCATGGATTGCTGGAGCAGTTCATATCGAAACATGAACTGTGGTGACGAACGGTTATCGTCAGTAAACGTGTTCCAGTGTTCTAGCAGAGGAATTAAAGCCACTAATTGCACAAAACTTTAACGGTGTAGGTTAGGAAAAACGTAATACAACTAGTATAAAGAAAAAGAAATGTGATATCTAATGTACTACTTCATTGATCCACAGGGTTGTATGGCAGATCTTCTCTGCAGAGCCAAATACAAGTAAAGAGATACTGTATTTTGGCTTTGCACGGCAGAGCTGACAATTACAGACAGACCACCCAGCAAACACGAGGCATTAAATCAAAGTTGGGGCAATGTTGGCCCGCCGTCTACGACGTCGTCCCAATATTGACCCAACATTGATTCAATGCTTCGTGTTTGCTGGGCATGGGATATATGTGAGCTGGAGTACATGATGCACCGAGAACAGATACCAAATCTGGGTGTTATATGTAGAGTCTGAGCAAACAGTCTAGTCACCAGAACGAATAGATTTTTGCCACTGTGTACAATCTCTGTTGTCATAAATAGATCTATAAATACCGAAGTTAGAACCCACCATGCCGAGTCTATGCATACAAAAAGTAGAACGATCGGATAATTTTTGTCTTGTTTTGTATTGTTACAAGAACCTCCAGGAGGACCAGGTTTTGGTTTAACTGTACACACGATGATGTGCAGTTGTAAATGAATTCAATTTTGTGCCATAACTACTTTTTATCTCAGTGCTTCAAGCATTTCTCCCATAGACACTAGCGAATTATGTATTTGATGACTTGGATCATTTTGAGAGATGAAGGTTTTGCGACAATGTGCGATCACCATTTCATTTCTCATTGTTACAATTTATGTTTTTTCCCCTTCTGTGTTGGTTAAGTGTCTATATATGGGCCACCGGCCCAACACTGTACTAACATAGAACACGTGAGATGAATGTAATGTCTTTGTTTTGTGCTGCCCCACCCATCAAACACGACACATTGAGCCATGGTTGGTTCTATGTTAGGCCAGCGTCCTAGACGGTGGACCAACATCGAACCAACAATGAGCCGGCGTTGGTGGTTAGGTGGGATGTGTCTTTTAGTGTCTTCTAACCCTTTGAGTGTTGGAAAAGATTAATATCTCCCTAAGAGAACTTATATTTTCCAAGATTACATTTGTATTTCATTAACATCAACTTACTACATTTTTGGTCTGTGATATTTTATCTTTGTATTTTTTCAACACAAGCACCTGAATGCCGTAGCAATTCATTGTTTTCTGTGTAGAAGCGTATTATTTGATCCGGCGCTCAGAGGGTTATTATCAGTCTGATTTTCTGTTATCTTTAATCTTTCTTTGTTGTGTATGACTTTTCGGTATCGAGATCCAGCTTGCAGATTTATGTTGGAATACAGTTTTTGCGACGAGGTCTCGTTACGTGATACTTGGTGCTAGATTCCTTTATATATAATAATTTGCTTGTTTTATTTTTTAATCTCAAAGATGGGTAAATCTCTAAATACATTCACGAAAAGACAATTTCACATGTTTTGAATGGCAGCTTCAAAAGTTCCTTCTCTTCACAACAATCACCGACTATACCAATCAATGTGCGATGGAGCTAGCCCAACAAACACACTATGTTGACCCAATGACAGTTAAATGTTGGTCCAACGTCGTAGACGTTGGACCAACATTTAACCATCATTGGCTCAACATAGTGTGTTTGTTGGGGTGGTGGATTGTTTTGTAATGACAGATGATTTGCCATAAAAATGTTGTACCCAAATTAGTAATTTCCTTGACTCAATTTCACAAGTTTTCATTGATTGTTTTTGAAAATGAAAATGGGCATTATAAAACTATGATGGCTATAATTTACCTGTATATTCTGAAGAGGAACTTGAACGTAAGCATGTTCTGGATCAGCATTGGCTTAATGCCAGGCCAACGTCTTCCACGTTGGACGACCATTCAGAAAATGCCGCGCAGATATTTCGTGTTAGCAGTAGGTGCTTCTAAAATTTAATTTTATCTTTTTTGTTTGTGTAATAAGTGTTAACAATAACTTTTTTGCATTAGATTCTGAGTCTATGATCTTTTTTTAGTGACATATATGAGAACTATCATTTATACACGATTTACATGTTCAAACACATGAATAAAATGAAAGCTTACAGGTATGGTTAATCATTGGATTTCAACGTTGCACTACTTAAAGGATGGACCCTTGTTCTAAACCAGAGAAATTGAAATTTTACTCAAAATGAATTTTTTTTTAACGTATTTTATTTCAACAAATTAATTAATACATATCAATTTACAATTTGAAAATAAATCTACGTAATATAGCGAGTATATTTAAATAAAGAAAAACAAAAAAAATTATAAACAGTCAACATTTATACATTTTGTCTAGTGAACAAAAATGTATAGTCAAGGTTGAAAGCTTCTTTTGTTTTCTAATATTTATTTTCTTTTTTTCAAAGTCCTGGAGCAAATCTAATTTGCTATTCGTTGTTGTTAATTTTCCGTGTGAAATAAAAATTTCCACCGAATTTTGTAAGTTGAGAGCTATGGCGTACAAAAGATGATTTTGTTGGTGAAACTGTTAAACGGTCTTATTTGTCACAATATATGACCCTTTAGTTCCAATGGAGGATGTGTTTGAATTCAATCAACTCCACACTCAAACATTCACATGTGATTTACATCTTCATTGTACATGTATATATAGAAACTATCACAACCAATATATCAAGATATTTTTAGATAAATCTCGTATTTCTACTGTCAGTCTTGCTCAGTGACAGCCAAGTTATGCAGTAATTCATGTGGTTTTTAAGGAGCACGTCCCAGCAAACACGTGACATTTAACCAGTGTTGCTTAATGATGGCCCACCGTCTTGAACGCTGGGCCAACATTAAAACAGCATTGGTTCAATGCCTCGTGTTTACTCGGACTTGACTATATGTGATGAGATGAAGAGCGCAGGTGATTTTCACGGGAACCATATCTGTCAAATAATAATTGAGACTCTACTATTATTGTCGAGGTGTATGTTTGAGAATCTGTAACTATATATATATAAGTGAAGTATATATATATATATAATCTTTTTCATTTAGTTTGTTTCTGCTTTTACAAGATGAACATAAAATGACTGAATGACACTGCAGGTGATTTCTTTCCTGTCTTACGTATCTCATTGTTCAAAATGTTGTGATTTTATTTTAATTGTAGTGATTAAACAGAGGGTAAAACTATGTTTTTATAACTTGTATGTAACATGTAAATACTCTAATTTATGGCTGGAGCATATTAATACAGGTCTATTTTAGTGTACGCTCAGTCTGCAGTTGTACAGTGCCACCACCAGTAAGAAATGTTGATGAGTTAAGGGTATTTGAGTTGAGGACAAACTGCATCCTGCACCCTTCTAACCAGCAAAAATGAGATGTTCATAAAATGTTTGGTTAATGTTGGGCCCACGAGACCTGCCCGGCATCAAACCAACATTCTGTTTATTGCACGTTTAATCTCCCCGTCACATTCATAGACGATGTTGCAGATTTAAAAAAAAAAAAATTGAATAAATAAGGCATGTGCTCGTATCACATGTGAAGAAATCTATGGGTGTTAACCTTTAGCCGCCAGTCCTTTTATAATATAAAATGACCCTCATTCAACAAGGTTTGAAAATAGTTATCTTACATTTTGTCAAATATAAATAATTTGATAGTTGAAGGGTTGAACGGCTCAATAGTTTATTTAACATTTAAAATTCGATTCTTTTGTGTTAATGATTAGCTTACGTATCTTGGCTTGATTTGTAAAATCTAGAGTATATATTTTGTTACCTTAACCTGAAATAAATCCTAGCGAGTCATCACTACTTGATGTATCTTCATGATACTTGACCGTATTTATTAACTTTTCGTAATTTGTTCAGTGACAGATTAGGTTATCCGTTGAACTGATATATATATTTTATCAGTAATATATCTACATGACAGTGAATTCATGGTTGTTTAAGAAAACTGTGTAGTGAAATTACAGCCTGCAAATTGGCATGTCTTGATACTGTAGCAGCCTTGAAAATTGGCGTTGGAAAACTAAATGTCTTCCTTTCATTGTAAGTGATGAATATGTAATGGTACCGTACCTGACAGTTAACCGAGAATCAGTGAAACACTTCTTTTAAAATCACCTATTAGTATATATACGGCTCTAGCATGACGATTAAAAAATAAATTTGGTTTAGCCATCAGCGTTAGCAAATCATTTTCTGAAAAAAAATATTTCAAAATGTTTTCTTAACATTTTATCAAAATTTCGCTTCCTCACTCAAAAATTTGCAATGCGGTTCACTGTTGGGCCAACGTACGTTGTCCGAGGCTGCCCAGTATTGAGACTTTATTATGTACAGACAAACACCGTTTCTGCGTGTTCTATATATATTCTACTATATCATTATGCTATTATGATAGACTATATGTGGATGTCTGAAATTAGAGAAGTCAATTTGAGATAATCACAATCAGAAGGTCCAAGTTGACTGGTGTAATTAGACGTGATTCAATTACGGTCAATCGGTCAACTGTATTACTTAGCCGCATGTCCACCTTTCTAAATAGAAAAGAAAACCATATCGTAATATATATTACAGTATTGCCATATAAACATGATAAAGGATGTCTCTGTTTTGTTAAATAATGCAAGTTAGATATTCAAATGTATGTGATTATTGGTTTCAATCAGCCTGAATTGTAATATAATAGCAAAAATAACTGTACATCACTCGTATAGTTATCATTTATTAATGAATATATATATTTGGTAAATTATGTAATTATTGTTGGGAGTTACATATATGTTTGTGCGTAGACTTGCAAACAAGAGATGAGACAATGTTTGTTTAATGCTGGTACAGCATCTGCGACGCTGGCCCGGAATTAATCTAACATTAGATAAACGTCTGATGATTGCTGGGAGGTCTGGAAGGTCGGACTGTGAATGTTAACCCTTATGCTGCCGATTTTTTCAGGCGTTTTTTTCTTTTATTTGAAGCTGGAATTGCTAACGCAATTACCAGCTCCAAATGACGAAAAATGATTATTTTTATGAAGAAATATACAGCTTTAAAATGTAATTAATAGATTAACTTAGCATCTATCACAAAACATTTTAGCAATTCGAGTTGAATTTATTGGTCTGAAATTTGCTTGAAAACGGATATATTCGGTTCCGGCAGCATAAGGGTTAATCCTTGAACCGCTAATGACTAAAGTCGTTTTTAATCCGTTTTACAGCCTATTTAAAAACCGTTATAGGGAACCAAATGTGTGTTTAAGTATCAATATATTTCCAAATGTTTGGTCTCAATTTAAAACAAATAAGAGTAATTTTCACCTGCTTGAAGTTGTGGATCGCGGTAGCGAGACACAACTTCAAGTGGGTGAAAATTAAATTATTGAATCCAGCGGCTTAATGGTTAACGGAGACTGTGCCATAGACATTTAAAAACAAAACTTTTTAAGTTTTTTGGGATGTCAGTAGTTTTTTATTTGTATTGCCACAAGCGAAGGGGGCGGTGATGTGATGCCTGCTCCCCCTCTGGCCTTGTGATACACTATGCCTGTGGATTCTTTTGCAGCTGTTTTCTAGTAGTTTTGTTGTAGTCTTCATCATAGCTGTAACCGTAATCTTGCCAGTCCAGCGCCGTCATTCAGGGCAGAGTTGATTTACCATAATGTACCACACCACTCCTATGGTGTTGCTTTGCCGCAGCAGTCCAGATTTCATTATAGAATGTGCATACCAGACATTTGAGCATCATGTAGGTATTGTTGTCAACAGCTGTAATATATACTCAATAGTTAGCTCTTGCTTTTATCGTGCGCGCTCTCAAGCAACAAAACCAAAAACTACTCTACTACTGTCAGGTAACGTTACTGTGCGCGATCTATTTTATGCAACTTTGTTAAGAGACGTTGACCCAATGCCGGCCTAACGTTAGCCCAGCGTCTGCGACGCTGGGCTAACGTTAGGCCAGCATCTGGGTGATGGCTTCTTACTCATGTGGACTCTACTATACAGGTGGTGTATGATTTAACTTGTGTTTACATTCGTCACTGTTTGAATGATGTATCGTGTAGGTTTTGTGGAGGTGGAGGAACCAGCTCCGCCTCATCTGTTGCTTTTAATGTTTACACCACACACCCTTCATAACGATGGCAGAACAAGATGAGTGACCTATTGGGTAAAACTTTGGTACATCAAGACCCCCCTGAGCCGTTTTGAGTATGTAAAACCGTTGCTGCATTGGAACTCTACTCGCTCTTTTTATATAAATAGCTCTTTCTCTTTGATGTAGCGCGCTCCGTTTTGGGGCGTTTTATTACGAGACAATCGTCAGACGCGAGTATTTTATCGTGTTTTATCCCGAGTCATTCAAAATAGTCACATTGTTAATTATTCTGTCGCAAGCAGTGTTATCAATTCTGCTGCGTTATGTTAGCCTGTTGGACAGGTGACTGCGCTTCCCAGCGAGGTGGTGATTCAATGTTGATATGATGTTGGGCCACCGTCGTAGACGGTGGGCCAACATCATATCAACATCGGTTCAGCGTCTTGCATCTGCTGGGAGCTAAACATGGCGAAATCTTGGCTGCACTTCTCAGATATTTCATCAACGTCGCCTGTGCTCACTGCTTTGATAACACCCATCAATCGCGAGTCGTCGAGCCGATGTTGCTTTAATGTTTGTCCAGCGTCGTAGACGGTTGGCCAACGTTAAAATAGCATCAGTTCGACGCACTGTGTTTGTTGGAATGCCCTATGTAGTAACACCCGCAGCAAAGCTGCTCAAAATTCTTGGGTTGGGTCGCCAATTTGGACGAGGAGGTTACTGTTCAGGGATTTGTCAATGCTGCTCAGATGATGCCTTCTAAAGGTGTATGTGTAGTATATGTGTAGCCCCTACTACTGTCATTTTTCACGGCCTCTGCAAAAATATGCGCAACGCAGCATTAATTGTTTTTATTCTCATGCTAATGTTGTACGTGGCTAAGCCACCATGTTTTACCACATTAGAAACCGGGCGTCTTACTCGGTGAGCACGAGATGGTTGGCCCAACGCTGTCTATGTTGGGCCAGCATATCCACGACACCGTCGTAACCAGCGTCCCGTGCTCATCGGGATCGACGTCATCCCAGCAAACACGAGACATTGAACCAATGCTGGTTTAATGTTGGCCCACCGTCTTCGACGCTGGTCCAACATTTAAACAACATTGGTTCAATGATGTCTCGTGTTTGCTGAGAGCGTGCAGAAGTTCATATCTCATCATGAGATTCTCCAAACGCAGGATGTGGCTTCATGACATCATCAACAACCTGAAACTCCCTATAATAATGAGAATAGTCAAGAGAAAGGTTCCGTTTATTTCGCTATCATGCGTAGTCTTGAATATGCCATATTTACAGCGTGAAAGCGTTATTTTAATCAATTATGTGCCATGTCTCATCGCCATTTGAAAGAGAAAATAAAACTAATTAATTGTTATTTTTATTCTGGTACCGATGTGTGCGATGTCCGCATAATCAAGAGTGAAAAAGTTTGTTGGGTAGTTTTGAAAACATATCCCAAGAACCTGTGTAAGTGTCGCACCTGCCTGTAGCGATCACTTGACATAATGTACGTCTCACAATGAAGGCACTAGACGTTGCCCCAACGCTGTCTCAATGGGCAGACAACGTTGAGCCAACGCCAGGAGATTTATATCAAGTTATATGGACTGACAAATCTTTTACTGACTTATAGTAGTATGTTATTCTCATAATGGGTAAATGTTCAAATAAGAGTGAGTAATGGATCACCACTGATCATCATCACTGGATATGATAATGATGTAAAGCTAAAATAGGAGTAATTCTAAGCCAATTATACCGCTGTATAGTGTAGCCATATAGCCTCTCCTCCCGTAGCACGGCTTCTTCTCCAACTTTCTGCTGGTGTGAAGTGGCGAGACCGAGTCAAACGCTTTACTGCTATCAACAAGCTGTGCGCAGTCAATTGATCTACGCATTCACCTTCCAAATGGGTGACTATTGCCCAAATCTAGCAAACACAAAACATTTGTACAGCGTCCCGACATTGTTCAAATGTTATACAAATGTTTTGTGTTATCTGGGATGTCGACTATGCTGTCTTTTCCAGTATTTCTGTGATTTTATTCCAACTTGTGCAGCCAGTTTTTAGAACTGAAAAAATGTCTTCTAATATGTGAAATTAATATACGCTGTGACTTACTTTTACAAATCCGAGTAATTCTCACCCACTTGAAGTTGTGACTCGCGTTAGCGAGGCGCAACTTCAAGTGGTTGAAAATTTAAATTGGGCGGCTCCGAGCTCTAGTTCTTGTCAGTAATGCGTTTGATTCGAGTCGTGACTTGAGTCCTGACAATATATGCATGTATGCTATTACTCTCTTTTGTGTGATCCATTGCCAATTGTTTTCTGTGCCATAATAATTGCTGTATGAATAGTGTTCCTGTTGCTAGCAAAGTACATTCACATTTTGGAATAATGTTCTTCGTGTTTGTTTTTTCTTACAAAGTCGCCACTACATCACTGTTAAAATGTTTAACCCTACACAACAGTGAACGTTTAAGCAATCTCGGTCAGCATGCGATGAGGCTAAATATTCGTTTAGCGCTCCTCCACCATCACAGCCCTGGGTGTTAAAAATCGGTCGCCGCACTGATATACTTTAAATAAGTATAAACACATAAAATAGATCATCTAAATGAGTGGTTGAATTAAAAAATCGACTAATTTGCATATCCACGATGGCCGCCATGGCACTTTATATAGCCCCATTGTCACTGTATTGGCAATAAACTTTGTGTAAGGTGGAGACTTTTTTGTTTGCCATTCAATTTTAACATCTACCTTTATAACACATTTTACTGTTAATGTAATAATATACAAGAGGAGAATTGTCACTTTTCAAGTAACACTAATGTTTGGACTAGGTTTGGAGTTTTTAGGCAGCCATTTTAATTTTTTGGGGGTATTTTTATTATGACTGATTGATTGAAATCTTGCTTATGAGTTTCTTGGCAGCCATTTTGAATTGGAATTTTAAACATCAGAATTCAGACTAGAGACTTCAAATTTCAGAGATCAAAAGTCCACATTGAGCTTTTGTACTTTTACATAGATATTTAATTTTTTTTAAATGGAAGCACATTCTGAGGGCCCACGAAACAAAATGACTTGTCCCTCTGTTGGCCTAATGTTGTATCACTGTCTGCGACGCTGGCCCAACCTTAAAACAACAGTGAATCGACGTTTCGTGTCTGCTGAAATTACAACTGTTATTTAAATTATAAAACTGTTATTTAAATTTGTAATGTAGCATTTAAAAGGTTTCTACTTGTGCAAGTAGGCTATTTGCGCACGCACCTACGCACTTGCGCAAGAACTTGCTCAATTTCGCACTTGCGCAAGTACTTGCGAACACTTGCGCATCACTTGCGCCCTTACTCACTTGTGCACTTGTGCAAGTACTTGCGCATTTACACAAGTACTCCTGCACTTACGCACTTTCACACTTACGCACTTGCTCATGTACTTGTGCCCGCACTTACGCATGTACTTGCGCAATGGCGTAGTTAAGCAAGTACTTGCGCACATGTATTTGCGCACTTGCATATTTGCGCACATACGCACACTTCAGCAAGTACTTACGCATTTGCGCAAGTTTTTGTTCACATAAAAAACTTGTGCACTGGGCTTTTCTACTTTTGAATAAACAGATACTTGTTTTTCAAATTCAGTGTGCCCAGCAAACACATTGACTATGTTGGTTTAATGATGTATCTTTGGCTGCGACGCAGGCCCAATAATAAACAACATTGGGTCGACGTTTTGTGTTTGATGGCATTACAACTGTTAATTTAATTGTCAAGTGTAGCACCTAAAAGGTTGCTGATATCCATATAATAGTGAACACTCAAGATTAGTTCAATGGTCGGCATCGGTCTGCAAGGCTTGCCCTGCATTTAAACAGAATTATGCAAATGCAATTTGATTAGCAAATCTAACATTTCAAGGGCTAATAGAGCGATGCAGCCTGGACACACTGCCCTCATTGCAGCCTGTGTCTACTCCCACCACAATGGGGCTTCACCCGACATGTATATCATTGAACCGACATCGATCCATACACAGTGATTCAGAAAATCCCGAATAAATCCGGCGGAACAACTGGGATGTTTAAAAAAAAGAAATAAACCTCATTACCTACTAAGGGATCATAGTACCAAGGTTTGAAGTCGATTGGATAAAAACTCGGGGAGAAATAGAACATCATAAGCCTCCCAAGATATACATCAATGATCATTGAACCAACATCGAATAACACTTGGTGATCCTGAATAAATCTGGGAATTCTTAAAAAGATATAGCATACAGCCTGACATCTGAAAAACATTGTGGAGAAATAGCACTATAGCGTAGAAAATAAAAACGAGAAAGAACCAAAGCAAATTCAATATGTTTGGGCATAGCCCAAACAGAATTATTGTAGTTACGACCCCCAACTAGGTGGCTCTCCTTTGTGGAAAAATGATATAGTCCAGACGCCAAGTCCAATAAAACATATTTTCGTCTACCTCCACCACACATTTGTTTTGACAACCAAAATTGTTGTATCACTAAATAGTTACAACGCACTTGAGCTATTGGGGGTATACTGTCTAAATCTTAAATTAATTTAAAACGCCCAATAAGAAGCATGATTGTCTTTCATATTTTAGGGTATGTGTCGTATATAACACTTGGAACAATTCAGAGAATGTATTTGTAGAACTACACCAATAGAATCACATTTTCCAAGATGGCCTCACGAAGTTTGTGAACGGAATGTCTTCTCCCCAAAAATGTTTAGATTTGAGGGTTGGGTTACGTAAAAGTTTTTTGTTACTGTTCTAGTTTACCAACCTACACATAGATATTCAATTTTCGTTACAATGATATGTTGCAGTGGAGTAAACAGTCATCTCTTCATAGACGTTGAAACATTTTTTGTTTTACAAAGTAATCAAAATTATCAACAAAACAAACTAGTCAACATGATCAATGAAAATCACTTATAGAACATAATTATTGCCCATATCTCCTTGTGGCCCATGTTTTCTGAATCCAGATATGTATTTGTTTACCCCTCACAGTCAGTAATATTTAGTTTTATATATTTTAATATATATTTTTTTTTGTAAGAATATAGCAGCCTGTTATTAAAATGTGTGTATTTAGCATGGGCTGAAATCTGAAACATTGAACTTTGCTCGGCATTTAAGTCTATTATTTGGTATGCACTTTTTACATAATTCGGGTGTGCTGAATGGCAATCAGTCAGACAACGTTCTATATATATTATCCTTCACCTTCAAATGTGAAAAACAAAAAATTGCTGCCAAAACCACATCTCTTTTTCTGACAAATAAATGCACAATTTCTGTTTTCTGCATGATTTGGAGTTGGAAAATGTATGTCTCATATTTTTTCACCTTCAAATTCAAAATGGTTACCGCCAGAATAAAATCATAGCTTTTTCATGTATCCAAACTATAATATAATGGAAAAAACAACACTTTCAATGGAAATTAAAAATGAACCAGGTAATACGACAAATTTGCTTACAAGGCGTTCGAAACTAGATTTAATTACATTACATTCTAAGATCATTTGATGTGCTCCGCATTTAGAATGACGTCATGATTTTAATTGTAAATATGTAAACTGACGGTCATCTTGGATTTTACGATAGAACAGAGGTCAGACGATGATAAATAAACATCGGACATGAGTGCTTCGGTCACTAAATCATGCAAAAATTATATATTAACAAACCGAAAAAGAGGTGTCATTTACATTTTGATAGCCATTTTGTTTTTCGTTCATTTGAGGGTGAATGTCGCGGCCATTTTATATTTTGTTTCAAAATTTACTTGGCAGTAATGATTATTCTTGGTTCACTAAGTCACTACAAATAAGTCATGTTATCGTCAGCATATTTAGTGGTGTAATTATAGTGACAGTAAATATAAAAAAATGGCGGACGTATTGAATTTGAAGGTGAAATAAAGGTAATTTCTTTCCAATGACACTCGAAATAAGTTTCAAATAAAAATCTTACGGAGACCAAAAATTGTGCATTCATGTGTGTTTAAACCATAGAGAATACGGGGTTTTATTTATATTTTGGCGGCCTTTTTATGTTTTGCTTATATGGAGGTAAAGATCACCAGATATAGACTATTATCCGACATATTCGAATTCAGCACAACCAAATTATGTGAAAACAAGTGAATAGCAAATTATGCACTAAAATGCCGAGCAAACTTCAATGTTTTAGATTTCAGCCCTGACCAAAGACAAACATTTCCATAAAAAGCTTCAATATTTTCCCATTGAAAAAACAAATTGTGACATTTCTGAAAATAAATAACACTCTTTTTTTTTAGGCAAAATATGGATATGTACAATAATTATGTTTTATAATGTTGTTTCCTTTGAACATGTTCATTTTAATTATTTCATTTTAATTATTTCATAATAAAAATTATATATTGAACGTATGTATAAAGACGACTATTTAGGCCTACCTTACTGCAGTGTGTGACATATCATTAGAACGGACATTAAGTTATCTGTTATATTATAGGCTATGTCTCTTGTGTCGATTAGTTAATATGAGCAGAATAGCAATGACGGACGTTTACGTAACCCCTAATTCCTGACAGGTTTGAGGGTACCCCTAAATAAGCGGTCAAAATAAAAAAAAACTGATAACACAATTTGACTTTACGCCCACACTATAAATGATCAGGAAGGTTTGCTTTAAAATAATATATAGTCAAATTTAGCACCGACGGATTTTTTCTCTGGTCCAGCTCTTCTACTATGGTATTAGTGTCGGGCAGAAAGAAATTATTGTGAGTTACATATTAAACTTGAGAAAATTTAAGTTACTAAATTTATTGATTATAATCTGAAATAGCCTACATTTTATGACCCGATTCCTGCTTTTACAAAATCAACCGTTTTAAAATTATTTTTGATGTAATGTCATATATGACCATTCAAATTTCAGCCCACTGCAGCGAATGTAAACATTTGACACCGGAAGGTGCTGTTAGTGATTTTTAAT
Organism: Flabesymbios commensalis; assembly: GCA_964017125.1. Classification (NCBI taxonomy): domain Eukaryota; kingdom Metazoa; phylum Annelida; class Polychaeta; order Terebellida; family Flabelligeridae; genus Flabesymbios; species Flabesymbios commensalis. Next base: position 62,683,512 of record OZ024912.1, read on the forward strand.
TATTACATTGTTACAATTTCAATCGAATGCCTGTTGCTCTCAGTTTTCTTGTTTATTTAGCAAAGCTTATTCTTAAGTATTTTTTCCAAAAATGATTTTGTCCCATTTTTTCTACCGCTCAATTTTTTAATGCGGGGTAATAAATTTGACGTTTCAATACTTCTGTAAATAATTATGCGTCTCGTAATTTCAACCTGCACTATATGCATTACACTATTTTTAAACAGCAGTGCATATTTCGGAGCAAAAGGATCCTATCTGCCACTCTAACTAGTGTCAGATAGGATCCTTTAGCTCCGAAGCGACGATTTAGAAAACATACATCTTTGATGTAACTCAACAGGCAATTTTGTTCTGGTGTTAAACCACTGAATATTAGAAAACAAGTTCAATGATCAACCACGTACATTTAAGTTGCAACATTAGACAACAACAACTTAAAGGTCGTTTTATCTGAAACAAAGTTCAAAATGTATAGGCTGGAGAAATAAAATACCATTGAGCTATTTATTGTTCTAAAATAAAGGTACTTTAAGATCAGAGAGTAAATACGATATGCACTTATCAAGATTGAAGGTATATAGATGTCAACATTCAGATCTACAAATATACAGGACGCTGTCATCCACCCCCATTCTTCTTTGATTTCAACTATTCCCCAGGGCCCCTTAAAAATCATCTTGCCAGTTTACTAGTAGTTTCAGAATGATTATATATTATATATACCGAATACCATTACTATTATGCCTAATATATTATATACTCCGCCAGCAACAAACAAATTAACAGTAAATAACAATAAATGTATGTGATATATAGTTATTTATTGGTAATTTGTTGATTGTTGGCGGAGTATATAATATATTAGGCATGTAGTTATGCTATTTGGTATATTTATTGAACTAGCAGATGATATTTCCGATATGAGCCTATATGTATCATGTTGACTTCCAATTTAAGAAGTCCCCACTGAGATTTTCTACTTTTATATAGATATCTTTTTGTTTGTGAAATGGAAACACATCCAGACAGCCGCAAGCACATTGACTTGTATCTCTGTTGGCTGAATGTTGTATGACTGTCTGCTACGCTGGCCCAACATTAAAACAACATTGATAGACGTTTCATGTTGTTTTAATTTTGTAATGTAGCATTTAAAATGTTTCTACTTGCGCAAGTAGACTATTTGCGCAAGTACTTACGCACTTTTGCAAGTACTTGCGAACTTGCGCAAATACTTCTTATGCTCACTTGCGCACTCGCGTACTTGCGCACTTGCATACTTGCGAAAGTACTTGCACAAGCACTTGTGCACCTGCGTACTTGCGCATTTGCGTAATTGCGCACTTACGCAAATACTTGCGCAAATAATTGCACTTGCGTACTTGCATACATGTGCAATTGCGAACTTGCGCTATTGCATACTTGTGAACTAGCGCAAGTTCTTGCACACTCACGCATTTGCACACTTGCGCACTCACGCACGTGTACATGTACTTGCGCACTCACGTATCTGTGCACTTGCGTACTTGCGCATTTGCATACTTGCGCACTTGCGTACTTGTGCACTTGCGTAATCACTTGCACTTAAAATGTTACTAATGCTCATAGTTAACACTCAAGGTTGGTTGAATGGTGGACATTCGTCTGCAAAACTGGCTCTGCATTGAAGCAGCATTATGCAAAACCAATTTTATTAGCAAATCCAACATTTAAAGGGTTAATAGGCCAACCCAGCCTGCCCAGTAAACACAAAAAAATGTATAACATTTGTACAATGTTGGACCAACGTCTGCTGGGCATGGACTCTCTGCCCGCATCACTTCAGCCTGAATCTATTGATGGGATGAATGGATATCAGCCGACATGTCATGCTTTCACCCGCCATTCAAATGACATGAAAACAAACATGTAGTTAAAGTGCTTGTGTGTGTGATTATGGCACAACGGACAGATTTTTAGAATATTAAAAACTCGAGGAATCATCAGCCTCTAAAAATAGAGGGAAAACTAAAAAGCTAAAATGACAATCCCCCATTCAATAAAGATACCTCTCTTTGGAGTTACCTCTCTTTGGGGGTATTAAAATTCAGATTTAATCTAGTCAAACTATTCCGATTTCCTAAAAAAGCTATTGCAAACAACCACAATGCCTCAGGATCATTGTGCCAAGGTTTGAATTTGATTGGAGAAAAAAAATCAAGGAGAAATAGCCTATCAAAATTAGACATTGATCCATATAGTGATCCAGAATATCCTGTATAAATCTGAAAGAACAACTCGGAATTTCTAAAAGAGACATAGCATGCAGCCTGACCATCCGAGGAACATTCTGGTAAAATTGAAAGATGATTGCAATGAAAATAGCACTCTGATTTTTGGACATAGAAAAAAAAACAGAAAAACGAGAAAGAACCAAACAAAACTCAATATGTTTAGGCATAGCCCAAACGTAATAACTGGAACAAAACATTTCAGTTACTGGTTCACACTCAGAAATGCGAGTTCAGCTGACTTATTTGCCATTGTGTTGTTTGCTATAAACTCATCACCTTTAATGTGATATGCGTTGTGTCGAGCACTATAAAGTGCATTGCGCTTGATTAAAAATGTGAAGTGACACGGCTTGGCATTTCACACAGATAAAACCAGATTGATCATAAAATGCCAGGAGATAATAATATGGAAGTCAAATAGGACTTTCTGGAATTGTTCAGTGGTGCTGTGGCGTTGTGTTACTTGCTTGTACAAACGTTCCGTGTGATAGGCAGGGCCCGTATTCTCGTACAAGTTACGATATATCCAGGGTTCGTAATAGTGGTTGTCCGGTTGTCCAAGACAACCAAAAATCGTCACGGACAACCAAAGATTTATCTTTGGAACACTTTGGTTGTCCGTACGGACAACCACGTTTATCCCCGAAACAATTTTGCCACTAAACACGCTGACAAACGCTGTACCGTGACACGCGGCACACGGCAAACATGGCAAAGTTAGTAGCATCATATCAGAGACAGAGTTAACTTTAATAATGTCTGCTGTCATGTGGGTCTGACAATTGACAATGCCGTGTGGTAGAAACACAGTATTTAAATTTTAGGACTAAACAGAACAATAATTTGTTTTTTAGAGAAAAGCTTAACATGCGACATTGGCAATGAATCAGTGCTGAAGCCACATGTAAACTTGTATTCATTGATATCGCAATGCCTACACATATTCCTCCAGTAGGTGGGGAATACCCAGGTTTCCGTTTCCTGGGCCTGTTTCCTTTAATGTCTCCCCCCCCCCCCCTTCCCTGCCATTATGACTTGTGTGTTAGACTTGCAGTATATGCCTTGATAATCAACGTTTGATAGGGGGAATCGCAACAAAAAGGAACAGCCATGCACGTGGTAAGCAGTTGCTGTACCGAGACATTCATATGGTAGGAATGATTATGATAGATCGTGAGATGCTGATTTGCATTGTCATTCTCAACTAGTTTATGCAAATTGTATTTCACTACTTTTAAGCATGGATATAGTTACTATTCCATGTTTTAACCAATCTTATCCCAATGCTGATTCAATAGTGGTTCGACGTCGTTTGTATTGACCCAACGCTTGGCCAGTGTAGGTCTATCTCAAAGCCACCTTTTGAAGACTGCAGTCATGTAAGCCTAGTTTGAATACATTAAGCAATCTATATTAGGTTACGAAATTGTTTTACAAGCATATAGGCCTTCATAATATAAATTAATGACACTGCACAAACTATTAACTGCCCAAACAAAAAAATATGTAATAAAAATTAGCTCGAAGTCTGTTAACGCTGCCAAATGTTGAATGTTGTAAGACGTGTTAAACAGAAAGTTGGTCATCACAGGTCGATAACAATATAGGCCTAGCCTAGGCACTAATAGTAAAACTGAAAAGTAAAAAAAATAGTCTGTTGATGGCAAAATATCACACTTTCCATGATTAGGCTGAACTAGGAGCCGCCCTGAGCAAACGCATGCGGACAACCAGAAAATCAGGCGGACAAGCACATTTTGAGAATGTGGTTGTCCGTTGGACAACCAGACTTTTAGCCCTTATCACGAACCCTGATATCGTAGGCTTCTGATTGGTCGAGATGGCCATCTCGACCAATCAGAAGCCTACGATATATCGTAACTTGTACAAGAATACCGCTCCAGATAGGGGCCTACATACGTGCGCTAAAATCAAGATTTGTGTGTTTTGGTGTGCTAGAATTCACACTGCGTACATTCATATAAAATATATACACAGTGATTAGTGACACGGCATTTTTTCAATATTTGCGTAATTCATATCAAAAGCATCATAGACTGTGCTGAAATGTTCATTGCGCCCTGAATATTTGTCCTATGTGATAACGTCACACAAATCATAACCAATAATAATGTATGTATATTAAATGTGTGGCTCAAAAGTGAAGTGATCCAAGTCCAAATTTTTTTCTGATTATTTCATTTTGGAAAAGGTTAACTTATAGGAAATAATATACTAATATAATTATCTAAGCCATTCGGTAAAAAAATATAGAAACTTATTAATTAACACATATTTTGCCCTTTCAAAACTAATACTTTTCTTCTACGGTTAAGTGATCCAAGTCCATCAATTTATATAGGGGCGTTTTGAATCAGGCTAACACTGAGACATACGGATAATGGCATCTGGAATGTTATAAAACACCTGTTATATGGCTCCGTCTATGCCATGTCATTCATTACCAAATTGTTACTGGAGCAAGATGATGGAATACTAGACAGTTTTTATGCTAGTTTGTGACCTTTATAAAGAAATTGACATTTGTAAATTTCAACAATTATATATCTGTCAATAGGAATGAATAATACACATCAATGCGTAACTTCCCATTATGCTTCTAATTATTGACTATAGGAAAATGTGAAAGTGGTTGTACATAGATTACAGCCAAGTGCTTTTTTTCAAAGTGATTTACCCTTACAACGCTGTATTAGTTTTGTGTTACCATGGAGACCAAATGTTTAAATCATCATAAATGTTTGAGTTAGCGCTTTCCGCTTCACTTGAATATGTTATGGGTCTACGCGCATTGTAAATATTGTAATTATTTCAGTGCTGGGACCGTCTTTAGACGTCAGAATCAGACGACGTCTAAAGACGGTCCCCTCACTGAAAAAGTTAAAGTTTCTGGTATATTTTATGACAAGTAAATCGTATGAGATACCATGGTGGATAACTGTATCCACTCTATCCACATTTAGACCCGATATCAAGTGAAATTAATAGTACTGGACAACAATTCCCACCTCACCGGGATAGCACCAGTGATGGGCATGGCGGTCGAGCCTCATTAGCACTGCTGCTGAACGGTGGACGGTGATTTATACCGATAGCCATACCGCTCGGTCTCTTAGAAACTAAAAGTTAAATTCCATGACTCTAACAGCTGTGGGCGATGCTTCTACCTCACGATGAAGAACCAACCCGTTGGACGTCATCTTATCCTGCTTGCTAAACTGTGTTGAACATTTTGGACGAAGTATTCCACCGTCGACAAATCGAAGAGTGGCTCAGCCCGTCACATGACGAGATAGACCAATCACCACGTTCATTAATTCTATATTTAATTTAGGGAGTAGATTACCATATTTGGGTGCAACTTTTCAGCAAAGAGGAAACGTTAACGCGATGTTAGTTTATTATTGGATCACCGTCTACGACGCTGGCCCAACATTTCTGGGTATCAAATATTCCAATACTTAACAATATGAATATACAGATGTAAAAGAAAGTCATTCTAAACTACCGTCACAGAGGCTCTAACCCAGCAAACACAAAACATTTGTATAACATTTATATAATGTTGTATAAATGTTATACAAATGTTTTGTGTTTGCTGGGAAGTCACCGTGAAATGTTTTTCTTTATATTTTGAAAGTCGATGACGTTTTAGCATCTGATTTTTTGGGGATCATATAAACTAAAAGTACAGGGATTTAACTCGACATAAACTATAAGTTGATAAGTGAGAACTCGGCACCAGTAAACATTTGATCACGATTGGAAGCCGTAGGTCTACTGCTCGCCCTCTCCTTTTCACTCTGATAACAACACACCCTGGAACGCTTCAGATAAGTCAACCGAGCAGACACAAGACGTTGAATCAATGTTGGTTTGACGTTGGTCCAACGTTGTAGACGGTGGTCCAGCGTTAAATTAACATTGATTCAATGTGTTTTGTCTGCCGGGTGAATTTTGTTGAATGCTCACCCATGTACATGTACCAAGGTTTGTGACGACCAAGTTAATGGCGTAAATGCAGCTTAGTAGTTCCCCCTTACAGAAAGAACGTCACCACAAACACCATGTGCTCAAGTGAACTTGCTTTAAAGCTGGATCATCGTCTGCAACACTGGCCCAACGGTAAAACAACGTAGAAGCGACGTATCGTGTTAGCCAAGATCTCCCCTGACAAACGTCACGATTGTGACATACACCACCAGGTGTTGCTGGAGTCGTTTTGATATTAACCCTTCAAGCGCTGAATTGTTTTATAAATTATAAACCAAGAAACCAAAGGGTTTCTTTCAATTTAAAAACATAATAAATGTGTTGGTTAGCGCTTTCCGCTTCATTTAAATATGTATGCTGTGGGTCTACGCGGGGAGCGACTTTGAACGTCAGAATCTGACCTGTTAAGTCGATCCCCGCGCTTAAAGGGTTATTAGATTGACATGGCTGAATAGACCCCTAGCACCTATCATCATTTCAAGTGCGCAGTTACAACATAAACTAATGTTACCTTGTCAACCTGCAGCAGTATAAACTTGCTTGTACTTTTCTAATATTATCCATTGAAGATTGCCAACTTAACCCTTTAACCGCCGGTGCCGCATATATACGGATTTTCATTTTTATTAGCACATTAAATACCACCTTTTAAACATGTTAAAGATAAAATGTGACATCAATCAGCAATATTTAAAAACAGTTGACCTGTTAAAAACAGTTGAATTGCGAAAGTCTTTTAAATTTTGGGTTGCTGTGGCAACGTAGCAAGTGTGCCGAAAGCCCCATTTATAAGTTACTCCCGTATTTCTTATTTTGGACATGCAAGTCCGAAATTAAATTTTGTTCTCATTTATGGCTTAACTGGTAAATGCCCAACACAAAATTTAAAAAACTTCCGCAATTCTTGTCATCATCATTTCAAGTGTGCAGTTACAGCATAAACTAATGTTACCTTGTCAACCTGCAGCAGTATAATCTTGTTTGCAGTATTCTAATATTATCCATTGAAGATTGCCAACTTAATCCTGTCTGTTTTTTATCGGTAAATATCATGTAGATGGTTTGTAATAGAGAATCAATAACTAGCTGGATAATTCGTCCTCTTGGATATGAAAGGGTGTATCTTCCACTTTACAAAGTGGCAGATACACCCTTTCATGTCCAAGGGAATGAATTATCTGTATTCATGGCACAACGATGCACAAATGTGCTCAATTGTGTTTCATTCGTAAGTTCTGCTCAAATGACACTGTCAACTGTGGACAGATCAACGGACTACACAGTACTTAGCAAGATGAAGTTATATTTTATAATTTAGCTCATAGTATGATTTTTAGCTAAAGTTATGAACAAAACAATAATGTAGGCCATCTAAAATAGGCCTACTTGTTTACACATTAGAGTAATTTATATGACCTCATGCATTTATAGTAAATGATGGCATGTTTTAAATAATAAAACAATTATCTACATGGGGAAATATTAAATTTGGAATTTGGTATAATGAATAATACTTTCGAATTGATGGAATGTGCCGATTGGAAAAAACGGCCTAGACTCCCAGTGTCATAGTGCGTTTTCTCAATGGTGTGATGAAAAAGTGTACTCTGCAACTCAAAATATCCCCAAGAAGCATTGCAAACCGTGGTCATAACCTTTCAAAGTTATCATCACAGTCACGATTATTGCCTTTCATCTCACTAGCTGGCATTTTATCGGGCAAGGATTACAGGAAAAGCTCGGACAATGAAACATAGTGCGCGCGGGGGCAGTACGGCAAAACGGCAAAAATAAAATTATCAAGTATTTTGTAAATAGTTTAGTCCTAGCGACTCAATCAGGCTAAAATCAGCAAAAAATCTGAATTTTTTTTGGCTTCTTAATATGTCAATAAAATTTGTACATGTTCATGGACTTGAATTGCGGAAGTCTTTTAAATTTTGGGTTGATGTGACAACGTAGCAAGTGTGCCGAAAGCCCCATTTATAAGTTACTCCCGTATTTCTTATTTTGGACATGCATGTTCGAAATTAAATTTCGTTTTTATTTCTCGCTTAACTGGTAAATGCGCAGCACTCAATTTAAAAAACTCCCGCATTTCTTGTCTATGGATATGTTCACATCTGACATGTTAAGTAGCCAAAATAAAAATACAGATTTTTTGATGATTTTAGCCTGATTGTGTCGCTTCAAATACCATAATGTGGTCTTTCATTAAAAAAGACATTAAATAATATTTTTAGCATACCGATTCGCGTAAACTTTAGATCTAAGTAAACCAAATGGTTTCGCCCACGTCACATGAATATACAGTGAGACCCGGTATCGGACCTCAGAAAGCAGACCATCCCGGAATACGGACCACCTTTAGCCAGTTTCGAATTTTTCCCCATTCACATAATGTATCACCATATTCAGAAAGCGGACCGACCCGCGATACAGGACACACACCACCTTTTTTCAGTCCCAAATTATAGAAGAACCAGCCCAAAGAGCAAAAAATACATATTTACACTGCTACAGTTTAATAGGAGAAAGATACTGGTATTACTAGAATAACAGGAGACACAAAAAGACCGTATTTATGGAAATAATGGCATTGAAAAAGTAACAAGTTGTGTAATATATTGAAATTTGTGTTGTGATGTCTAGAAGGCGACACATGACGGTGCCATTGCGGAATCCCGTGGCCTTCTCTTCTAGTTGTCTCATGCGCAAAACACAAAAACGCAAACGCGAGCGCGATTATGTACGCGACGAGTGACGCGACGACAGGTGCGAAAATCGCGTGAATTTCCAGACACCAACGCGACAACCAACGGCAAATGTGAGGCGTTTTCCTTTGTTGCAGGGTCAGATTGTGGTAGTGACACGAACACCGGCGCAACGCGCGACAAAAGCAGTTTTTAAATTTATCGCGTTGCGCATCGCGCTCGCCTACGCCGTCGGCCTGGTATGTTTTGGCAATGACCAACCAGTGTGTTTGATAAACAACGTTGTCGCGCGCGGCGTCGCATTGGTGTGTTTTGCATTTTGGGGTGAGATCACCCTCTCAACCATTCTCAAAGATCTATGACCCTTATATTAGAATAGAAAACGACCAAACAATGCGTTAGCAGCATCCTTTTTTTATTTTTTAGCTCATTGGGATGCTATTTCATATTATTATAGACCTACCTATACTGTCATTTGTCCTGATAACATAGTTTCGGCCCTGTGCAACAACAGCTCTTTTGGTTGACGTTGTATTGACTAGTTTGTACTGTTAATCATTATGGACTATACAGGGCCAAATACTCGGGTTGTCGTTTGTATTGCCCTCATTCTAAAGACGGTCCCCGCACTGAAAGGATTAATACATTAGCAGAAATAGAGCTAACTCAGACATCTATGATGATTTAAAAATGAAAAAAAAACTTTGACCATCATGGTTTTAACAGAAATATTTTAGCGTTGTAAGGGCTAAACAGAGAACAAACAAAAGTAGCGTCACCCCCACAACGTATAAAGGTTAGTGTGATGTGCTCGGATGACGAGTGTGATATGACGAGTGTGATATGACGAGTGTGGCATGACGAGTGTGGCATGATGAGTGTGACATTACGAGTGTGGCATGACGAGTGTGGTATGACGAGTGTGGTATGACGAGTGTGGCATGACGAGTGTGGTATGACGAGTGTGGCATGACGAGTGTGGTATGACGAGTGTGACATAACGAGTGTGGCATGATGAGTGTGGCATGACGAGTGTGGCATGACGCGTGTGGCGTGACGAGTGTGGCATGACGAGTATGGCATGACGAGTGTGGCATTACGAGTGTGGCATGATGAGTGTGGTATGACGAGTGTGGCATGACGAGTATGGTATGACGAGTGTGACATAACGAGTGTGGTATGACGAGTGTGGTATGACGAGTGTGGCAAGACGAGTGTGGTATGACGAGTGTGGCATGACGAGTGTGGTATGACGAGTGTGGCATGACGAGTGTGGTGTGACGAGTGTGGTATGACGAGTGTGGCATGACGAGTATGGCATGACGAGTGTGGTATGACGAGTGTGACATAACGAGTGTGGTATGACGAATGTGGTATGACAAGTGTGGCATGACGAGTGTGGTGATTTAAAGAGAGAATAGAGGCCGACAATAACATTGGTGCGACCGTCTGCACAAAAATATCACTTGGCTTGTACTTATCACACGACACGACAATGTAGTATTGGGTGTCATCTCATACCTTAATAGTCTGAGAATGGTTTGATTACTTGTAGGCTTATACATGCGATGTTCGCGAAGTTTTTTGTCATTTGGAGCTGGAATTGAATGAAAATAAATAGTTGTTATTAAGAACTAACATTAGAAATGATTGGCTTCAAATTCACATTTGTTTCCCTATCATCAAGAATCTATAATAATGGCTTATATATTCTTGCTATCGTTGACTTCGTTATATTCAGAGAGTACATTAACGGCTTGTACAAATGCATCGTTTACCCCTTACAACGCAGATTTATGTTCGTGTAAAACCATGGAGACGAAAAGGACTTTTCTCAATTTGCAAACAGCATAGCTCTTTTATACAACCATTATTTGGTTTGGAAAATTGGTTGAAACTTAAATCCATTCTAAATCAATGCCTGGACAAATTTATACCAACTAAAATGACTTCCCCTCGGGAAAATCTACCTTGGCTACCCAAATCACTCCTTGCATCTATTCGGAAAAAAACATCTTTATATAGCAAAGCCAAGTGTACGAATAAAGCTTATCTTTGGGCAAAATATAAATTATGTAAACGGCAGACCCAGGGTGCCATCAGGTCTGCCAGGTGGTCTTTTTTGAAAAAAAAACTTTCTGAATCTTTAGAACAAAAAAATTCAAAACCACTCTGGCGTTATAATAAATCTAAACGTCTGGATGGAGATGGTGTCTCTCCCTTGAAGGAAAACGGCCAGCTGCATTCAGATAGCAGACGTAAGGCAGAAATACTAAACAACCAATTTTGCTCAGTTTTTACCTCGGAAGACACCACGAATATACCCAAATTACCAGGACCACCGAATACTGAAATGCCTAAATTCAAAATTACTGTTGAAGGTGTAACTAAATTACTTGAGGGTTTAAACGGTGTAAAGTCATCCGGACCGGACGAGCTCCCAAACTTGATTCTGAAGAATGCTGCCATCGAAATATCTCCCTTTCTTAAAATTCTTTTCGACCAATCTCTACAGACGGGCAAATTACCAGATGACTGGGTAGTGGCTAATGTTGCCCCAGTCTTCAAAAAAGGGGATCGGCACTCTCCGGCAAACTACAGGCCGATATCCCTCACATGTGTTTGTGCCAAATTACTCGAACACACCATTTGTAAACAAATTATGTCCCATTTTTTGGAAAACAAAATTTTAACACCTGTACAGCATGGCTTTCGATCAAAACATTCATGCGAAAGCCAGCTTTTGAATACAACTGATGAATTTATTCAAAATTTTGAAAGGAAGACACAAACAGATGTTGTTGTCTTGGATTTTAGTAAGGCCGTTGACGTTGTCCCCCACCAACGCCTCTTGCACAAACTTGACTACTATGGAACTCGGGGAACAACTCTTAATTGGATTCAAAATTTTCTGACCAATAGAACCCGCAAAGTAGTAGTCGATGGCAGCTCTTCAGAATCAGCTCGCGTGAGGTCCGGTGTGCCCCAGGGTACTGTTCTCGGACCCCTACTCTTTTTGACCTATATTAATGACCTCCCTTCCACGGTCTCCTCTTTGCAGATGACTGCCTCCTGTATCGCCCGATAAAATGTCGAGCAGATCAGGAGCAGCTGCAGAGAGACCTATCTGCGTTACAGGACTGGGCAGATTGATGGGGGATGTGTTTCAACCCTTCGAAATGCTCGGTCATGAGGGTGTCCTGGCCGAAATAAAAAAAACTGGAATTTGAGTACACCCCTAAAGGCGAAACACTAGCGAACGTTTCATCAACACCATATCTTGGTGTTTGCTTTAGCGAGACCCTGGAATGGGAGGTCCACATTAACAAAATTACAAGTAAAGCAAATTCCACTCTGGGCTTCCTTCGGAGGAACCTGAAGGCATGTCCCCCTAAACTAAGGGAGACTGCCTATTTCTCCCTGGTCAGATCATCCTTAGAATACTCCTCAGCAGTTTGGGACCCCTTTAGACAAAAAGATATTGATAAATTAGAAAAAATTCAAAAATCAGCAGCAAGATTTGTCACCTCAAATTATAGACAAAATAAAACATCTCTCATTCAGAACCTGGGCTGGACTGACTTAAAAACAAGACGTAAAAATTCTAGACTTGTAAGCATGTTCACAATTTTAAATGAGCTAGTCGAAATTCCTATCAATGACCGTTTAATCCCAGCGGACAGAAGAACACGTGGTGGACACAATCAGGCCTATAAACATCTTAGAGCTAACACCACACTGGGACAAAATTCTTTCTGGCATCGAACTATCCCTGATGTGAATTCTCTTCCGGCAGCTGCCATAGAATCAAAAACTGTGGCAGCGTTCAAGAGTCAGCTGGTTGACTAAATCCACCAGCCCTTTCCCCTCTGCAGCCTGATACTCCAAATAGGAGGTGCTACCAGATAACATTTTAAAGTTCAAAGTTATAAATATTTCAATTATTTCAGCGCGGGATTGATTTAGACGTCCGAATCTGACGGCTATAGACGTCAGATTATGAAGTGTAAAGTCGGTCCCCGCGCTGAAAGAATGAAAAATGGCAAGCATACATTTCTCAATTGTTTTCCGATTCATCAGCAAACGTTACAGTTGAAGTGATCGCTGCACCAGATTGGTTTAGTTACATATCACTGATTTTTTCACAGATACTTCACCACGTAATTCATGATGACGTTTATTTTTTATTTTATTTTTTTCTTTTGCTTGCTAATTGCTACCGTTCTTTGGACTGGGTGTTACAGGGTGTTTAAGATGGAATGACACTAAGGGGGGAATATTCACCGAAATATATTATATCAAAATTTGGGACGTAACATACCGATCCGAAAGACTGATATGAGACATGCGAGGTTGAACTGATGTGAATGAGAAAAAAATAAACAATTCACACTCACTGACATTTTAATCTCATGATTTATACAAACACAATAATAATAATCTAACAAGTGCTTCTGTCACAGCTCACAGGGTTGTTTTCATACCACATAGCCAGGAATATGAAAATAAAAACGGAAATTACATGAAATAGGTGTCGAATATCTATATACTTTCAAGTTTGACAAAATATCTGGTTGACGCAGACAACTCTCATTTATTATACAAATAATATTTTGTTACTTAATGCTATTCAAAAGTGTGAAATTAAATAGTCATGAGTTGAACAATTCAAATGAAACAGAACTAGTGGATAATCTCGCAAAAATATAACAATATTATCAGATTATATGAGACATTAATACCAATGTTAAATATAATAATTCCGTTAACAATAATATTACTATGTCAATCACGCATCATTTATTCATCAACACGCATCACAAAATCATAAAAACAAATAAACCCGAACCCTAGCGACCTGGAAAATAGACAGCAGGCTAGTGATCGTTACGGTGAGAAGAAGAACGCAAAGATCGTCAAACTTACGACGCGAGTGCCTCCTGTTACCTTAAAACACACCACTACATTATTTTCTTTGTACGACCACTACATTCTAAACCGGGAATGGAGAGTTATTGTTGACCAAGTACAGACCACTTATCACGGTAGGCCGATAGTGCTATATAATCAGTCAGGTGTGACAGAGCTGTTGATTATGAGGGATCCTCACTAACAGTGATTATGGCGTATGTGTTTTAAGTCAGTTAAAACCCTCGGAGCTCTACATTCTTAGCTGTGGAAAAGACCGCGGCCTTCGGCCTCGGCCTTTTCCACAGCTAAGAATGTAGACCTCTTCGGGCTTTATCCTATACATGTACTTGAAGTTATCACACTGCGCAGAAACACAGGAGATCTCCGGATTTCGAAGAGGTTTGTTCGCGAGGACCGAAACAGAAAAATGTCACTCGTACAGTAAATTCATACCGTAGACACAGGAAAAGTACAGTACAGTTGAGTATCAAACTCTACCACCCACGTGTACATGGACGGCCTTTCTGAAGGGAAGTGGACGATTTGATGAGCAAATATATTCAGGTTTTCATTTTTTATTAGCACATCAAGTATCACATTTTAAATTTTAAACCAGCAAGATTTGAAAAGAGTTGACCTCCATTTTGTCAAATCTGAATGATTTTCACTCACTTGAAGTTGTGGATCGCGTCAGCGAGACACAACTTCAAGTGGGTGAAAATTCAAATTGAATAATTTGGCGGTTAAGGGGTTAAAATAAACAATTTTTTTATGAAAATCAAAAGTATTTCCAAAATGCAATCCTCAATTTAAAGATTACTGCAGGTGAAACGTCGCCCAGTTGGATCATCCACAACAGTATCTTCTAAGCCATGTAAACATGTCATTATCATAGTTGGTTTTGCATTGTGATACGTGTTAAATTGTACAGGCATAATTTCAACCACCGACCTTTGCGATAGCTGTTAATATAATGACGGCGGGACAAAAACGGATTAAATTACATGCACTAAGTCCATCCTTGGTTCTGTTAAACGGGTTGAAATCGCTGCCCTGATTGTAATAAAGCTCGTTTGATAGACAGTGGTGGTTCAGCAAACACCATTCCCAATACCACCGTCGCCATCTGAACTGAGATGCACCGGGGTGATATTTAGGCAATAATTGAGTGGAATTTCAATAGACCT
Source organism: Flabesymbios commensalis (assembly GCA_964017125.1). NCBI lineage: Eukaryota > Metazoa > Annelida > Polychaeta > Terebellida > Flabelligeridae > Flabesymbios > Flabesymbios commensalis. Next base: position 62,698,614 of record OZ024912.1, read on the forward strand.
TTGTCCTTAGAAAATCCGCTGACGTGTAAAGCTACTTTCACTATACGGCACGGGCAGAGATGATTAAATTTATCATTATTTTTGCAATGATTGGCTGGCTGGTTTTCCAACCACGCAGCATAAGAGATGTTAACTTTAGTTTGGGGGTCCAACAATTATCAAAGGTTGTGGAAAACTCAAAACTCAAACCTTTACTTGTTCGGGATGTCCAGTTTGATTTATGACCTAAACCTTACAACGCTGAATTATTTTTGTACAAACTTTGGAGACCAAAGGGTTTTTTCAATTTGAAATCATCATAAATGTCTTAGATAGCTCCTTCCGATTAATTTGAATACCTATGTTATGGTTCTAGCAATTAGAAATATTTCATTTATTTTAGTGCGCGGAGTCTTTATACATCAGAATCTGACGTCTACAGACGTCAGATTCTGACGTATAAGGACGGTCCTTGCGCTGAAAGGGTTAAAATGGATGTAAAATATAACACACAGCTGATTTTAATCGATATAAAACAACCCAGGGTCATGCCACGTTCAAAGAGTCGTATGCATTGGACGGGCCCCTTCCCAAGCAATCACTACACACTGACGCGGCCAACCAAAAGACTGCCCACTTTTTAAGTGAGAAGTTACTGCCTCTTGGCTTTAAATGGCGGTATATAGGTCTGCGCATTATTAATCTGATGACCAATCCTAGAAATAGCGAGTTTTGCCAATTTCATTTTTTTGTCAATTAGCATAGAATGACAGCATTATTATCTGCCTACATTTAAAATGAAATGCCTATCGAAATAATCATCCCATGCAGGGTGAACTTTAGAAGTTTTTCATCAAAGATGAAATTTTGATTAAGCGTATAGTTATTGGGTTTCGCGAAATAATGTCTGAACGCATTAATTTATTGATGACAGAACACCTTTACACTGTACTGAAACAGTCCTAGCAAACACAAGACGTTGAACCAATGTTGGTCTAATGTTGGCCCACCGTCTACGACGCTGGTCCAACATTAGACCAACATTGGTTCAACGTCTTGTGTCTGCTGGGGTTGCTCCTCACAGAGCTTCGAGGAAGGGGCGGGGTCTGAGATTGTGAGGTTGGTACCCACATACTGGAGAGAGCATTGAGAGGGGGAGACAAGGATATTTATCTGAAAAACAAATGTAGGATCAGCGGGGATCAAGCCCGGGACACCGGCATGACATTATGTAATAAAAGAAATGTATCATGCTGACCATTCAAATCAGCCAAAAATTGAAACACTTTTCGATACAGCGCCACAACAGTGCACGAGATAGACCACAGATAGCTAGCATGCCAGCCCGCCAGCTCACCACAAGCCAATCAATCAACGATACTGATATAGAAACCACGTCAGTGATTATCACCAATATTATCTTTTATATGTTTTTTTTATTACTTTTTTCAAACTTCTCTCCCATGCATAAAAAACAAGTCATTAAATAGGAGAAATGGTCGGCTATATGGAGTTTACTCTGATTACGGATTAACTCTGATGTGTCGTAAAATCACTCTCATCTGCCCTCGGGCGCTAGGGCTCCCTAGCTATAAACTAACTAAGTTGACTGGCGTGACAGTCAAATGCTCTATCAATGCGCCACGCCCCCTTGCCGGCTGGTGCCTATCTACTTTTAAGATACACGCTAGAAGTATCCCCCATTGATATACGGCGTAGTAGCACTTTGCCTTTGATGTTTGATGAAGATTTTATAGCACTTTTAATCATGTCAATTTTTAAGCAAATTATTAGCATAAACCATCACAATGATGTCTGATGTATGTACATGGGTTATTAGTCTGATGACTAAGCCCATAAATATCTTGTTTTTCCAATTTTTTTTGTTAAGTTGCATAGAGTGACATAACAGCACTATCTTCCCAAATTTGGAATGAAATCCCTATGGTAATAATCATATAAGAGCACACTTAATTTTCGCACCAATAAATGGTTCTAGTTTAGTATCAGTTTAATTTTTTTCTGAAAATTTTGGATCCAAACGACTACAAAAAGGCAAAAGGCAGTATCTGCTTACTTTATAAGTAAGTAGATACTGCCTTTTTCCTTTGCAGAGCTGAATAGTCGTTTTGATATATAGGCCCTACTCCGTTCAGCTCTGTCTACGACGTAGCCAGAACTTATCTGAGTAGGTATCTAAACAACTAGTGACGTCACTAGTTGTTTTGACCTACTCAGCTTTGCCCGAGTAGATATTTATTTATTTATTTATTTATTCAAACATATTTATACAGGGTAAAAACATTATTAGCCATTGGCTATTTTGCATATGTGCCCTGTTTTATGACAAGCATTTGCTTAAAAATATGAAAACACATATTTAAACAATAATTATCATATGTACATTAGTTACAATAACTAAAATACAAGGTACATTAGACATTTTAGATCATAGTCCGATGATATATGCATTTGCGTTAATTGAATAGGTTGACAAATGTATATACATGTACATTTATAGCAAAGTGTAAAGAAAAGAAAACACAAATGTCCCCGCACTAAAACTCCAACAAAAACCTACAAAAAATGGAGAAAGCGATAAGACATGTACAGCCATATCATTATTGCAGCCCTAACTATAATTGAGTAAGGGTTTGATTATTAGCCATATATAATTTAAGGTTCTGTTTAAAAGCAGAAAATGTCTTCATATTTCTAATTTCTAAAGGTAGCTTATTCCAAAGTCTAGACCCATTCACACTTTAAGATGATTTATATAAATAATTATTACACCTGGGCTGCTGTAGAGTATTACTTGTTGCATTACGTGTTGAAACAGTATGATATTCAAAAACGGAGGAAAAAAGATCAGATAAGTAATAAGGAGCTAGATTATTTAGAGATTTATAAGTGAGACATCAAGCGAACATCGATATCAAAAAGAAGTGTGGTACAATAATAAAAAGTTAACAAACAGAAATTTAAAAAATATACCTAATTTTTTTTAATTTTCAATTGCTATTTAAAGATAAGCATGATTTAATGTGTTTATGATAACAGTGCTACATACCTGTGTGCGTGCAAGGACACTGTCTGCAATAACACTAATTGATTTCGCATTTTTATTAAAAGATGAATTTCGTGTACGCACTGTAAAACTGAGAAATACACAAACCCAGCAAACAAGTGTATTCATGAGAGTGATATGCTTAGGTAATTCAGATTAATGCAAATCTACATATCTTTAACCATATCTCTTCGGGGTTTAAACTTTATGTATTGAGTTGACAGACATTATAATTAAACGTAACAATGAGCTTAAATCCAATTACAGTCACATAAATCAAAATTAATACTCTCGCGCAGCATCCACGTAATAATAATACGTTTCCACACATTTCATTAGCCCCTATGCATTTTAGGTTTATTAAACCTTTAGAAGTTCAGTCAATGAACACAATACAAACAACGCAAGTGATTTAAGGCTGCTATATCGATGATGTAAAATCCTAATTACTTGCGCAATAATTATAATGTGAAGTACATTCTAAAGAAAACATATTATGCTCATTGAAATAAAGTATTATATCAATTAGCTACAGTGTTCACAGCTAACACAAAACCCTGAACCAATGCTGGTTTAATGCTGGTCCACCGTGTTGTGGGTTGAATACAAATCAAATGTATTACCCCTGATATCCTTTGTATCGTTGTTTTATCCTCTCAGCGCGGGGACCGTCTTTATACGTCAGAGTCTGACGTCTGTAGTATAAAGACGATCCCCGCGGTGAAAGAACTAAAATATTTATAATGGCCGTGGACGTAACGTAGGTATTCAAATGAAGCGGAAATGAAGTGTCCAGAAGAAACCCTTTGGTCTCCATGGTTCATAAAAAAATATTTCATCGTTTACTCCTCGGTTTCAGGTAGGGATATCAAAATCTTTCTCAGATTGTTATCATAAGCGCGGATTGAGTAGTTTTAGTGCGTTTTATTAGCCGTTTAAACCGTAGCTATTGGGAACGAAATGTGTGTTTGAACATCAAAATTTGCAAACCTGTGGTCTTAAATTAACAATTTTTTATATGACTCAGTAATTTTCAGCTAATTTGAAATGGGTGAATTTTTTTTTTAATGTCAAGGGTTAACCCTTTAACCGTCAAATTATACAATTTTCATTTTCACCCACTTGAAGTTGTGTCTCGCAAGTGTGCCGAAAGCCCCATTTATCTGTTATTACCGTAGTTCGTATTTTGGACATGCATGTCAGAAATTAAATCTCGTCCTTATTTCTCTTTTAACTGCTGAACGTGCAACACAAAATTTAAAAAAATGATAGTCTATGGTCATGTTGATGACAAATTATCAGAGAATAAGAACATAGGTCTATGATATTATGGACATATCAAGAAGGAGCCGAAATACAAATGATGATTTTCAGACTGGCTGAAAAAATACCAGCTTTTTGAACATGTTAAAGATGAAAGGTGACCTATATTTGTCAAATCTGAATAATTTTTACCTACTTGAAGTTGTAGAACACGCGCCAGAGGGGGCAGTGGTGCATTGCTGGACTGAAAAAGAGATCATACATATAATATAATAGGTCTGTGTCTGCCAGTCGTCGTTTCCACTACTACACCTACTTATGTGCCACCATGCGAACAATAAGTCGGAAAAATCAACGTACAATCAGTGGTGGAATAACAAATGTCGAGCTCGCGACTTCAAATGAAATATAACATTTACCTTTTAGTTGATATTAAACTATTAATTGTGTCTGCAATACAACTAAAATGTTAGTAAACAACAGTATTCGATTTGGCAGTATTTAAAGCAGGTGGGGCGTAATGAATCGCTGAGTGAACAGTGTGGGCGCACAATGCAATGATACGCATCAGTGGATGGTCAACGCTTGCAGGAGCGGGGTCTGCCGCAATGTAAATATTATGGTTCAGTGAAGCATGATGACCCTGCTGCTCTAATTAGACTGAGCAACATAATTATTGCCTTGGATAGCTAAATAAGCATATCACTAAATAATTATTTGGAGCACGCCAAATCATTTCAAGTGCATCGGATTATTACTTGAAGTGCACCATATAATTTTTAGGAGCTATTTATTTAATTTATTTGCTCTGACAGGTAAGGTTACACGGCTGGAATGATATTATAGGGCCATTGGTGCATTCCGGTGGCATGGCATTTAGCGGGCGCTGCATGGTATGTCAGAAGTAACACTTTCAAATAATCGGGAATAATCTCTCCCACTAAATTGGATCTGAAAATAAACGCTTGTATTGAACTAACCGACCCCGACAACTTATATTATAGTTGGGATCATTGGCTACCTGAGTGATTTACTGTGTCATGTCATATAAGTATGTACATTCCAAACATTACAATCTTCCCTACAGCAAGGCTTGAATCTACGAGGACGTCACATTACCATCTTCCCTACACCAAGGCTTCACTCTACGAGGACGTCACATTACCATCTTCCCTACAGCAAGGCTCGAATCTACGAGGACGTCACATTACAATCTTCCATACAACAAGGCTTGAATCTACGAGAACGTCACATTATCATCTTCCCTACACCAAGGCTTGACTCTACGAGGACGTCACATTACCAGCTTCCCTACAGCAAGGCTCGAATCTACGAGGACGTCACATTACCATCTCCTCTACACCAAGGCTTGACTCTACGAGGAAGTCACATTACCATCTTCCCTACAGCAAGGCACGAATCTACGAGGACGTCACATTACAATCTTCCCTACAGCAAGGCTTGAATCTACGAGGAAGTCACATTACCATCTTCCCTACACCAAGGCTTGACTCTACGAGGACGTCACATTACCATCTTCCCCACAGCAAGGCTCGAATCTACGAGGACGTCACATTACCATGTTCCCTACAGCAAGGCTTGACTCTACGAAGACGTCACATTACCATCTTCCCTACAGCAAATCTTGACTCTACGAAGACGTCACATTACCATCTTCCCTACAGCAAGGCTTGAATCTATGAGGACGTCACATTACAATCTTACCTACAGCAAGGCTTGAATTTACGAGGACGTCACATTACAATCTTACCTACAGCAAGGCTTGAATCTACGAGGACGTCACATTACAATCTTACCTACAGCAAGGCTTGAATCTACGAGGACGTCACATTACAATCTTACCTACAGCAAGGCTTGAATCTACGAGGACGTCACATTACAATGTCAGCTTAATACTATATCAACTCATTAGTGGGCCAATGCCACATATCTTCCCAACATCGAGCTAATCACACCTCTCGCTGTCTCTATGTTTAATTGGTAAAAAAAACATTTTCGCATATTTGATCTTGAACTTGACTTTTTGACTTGCAGATGAACCTTGAATCATCAAATTAATGTATTTCTGATAACAAGTTAAAAACATTGAAAAACCCGAAGGACGATACATTATATCTATGCGTATATCTGTACATCTTGCCGTATCAGGTCTGAACGTCAGACTACCAGTCTGACCTTGACAACAGGTGTGTGTTAAGCTGGTACAAAAATGAGGGGTGCGAGCAAAATGAATATTCATTATGACGTCACCGGTTTACTGACTGCAGTGTGGAGGTCACACTCAGGTCAGATTGTTTGGGCCGCCTGAATCAACTGTGAATTGGCCAGGGAGGAGGAGGGAGGAGGGGGGTTCTGAACTCATAGCACATATAGGGTTATCCAGGTTCTGCCGGTGGCAGACAACTGGATAGATGAAGATCATATCTGTATTGATAATGCAAGACAAAATGACATTTTTTTTTCAATTGATTTCGGTCCCAATGAATAATACCCTGCATATGAGTTATGTTGACTGTATCCCGCTTATATTGATTTGATGTCTATCTAACGTCACCTAGCCTAGCTTGATTTGGGGTTTGTACGATTCGCGACAGATGTTATGTTATATCACTTGCAGTGTTAGCGTTAGTAATGTTAGTAAGGGAGTGGTTACTGCAGTAGGCCTACATAGCCTACATTTTACTTACAGCTTATGAGCACGCCCAATATAGAGTGTAAGTAGGCCTACGTTATATCTTATTTTAGTCTATATAATATATTTGTAGGGGGACTTGTCTAAAACGCCAACCACCACTTTCTCAGCGGCAAAGGCATTATTAGGGAATGAGTGCTCAGGTACAGACGATGCCGTGAGAGTGGCGTGATCGGGCATGGTGGGTTATTTGTTGAACAAAGATTTATACTGGAACAAGATCAACTTAGCCCCAGTGCAGTGGCTGAAACAGGTTTCGACGACACGGCAAGATCAACTGACCTTGAACGACCAAGTAGCGATTCCATATAATGGAAATAATAATGTGAATGTTTCTTATCTGTTTTTCGAATTACTAAAATGTTGACGTTCAGAGATGAACACAATTTAAAATTTATTGTCCACTGTTAACAGCGAAAATATTAAATCCTATAGGCCTACTAACGGTAGTAAACGTCCAACACCTGTCATAAGTGACTAGATAAATATGGTGTAAAAAGATATATATAATATATTTATTTGCTACCTAGGCGTAACGTTAGTCAAATTACAAGAAATGGCGTTTAAATTTCAAATTTTTCGCGGATGGGGGACCCCTCTGGTAGACAATAGGCTGGGCTAGTCGCAATCAGGCCTAACGCTCCTTTAGGTTTGTATAAGGGGCCACCATTCCATATCCAGGGGGGGGGGGGTGGTCTTGAGTTTTTGTCTCGAGCAAATTATTCATTTCAACCGGGCTCGGCGGTGCGCTGAAAATATCACATTTTATTACATGTTTATATAGAACATTTATTAAAGTAAATTATTTATTTCACGCAGAGTTCGCCAAAAATTATTTATTAAAAAAAAACTCCAGCTCCCACCCCCCTGGAAATTGAATGGTGCCCCCCTAATATCAAGTTTGTCTCACCTAGAATAATCTCTGGTTACGGCTAGGTGACCAGGTGAGGCTGTGTGAAAATCTTCAAAAAATCGGTGATTTTATTTCGGGTTCTTAATATGACCATATGATGTAAACATGTACATAGACTAGAACTGCAATTTTTTATAATTTTTGTGCTGCGCATTCACCAGTTAGGCTCGATATAGAGACGAAATTCCTGATTTCTAATTATTGACAACCATGTCAAAAATAGGAAATGCGGGAATTTCGTCACTATATCTAGTCTAACTGATGAATGCGCAGCACAAAAATTATAAAAATTTGGTCATATTAAGAACCCGAAATAAAATCACCGATTTTTTGATGATTTTAGCCTGGGCCAGTCCCTTTAAGTGCGGAAACATACAAACGTACACACAGACCATGAGATCAGCATACGTACACTCAACATTTTACTCTCTACTCTCAACGTCGAGTTTATCCCACAAAATCCAACGAAATTTGACAAGGTGATACAGGACTACAGATATTGATCACAAAATGGGTGCTGTAGCCCCTGCTAAATCGTGACCAATAGATTTAATATAAGAATATTTTTGTGATGTTTCAATAAATCTGAAAACAATGCCAGTGATGCCTAGAGTGTGTGAGTTGTTTTTTTGTATTTTATTCTTTGCTACAGATCATTGAAAATGACCACTGGCAAAACTAACTTTTATCGACGTCCTTTGCCAAGCACATGCGTGTCATTTACCAGTCAGGAGGGGCGTGGGTTATTTCATCAAGCTCTAGATGCTGGCAACATGGAAAGCTACTTCCCTCTTGCGGCACAGTTTTGTACCCAAGATGAACCAGCATACTGTGGATTGGCCACCCTTGTTATGGTGCTGAATGCAAGTTCAATAGACCCAGGAAAAACATGGAAAGGTGAAATAATTAATAATTTAAATAACCGACAGTCAACTAAATATGCAGTCCCCAGACAACACGTTTGTTTATAGGTGTTGGCTGAGGAATTAAGATTCGTCCCTTGTAAGCCCGATTAACTCGCGGGTTTTCATTCAAATGTTGTGAAACTACACCCACATGATCATCCTCCGAACTTATCGTCAAATTAGAAACGCTGGAAGAGTTAAAAATGGCACGGATGGATCAGATTGAAAGTGACCGCCACTCTGATTTAAACGTTTTTTTCAGCTTTTTTAAATGATACCCATATTCCTATAGTTACCTTCCTCATTGGGAAATATGTGTAAACTAATTCCCACAATCTTTTGTAACACTATAACCCGTGAATTTTTATCTGAAATTATATAGTGGGCCAGAAGGGTTTTGAAAACGAGTTACAATCTTTGGACATTGTATTTTGTTATTCAATAAAATGTCGGGATCATCTGATTATGGAGGGAACGTAGCGAACATAGAGAAATAACGTAGTTTTCATTCTATTTACATGCAATCATCGTGTATAATTTTAGGTCCATGGAGATGGTACCACGAGGACATGCTAGACTATTGTGTGCCCCTCGCAGATGTACAGCTGAAAGGAATCACCATGGATGAATTCAATTGTTTGGCGTCTTGTAATGGTCTTAGAGTTCAGATGACAAGGCCTTTTCTTGCACCAGTGGGAGTAGAACCTTCACACACCATTAAACAATCCAGCGGGGCAAGCGTACCACCCAGTGACAACTCTTGTAAAAATACAACAGACTATAACGATACACAAGATGAGTTCCGCAGGGTGGTGCAGCGTGTGACTAGGCAAGGTGAACAGTTTATGGTGGCCAGCTACTCTCGTAAGATGCTTGGTCAGACAGGGGACGGCCATTTCTCACCCGTAGCGGGATATAATCCCTACAGTGATCAAGTGCTTATCCTAGATACGGCCAGATTCAAGTACCCTCCTCACTGGGTACCCCTTCGGCTGCTATGGCAAGCTATGCAAGCTGTGGATAAAGACACAGGTAAAAAACTAGCTTATTAGTAAATAGCTTATGGTGTATCAATGTTGGTTCAAAAACGTAATACGTTGACCCAGGGTTAGTTGCTATCAAACACATTACGAAATATAGGCCTATATATTTTTACTGTATGCCTACGTAGAGCTATCAATTGGTAGATATAGCAATTTAAAATGTATATATTATGTAAACAGCGTAGCATCAAATATTCGGGAAATTTGTCCTAGAAATGATTTTATTATTTTTTATATATTATCTGGTTATAGGCAAATATAATACTAAAAATATTTTTTTAAATGGTGGGCAAGTATGTATTAAGTACATTATTACATCAACCGTAATTAAAACATTCACTTTTTTTAATGCTGACATGCATTATTATATGTTATTGTTTTAAGGCATGTTACAATTTGTGTTTTAAGGTATGTCACGCGGGTACTTTTTACTTCAAAATAAGATAAAACACATTTGATGCCACTGCTTGATAATCACCCGTTTGGTGAAATGAGATCTTACCTTAAGCAGTTGGAAGTATTTGTATGTGAGGATGGATTTGATAAAGTTTCTAGCAACAGCAATACGCAGATTGACTAAAGCTTTGTCTGTCTTCAAGACCGGTGAATTTGCTTTGACAATAGATGTCGCCGCATACTACGGGTCTTTAAAGTCGAATGACAAAAACTACACAACAAAAAATAAGTTGATGGACGTGGAACACACATTCGTATTCAAGTTAGTGAATAAATTTATCATAGAAGAAGACGAAATTAGAATTCTTGCAGATGAAGCTTGGGAACGCTGAAGAGATTGGTTGTAAGAGCTGTTTGCAGGAACAATCTAATGAAATGAGATGCATGTGGTTTTAGGACACTTTTGTGCACATATAGGCTAAAGTGAGTTGACCAGGAGAACCTCATGAGGATGGTGAGATGAATGAGATGACACTGCCCTCCTGACACAGGATAGTAGCACGCTACTTCTCGGTCACGGAGGCGCTCCACAATATTGAATATTCACGAGTGAGCGGGGAAGAAATATTTTGTTTCTTTGACACTTGAAGGTCAGAGTGGCGTTTGAACCCGCAGTCTCCGTCATTCATAAGCTTTATCAACTGCGCACCAGGGCCCCACCCAGGAACAGTCTGATACCCCCAAGCAAGCTATCAACCAGAAATTAAGAGGATCTGCCATACACCACACCAACTCTTAGAAAACAAAATCGATTTTTTTTTTTTCAGAAACGGAGAATATTTGACAAACACTTGAGGCAATGTGAACGGAAATTTCGCTACTCAAAAATATCACGAATTGACTCTCTCGACCGTGAAAATCTTGTTGAATTTTGGAGGCACATTAACCAGCTGGGCCCGAAAGCACTCTCATCTATTCCCATGAAATTACTAGTGATTATCAAGATAAAGTTGTTGGAAAAATGATTTTGCCAATTTATTTAATGGTAAAACCGGAAGTGACTTTAACACTGACTTTGAGAAAAAAGGTAAAGAGTTTATTGAATGTAATCATGATGTTGCAGAAGAAAATGTGTATTTGAACCAAGATATATCGTACGATGAAGTTCTGAAAGTTGTGAACAATTTAAATATATACAAGTCAGGCGGTATTGATAATATTCATAATAAATTTTTAAGGGAATGCCTGTCGTGACATTGATTCACAAACTATGTATGTACAGTTTTAATATTATGCCTTACCTATGGTTAAAGGGGATAATTGTTCCTGTTCCAAAGGGTAGCAACAAAGACCCATGCGTCCCTCTAAATTACCTTATTATCATGTGTGAGTAAGGTATATACCGCTCTTTTAAATAAATGTATTACTAATTATGCTGACCACACTAATTTATGTATTGAAGAACAAGGTGTTTTCGTAAAGACAGGTCATGTCAAGATAGTCAGTTTAGCTTGATATCAATTATTAGGAATGTAAATAATGGAGGTAAATCACTGTTTGTTTGTTTCATTTATATGCAAAAAGCTTCTAATTGGGTTAGCAGGGATTTTTTGTTTTTTAAATTGTTATAATTGGGAATTAATGATAAGATATACCTTGCAATTCGACAATTATATAGCTCAACAACATCATGTATTTGTCTCAATCATCTACATACACCATGGTTTGAAGTTAAAAGTGGAGTGACCCAACTTTTTAATAGATTCATTAATGACATTAAAACTGAACTGAATAGTTTGGATATTGGTATTGACTTTAAGGGTAGAAATATTTGTTCCCTTTTATATGCAGATGATTTAGTCATTTTTGCAGATACAGAAGTAAACTTTCAAGGACTGCTAGATAAAATATGTCAATGGTGTAACCAGTGGAAAATGAGAACTAATTAGGAGAAATCTAATGTTTTTAATTTTGTATTCAAGTTTGAAGATAATGATTTACATATTGTGTCTGATTATAAATATTTAGGGTTAATTTTAGATGAGCAAATGACTTTTGGAAAAGCTGTTGACGCACTATGACTGTGGTTCTGTTGGTAAAGCACTAGGATCTGTCATTAACAAGTTTAAATCTTTACATAACATAGGGTTTTTAACGTTCACTAATAAGCTATATAACAGCTGTGTTAACAGTATAATGAAGTACGGCAATTTGCGAGGCAATCCTATGCAGGCATGCAAGGAGATATTGTATGAAATACTCATAAATTCTCTCGTATGAATAATAACATAAGGTTGTGGAATAGAGTCTTCAAAAGGCATCCTGATAGAAATATATTTGAATGGGATTGGCTCTTAAGAAAAAATAATTCGTCATTAGAGATAGGTAATTTATTCAAGCTAATGAATATAGATATTTTTTTGTACCACCAGAATGTCTGTGATGAAGTCGTATATGTGGATACAATAGAATGTCTGATACAGGAAGAATGGTCTCGATCTTTAGAAGCTTTATCAAAACTAAGAACATAATACACGTTTTAAATATTGCTACAGCTATTTACATATATAATTAAATGTCTCGATCCCAAAGATCACTAATTGCGCAACTAAGATGCGGTGTTCTACCTATTGTCATAGAAATAGGCAGATATGCGAACACAGCGGTACAAGACATATTATTTACATTTTGTAACACTGCCAATGTAGAAGATGAATTACATTTTGTATGTCATTGTCACTTATATAATAATTTACAAACACAATTGTATGAAGACGCTGTAGCTATAAATACCAACTTTTAAAACTTCACTGTCGAGGATAAATTTGTCTTTCTTTTAACCAAGGAATATCCTTCTATATTCCTTGTTTTAACCGAGTCCACTTTATGTAAACCTTTAGATCGATATATCACACAAGCCTAGAGAATCCGCAAAGACAATTGTATCAGTGAAAAAAATCATATTTTAAGCATCTTCTCTATTGCTCTTGCTATTACTTTTATTGTTATTGTTAAACTGTATTCATATTATGACTAAACTGTCTAATAAGCCTTAATGGGCTGGGTACTTTAATCAGTGTATTTGTATATTATGTATCTGTAAAATGTATTGTACATGTCATCATAATAAACGAATACATACATACATACCAACAGAGAAAGACAGCATAGCAACTGAGACTGAAAGTATCCAGTGCTAAAATCTGTCATCACACTATATGGAATCCATCTACATGTAATCACGCAGTCGCATTGTGTGCACTGTGCAAAGTAAAACGATACAAGATACCAAATATTCCCGATATTGTTTTTTTTTTGTAGGAAAGTGGGGGCCAACGAATCATGTGAGCAAAATAATATTGATGATCCACCTAATAACTTTTGAAAATTGAAAGCAAATTCTTAGAAAAAAAGAATATATATGCTGTTTTTTTATTATTTTGCATTTTTACCAATATTGGCAATATTAATATTTACCATGAAATCATTGAGAATGCATTTTGAAGCTTGACGTCGCACTATTTGACTATGAGAGGGACTCCACATGTAAAAGGGACTACAGTAGGCAAGAATACTTCTGGCATGAGCCAAATCTAATTGACGTTTAACCCTCTAACCACCAAATTATTCAATCTGAATTTTCACACACTTGAAAATGGAGGTCAAGTGTTTTCAAATATTGCTGATTGATGTCAGATTTTATCTTTAACATGTTCAAAAGGTGGTACATAATGTGCTAATATAAAAAGAAAACCCGAATATATGCAGCATCGGCGGTTGAAGGGTTAACATCAAGTGGGCTGTTAGAGTCAACAGAACGCCTTATCATTCCCATCATATACAGAATCGGGTTTTTGACAGTTTTTACAATATGTACAATAAATCAAATATTTTAACACAATTTATTCGACGTCAATTTAAGAATTTTTATTTGAAATAAAAACGTGTTTCTATTTGTGTATATCTAGATAATATCACCCTGTTTTAGTTAAATAATTTCAACAATAAATGTAGGCCTACAGTTCCAGACGCTCTTTCTGACACTGATGACAGCTAGCTTTTTTATTGGCTACCATAGTCAATTTATCCTTTGTATCTTCGACAGTGGGGTGGTTTGTTGCTTTATTGTATGCTTGCAAAACTAAGGATGTTTATCGAAATGCAAAAGTGATTTTATGTGATACAATTAACAGGAAAAGGAGACGGATTACGGGGGGTGGATATCATGCGTAAAATCGGTGTTAGTTAACCCTTTAACCGCCGGTGCCGAATATATTCGTGTTTTCATTTTTTATTAGCACAATAATTACAACATTTTAAATATGTTAAAGATAAATTGTGACATCAACCAGCAAAATTTGAAAAGAGTTGACCTCCATTTTGTCAAATCTGACTAATTTATAATAATTTGGCGGTTAAAGGGTTAAAGGACATCCTTTAAATATGTGCATGCTCGCACATAAATGTTTTTTTGGCAGTTTTCAATTTAGCAATTAGTCAAATGTTCTGTTTGGGAATAATGTGAGGTATATTTACAAAAACAACACAATATAATTATTCAAAATACTTAATTTGAAACATAAATTGAGACGCCATCACAAAATTATCATTTTAGTGTTGCTCTATTCTTATTACTCGTATACATTTGACGGTTTAATCAGCAGAACCGAATAGACATGCCTCCGGTTTGCCATTTTGGCTTTTATTTTTGGCAAAATCTGTCCTTGCTAACACTTTACATTTTGTTTTATATTTATGGTCCAGCAAATTAGCATCATTTTCGTAATATGTAAATATCACAAAATTCTACAGAAGCAATATGGCCGACAAATGGCCCTTTTAAATTGTTCGCTCCCAAAAGTTATTCAGATCTTTGCCTGACATTTCTGAACACAGGACTGCATATCAAATTACAGCCATGTGGGTCTGGGCTCTGCCCACCGACTCTTCATTGATAGAGCCACAGTGCCGTTCACTCACAGACACTGCTCTGATTGTTAGCCTCCCGCCAATAGTCGCCACTGTCTGCAGTTTGTCGCGTCGAATACAGCCGCCAGTCAGCTGCCTCGGCATCTGAAAACTTTAACCATCTCCTTGTCTTGTGTTCCGTCAATTTCTACCATCTCCACCTGGTGGCTATTAATTGCAAACCCAAGCAAAGATGAGATCAGGGTTCCCTGGGGGCATTTTTTTTTTGGGGGGGGGGGAGGGGCGGGGAGGAAATACATTATTTGTGGTACAATATTTTATTACACGATTTAAACACGCTGCATTAAATTAATTAATTAATGTAGTTGAATTTGTGATCAAATTGTGACCGTCATATTCGATTTATATTACTCTAATACACAATTCGTGTTGTGGAGTTATAAATTGAATTCATGCTCAGATATGGAATGTGATACTATTGTTCTAAAAGGATGTCGTCATGTGCACTTGCCGGCGACGTTGTTCAGCGTCAAACGTGAAGGATTGCCGTTATTTATAGCACGATTAGCATGTGAAGTTAGTTGAAAATTTCATGCCTAATCGGAAGTTGAAATATTGACAACACACTTTTTCCTGAAAAAATGCTAAAAAGGCAAATGTAAAATTTTGGGATCCATGTTTGCGTCGTGTTATATCCGATTCGTGTAGTAACGATTCATGCTATGACAGATAATAGATCTGCCGCCACAATGAATCATTTATTAGTGGTGTGGTCAGTGTCATTTCTGTCCATGTCAAATCACGTCTGTGTACTTTAACCCTTTCAACGCTAAGATATTTTTTGTATAAACTATTAAGACCAAAGGGTTTTTTCAATTTGAAATCATCACAAATGTCTTACTTAGCTGTTTCCGCTTCATTTGAATACGTATGGTATGGGTCTACGGCCATTAGATGTATTTAAATTATTTCAGTGCGGGGACCGTCTTTATACGTCATAATCTGACGTCTGTAGACGTCAGATTATGACGTATAAAGACGGTCCCAGCACTGAAAGGGTTATTACAAAATTGCATAAGCCATCCGAGTCTGAAGTGAATAAAACGCGGTGAATATACCACTATGGATAACTGGGATAACGATAAGAGATCTAGATGTCTCCTTCAATGGTATCAGTTAGCTTGATCGCTAATCAATACGTTATCTCTTGGCCGCATCCCCGTATCATTCTCCCTGGATCATATCTTTTCTAGGTTTCCACCATTGTCGTCTTTTATGTCCCATTCCAACAGACGCGTCGCGTAGACCCAATGCTGGCTCGATGTTGCCCCCGGGTCACAGACGGCGGTCCAGCATCAAGCCAGGATTGTTTCAATGTCTAGTGCCTGATTGGCATTTTTGCCGTTGCTCAATGAAACCTCACAGCATCATAAACTGCACTGTTACACTTCGTGTCTCCAGTTCTCTGATTTTGTCGACCAGATTTATGTAAAATATTCGTGCCCAGTAGACCAGTGTATATATTTAAAATAATTTGTTTAAGCCCTTTCAGCATCACGCCGCATTTACAAAAATACAAGACATATTTTGAAATGACCCTTTAACCGCCAAATTATTTAATTTTAATTATAACCCAGTTGTGTCTCGCTGTTTGTTTTGTTCCGAAAAAGGTAATCGTTGTCTGGCATTACTAAACTGTATATACCAAATTAAATGAAAATGCGTTCGAATCCCGACGAGGACTGCTTAACCCTCAAAGCGCTGACATATTTTTGTATAAATCATGGAGACCAAATGGATTTTTTAATTTTATATCATTATAAAATTCTCAGTTAGCTCTTTCTGGTTCATTTGAATACCTATGTTATAGGGCTACGACCTTTATAAATATACTTACTCTTATAGCGCGGAGATCGACTTTAGACGTCAGAATCTGACGTCTAAAGTCGATCCCCGCGCTGTAAGGGTTTATAAATACCTAGTGTCAAGGGGGTTACAATGAAATTATTTAAAATTTACACAACCCCAGTGATTCTTGCATAGATCCTATAGGCAAAGTAATTTGCGTTTAGCGAATAATGGTCTCAAATATTATCAGTCCGAGAACGTGATGATTCTCTTTAACCCTTTAACCGCCGGTCCCTATTATACTCGTTTTAAAATGTGACATCAATCAACACGATTTCAATCAACACGATTTCAATCAACACGATTTCACTCACTTCAAGTTGTGTATCTCCGAAAACATACCTAATTGTCCCACCATCAAGAGTTTTAGAACGAAAATTTCCATGAAACAGGTTACCAATACATGGCAATTTTCTTCTTTTTTTCACCCATATCTAATCATTTTTATCCACCACAAGTCCAGAATTGCGACAGCAATTCGCGGCTTGTAGTGGATGGAGATGATAATGGTAAATTCAGGCTTCAAAGGGTTAAAGGGTTAAAATAGGTTGTTTTTACAGCGCCTTGGAATAACAAGTCCCATGATATTCAACAATATCTTAGCTGCTATCAACTGACAGCTGCCATTCAAACACCACATGTATTACATATCATCTCTGTGGTTTGAATGTATCGACGTCTGATCCTGATACGCCAAGCCGTCTCCCAGATAAAAGTACAAGAAGGTCACATAAAAAGAGGACAGTTCCCATTAGTATCACGAGTAAAATTATCAAAACTCTCATGTATAAATTATAGGTTTACGCGGAACATGCAAGCATAGCGAGGATGGTGAAAGTGCAATTTTTTTAGATTGTTGTTTCACATGATGTCTAGTATTCACAGAAAATCGGCTGCCGGGAAGCAAATCCCTACAATTGGTACGGTAGGTTGTTTGATCGTTTTGCTGGTTTGTTGGCTAGGTTGGTTGTATGTTTGGTTGATTTTTTTTTCCAATATTTTTGGAGAGCCCAACCGATGCTCATTATGTCTCCCCTCTATAGAGGTGGAGACATTCTGGTTTACCTGTGACTGCTCAGCCTTGAAAAAATAATTCGTGGAAAACCTTTTTCTATGGGGGGGGGGGGGGGAGGAATCGACATTATGCATATTGCAGAATCCGAAGCGGGTACATCACTGCGGCGTTATTACCATTATTTATGACGTAATTTTAAATTGATTTCTTATGATTACATAACAATTTTTTTTTAATTGAAATGATTTTTCAAAAATTATTTAAGTTAAATGAAACAGGAAGATCACAGCTATCAAATCAACAAAATCCGTTATGAAGATTTTGATCTCACTGCCCCTTTTGGGTGGCATCACATATGTTTAATTGTCTATTAACCCTTTCAACCATATCTACTGATAATTATATCGGTATTTTTGTAACGTCATAAATATACCTAAGTAATCGTCAGGATAATTGTGTAGACCGTTTGAAAATCTACCACTTAATATAATATTGTCAATGATAATAATATCACCAATAGAATGGGGCCTACTGCTCCAGGAGGTCAGAGTGGAGAGGCAGTTATCGCCAGGAGGCTCGGGGCCAAATGGTTAATAGTCTATTGCTGATTGATCTGTTTCGAAAGCTCATCAAAGCTGAACGCCTTGGCAACTGGAACCTCCATCTTCAAAGCCTGCATCAAATATTACCCTTCTTTGCAGAATCTGGACATAGATTGTACATCAAATATGTGGAGCACTTTCAGAAGATGGCAAAAGCGTCCTGAGAAACAACATGAAACTTCAAAAAAGGCATCCATACCATTCGTCTGCCTGATTGCTGTTGTTCCAGGTCATTCCCCAATTTAGTCACTGGGCAGTGTCTAATGAGGAGCTTCATGATAACTTTATTACTAATGTGAAGCACAGCACAAGTGAGAAACACAAGTAAGCCACTCAAGACTATCAGGAGATGCTAAAGCACACAGGAAGTGCTACTTTATCTATGTCAAAGGAGTCCATTCACAGCAGAGACCTCTCCATATGGAACATCGCAACTGGAGTTACAGTTCCACCATCTGTTGTTTTACATAAATCTAAGAGCTTTAATAGTATTAAGCATATATCTTTGCACCCACCTAGGAACACTCATTTGCCTCATAAATATGCCAGATGAAGGACAAAGCTGTCACCATGGAGTCAAAGTCGGCCATTAAAATCCAAGAGGCTGGTGACAGTTGGTATGAAGAAAGGCGAGTTACAGACTTTGACCATGAACTTTGGCACCAGCACTTTACCTTTGATCACAAATGTTGTCACTACCCCTAGCTCTGTTTGTCAATACAATTCGAAATACCACAAAATAAATTTTGGATGTAATCAGCCTGACCTCAATTCGACTGACCACCGGACCTATATCCCAGAGTTACCTGGGCCAGGCCATCACAAGCACTTGTGGGCCCTTTACTTGGTAGCTAATCATCCCCAAATGGGTCATAGCTCCGAGACGCCTTCCAATGTCGCATCCTCTTAGTGGATGAATCTCGGTCAGTGGCTTGACCTACCCATCGAGATCTCGTGGACTAATGTATTATGGTTCAGTGAAAAAGGCACAACTGGGAACATCCATGCAACATGCACACTAGTAAGGACGCCTGCTAAAAAGGTTAGTTGTAAATGTTTCGTGAAGTGAACATGCCAAATAATCGGTCCGATAACGCAGTGGGATTTTGCATCGAATGGCTATCCCCTTTAAAGTATGCGACTCGTACTCGTAGCGGACCCGTAACTAAACCATATCGCTCATAGTAGCCTAACTCAGATTGATTTGTTGACATTCAAGTTTTTGTCGTGAAGCGAGACGCAGTTTTAGAAGTTGGCTGTATTTATAAAACACATAATTATAAATATCATGACTGTCAGTTCGAATGATTGCAATCTTCATCCAGATATCCCGGATAATTACAAATGCAGACTTCTTTTTATCTTTCCAGGTGTACGTTGAAATATCATATTACATTCAGAGATTGACAATGTATGTTATAGTACATTCGTTTTTGATTTACACATTCAGATGCAATAGCTGAAACAAAAATTATAAAAGAATAATGTGATGCGCCATCATTCGTATATAGATTTTTTTTTAAGCAGTGATAAACTTCACAAATCCAAGAAAATTGCAGTTAAAATACAGCAGCTAAATGTCATTTGGTTAGTCAACTAAAGAAGACTAGATTACATCTACATACACCACTTTGGCAGACACTGCGGCCGAGCAAGCTACCTCTCGGTCACGGAGGCTCCCCACGATACTGAGTCATTGTGAGAGCGAGTGCGTCATGAAAAAATAATCGAAAAAAAACAATATTGTTTATGTCATGTATTAAATAAAGGCGTGAATGACCATAGGCTACTATTGTTTTATTATTTTCAAATAAAAGTATAAAGAATTACATCATAACAAGTTCCATTTCATTACATTAATTTCACATCATTGTTCTACTGTAATCGCTCTGACATCATATTTTATACTGTTATATCCATTTGTAATTATATTATTCCACCTACATACTATTTATTTAACCAAATAATTGCACATTAAAATGATTTGTAGAACAGCTTTTATTTGTAAAAATGTGATCATAAACTGAAAAATATAATTTCGATGGCAGCCATATTGGGATTGGCCACAATTGTGTGTTCTGGTCCGAATTTTTTTTGGGGAACTATCAGATAAGTCACAAAAAGATCAATATCTTACTCTCTACCAAAAGGGGAACACATTTCGGTCTTACCAACCCCAGTGATAATAATTGTTTATCTTCTCTTAGGCCTATATTTGATACTATACAAGCAATATTTTTTTATGGAAGTTTGTCAGTTTATGCTGTATAACATATTTATATGTGCGGACGATTACCCCACCAGTAGGCCTACCACTAGACAAGGCAGGACACCTTTCGCAAAGGAGATCCGTTCATATACTACTAAAACGATGTTTTCTGCTCGACAATAATATAAGCTCGGGCGCTAAAGTTGTCCAATAGTCAGGTAGCCAAAGTTGATTTTCAGGCTGAACCTTGATTTGCTTGACCATACAGCAGCTGGCAAATTGAGATTATCCTTGAGCATTTTGAAAAATACAAGATGGCCGCTCAAATAGCCGTCAAAATAAGGTTTTCACAGTAATAGATCTATTTAAAAAAACAATGGACCGATTTTGATGATCTTAGGGTCGTTTTGTATGGCTTCAGACATGCCCGGGTCGTCATTAAACATAGCCCGACTCCCTTCAAGGTCAACTTCAAGGTCATTTCGATAAGTCATATCTATTTTAGTTAATTTAGTGTACTAAATAAGGTATTGGTGTATTGGCGCAATACCGTTATATGGCTAGAGCTTGTTTGTGCGAAGCTGCACTGAAAAATTGCAGCTTGATCGGGTTAAAACTGACAAAGTTATGGCCTTTATACATTTGACCTTAACACATCTAGGCTATTATTACCCTAGCGAGTATGGTGTTAATTACGTAATAGCTAATTAAGTGATTAATCAGCAATTAAAACTTTTGTGAGTTCCACAAAATATATATTGTCTTAAAATAAGATCGTTTTCAGTTCTCCGTTCATTTTTGTGTGCATTTGTGAGGGGCAAATATCTTTTATTACATAACAAAATCTCATGTCAGAAGCTTTTTTCATTGCTGTCTTTAATACATAGTACTGTGAAAAAAAAATAGAATAATCAGTCACAATAATATATAATATTAAAGGTCAAGACTTGACTTGACTTGACTTGACTGTACCAATGTGATCAGAGTATCTCTTTCTGCGATGCTCTTCTTTCAGAAAGAATGTTGTGTTGGATTTAGTTGTGTTTTTGCAACGGTGGCCTGACATTTTCTTAAGTGTTGCCAGTTAGACGTGTGTCTATTGGCACCACCGGGGGGGGGGGGGGAGTATAGAATTCCGGTCATTTTGATGTTATTTTTAGCCTTCGAAGCTAACATATACTCTATTGTTTGAAATAAATAGGGTTAATAGGTGTACAAATCAGACCTGTGTTCAATTACGGAATTGATCTGGAATTAAACCTAATTCCAGTTCTAATTCCAGGAATTGGAATGGGAATGGAAATTAATTTTGAAGGAATTGGAATTGAATTGGAATTATTAAAAAGTAGGTGGAATTAAAAAAGAATTAAACTTTTTATAAAAAAAAATCTCAACACCAACATATTATTATATAGTATATTCCGGCGGCCACCACTAAGGCCAAAGGGCAAATTTGCGTATTTGTTCTTGTCTTTTTTTGTAATACTTGGTCCTGAAAATGTTTATTTAGACACCAATATCATTTTTCCAAGTGATTTAGAAAACTGAGATATTGATACATGTATATTCAGGCGGCCATTTTGAAAAATGGCCGCCATTAAGGTCAAAGGTCAAATTTGGAATGGCCCTATAGCTAAAATTTACCGTCATGGTATGTTCTCCTAGCATGCAAAATTTCATGCTTTTATAATTAAATGAACAATTTTTTTACCGGTCAGCCTAACTATAGTGGAGGAGGGAATACGTTATTGTAAAGGTTGCACAGGCCTGTCCCAGAGGGGTGTGGGGTGTTAAAACACCAGACCGGTCGTTGTTCTCTGAAGGCGACAACGCACTGCCCCAGCAATTGAGACATTCATACGGTGTTGTTTTTGTGTTGTCAGCTTCTGCAACGTCGGCCCAATATTGAGCCAGCATTGGACAGAGTTTCGTACTCACCGTGGGTGGTTATGCATCTATGTACCACTTTAAGTCCTGAGGTCAAATATTTCTATAATATAGCTATGTAGCTATTATTATTTAACTGCGGGTATTGAACAGTTACACTATTTGTAATTCGAAAAAATAACATCCTAATATAAATAAATCA
Organism: Flabesymbios commensalis; assembly: GCA_964017125.1. NCBI lineage: Eukaryota > Metazoa > Annelida > Polychaeta > Terebellida > Flabelligeridae > Flabesymbios > Flabesymbios commensalis. The sequence goes on from OZ024912.1 coordinate 62,721,645, forward strand.
TGTTTACGTGTTAAGTGAACTTTTATTATATCACGATGTGTACCCAATACACCAAGCGTTTTGATATGTCTTATCAATTCAATTTTGCAAAATAAAAAAATAAATCTGACGGTGGATAAGGGGTGGCCTAGCTCTACAAGTCCTTAGGTCAAATATTCTTCTGTGTAAGTCTATCATTGTATTTATTTACTGATGTTCTTACCAGTCGAGTTACCTGAACAACTAGATGTAAGTGCTTACCATGTAAACACCCAAGAAGGCTCCCCCTCCCACTTTTCAAATAAGAGTTATACATTAATTATAATTTTAGCAGATAATCAATTTGTTCATGTAATTATCAAGTAATATTATGAGGCAGAGGCTAGCAGCTTTAGGCTAGTGTGATAAGGTTCTAATTTGACGAAAAAAGACTAAAGATGGCCGCCATGACCCGGATATTTCCCCAAACTTTTTGAAAAATTAATGCAGTCTAGGAAATATTACTACTATGCACTATGCTGAATATTGAGTATATCAGATGAGTGGATTTGAAGTTATCAGGGAGACAAGGTCCTAAATTGACGAAAAAAAGATTAAAGATGGCCGCCATGACCCAAATATTTTCCCGAACTTTCTGAAAAATTGATGCAGGCTAGGAATTATCACTACTATGCAGTATTTTGAATATTGAGTATATCGGATAAGCGGCTTTGAAGTTATCAGGGAGACAAGGTCCTAAATTGACGAAAAAAAGATTAAAGATGGCCGCCATGACCCAAATATTTTCCCGAACTTTCTGAAAAATTGATGCAGGCTAGGAATTATCACTACTATGCAGTATTTTGAATATTGAGTATATCGGATAAGCGGCTTTGAAGTTATCAGGGTGACAAGGTCCTAATTTGACGAAAAAAGATTAAAGATGGCCGCCATGACCAGAATATTTCCCCGAACTTTCTTAAAAATTGATACAGCCTGGGAATTAATACTTGCATCCAGTAAGATGAACACAAAGTGAATCGAAAAAAGCGGTTTTGTAGATATCAGGGTGACAAGGTACTAAATCGACGAAAAAAGATTCAAGATTGCCGCCATGACCCAAATATTTTCTCGAACTTTCTGAAAAATTGATGCAGGCTAGGAATTATCACTGCTATGCAGTATTTTGAATATTGAGTATATATATTGAGTGTATATAACACTGTGTTGAGAGTGACAGTTATAGCTCTGGCTGGACACTCGCTCCTTATTTGAAAAAAAACAAAGCATGACAATACAACACCAACTCTGATTTTATAAAGTTTCTTTACAGTATTATCTTTTTTATATACTTTATGCCGCCATTTGAAATAAAACACTATGCCGGTTTATCATGTGTATAGTGATTTGTTTTAAAAAATGACAATAACCCAACATTTAGTATAAGTAATCTGATCGTAATTATATGAATAATTAAAAAAATAAACATCATGCAACTTGTTAATATCTAGCAAAACGCATAATCTATTTCAATGATTCACTGTCCACATCATTACAATAAAAATACCATTTATATAAATAACTATCGTTAAATGTATAAATTCCTAAATTATTGAATAATACAAAAAAGTTGTATATATACACCCCGAAGTTAAAGGGGCGAAGACGGGTAATGTGGTATCAAGTCTCCCCTCTAATATTACGTCACGGCCCAACAAGTGGAATACGCACAAAGTGATTTTTACACTTGCAAAATGGACAATTTGAATGTGTATGCAGCATTTTGTTATATTTCCTATAGTAATTGTGATGATGAATTTATATCTGTAATAATAAAATGTCACTCCTTTAAAAGTGTTGTTTATTATTCTCACAATAAAATATTTTGTGCCTAAAATATTTTAATTTTAAAGCGTATTAAAAAAATTCCGGAATTAGAAAGGAATTAGAATTTAGGAATTGGAATGTGAATTGGAATTGAAAAAATAAAAATAAAGGAATTGGTATTAGACTCGGAAATAAAAAAAAGGAATTGGATCAGGAATTGGAATTAACAAAATGGAATTGAACCCAGGTCTGGTACAAATTATGCTAAGCATATTATTAAAGTGAGTGGGTGTTATATCCTGTTTGTGACAAAGATATTGATCTGGTGTCAGCCAAAAACCTTGGGGAGCTTAAATAAATCGTTTGGGCATTATGGTGTTTTAAATGATCTCTCCATTGAACTTGATCTAAACAAATGTATCAAAACACATGTCACATATTGACAATATCAACACTAATCTGAGCATAGATTATGAATAATCGAAATGATCAGCTCAAAACAACACTATGTGATTAAAAGCGAAGCACGATAAAGAATGACCTTGATCGTTTTAATTGCCCTTGGAATTGTCATTAGCGGTACTTTAAATATTATGTTTACCGGCTCAGGCATGACCGAAACTGTAATTTTATTTATATATAAATCGGCCCATTCGTATATGAACTGGATTTATTGTTGTGAAAACCCTATTTTGACGGTCATCTTGACGGTCATCTTGAACTAAAAAAAATGCTAAATGGTAACCTCAATTTACCAGCCGGTTTCAGATTCTTGAGCATGTTATGCCCCAGAATCAAACGGAAAAATAACTATATCCGTTAGGTCAACCTATAGTGTCCTGGCTTCCTGACTATTTTGTGGATGCTAAAAAGTGTGATTGCCGACTGGCACATGAATGTACATGCCAAAAATTCATTTTTTTGAGGCGTCCACCTGTTTTCATTTTTTTACATACAAAACTTGTTGCAACGTTCTCAGCGAATACATGTAAATGCCGAGCGTTGGTTCAGCGAGTTCCACACAATGTCACCAAATGAAATGTTTTGGGAGATGAGTACTTCTAAAAAAATGTTGTGAATTTAAGCAGCCTCATCGAGTAATGATTTGAAATACTATAACTGACAAATCGCCAGGACAAAGGTTAACTTCGAAATCATCATTTTGAAATATATATTTTTGTTGCTTATTGCACTTTCCAGTCTCATAGGTTTCCAGGAGAAGACAAGGATTATCCGATAAAGTAAAGTATTATATACTGGTCTCATGAGGAAATTCACTAATCAGCGCCAATTACTTCGTTGTTTTTTAACCCTTAAAGTGCTGACATATTTTTGTAAAAACCTTGGGGATAACGATTTTTTCTTCAATTTGAAATCATCATTTTAAATGTCTTAGTTAGCTCTTTCCACTTCATTTGAATACCTATTATTATGGATCTACGTCCATTATTGATATGTTTACTCCCACAGTGCGGGGATTGACTATAGACGTAAGCACCTGACGTGTATAGACGTCAGATTCTGACGTCAAAAATCGATCCTCGCGCTGTATTAGTGTTGATAAAGAGTACGGGATTCGTTTCCCGGTCTCGGCGGTTTGAAAGAAACAGAAATGTTTCTTCCCCATCCACTTGTAAAACTCAGTATTGTGGGGAGTCTTTGTGACTGAGAGGTAGCGTGCTCGGCCTCCAGGGTTTGAATTTCGAATCCTCTATCTAAAGGGCAGTGTCATCTCACTCACCTCACCATCCTCAGGAGGTTTTCTGGCCCAGTTTAGTCTGTGTGTGCACAAAAGTGACCTGAAACCCATTTCATTTCATTTCACCAGGGTTGAAAAGGGTTGAGTTCATGCGCCTAATAGGTTGACATCGGCGAGGCTCAAGTATATCCCACAGTCGTAGTAATTGATGTCGTTTGTCGATATCTAAACAGTCGTAGTAATAAATTGATCTTGATCTTGATCAATTGGCTCCACAGGAGTTTTAACTAATATGAATGAGTTTGCTATATCAAATTTCGACAGCATGTTCTCAGATATCCACCGTCCCATATTATGTAGCTTACGTATTAGTCTTGATATTTCCACAAATTCAAACAAAAACATATCCTACCCAAAAGTAGACTCTTTTGAAGTTTGTAACGCCTCACACGACAGAAAGATAGTATGGGATAAGACAAAGGCGGACGTTTTTAAGGCTGAAGTCCAATTAGCTATACTTGAGAATCCTATCCCCGAAATAAATAGTTTCACATCAGTTAATAGTGCTTGCGAAGACTTAAAAAATATGGTATTAAAAGCCGCGAACAATACATTCAAAAGCTTTTGTATAACATGTAAAACTAAGAAACCCAAAACAAGTACCAAAACAGCCATGCCCAACCCTTGGTTCGATGATTCATGCAAAGAATCAAGAAAAAAATATAAATCAGCTAAGAATAGATATAAACACACAAAAACCACGGCTGATCTAGTTTCGATGCGGAACTCCAGCCGAGTCTATAAGAGATGTATTAGACGCAGCGTAGTCAAGCATAGACGCACTGAAGCAAATAGAATAAGAAACCTTAAAACGACTAACCCCAAAGAATATTGGAAAATTCTAAATGGTAATAAATCCAAAACGGACGTAAAAGTTTGATGGAGCATTTCAAAAATCTTAACAAAGATAATAACGAACCTGACAATACACTCGGAAATAGTATTAATTCAGATATCAATGTTTTACTGGATAAAGAAATAACAAATGAAGAAATTCTAACGAATATATTAAAAGTACAATCGATGTATTACTTCCTGTCTATGTTAATCTGTTTAATTCTATATTGGATTCAGGCAAAATCCCAAATGATTGGTTGCTAGGTAAGATCATCCCAATATTTAAAAATAACGGTTCACCCAACGACCCAGCAAACTATCGAGGTATAACTTTATTAAGCTGTCTGGGTAAATTATTTACATCCATTATCAATAATAGACTTTGTGAGGTTGTCCATATAAATGAAAATCAAGCAGGTTTCAGGCAACACCATAGTACCCTGGATCATATATTTACCCTCAAATCACTGATTGATATCTATTTCAAAAAACAAAAAAAATGTTTTGTGCCTTTATTGACTACAGTAAAGCATTTGACTCTGTGTGGAGACCAGGTTTATGGTACAAACTCATTAAATCAGGAATTACCGGAAAGATGTACACATTGATTTACAACATGTATCAGGACATCCGATCATGTGCGGCTGTGAACGGTGAATGCTCACAATTTTTCAATAGTTACATAGGGGTACGACAAGGGGAAAATTTATCCCCAATGCTATTTTCTATTTTTGTGAACGATCTAGAGAAATATTTGATAAAAAATGATTGTGAACAACTCAGTTTTAATGATGTAGAAATTGCAAACTTTTTAAAAATTACTGTTTTATTGTACGCCGACGACACAATTGTGTTTACCGACTCTGCAAAGGGCTTGCAAAAAGCATTCAATTCTTTAAATCAATATTCTGAAGAGTGGAAATTAACTGCGAACGAAAAAAAAAAAAAAGTTATGATTTTTAGTAGAAGGAAATATTCTGGCAACGTAAATTTCACATTAAATAATAAAGTATAAGATATTGTTGACGATTTTAAATATCTTGGTGTCACGTCCAGTAGAACGGGTACGTTTAAAAAATGTAGAGATGATAGGTATAAAAAAGCACAAAGAGCCATGTTTAGTTTACTTAAAAACATACGACTAAAACAGTTACCTATTGATGTTCAATTGCAGCTATTTGATTCTGTAGTATTTCCCGTACTTCTCTATGGTTGCGAAATATGGGGATTTGAAAATCTTGCTATTATAGAAAAAGTGCATTTATAATTTTAAAAATGTACTTTGCATTTAAAAAATAGCACCCCACTGTGTATGATATATGGAGAGCTTGGCAGACTCCCAATTGAATGTGAAATAAAAAAAAGAATGATTAAATTCTGGATGAGGCTAATCGCAACAAACAACAACAAATTGTCAAACAAAATTTATCAAGTTTTATTTAATATGCACGTAGCCAATATTTACTCCTCCCCATGGATCTGCGCCATAGAAAACATTTTAAACTCTTGCGGCTTCAGATATTAATAATTCTCCCAAATGTTCTAACTATAAATTGTATAAACAGACATTTGGTTTTGAAAAATACTTTGACATTTTACCGTATCCAAAATATTTTATATTTGTGAAATTCAGAACTTGTAACCATAAGTTACCAATCGAGATTGGTAGATATACCAATATTCCCAGACAAGAGCGACTGTGCACACTGTGTGATCAAAGATGCATTGGAGACGAATTTCATTATGTGCTCGAGTGTTCAAAACTAAAATCGTTCAGAGCCAAATATTTACCATCCGTATATACAATTCGTCCTAATGTCCTAAAATTTGCAAATTTGTTAGGATCAGATAATCACAGGACGCTTATCAATTTGATGATTTTCTTAAAAGTCTCCAATGTACTTCAGGTGACACTTAATGAAATCCTTCTTATTTTGATCTTAATAAGTTATAAAATTATTAAAATATATTCAATCATTATCTGTTTATCTGTATATATATATGTATGTGTATGCATGTGTGTATGCATGTGTGTGTGTATATATGTGTGTATATGTATATATATGTATATATGTATGTATATATATATATGTATGTATATATATGTATGTATATGTATGTGTATATGTATGTATATATGTGTGTGTATATGTATATGTATATATGTGTGTATCATAGATGTACAATTGTGTTAGAAAATGGTTGTCTTTTTATTATTATCTTATAACACTGCATCATAACCAATAATATGTGGCTGTATATGGTTACTACAATATGAAGTTAATGTATGTATTGTTTTGAAAATATTTTACTTGACATCATTTACACATTTCACCATGCTTACACCTTGTACCAAAGTTTTGGTTTGGGGAATAAACTTTGTCTTGTCTTGTCTTGATGTCGGTTGTCGATGTCTAAATAATTTCTAACAAAATCCATGTTAAGTTGTATGTAATTCTAAAGGTACACTATATTCAGCTGACATTTGGTTCCAAGCAAAATCATGCACAAAACACGAAACCAATAACGTTTTGGTTACGTTATTTAATCTGATCATTTTCAGTATATTATATAATGTCAATCTCTTTACAAAGGTAGGACAGACACGATGCATTGAATGTTAGCCCACCATCAGTGACGCTGACTGACCGAGAATAACCCTTTAACCGTAGGTCCCGATTATGTTCGCTTTTTGGGACATTAAATACCAGTTTTTAAACATGCTAAAGATAAAACGTGACATCACTCAACAAGATTTCAAAAGCAATTTTGTCAAATCTGAATAATTTTCACTCACTTGAAGTTGTGGATCGCGGCAGCGAGACACAACTTTAAGTGGGTGAAAATTCGAGATAAATAATTTGTGGTTAAAGGGTTGAACCAACACCGTTGTGGATCGCGGCAGCAAGACACAACTTCAAGTGGGTGAAAATTTGAAATAAATAATTTGCGGTTAAAGGGTTGAACCAACACCGGATCAATTTATCATAGTGCATGCCGGGATGTTTAAAAATAACGGTAAAATAATATGAGGAGGCAGGATTCAGAACCGTATGGAAATATTTCAATTAATCAAATCTGAATGTGGAAAATTGATCATAGTGCACTGTAACAACCGTAATGGTATATTTGGATCAATTGTATTTCAGGGATGGGTGGGGGGCTTAGAATTTGTGAAATTAGGAAGTACCGGAATAACCGTAATACAATACTTAGATTGAAATGGTTTGCCTGGCCAAGAATGCAGTCTACTTCGTGGTTCATAACGGACGTGGTTGAAAAATATCCTCTAAACGTGGGTAAGATATATACCCAGACAAGGTCGTGTGATTTGAAAACTAAATTAACGTTCAAAATTAGGTAATTGAAATCCCCCCACTCCTCCAACATTAACCCTTTGAAGCCTGAATTAACCATTGTCATCTTCATCCACTACAAGCCGCGAATTGCTGTCACAATTCTCGACTTATAGTGGATGAAGATGATTTGAAATGGTTGAAAAATTAAAGAAAATTGCCATGTATTGGTCAACCAGTTTCATGGAAATTTTCGTTTTAAAACCCTTTGTTGTAGAAAAATTAAGTCTATTTTCAGGGGTGTAAAATGATGCTTTAATGCATCGTGAGGGTTTAAAGGGTTAAACCTTGTTCACATCTTTCTTAGTACAAGCCATTTAACCCTTTCACCACTGGGCACGACTATAATCGTTTTTAATGTTGCATACAGATATACTTGAGGTACAATGAGGCGTGTATTTGCAATCTGTTTTGTTCAAAATACAAGGTTCTGCTTTTCTAAACAAACACATCTTGGTCTAATATATACTTCGAAGGATGTGATATCAATATAAGTCATCAAAATTTTTTTTTTTAACTATCTATATTTTTGGGGGAATTTTAATTTTTTTTGTTTCGTGGTGCTCCAGTCTCCCCTACAGTTGATGTAACAGTTTAGTTAACCATATGCTAAACTGCTTTTCTGGATGCCATTTTAACCATAAGGTTGCTTAACCAAATGATTAGAGTTAAACATTATGTTAGTAAACCGGGCTTACAGGATACGGCCCTAAGGGTTTTAGAAGGACAATTTCCATGAAACTGGTTTACCAATACATGGCAATTTTCTTTAATTTCTCATCCACTTAAAATCATCTTTATCCACCGCAAGTCGAGAATTGCGAGAGCAATTCGCGACTTGTAGTGGATGAAGATGACAATGGTAAATTCAGCCTTGAAAGGGTAATCCATTGCATTAGCCGATCACATCGCTGTCATTGGGAACGAAGTGAGCGTTTAAACGTCAACATTTGCAAATGGCTCGTTGCAAATTGAACAAATGTGAGTAATTTTCACCCACTTGTATTATGGTAATATATGAGGGTTCTGTGACCAGTTTCTCCGTGAATTCGGCTAGTGAAATCATTCTAGATCAAAATGAGCTCCTATGCACCTCTCAAAAGTACCAGAAAAATGGTCAAAATCGGTCAATGGTCAAAAGTTTTTGAAAATGGCCACCGTCACTCATTTTAAAAGCTAAAATACACATATCTTTTGATATATATAATATGAAAACATGAATAAAATGTTGTTTCGAATAATTGAGACAAACTGATTCGAACGAACGCATTCAATTTGCTATTTAATAAAAAAACTGCTAAAAATCCAAAATGACAATCAAATGATACGTTTTTGAAAAAATTGCAGATAATTTTTTTTTAAATATTGTAAGTTCAGAAACACATACACACCTAAAGAGAGTGAGGGGAGTGAGGGAGAGGGAGGCGAGGTAGAGGAGAGCGAAGAAGAGAAGAGGAGGGGAAGGGAGTGAGAGGGGGGATAAAGAGAGATACTGGGATGTTAATAACACAACATTTATCACAATCATACTGACATATTTTTGTTCTAAGAAAGATAGTTGACATAACCTTTCAATGACAGACAAAGAAAATATGTATTCATAAGTGCGTTTTGTTGTGTGGTTATCCGTGCTCTGATGCTGATAGCTTTACTTGGGCAATATTTCGTTTGAAAAGAGGACTCATATCAAGCAAAACTAAGTAAATTTGAAATAACTTTATAAATAAGGCCATGTGCATGTTTCAATAAATTGGGAGCATAGTTAAAAATGACATTCTATGCACCATTCATGCCATACAACACTCTCAAGTAAAATAGCTTAGGGTCAAGCTGAAAGTCGACAATACAAGTATGAAAACAGTCAAAGCAGAAATGATGAAGACACTTGAAATGCTTCAAAGGATGGTAACGTTAGTTCGACACAATTTGATAGGCTTCGTTCTGTGATAGGCACAGTCGACAACAAAGAAGTATGTGTATGGTGTATAAAATACGAATTTAAAAATTCTGATGAAAATAAAAAGCCATTGCTTTTGTTCACATTGAATACTTGGACAAAATTTGAGTAATGTCCTGTTAGACCATGTTTCCAATTTATTGAAATATGCCCATCAAGTTCTTAACATTTTACTGATTTTGCTTGATATTATTCCACTTTTCGAAAGATATCTTGTCCAAGCTATCATCATCAGAGCATGAGGGAAATTAAGTGGAGTGACATTTCAAACAGAATCTTTCAACAAGATTAATTTCTACACGTCTACCTGCTTCACCCACATTGAGTGTGTACTTTGTCGTGCTCGTCTGCCGTAAGCTTTTTGACCATTATAAAATTAATTGATGTCGATAAAATGTCATTCCGTATAAGTGTTTTTGCCATTTATTATGGTATTGATTTTTCAACGCGATGTCATGTTTATTTATATTATCCATGTTAGCTAACCCTTAGAGCACTGATGTCGACTGCAGTTGACATTCTGTGTTTTTATTAATACCTGTATAACCCCTGATAACGAGCTGTACACAGTAATATATGCCTTCAATCTTGAAACACTGATATATATTGGGACTTAAATTTCGGCTGAGTGAACCCTAGCACCCGAAGGGTGCTGAGAGTGGGATTAAGGCATTCGAAGCTTGTATGAAAGCTATCTCTTAGCCTATCAAATATTTCATTAGTATATAATACTCATTGGAAAATGTCTGGTTGGCAAGGGAGGCAAGGAACCTGGAAACAGAAGCATTTTAGAATTTAATTAATTTTGATGCGCCCTCGGCGAACAGAGGGTCGCGGTGGTCTAAATGAGGTGTTGAATCAGCCGGTAGACACGACTTCGATTTGTGCCCGCCGATTTCGACGTCGTCCCAACATTGACCCAACATTGGTTCAATGTCTCGTGTTTGCTGGGATCGGATGCAGACGGTTTGTAGAAAAATAATACAAGCAGATGATCTTTTTTATTAGCATGAATTAAATCTGTCCCCGATCGACATATTATATTGTGAGTGCCTGGCTGAATGAATATTTTGTCCGCACATGTGAAGTTGAGACTTAGCCACCAATTGATAACATAATTCAACGCATCTGGGAAGTGTATAATTTACAGAACGTTCAACACCACTTTTAATTACTTGATCTCTTCACCATGTACGCTGGAAATTATATTTATTAAATTCCTCTGCACAAATCATACGTTGACGATAGAGATTGGTTATAGAGAGCGGATCCTTCGAGATACCCTGTATGTTGTACAAAATGTGTTCCTACTACAAGACACATTGGTGATGTATTTCATTTTGGGTCGGAGAAAAAAGAACACCATACAAAACCATGCAATACCATGCAAATCCTTCCACATGGAAGCTGCAGAAATTACTGAATGTTTCTTCTGGTAATATACTCACGAACGTATCCACCTTCATATCTAAAACTATGAATAGTTTGTAATTCACATTTCAGTCAATGCACATCCTGCTATGCTTATGTATGCCATACATAATCTGCCATTAAACTTTGCATGGCAGTGTTGATTACTCCCCATTTGGATGACGCTCAAGTTAGCTGTGATTATATAGTTGTCTGAAATTGCGAACGCCAAGCCGTCTCCCAGATAAAAGTACAAGAAGGTCACATAAAAAGAGGACAGTTTCCATTACTATCACGAGTAAAATTATCAAAACTCTCATGTATAAATTATAGGTTTAACGCGAAACATGCAAGCATAGCGAGGATGGTGAAAGTTCAATTTTTTTAGATTGTTGTTTCACATGATGTCTAGTATTCACAGAAAATCGGCTGCCGGGAAGCAAATCCCTACAATTGGTACGGTAGGTTGTTTGATCGTTTTGCTGGTTTGTTGGCTAGGTTGGTTGTATGTTTGGTTGATTTTTTTTCCAATATTTTTGGAGAGCCCAACCGATGCTCATTATGTCTCATTATGTTTAATTGGCTATTAACCCTTTAAACCATATCTACTGATAATTATATCGGTATTTTTGTAACGTCATAAATATACCTAAGTAATCGTCAGGATAATTGTGTGGACCGTTTGCAAATCTACCACTTAATATAATATTGTCAATGATAATAATATCACCAATAGAATGGGGCCTACTGCTCCAGGAGGTCAGAGTAGAGAGGCAGTTATCGCCATGAGGCTCGGGTCCAAAGGGTTAATAGTCTATTGCTGATTGATCTGTTTCGAAAGTTCATCAAAGCTGAACGCCTTGGCGACTGGGACCTCCATCTCCAATGCCTGTATCAAATATTCCCCTTCTTCGCAGAATCTGAACATAGATTGTACATCAGATATGTGGAGCACTTTCAGAAGATGGCAAAAGCGTCCTGAGAAACAACATGAAATTCACCAGCACTTCAAAGAAGGCCTCCATACAATTCGTCTGCCTGGTTGCTGTTGTTCTAGGTCATTCCCCAATTTAGTCACTGAGCAGTGTCTAATGAGGAGCCTCATGACAACTTTATTACTAATGTGAAGCACATCACAAGGAAGCCACTCAAGAATATCAGGGGATGCTAAAGCACACAGGGAATGCTACTTTATCTATGTCAAATGAGTCCTCTCCATATGGAACATCGCAACTGGAGTTACAGCACCACCATCTGTTGTTTTACATGAATCTAAGAGCATCAATAGCATGAGGCATATATCTTTGCACCCACATAGGAACACTCATTTGCCTCATAAATATGCCAGATGAAGGACAAAGCTGTCACCATGGAGTCAAAGTCGGCCATTAAAATCCAAGAGGCTGGTGACAGTTGGTATGAAGAATGGCGAGTTACAGACTTTGACCATGAACTTTGTCACCAGCACTTTAACTTTGATCACAAATGTTGTCACTACCCCTAGCTCTGTTTGTCAATACAATTTGAAATACCACAAAATCCATTTTGGATGTAATCAGCCTGACCTCAATCCGACTGACCACCGGACCTATATCCCAGAGTGACCTGGGCCAGGCCATCACAAGCACTTGCGGGCCCTTTACTTGGGAGCTTATCATCCCCAAATGGGTCATAGCTCCGAGACGCCTTCCAATGTCGCATCCTCTTAGTGGATGAATCTCGGTCAGTGGCTTGACCTACCCATCGAGATCTCGTGGACTAATGTATTATGGTTCAGTGAAAAAGGCACAACTGGGAACACCCATGCAACATGCACACTAGTAAGGACGCCTGCTAAAAAGGTTAGTTGTAAATGTTTCGTGAAGTGAACATGCCAAATAATCGGTCTGATAACGCAGTGGGATTTTGCATCGAATGGCTATCCCCTTTAAAGTATGCGACTCGTACTCGTAGCGGACCCGTAACTAAACCATATCGCTCATAGTAGCCTAACTTGTTGACATTCAAGTTTTTGTCGTAGAAGTTGGCTGTATTTATAAAAAACATAATTATAAATATCATGACTGTCAGTTCGAATGATTGCAATCTTCATCCAGATATCCCGGATAATTACAAATGCAGACTTCTTTTTATCTTTCCTGGTGTACGTTGAAATATCATATTACATTCAGAGATTGACAATGTATGTTATAGTAAATTCGTTTTTGATTTACACATTCAGAAAAATACAGGTTCACGAACCGCGATCTCACAAAATGTCATTTTAAGTATTTTACAGTATGTTTGCAGGCTATAATTAAATATAACAAGATAACATTTTTCAAGATGATAATGGAAGATAGCCAACTCACAAATTATGCGATAAAAAACGATATTTATGTAGAAGATCATTAACCCTTACAACGCTGAAATATGTTTGCATAAACCATGGACACCAAAGGTTTTTTTATCCCCCGTCCTTAGAGGAAGGGGTGGTTGTAATCATTTTAACATGACATTCCTAGGAACATAGGGATGTGCAAGTGATTTTAAAAGATGCTATTAAAATTCAAAATGGCCACCAGAGGTCAGCTCTAAAATTTATTGTGGGCGCAAAAACTCTAAAACTTAAATACAGAAATTATTCAAATTTTATTCAAATTTTAAATTCCCCTGGATATGGAGATTTGCATGTGATTTTTGAATGGTTTTATTGAAATTCAAAATGGCCACCATGGATGAACTTCATGGATGAACTCCAGGGCTCGAATTTCGAATCCTGTGTCTGGAGGACAGTGTCATCTCATTCATCTCACCATCCCTATGAGGTTCTCCTGGCACAGTTTAGCCTATATGTGCACAAAGGTGGCCTAAAGCCCGATTCATTTCATTTCATTTGTGGGCGCAAAAACTCAAAAATTGACGTCAGAAATAATTCACATTTTACAATCACACAACCCTCCATCTGGAAATGTGCAGGTGATTTTACTGGAATTTAAAATGGCCACCACAAGCTGACTTTTTAAATATTTGTGACCAAAAAAACTCTAACCCAATTTATGGCGGGAGATTATATAGGACTTCCGGTCGGTTGTTTCAACTTGAGATCATCATAAATGTCTCAGTTAGATTTTTCCGCTTCATTTGAAAACCTATGTTATAGGTCTACTGCCCATGGGAATAGTTTAATTCTTTCAGTCAGAATGTGACGTATAAAGACGGTCCCCGCGCTGAAAATGTTAATTTGAATTGCATGCTATAGAGAAGGCGAGAAGTTAGCTATTCCAATATGGCCGCCATAAAAAAATCGATGTTCCTCTCTCACTTGTCATATATTAAAAAATATACTTGTAAAATTTATCAAAGCATGTATATCATACACATAGTAGAGTAAGCATAAAATGTGATTTTCAAATTGCAAGGTCAATGTCAAGGTCCATGCCACACTTTGAACATGAAAATCTGATATTATCATATATCGGCTATTATTTTAAATTTGGTAGTGTACACTAGGCCTTTAACAGTTACATAGTATTTTTACATAATTTTGGAGGCTACCAGCATATATCTTTGGAATATATATAATGCCAAAAATAATTTCAGCAAAAATGGAAACTGATGGAAGTAGCACCATACTTTCAGGTTATGATACCACTTGAGGGTTGGGACAGATGTCGTCTTTATCAAAGTGATGGAATGATAAACAACTTTGGAACCCGATATGTCACAAGAGATTTGATCTAAAGACAGCATTCATTAGCCAATTTGTTGACTTATTCGGAGAAGCAGGATATATGTCTGAAGCTAGGTATCACACAGTTTGATATGCATCTGATGCAGATGCAATAGCTGAAACAATAATTATAAAAGAATAATGTGATGCGCCATCATTCGTATATAGAATTTTTTTTTAAGCAGTGATAAACTTCACAAATCCAAGAAAATTGCAGTTAAAATACAGCAGCTAAATGTCATTTGGTTAGTCAACTAAAGAAGACTAGATTACACCTACATACACCACTATACATACTATTTTCACCAAATAATTGCACATTAAAATGATTTGTAGAACAGTTTTTTTTGGTAAAAATGTGATACTGAACTGAAAAATAAAAATTTCGATGGCAGCCATATTGGAATTGGCCACAATTGTGTGTTCTGGTCCGAATTTTTTTGGGGGAACTATCAGATAAGTCACAAAGAGATCAATATCTTACTCTCTACAAAAAGGGGTAGAGAGTCTTACCAACCCCACTGATAATAATTGTTTATCTTCACTTAGGCCTATATTTGATACTATACAAGCAATATTTTGTTATGGAAGTTTGTCAGTTTATGCTGTATAACATATTTATATGTGCGGACGATTACACCACCAGTAGGCCTACCCCTAGCCAAGGCAGGACACCTTTCGCAAAGGAGATCCGTTCATATACTACTAAAACGATGTTTTCTGCTCGACAATAATATAAGCTCGGGCGCTAAAGTTGTCCAATAGTCAGGTAGCCAAAGTTGATTTTCAGGCTGAACCTTTATTTGCTTGATATAGTTTTTTTCTCACTTGATTATGATGCTCAATAAGTCCCTTGACCATACAACAACTGGCAAATTGAGATTATCCTTGAGCATTTTGAAAAATACAAGATGGCCGCTCAAATAGCCGTCAAAATAAGGTTTTCACAACAATAGATCTATTTAAAAAAACAATGGACCGATTTTGATGATCTTAGGGTCGTTTTGTATGGCTTCAGACATGCCCGGGTCATTAAACATAGCCCCGACTCCCTTCAAGGTCAACTTCAAGGTCATGTCGATAAGTCAAATCTATTTTAGTTAATTTAGTGTACTAAATAAGGTATTGGTGTATTAGCGCAATACCGTTATATGGGTAGAGCTTGTTTGTGCGAAGCTGCACTGAAAAATTGCAGCTTGATCGGGTAAAAACTGACAAAGTTATGGCCTTTAAACATTTGACCTTAGCACATCCAGGCTATTATTACCCTAGCGAGTATGGTGTTGATTACGTAATAGCTAATTAAGTGAATAATTAGCAATTAAAACTTTTGTGAATTCCACAAAATATATATTGTCTTAAAATAAGATCGTTTTCAGTTCTCCGTTCATTTTTGTGTGAATCTGTGAGGGGGAAATATCTTTTATTACATAACAAAATCTCATGTCAGAAGCTTTTTTCATTGCTGTCTTTAATACATAGTACTGTGGAAAAAATAGAATAATCAGTCACAATAATATATAATAATAAAGGTCAAGACTTGACTTGACTTGACTGACTTGACTTGACTGTACCAATGTGATCAGAGTATCTCTTTCTGGGATGCTCTTCTTTCAGTCATAACTAATGGTCAGCAGTGACAAAGAATGCTGTGTTGGATTTAGTTGTGTTTTTGCAACGGTGGCCTGACATTTTCTTAAGTGCTGCCAGTTAGACATGTGTCCATTGGCACAACCGGGGGGGGGGGTATAGAATTCCGATCATTTTGATGTTATTTTCAGCTTTCGAAGCTAACATATACTCTATTGTTTGAAATAAATAGGGTTAATAGGTGTACAAATCAGACCTGGGTTCAATTCCGGAATTGATCTGGAATTAAACCTAATTCCAATTCTAATTCCAGGAATTGGAATGGGAATGGAAATTAACTTTTAAGGAATTGGAATTGAATTGGAATTATTAAAAAGTAGGTGGAATTAAAAAATAATTAAAACTTTTTATTAAAACAAATCTCAACACCAACATGTATATTCCGGCGGCCATTTTTAAAAATAGCCACCACTAAGGTCAAAGGTCAAATTTGCGTATTTGTTATTTTTTTTTGGTAATACTTGGTCCTGAAAATATTAATTTAGACACCAAGATCATTTTTCCAAGTGATTTAGAAAACTAAGATATTGATACATGTATGTTCTGGCGGCCATTTGGAATACGTTATTGGAAAGGTTGCACAGGCCTGTCACAGAGGGGTGTGGGGTTTTAAAACACCAGACCGGTCGTTGTTCTCTGAAGGCGACAACGCACTGCCCCAGCAATTGAGACATTCATACGGTGTTGTTTTTGTGTTGTCAGCTTCTGCAACGTCGGCCCAATATTGAGCCAGCATTGGACAGAGTTTCGTGCTCACCGTGGGTGGTTATGCATCTATGTACCACTTTAAGTCCTGAAGTCAAATATCTCTATAATATGGCTATGTAGCTATTATTATTTAATTGCGGGTATTGAACAGTTACACTCTTTGAAATTCGAAAAAATAACATCCTAATATAAATAAATCATGTTTACGTGTTAAGTGAACTTTTATTATATCACGATGTGTACCCAATACACCAAGCGTTTTGATATGTCTTATCAATTCAATTTTGCAAAATAAAAAAATAAATCTGACGGTGGATAAGGGGTGGCCTAGCTCTACAATCTAAGTCCTAAGGTCAAATATTCTTCTGTGTAAGTCTATCATTGTATTTATTTACTGATGTGCTCACCAGTCGAGTTACCTGAACAACTAGATGTAAGTGTTTACCATGTAAACACCCAAGAAGGCTCCCCTCCCACTTTTCAAATAAGAGTTATACATTAATTATAATTTTAGCAGATAATCAATTTGTACATGTAATTATCAAGTAATATTATGAGGCAGAGGCTAGCAGCTTTAGGTTAGTGTGATAAGGTTCTAATTTGACGAAAAAAGACTAAAGATGGCCGCGATGACCCGGATATTTTCCCAAACTTTTTGAAAAATTAATGCAGTCTAGGAAATATTACTACTATGCACTATGCTGAATTATGAGTATATCAGATGAGTGGCTTTGAAGTTATCAGGAAGACAAGGTCCTAAATTGACGAGAAAAGATTAAAGATGACCGCCATGACCCAAATATTTTCCCGAACTTTCTGAAAAATTGATGCAGCCTAGGAATTAATATTTGCATCCAGTATGTTGAACACAAAAAAAATCGAAACCGCGGTTAGGTAGATATCAGGGTGACAAGGTCTTAATTTGACGAAAAAAGGTTAAAGATGGCCGCAATGACCCGAATATTCTCCCGAACTTTCTGAAAAATTGATGCAGCCTAGGTATTAATACTTGTATCCAGTATGTTGAACACCAAATGAATTAAAAAAGCGATTTTGTAGATATCAGGGTGACATGGCATGGATGAGAGGCGGTGTCCATGCGCGGCGCCGCCCGCGCCCGGCCGAAACCGTACAAAAACTAAAAGCCTCCCCTGGTACGGGGAGCCTTAATTATATCACAATATAAATATCACAGACCTTATATAAAATTAGCCATATATTCATGATATTCCTATCAATCAGTTAAATTTGAGAAAGCACTAAATTACGCAATGAACTCTAGTAACATGACAGGGGATACAAAGTGTTAATAAACAGTATGTGATGTAACAGTGCGCGGGACCGGCAGGCGGGAGATGGGGGGGGGGGGTATGTTGCGATAACACTGTGTTGAGAGTGACAGTTATAGCTCTGGCTGGACACTCGATCCTTATTTGAAAAAAAACAAAGCATGACAATACAACACCAATACTGATTTTATCAAGTTTCTTTATAGTATTATCTTTTTTATATACTTTATGCCGCCATTTGAAATAAAACACTATGCCGGTTTATCATGTGTATAGTGATTTGTTTTAAAAAATGACAATAACCCAACATTTAGTATAAGTAATCTGATCGTAATTATATGAATAATTAAAAAAAATAAACATCATGCAACTTGTTAATATCTAGCGAAACGCATAATCTATTTCAATCATTCACTGATGATTACCGTCTTTTTCATTCCGTTTAACTATGAATTTGCGCGATACTTCATTTATTTGTTCGTTTACGCTACAACTAATATACAAAGATTGTACAAAATATCCAATGTAATGATCGACTTATATTAAAATACAATTATTTTAGTTGATTCCCATTGAAATACTACAGTATAATTGTCCACATCATTACAATAAAAATATTATTTATATAAATAACTATCGTTAAATTTATAAATTCCTAAATTATTGAATAATACCAAAAAGTTGTATATATACACCCCGAAGTTAAAGGGGCGAAGAGGTGTAATGTGATATCAAGTTTCCCCTCTAATATTACGTCACGGCCCAACAAGTAGAATACGCACTAAGTGATTTTTACACTCGCAAAATGGACAATTTGAATGTCTATGCAGCATTTTGTTATATTTCCTATAGTAATTGTGATGATGATTTTATATCCGTAATAATAAAATGTCACTCCTTTAAAAAGGGTTGTTTATTATTCTCATAATAAAATATTTTGTGCCTAAAATATTTTAATTTTAAAGCGTATTAAAAAAATTCCGGAATTAGAAAGGAATTAGAATATAGGAATTGGAATGTGAATTCGAATTAAAAAAATGAAAATAAAGGAATTGGATCAGGAATTGGAATTAACAAAATGGAATTGAACCCAGGTCTGGTACAAATTATGCTAAGCATATTTAATATTAAAGTGAATGGGTGTTATATCCTGTTTGTGACAAAGATATTGATCTGGTGACAGCCAAATAATGAATACGAGCCTAAATAAATCGTTTGAGCATTATGGTGTTTTAAATGATCTCTCCATTGACCTTGATCTAAAAAAATGTATCAAAACACATGTCACATATTGACAATATCAACACTAATCTGAGCATAGATTATGAATAATCGAAATGATCAGCTCAAAACAACACTATGTGATTAAAAGCGAAGAACGATAAAGAATGACCTTGATCGTTTTAATTGCCCTTGGAATTGTCATTAGCGGTACTTTAGATATTATGTTTACCGGCTCAGGCATGACTGAAACTGTGATTTTATTTATATATAAATCGGCCCATTCGTATATGAACTGGATTTATTGTTGTGAAAACCCTATTTTGACGGTCATCTTGGCGGTCATCTTGAATTAAAAAAAATGCTAAATGGTAACCTCAATTTACCAGCCGGTTTCAGATTCTTGAGCATGTTATGCCCCAGAATCAAACGAAAAAATAACTATATCCGTTAGGTCAACCTATAGTGTCCTGGCTTCCTGACCATTTTGTGGATGCTAAAAAGTGTGATTGCCGACTGGCACATGAATGTACATGCCAAAAAATGCGCGCGTTTTTGGCAGCCTCCTGGTTTGAACAGAATTCATTTTTTTGAGGCGTCCACCTGTTTTCATTTTTTTTACATACAAAACTTGTTGCAACGTTCTCAGCGAATACATGTAAATGCCGAGCGTTGGTTCAGCGAGTTCCACACAATGTCACCAAATAAAATGTTTTGGGAGATGAGTACTTTTAAAAAAATGTTGTGAATTTAAGCAACCTCATCGAGTAATGATTTGAAATACTATAACTGACAAATCGCCAGGACAAAGGTTAACTTTGAAATCATCACTTTGAAATATATATTTTTTTTGCTTATTGCACTTTCCAGTCTCATAGGTTTCCAGGAGAAGACAAGAATTATCCGATAAAGTAAAGTATTATATACTGGTCTCATGAGGAAATTCACTAATCAGCGCAAATTACTTCGTTGTTTTTTAACCCTTAAAGTGATGAGATATTTTTGTAAAAACCTTGGGGATAACGATTTTTTCTTCAATTTGAAATCATCATTTTAAATGTCTTAGTTAGCTCTTTCCACTTCATTTGAATACCTATTTTTATGGATCTACGGTCATTATTGATATGTTTACTCCCACAGTGCGGGGATTGACTTTAGACGTCAGCGCCTGACGTGCATAGACGTCAGAGTCTGACTTCAAAATCGATCCTCGCGCTGTCTTAGTGTTGATAAAGAGTACGGGATTCGTTTTCCGGTCTCGGCGGTTTGAAAGAAACAGAAATGTTTCTTCCCCATCCACTCGTAAAACTCAGTATTGTGAGGAGTCTTTGTGACTGAGAGGTAGCGTGCTCGGCCTCAGACCTCCAGGGTTTGAATTTCGAATCCTGTATCTAAAGGGCAGTGTCATCTCACTCACCTCACCATCCTCAGGAGGTTTTCTGGCCCAGTTTAGTCTGTATGTGCACAAAAGTGACCTGAAGCCCGATTCATTTCATTTCATCAGGGTTGAAAAGGGTTGAGTTCATGCTTCGCCCGCGCGCATAGGACTAATAGGTTGACATTGGCGAGGCTCAAGTATATCCCACAGTCGTAGTAATAAATTGATGTCGTTTGTCGATATCTAAACAGTCGTAGTAATAAATTGATGTCGGTTGTCGATATCTGAATAATTTCTAACAAAATCCATGTTAAGTTGTATGTAATTCTGAAGGTACACTATATTCAGCTGACATTTGGTTCCAAGCAAAATCATGCACAAAACACGGAACCAATAAAGTTTTGGTTACGTTATTTAATCTGATCATTTTCAGTATATTATATAATGTCAATCTCTTTACAAAGGTAGGACAGACACGATGCATTGAATGTTAGCCCACCATCAGTGACGCTGACTGACCGAGAATAACCCTTTAACCGTAGGTCCCGATTATGTTCGCTTTTTGGCACATTAAATACCAGTTTTTGAACATGCTAAAGATAAAACGTTACATCACTCAACAAGATTTCAAAAGCAATTTTGTCAAATCTGAATAATTTTCACTCACTTGAAGTTGTGGATCGCGGCAGCGAGACACAACTTCAAGTGGGTGAAAATTTGAGATAAATAATTTGCGGTTAAAGGGTTGAACCAACACCGGATCAATTTATCATAGTGCATGCCGGGAGGTTTAAAAATAACGGTAAAATAATATGAGGAGCCAGGATTCAGAACCGTATGGAAATATTTCAATTAATCAAATCTGAATGTGGAAAATTGATCATAGTGCACTGTAACAACCGTAATGGTATATTTGAATCAATTGTATTTCAGGGATGGGTGGGGTGGGGGGGGGGGGGGGCTTAGAATTTGTGAAATTAGGAAGTACCGGTATAACCGTAATACAATACTTAGATTGAAATGGTTTGCCTGGCCAAGAATGCAGTCTACTTCGTGGTTCATAACGGACGTGGTTGAAAAATATCCTCCAAACGTGGGTAAGATATATACCCAGACAAGGTCGTGTGAATTGAAAACTAAATTACCGTTCAAAATTAGGTAATTGAAATCCTCCCACTCCTCCAACATTAACCCTTTGAAGCCTGAATTTACCATTATCATCTTCATCCACTACAAGCCGCGAATTGCTGTCGCAATTCTCGACTCATAGTGGATGAAGATGATTTGAAATGGTTGAAAAATTAAAGAAAATTGCCATGTATTGGTCAACCAGTTTCATGGAAATTTTCGTTTTAAAACCCTTTGTTGTAGAAAAATTAGGTCTATTTTCAGAAGTACAAGCCATTTAACCCTTTCACGACTGGGCACTACTACAATCGTTTTTAATGTTGCATACAGATATACTTGTAGTACAATGAGGCGTGTATTTGCAATCTGTTTTGTTCAAAATAAAAGGTTTTGCTTTTCTAAACAAACACATCTTGGTCTAATATATACCTCGAAGGATGTGACATCAATATAAGTCATTAAAAGTGTGTTTTTTTCTTTAACTAACTATATTTTTGGGTGCATTTTCATTTTTTTGTTTCGTGGTGCTTCAGTCTCCCCTACAGTTGATGTAACAGTTCAGTTAACCATATGCTAAACTGCTTTTCTGGATGCCATTTTAACCATAAGGTTGCTTAACCAAATGATTGGAGTTAAACATTAGGTTAGTAAAACGAGCTTACAGGATACGGCCCTGAGGGTTTTAGAAGGACAATTTCCATGAAACTGGTTTACCAATACATGGCAATTTTCTTTAATTTCTCATCCACTTAAAATCATCTTTATCCACCGCAAGTTGAGAATTGCGAGATCAATTCGCGACTTGTAGTGGATGAAGATAACAATGGTAAATTCAGCCTTGAAAGGGTCAATCCATTGCATTAGCCGATCACATCGCTGTCATTGGGAACGAAGTGAGCGTTTAAACGTAAACATTTGCAAATGGCTTGTTGCAAATTGAACAAATGTGAGTAATTTTCACCCACTTGTATTAGGGTAATATATGGGGGTTCTCTGACCAGTTTGCCCCTACTTTAGTTTCTCCGTAAATTCGGCTAGTGAAATCATTTTAGATCAAAATGAGCTCCTATGCACCTCTCAAAAGTACCAGAAAAATGGTCAAAATCGACGTTTTTGAAAATGGCCACCGTCACTCATTTTAAAAGCTAAAATACACATATCTTTTGATATATATAATATGAAAACATGAATAAAATGTTGTTTCGACTAATTGAGACAAACTGATTTGAACGAACGCATTCAATTTGCTATTTAATAAAAAAAACTGCTAAAAATCCAAAATGGCAATCAAATGATACGTTTTTGAAAAAAGTGCAAATATTTTTTTTTTTAATATTGTAAGTTCAGAAACACATACACACCTAAAGAGAGTGAGGTGGTGAGGGGAGGGAGGCGAGGTAGAGGATAGCGAAGAAGAGAAGAGGAGGGGAAGGGAGTGAGAGGGGGGGGGGGGGGGTAAAGAGAGATACTGGGATGTTAATAGCACAACATTTATCACAATCATACTGACATATTTTTGTTCTAAGAAAGATAGTTGACATAACCTTTCAATGACAGACACAGAAAATATGTATTCATAAGTGCGTTTTGTTGTGTGGTTATCCGTGCTCTGATGCTGATAGCTTTACTTGGGCAATATTTCGCTTGAAAAGAGGACTCATATCAAGCAAAAGTAAGTAAATTTGAAATAACTTTATAAATAAGGCCATGTGCATGTTTCAATAAATTGGGAGCATAGTTAAAAATGACATTCTATGCACCATTCATGCCATACAACACTCTCAAGTAAAATAGCTTAGGGTCAAGCTGAAAGTCGACAATACAAGTATGAAAACAATCAAAGCAGAAATGATGAAGACAATTGCAATGCTTCAAAGGATGGTAACGTTAGTTCGACACAATTTAATAGGCTTCGTTCTGATGAAAATAAAAAGCTATTGCTTTTGTTCACATTGAATACTTGACATTTTACTGATTTTGCTTGATATTATTCCACTTTTCGAACGAAATATTTTCCAAGCTATCATCATCAGAGCATGAGCGAGATTAAGTGGAGTGACATTTCAAACAGAATCTTTCAACAAGATTAATTTCTACACGTCTACCTGCTTCACCCACATTGAGTGTGTACATTGTCGTGCTCGTCTGCCGTAAGCTTTTTGACCATTATACAATTAATTGATGTCGATAAAATGTCATTCCGTATAAGTGTTTTTGCCATTTAATATGTTATTGATTTTTTAAAGCAATGTCATGTTTATTTATATTATCCATGTTTGCTAACCCTTAGAGCACTGATGTCGACTGCAGTAGACATTCTGTGTTTTTATTAGTACCTGTATAACTCCTGATAACGAGCTGTACACAGTAATATATGCTTTCAATCTTGAAAAAATGTCAGTCACTTGAGGTTGTGTGTTGCGGTAGCGAGACACAACTTCAAGTGACTGAAAATTCAAATTGATCACGTCGGTATTCTAAGGGTTAATACTTTCAGCGCGGGAACCGTCTTTATACGCCAGAATTTGACGTCTGTAGACGGACGTAACGCAGATTTTGACGTCTAAAGACGATCCCCGCGCTGAATGAGTTAAAATATTTATATTGGCAGTAGACCCATAACATAGGTATACAAATGTTGTGAGGGTCAATATGTCATTACTATGGTAGGCATACCTGTTTATTACCACATAAATTATTCTCTGTTTTATTCCGGCAGCAGTATCTTCAAAAAACTGCATAGGAAAACACTAAACACGACTTTGATTCGTGCCCGCCGTTTTTGACGACGGCCCAACATTGACCCAACATTGGTTCGATATCTCGTGCTTGCTGGGATCGGATGCAGACGGTTTTTAGAAAAATAATACAAGCAGATGATCTTTTTTATTAGCATGAATTAAAGCTGTCCCCGATCGACATATTATGTTGTGAGTGCCTGGCTGAATGAATATTTTGTCCGCACATGTGAAGTTGAGACTTCGTGACCAGTTTAGCCACCAATTGATAACATAATTCAATGCATCTGGGAGTGTATAATTTACAGAACGTTCAACACCACTTTTAATTACTTGATCTCTTCATCACGTACGCTGGAAATTATATTTGTTAAATTCCTCTGCAGAAATCATACGTTGTCGATAGAGATTGGTTATACAGAACGGATCCTTCGAGATACCCTGTATGTCGTACAAAATGTCTCCCTACTACAAGACACATTGGTGATGTATTTCATTTTGAGTCGGAGAAAAAAGAACACCATACAAAACCATGCAATACCATGCAAATCCTTTCACATGGAAGCTGCACAAATTGCTGAATGTTTCTTCTGGTAATATACTCACGAACGTATCCACCTTCATATCTAAAACTATGAATAGTTTGTAATTCACATTTCAGTCAATGCACATCCTGCTATGCTTATGTATGCCATACATAATCTGCCATTAAACTTTGCATGGCAGTGTTGATTACTCCCCATTTGGATGACGCTCAAGTTAGCTGTGATTATATAGTTGTCTTAAATTGCGAACAAGGTGTTAAATAACTATGTAAAAGGTAACATCAAAATCAATATCCCGCCATCTTGCAGGTGGCTGTCACCGGACAATATCAAAAAAATGAAAGCAAATGCCATAACACTTTATTTTGGATTAAAAGCCTGCCACTGTCCGGGGCCACTGTTATGATAGTGTAATGCAGCTGTAACTTTACCTATTCAAATCATTGTATTTTACCTGTGATGATTTGGAGGCACGCGCTATTTGGTGACATCAACCAGTAGATTGGTAAAAGGTATCTGCACCGTATCAATATTAAAAGCGGAATTCAACCTTTCTAACGTAACCTTCTGCGATTGTATTAATGTAATACATAATGTCAAATGCATGACGAGCAAATGTGAACTTCCCGTCGTTTATCACTATCTGAACCATTTTCAGGTCCGCAGTATGTTCGTGATGCTCTTGATACTTATTCACTGCTATCCAGTAGTTCTCAACATTTTTTTGTGGGATTATATTTATTTTAACTTTCTTAAATAGCAATTGAAACATAGTAAAACCGAAACTTTGAACAAACATTAAAATGTGCCTGTGCAAAAATGATCAGCTGTGTGACTTTTTCATTTGTGCATGTATCAGGTCTGCTACCACGTAAAGACAAAATTAGGTACTAACTGCTTACTTCAAGTACACAGTTACTGCATTTCTAGGTCATTGTACACTTGGACATTTCTCTTTCGCTTGAAGACGACATCGCTGGATCAACTGTCAGTGATTTGCGCCTGTAAATTTGAAACATTTTTAAGGGAAAACCGTAAATTCAAATGCGCTCAAGCTTGATCATGCCCCCCCCCCTCGGATTATGGATTTATTATAGATTTGTCATAGGCCTAGATATTTGTATAACATTTACACAACGTCGGCCCAACGTCTTCGACGTTGGTCCAACATTGCATAAATGCTATACAAATGATTTGTATTTGCTGGGATGCTGAGGCTTGGCTGAGGTTGACGTGTCATATATGATATCGTCATGAACGAGTTATTACTGTAAGAATACACTTTTATTTTTTCTACGAATAGTATAATGTTTGTTAGCGTGGATTTTGTTTGTCACAGTTATTTCAAGACACACGAGTGTTGCTGGGAAAGATTAAGATATCATAGTTTCCATTTATAAGGTCATTGATAAACGTGAACTGAAATGTATTTTATTTAATTGTAACAATTTCAAGCAAGCAAGCAAGCAAGCAAGCAAGCAAGCAAGCAAGCAAGCAAGCAAGCAAGCAAGCAAGCAAGCAAGCAAGCAAGCAAGCAAGCAAGCAAGCAAGCAAGCAAGCAAGCAAGCAAGCAAGCAAGCAAGCAAGCCATCGAGCGAGCGAGCAAGCGAGCGAGCAAGCGAGCAAGCAAACAAGCAAGCAAGCAAGCAAGCAAGCAAGCAAGTACGTAAGTAAGTAAATAAGTAAGTAAGTAAGTAAGTAAGTAAGTAAGTAAGTAAGTAAGTAAGTAAGTAAGTAAGTAAGTAAGTAAGTAAGTAAGTAAGTAAGTAAGTAAGTAAGTGAGTAAGTAAGTAAGTAGGTAAGTAAGTAAGTAAGTAAGTAAGTAAGTAAGTAGGTAAGTAAGTAAGTAAGTAAGTAAGTAAGTAAGTAAGTAAGTAAGTGAGTAAGTAAGTAAGTAAGTAAGTAAGTAAGTAAGTAAGTAAGTAAGTAAGTAAGTATGTAAGTAAGTAAGTAAGTAAGTAAGTAAGTAAGTAAGTAAGTAATTAAGTAAGTAAGTAAGTAAGTAAGTAA
Source organism: Flabesymbios commensalis (assembly GCA_964017125.1). NCBI lineage: Eukaryota > Metazoa > Annelida > Polychaeta > Terebellida > Flabelligeridae > Flabesymbios > Flabesymbios commensalis. Next base: position 62,749,128 of record OZ024912.1, read on the forward strand.
GTAAGTAAGTAAGTAAGTAAGTAAGTGAGTAAGTAAGTAAGCAAGAAACTAAGTAAGTAAGTAGATCGGGGGCCCTGGTGGAGAGGTTAAAGCTGCCGGCTTGAAAATTTGGAGATCGCGGGTTCGAGCCTCATTCTGGCCCTCAAGTTTCAAAGAAACAATCTGTTTCAGATCTCAGATCTCTGGGGGTCGAATTTCAAATCCTGGGTCTGGAGGGCAATGTCATCTCATTCATCTCACCATACTTAAAAGGTTCTCCTGGCCCTGTTTATCCTAGATGTGCACAAAGTTGGCCTAAAACCTCATTCATTTCATTTCATTTTAAGTAAGTAAAGTAAGTAAGTAACAGTTTATTTGCAATAGGCAAGGCAGCCTGTGTGCATACAAAGCCAGTTGAGTTAAGAGCAATTGTTACTTTACAATGCATATTGAAATATCGCCACATTCAAATATTTATTAGATAAACAAATTTAGCTAATTGTCTTATGACAGTTTGATTGCCGTTTGATAAAAATTGTATTAATTTGTACATGCATGAATTTTGTATATAATAGTCAGGTAGAATTTGTATAATATGTTCCGTCTTTATACATTGAAATATACATGTACAGTGGTATGCATCGCCTAATGCATCACATGTGTCACAAAGCCTTTCACCGCGCACCCTTCACTTAACAATATTTGGTAATTTATGGTGGTCAATGCATGTCGATGCTTCTTCAAATTTACAAGATACACATATTAAGACATTTTTACACAAAGTAGACAACTTGATTTTAAATTTATCATCTCCGACCAATTTTGAATATGAATGTCTCGTAATCTTTGTTTACATTGCCTAAGGAATGAATTTCTATTTGACACACCTTCCTGCAACTACACACCATTAGACCCTATGCCACATAATTCTTTTTTGACAAGTGATGCCCAGTTTTCAGCATAACATTTTGTGTTACGGCCACATACATGTACCTTTATGAATACACTTCCTGTGCAAGTAAACTCTAAAATTATAGGGTATCTTTCTAGCTCGTCATCCACCATTTTATTCCATGGTTATTTAGTAACCTTTAATACCAATTTCCAAAATGGTAAATTAACTCTTTCTATATATGATCGATGCAGTGTGACGTAATGCGTGCTCACACCTCTACTGGCTACATATTGTTGTGCTCATGATAATTTTCCAGGTCTCATTTCTCAATGATAGGCATAGCATTATTATTTGAAACAGATGTTGGCACGATGCCTGTTCTTCACCTTATGATGCTGGGCCGGTATCGCGCCAACTACAACATGCAGGACACAGTGTTGGCCCAATTATTGTACACTCTGAATACAGCTCACACCTACGTTGATTGTGTTCCACGTTGGTACGATGCCGCCGACAATCTCCTGATGCAGGGCCGGCGTCGAACAAAAGACTTGGAACGTGATGATGACCATGCGTTGGTTGTGACACTACTCAATATAATCTATACTAATGTCGAGGAATAGCTGGCGTTTCCATAAGAAGGTCCAAATTGCTTATATGCCTCTATTTCATGCAATATCATCAATTACGTCTTTTTTGTGAGTCACTATTAAAGATTCCGATATTTTCAGCTGATTGATTTTGTGATGATGAATACGAAGCTCACCTATTATCGTCCATAATTGAGCAATTTTACAGGCCTATGCACAGGACAAATTCATTTATTGTATTGGCGCTGATCTAGAATAAACTGAAAAAATTTTTTTTTTAATTTTATGGTGGATGATGCTGTCTTTGAGTACAGTGTAATCTATACATACCGAAATGGCTTGGGAATATAATGTTCTATTACTATAAAATAATCAGCATAATCAATTTATAGGGCATACATTTTTATTTAAAAAGGATGATTCGTGTATTACACATAATACAGCTAGTAGTAAAGCTAGTAACGAGTACAAATATTGTGTCTATGCCAATTGATACATGTATTTGGTGTTATTATAAGAATTTCCTTTTTAACGCCCAATTGTATGTCACATATTTTACACACAGGGGACATTTTTTTTTTCTAAACTTTGAATTTTTAGCGCCTAACCTAAACAATATATTGTGGGGAGCCTCCGCGACCGAGAGGTAACGTGCACGATCTCAGACCGCCAGGGCTTGAATTTCGAATCCTGTGTCCGGAGGGCAGTGTCATCTCATTCATCTCACCATCGTCAGGAGGTTCTCCGGGCCCAGCTTAGCCTATATGTGCACAAAGGTGGACCAAAACTCCATTCATTTGATTTTCATTTCCGTCATCCTGGGGCAGTGGCTAAAGCTGCCTGCTTGGGGAGGGGTAGTTTCTGGGAGGGTCGCATATAGTTGTTGAAAAGGGGGTATATTCCGGGAGGGAGGGGTAGATTCTGGAAGGGTCGCAGATAGTGTTGAAAAGGGAGAGGGGAATATTCTCGGAGGGAGGGGTCGATTTTGGGAGGGTCGCATGTAGTTGTTGAAAAGGAGGGTATAGTCTGGGAGGGAGGGGCAGATTCTTGGAGGGTCGCATTATGTGCATTTGTTGAAAAGGGGGGTAGATTCTGGGTGCCGAATACACTTAACATAATCACAATAAAGTGGGGGTAGATCCTGGGAGGGAGGGGTAGATTATGGGAGCCACCGTAATCTACCCCGGGGGTATGGTCCAGGATCTACCCCGGGGTAGATTCTGGGGCGCCCACAATCTACCAGGGTATAAGCTGGGAGGGGGTATATTTTCAGACTTTACACCGGGTCATCAGAAACCATAAAGCTACTTGTCCACGCGTTAAAAAAATAGAAAAACAAATGAACCAATAAAATAAAATATACTAAAACTCAATAATTAAGGAAACGTATGTAACAATTTTGTGTTGAACATATTGGGTCGTATTTATTAATGAGAAAGAACTTGATATATGCTTTATGTCCTTTCCGACTGTGAGTTTTAATTTTGTCTGTTATCATATTACTTGTTTTATTTAGAATATCAGGTATACAAAAACGCATACATTTCCGAGCAAATACATGTTTTACCAGTGGCAATGAATATTTTTTTCGTTGTCTGATGTTATGCTGATAAGTTATTGGTTGTAATGAAGAGCACATGTTTCTAAAATATGAGGGTAAATTCTTATTTATTAAATCGTAACAATAGTTTAATAATTGATGCGTGAACAACCCCAGCACATAAGACAATAGTTAAATGTGGCTTAATTAATGCATCATGTATGGTTGAAAGAATATTGGAGGGAACCATGTGTTTAATCCGGTACATAATCCCTATAATATTGCGAATTTTTGTAGCTATTTTAGTTACGTGTGAATCCCATTTTAAATGCTTATGTATTATTAATCCAAAAAAATTAAGATCGTCGGCAAATTCTACTTCAATATTCTCTATTTTTACCTTTGGTATATTTACTTGTTTTGCGGCATGTGAAATACCATAAATTTTGATTTTTTTTATGTTGATCGACAATTTATTCAACTTTAACGAATCTGTGATTTTTGTTAGTTTTAAATTTATTTCTTTGATGATAAAGGTGCCAAAAACATCTAAGGTGGAATATAAAGTAGTGTCGTCGGCGTAAATAATCATTTTGAACAGCTTGCTAGCATTGCATATATCATTTAAGTATATAAAAACAGAAGAGGGCCCAATATGGAACCCTGTGGAACGCCAGTGGTAATAGGGTATATATCAGAAATAGCTAAGAGTGGTAAAGCGTTTTCTGTTTTTTGTGCATTCCTTACACAGTTTGTCTCTAAAAGAAATTGATTTCATGATACCTTGTTTTATACATTTCGTTTTTTTATGACAGTGTTCAGTTGCGGATTTTAAAATATTATGAACTATATTGTAATTAAATTTTGGGTCTGCATTGATGTTTTTGTTAATTTGTGAATATATATCTGATGCAGCTACCGCATTTTTGTAGTTATTTACAGAGACAGGGGAAGTTTGTTTCACCTCAATATATTTGTCAGTCCGCTTGGCAGATCTAGAATGCGCTGAGGAAATGAAGTATGGAAAATGATCGGAGAGAGCGCTTAAAAGTATGCCTGCAATTTTCTGATTTTTTAGTCAGTTTACACATAAAATTGTCTATTAAAGCTGCACTGGAAATCATTGTGGGTAAAGTAATTCGAGGGAAAAATCCGCTCGCCACAAGCATAATCGAAAAAAAATCAATACCATTTTTTCCCCTTAATTTTAAGTAAATCTATATTCATATATCCTCCCATTATGATCTCATAATTCCTGTTTAGAACAGTATTAGGCGCAAGTGCTAGTTCCTGTGTAAAAGATTCATAATTTGATAGTAGATCTCTGAGAGGCCTGTATATGTTCCTCAGTAGTATTTCTGTAGCGGTATCTGCTTCGCTAATTTGAATGAAATGTCCTTCAAATATTTCTCAGTTTAAATCCTAGTTCACCTAATGCGATTTTTAATTTCCTCTAAAAAAATCCGATTCCGGTTTGCAAGGTAAAATACAATACAATTTATCCATTTGTGGAAAATAATGAGTCCGGTTTCCAGAGTAAACAGGTTTCGATTTGAGAAGGCTCAGAATTGTTTTTATTTTTAGAGTAATTATTGCACGACCAACAATGCATTATGGCATAGACAGAATTTCGATTCCGTGTCCGTTGTGTACAGGTTGCACTGTATATTTAAAACCCCCATAAATTGAAGTAACAATTCCGATCAATCATTTATTTTAATTAGTCAGCTAGACTAGAAAAGGGGGAAGGAATGTATTTAAATAATTATTCATGTTTGGCAAATTTTAAGTGTAAAATTTTGTAAATTTCATGTTCTTGACAACCCATCTAGTCCACAACGCTATGACAGGCCCCACTATACATGTATTGCTTCAGGGGCAATATTGAAGCAAAAAATATTACGCGAATATATAGCTTTGAAGTCGTCAATGCTAACTCATTCTATACCTCTATCCACTAAAGTATATTTTAAGTCATTTTCTTACTCAGAATTCAAAAAAAATAATTTGGAAAAAATATTTATAATAACAGTCTGGGGATCCAATCTTGCTGACTCGTTGTTTTTGTGCTGCTCGAGTGTGTTCCTGATTCCATAAGGCCAGTATTTTCTCCTATCTCGAATATAAAGTATACATATAATATACCACAATCTATATCCAGCAAGTACGCATTTCCTTTCTGAACATTATCAATTTTAATCAAATTAAAATATAGATGATTATATTTGGTGATTTTGTACATTTTTAGAGCAGGTTTGCATGTATATCTAGATGGTTTTAGACTGCGCAAAAAATGTAGTTGAAGCCTTAATTACCTGACACTTTACACATACATGTATGAAGGGCACACTGTTAATTAATGTTTTTGTGTAGATTTTGATTAGTTTACTGATTAGTCTGAGATGACCTCATGATGCATGACATCTACCAGGCTATCGGCATACATACAATTATGTGCCAGTATGTTGCGCGGATCAGATGGAACTGTACATTCATGTCATTGAATGTCATAACTTTAGATTATGATAATTATTACAAACTGTGATGAAATCATTATTGGAATGTGTGACCTGATCTAACAAAACTCGTAAATTTGAAATATTGCAGATAATAACAAATCTTGAATCGTCACAAACTGATTTTTAAAACTGTATATTATACAACTAGCGTGTTTAGTGTCAAAATATGGTTCGGCAAACACAGTGAAAAAAAACACAATTGGATTAAAATTAAATAAACCAAATAAATATTCAGTTAGACCCTAATTTTTCAATGATAAACATTTGATTCTAAAATTTTGCATATTTCTTATTCATCAGCGACTGTTAACACGGTAACATGTAAATATACCATGCAAAAAAACTTGAAAGGAATCATATAAAAACAATCAATGTCATTGTTAATGTCATTCTAAGTATCTCGACACAACCTACCACGAACAAACATTCTGTTTACATGGTTTAGCAGCCATTTATACAAAAGATCGAATAAGGTTTAGTGGTCAGATATCCAATAAAAAATATTTCACTAAATTCCTAAAAAATGTACGAATTACGAGGTGATTAGGGATAAATGGTACGTGGCCGTGATAATAAACAATAAATAATGGCAGGTGTCTAGTTACTCATATCCTCCAGTTTGCAAAGTGTATAAAACTGTGCTGTGAACATTGTGCTACAAAGGTTCTACAAAAATCTTGCCTTGGCAGTGACTCCAAAAAAAAAATAGCTTGACAGGCATTTAGAATTTTTGGTGGAAAATTGTTAAAAAAGGGTACAAATACAACAAACACTACTTTCCCTCTATGTAAAAAACAATTAAAAAGTGGTTCCAAGAATAATAAAGAAATATAAAGTTTTTTGGCAGGTATTTTGAAAAATACTTTTTAATATCACAGATGTGTTGAAACGACAATGTGGTTTCAGTTTTCTTATGATATATTATATACTACATATATATGCATTAAGATGTGAAACAATTTGCAAGCTTGTGCATTGTGTAGCTGACAACGAATAACCATAGACAACATATCGCTTTGACTTATCATGTGCAGCAAATATTTCTTGTGATAACACAATTTTGAGCTACATCAGGACACGAATTGTTCAAGCAGTTGATGTTTTTCTAATATATTTGCATTGTTCTTATCCACTGGACAAAGAAATTACGTTGTCTAATCTTCTGCATTATTTTCTATGAATAGTCTTCTTGTTCTTTGATCCGTCTCTTTGATCACGCACATACCTGCAGCACTTGAGTTCATCCCACGTTAGGTTTGTCAATGGCGGTGGTCGCGGCGTGGGTGCTTCCCATTCTAAATCACGGAATTCTAAAGGCTTGTTCTTTGTCTGATACAATGGAGGAAGTGATTTGGGCATAAAGTAAGTAGAGTCCAGTTTTCTGATTCGCGCTAAATGGCGTTGTCGCTTTGCCTCTTCCTCCTCGTGGAGGAGGGACATGTCGCCCACAGCAGCACTCAGCCGCCGTATACTACGCTCTGTACATGTTCTAATGAGACGCTCCTTCTCCTGTTTCTCATTGGAGTAGGCATACTGGCTCTTGGTGGAGGCCGCTAACTGCTGGTACTCCTGACTCAGCAGGGAAGTCTTGTGGATAAATTCATACACCTTACGTTCCTCTTCAGTGAATGTCTCCACCTCCTCTTCTGCAGATGCAGTTTCTCTTTTCTGTAATTTACTCAGCATTCTTCTCAAGTAGTTGACATCTATCACTCCTCGCCGCATGCGGCCTATACCATATTTTCCCGGTGGTGGAACTGCAGCAAAACTGGGTTGTGTGGTGTTACTGGGTTCAGTAGGTGTAGTGCTCCCCCCTCTGGTTGGTGAGGAGGAGGACTTATCTTCAGCAGAATCAGAGAGTGCAGGAGACCTGCTTGGTGTCACCGCGTCCATTACTGTCGGGGAAATAGCCACACTACCTGAATAAGATGACAGTTTAGGAGTAATTAACATATTGGACGTATCCGTTCTCGGTGACATAATACTGACTGGGGATTTGCTGATGTTGGGAGATAATGGGCTTTTATCCTCCGGAGTTTTACTCTGGGTATCTCTGTCTGTGACTGGGGACTCGGCGTCAGACTGGCCAGGAACCACATCTGAAGCAAAACGAACTTTGCTCGGCTTTTTGGAGGGCACGTATTCGTCCACAGTTATTGGTGGTATGTAGATATCATTTTCTGGTTCCCTTACAACTTCAAAGCCATCAGCAGTTGACTCTGGAAATACTTTGAAGAATTTCCCATCTTTTCCGATTAATTCTAAGAATTCTGCCTCGTCTTCAATAGTAGCCGTTGCTGTCGCCGCCTGGAAACAATAGCATTTGTAATTTAAACCGAAAAATTTACATTTTGGATGGTGCTAAAGAATTTCGCAAGTTGAAGATGTTAGTAAATATAAAAGGTCGATACACTCAAATGTCTGGTATAGGCCTAATTGAATAGTATAATCGTACGTTAACCATAATGGTTTGTCTATGATAGAAGTGCATGTATGGCTATATGCATGAATTGAAAATGACAACAGTCATCTTCTGTTTATGTGCTGGGGTATACTATTAAATAATTTGGATATCAATAATCAGATAAAAACACTGCTGTAGGCCTACATGTACATGTAGTTATGTACTGTCAATCAAGATCCACGTAGACCAACACTGATAAACCGTCGTGCTGTACTATCGCTATGATTAACCAGCGCTGAAATATTTTTGCATGAACCACGGAGGACAATTTTTTTTTCAATTTGAAGTCATCATAAATGTCTTAATTAGATCTTTCCGCTTAATTTGAATATCTATGTCGTGGGTCTACGGCCATTATAAATTCTGAATTCTTCCAGTGCGTGGACCGTCTTTAAACGTCAGGGTCTGAGGTTTTAACCCTTTCAATCCTGAATTTACCATAGTCATCTTCATCCACTACAAGCCGCGAATTGCTGTCGCAATTCTCGACTTGTAGTGGATGAAGATGATTTGAAGTGGGTGAAAAATTAAAGAAAATTACCATGTATTAGTAAACCAGTTTCATGGAAATTTTCATTTTAAAACCCTTAGTTGTAGGAAAATCAAGTGTGTTTTCAGGGATGAAAAATGATGCTTTAATGCATCGTGAGGGCTTAAAGGGTTAAGACGGCTCCCCGCCCTGGAGGGGTTAAAGTGGGATTTCGTCATCACCTGTAGGGCTGATTCTATCTCTACTGCAGACATGGCTCTAGCTCTTCTGCCCTTTGACTCGGCGGCCATTCTTTTCTTTTTTTCTTCCTCCAATTGCTCCAATTGAGACTTCTGTCTCTTTTTCAGCCTCAGCTGCGCTCGTTGACGATTGATTGCCTTCTTGCGATAGTCAATTTCTGAAGCGAAATAAATGCCAAAGTAAAGAATATGGGTTCTATCAGTCTGAGCGATAAAACTATAAGTAGTAGGCTATTCATCCCGCGTGTTCCTCAAATATCATTTATACAGTTGAACAAAAGTTATTATAGCTCTATAATTAGACGTGATAGTTTTGATTTCGCCAAGGACCAAGTTGAAGTTTCTTTCCATCTGTTAAAACATATTACGAATTTGTTCCAAAAGATTAACCGATCTGTCTGAAATACGTAACATGCTATCCCAGCAAACACGAGACGTTGAACCAATGTTGTTCCAATGTTGTTTTAATTTTGGGCCAGAGTCTCAGACGGTGGACAGCACTTATCGGTGAAGCTTTATACCCCAATGCTGAGCGATATCACATCTTGTACATATCAGAAATGCATAACAAGAAATACATAGCTCCGGCCTGTACTGTTGATTTTAGACAGTAAGTTCCCCAATATATGAATACTGTAGATCTGGTAGTTTTTGCGGGTTTAAATTCTCGCGAATTTCTGATTTTGGGACTTTTCACGAAAATTAGAATTCGCTAATTTTTTTTTTTTTACAATAATAATTTTCGTGAGATTCTTGAATTCGCGAATTTGGCCCCTTCGCGAAATCCGCGAAAATATAAACCTCGCGAATATTACCAGATCTACAGTATTGCTTTACGTCGCTTTTTGCACAATCATGGCAATATCGCGACAGAAGGAAGCCCGAAGCCGGGACTATGCCATACTCTTATTTCGAATGACTTCAAGGGTTTTTTATAGTGCACAGTACCATAGGCAGCACTGTACACCCCAGGCCTTTGAACAGTTTGGAGCACTGTATATGCACAACCACGATGACTAATATCCGGCCCGACCGTGATTCGAACCTGGTACCTTCAGGTTACAAGCCCCAGTCGATACGAATGAGCCATCGGGGCCAGCCAGTATGATAACCAAAATGGATTTAATTCAAAAACTATTTCACCTATAAACTTGGTTCTGGTGCCTTCAGAAAGAGAGATCATGTATATTTTACTTGCGGCTTTTAATAATATTGGCAATGTTGCATGGTAGTTGCCGGATAGTAATATCCATCGAATATTACGATAAAATTGCCATTCCACATGTATTTCCCGCCTATACATGTAGACCTACAGTAGTTCACTTTTTGGGCACATGGGCCTACATGTTGACCAACACATGAGCACGTGGCATCTGTATGTTATGCATTTCTGCACGTATCTATACATCGCACTTCAACCTTGGGTATGTTATACAACAGGATCACTTTCAACCATTGAACGCTGATTAAGACTATAGTTTTAATCCATTCGTCGACCAATCACTGTTAGCGGAAATGTTTGAAGATCAACATTTGAACTTGAATCACATAATAATTTGTGAATCATTAATTTATGCATCACCTATTTTTGAATCACCTATTTATGAATCATATATTTATGAATCACACATTTATGAATCGCATATTTGATGGCCCATTTTTTATTCACCTTGAGTGGGGCATTGCGATAGCGATACATTTGTATAACATTTGTACAACGTCGGCCCAACGTCTTCGACGTTGGTTCAACGTTCTATAAATGTTATACAAATGATTTCTGCTTATAAGTTGTGGCGGGTTAATTTGCAATTGATGGTTTGTTTGTGTGTTTTCCCCAATTAAAATAACAGGACTACTGACCTAGATTGGTGTTGCGGATAGCTTTATCTATTGTCCGGAATAGGTGAATGAGTTGCTCTTTTTCCCTGATGTTGGCTGCCGTAATCCATCTGAGGGAGTTCTTACTGAAAAGCTTATCGCTGATCTTGTCCGTCTTGTAGGCGGCTGACTGCAGCCAATTGGTGTTGTTTCCACCGCGATTAGCAACACCGCTGTAATTTCCCATACTGCTGGTTTTGGAAACGGCAGTGTTCGTTTTCATGTCCATCTGAATGAAAATATGAAAATAAAAATATATCGCTATGCTGCAACAATTCCCCTATCATGCTGATCAAGACTATTGCTGATTTTAATTTGTTTTATTTGTCGATCAAATCACTGATATTGGGAACAAAATGTGTGTTTAAACATCAGGATTAGCAACGGATATACCGTATGTCTGATTAAACAAAAATGAGTAGTTTCCAGCCACTTGAAGTTGGGTGTCGCGGTAGCGAGACACAACTTCAAGTGGCTGCAAAAAATAAATAAATTAACTTAGCAGGATAAGGGTTAACTCTAGGCGGCTCTACTATCCTTCGCTATATTTTAGACATTTGGCCAGTATGTTTTTTCTCTGTTTTAGATGAGAGCGCGCGTTAGATTTAGGCAGCGCATTACCGTAAAAACATGTGTTTTTTTTTCTGTTCAGTGCGCGCATTGGATTTTTGCCGATTGCCGAAAAAAACTAGTTAATATCGGGAGATAAAAAAAACATTCCGAAAAAAAAAGTTTATTTTAAGAGTTCAATAAAACATTTTTCCAGCTATTTTATTTTTATGCTTGTTTTTTCGTCGCCCTCATTGACTTTTTTTCAAATAGATTAATTTTTTTTATTGCGTCGCCCTTATTAACCTTTCCAAAAATAAGTTCAATGTTTTTTTCCTAAATGTGTTTTTCATCGCCCCCCCTCATTAGATTTTTATTCTGATTTAAAACAGAGAAATTAAACATAGTGGCCTATGAAGCTAACATAATTATATCATTTGACTAGATAGAATTAAAAAAATGTTAATGGTGGACGCATTTTGTGTTTACGGTTTGGCAAACATGTGTCCTAGGTGTATTAATATGTCCTCAATCCAAATAATGGTGTTTGTCAGGCAGCTTTTTGAAGATTAGTCCTGTAATGTTAAAATTTCAAAATGACTGCCACCGAAACAAGTCAAATCTATTAATAATTGTCATATCTTTGGTGCCAAACATGATAAAAACACTTGTACAGTTGATTAATTTGTTTTTAAAGGGAAGTTCAGAAACGTCTACATGCGCCGTCCGTGTGAAATAATTTACCCTCACAACGCTGAAATATTTTTGTATAAACCATGGATACCATAGGGTGTTTTGAAATAATCATAAATGTCTTAGTTAGCTCTTTCCGTTCATTTGAATACCTGTGGTCTACGCCTATTGTAAATGCTTTACTCTTTTCGGTGCGGGGATATCAGTCTGTGGACGTCAGATTGTGACGTCTAAAGACGGTCCCCGCTCTGAAGGGGTAAAATATAATTTTAAGGAGTGTGCGAGTAACTGAATTTGAATAGACCACTATGCACACTAAGCCGTTACATTCTACACACTATGTAGAGGGGGTGGGGTGGGGTGGGGTGGGGTGGAAAGGGGATGCCTGAATTGCCCATTGCATTTTGCTTTACACCAGAGCGGACCGTCATCAACATGATCTCTCTTCCATGTCAGGGGAAGCTCAAGAGGAATGGATGAAAGTTTTTCGGCGTATTATACATAAATTATTCAACTTTCTCATTAAAAAAATAAATTGTTTACCTAAATCCTGCGATGAATTACCGCTGTATTGTAAAGTTCTGAAAGAAAGTTACTTTAAATTTTGTCGGCTGAGAAATCAATCGCAGAGAGGTATTGTACATCAATATCACAGGGAAAGTAAATATAACTACATACAAAATCGATTCTTAATTAAAAATAAGCGAAAGGCCGTTATAAAGAATTCTGATCTGGAAAAATATATATGGCGTTCTTTTTTAATTTGTGTATAAATATTTGCTCATGGTGCGTCCTAATACATATAGATAGATATTTTATTCACGCAATTAAAATACATTACTGACTTATTTGTCATAGAAAATATATATGTATATATATAACATGTACAGCAAGATTAGTTATGTAAAATCACATGTAAATCGACATGATGTGCACACTCAAAATCAGACTTGCCATTTATATATTTAAACAAGCAAATGGTATTGTCGTGATATAGGTAGGCTACATGGGGGCATCTATGTTTCCCGCACAAACACCAGAGATAAAATAGCTACTGTAAAAGGAAAGCATAGAAACCAAGAATTATATGCAAGTTTATCATTTTTTCCAGTGCACGTAAAAAACTATATTAAGAGGTATATGCTCTTCAGAGAAACAGCCCAAAATGTTAATGTTTTAAATCCGTATGGGAAAACTGACACAAACATCTTGAATAACTATACACATAGTCACAAACAGTTAATGTTACATACTTATTTTATACTTTGTTATTTTAACACTTTTTTATTTATTTATTTATTTAGCTTTCAGTACAGTGGAAACATATATACATATATATACACATACATATATACATACTAAATATGAATTGTGATATAATCACATTAACACTGTACTTAGCTGCCAAGAAAAGGTCGCATGCGACCTCTACTAGGCTTTTAATATCTAAAAAACCTCTTTTGCTAAAATGTTCACAAATGTAATAAGATACAAAATAAAATATAAGATATATTACACACGGAAAAGTATAAAATATATAACATATAGATAGTATAAAAGGAATTGTAAGTGAAAGTTAAAACTACTTGAATGTAATAGACGGAAATAATAAATAGCATAACATATAACAATATATCATGTATATAATACAGAAAAAGACAATATTAGATCATATATAAATAGATGAAAAAAATACTATTTTATGAATGTAAAACTACTAGAATACTATGAACGACAAAAAACACAAGAACATACGTGCAGCGTTCGTTGATATTAAAATTACATAAAATTGAAAAATAGAGGTCAATAACGTGTTTTTTGAAAGAAAATACACTACTTGCCTCACGGATATGCCGAGGCAAAGAATTCCACAAACGCACATTGCGATAAAAATAGGAAACTTGGAGGGCAGTCGTAATTAAGCAGTAATTTAAGCAATGGACCTTTGTTAGAGGACCGTAAACTATGTGAAGATCCGACAAGTTTAAAATAACTAGAAAAATCACAGTCAACATAATTATGTAAATATTTATAAAATAACACGAAATCAATAATCTCTCGGCGAAAACAAAGTGGTAAGATATTCAGTTGTATCATCTTTCTGCATATGACATATCAGAATAATTATTTAAAATATACTTTGTGGCGTGGCGCTGCACTCTTTCTAACAATAAAACATTCGAAGGGGACCATAGAGGTGAACAATATCCAAGAATACTGCGTACGTGTGAAACATAAAGTTGAAACTTATCAGGAGATGGAGCATCAAAACGTATGGAACGTCTTATCATGCCTAATAATGAATTTGCCTTAGCAGATATTGATTTAATATTTTTAGACCATGATATCATGTCACCATGAACTAACGGTGACACCGAGGTCATTAATAGATTCTACGCGCTCTAAAACATTGTTTGAGTTGACTTTCAAAGAGCGACATATAGATAATTGTAAACATTTCTTTATATTAAAATTCAATTTCCATAGTTGGCTCCAGGCGAATAATGCATCTAAATCGCTTTGTAAAATCAGTGCATCATTTATTGTTGTAATACGTCGATATAATTTTGCATAATCTGCATAAAGACTAATAGAAGAAGAACAAACTTCACAAATGTCTTTTATATACAATAAAAAGAGTAGCGGCCCCAGAATAGACCCCTGTGGCACACCAGATTTGACAGGGAGGGGTGGGGGAGACCTTTCCTTCAATTATGACGGACTGAGATCGGTTATGTAAATAATTATTTAGCCAATATAGAAGAGTACTCTTAAAACCGAATGTTTGTAATTTATGGAGCAATAGATAATGAGACTTGTCAGTCACGACATAGACATTTCCACATATTATACAGTATGTAATCTTGATATGCCAAATCATTTATAGAAACACTGTGTGGAGATTACACAACTACATTATTTTTAAAGGTGAAATGATGGTTAAATAAATAAGGAATGAATGTTTTGTGAAAACCATTCCAAAAAAATGCGAGTTATTTATTCCTTGAATATCAGATATTCGCACACTCCCAGGATCAATTATCAATGCAGGTCAATGCATGGTAATGTACCTTTTCAACCTTTACAGCGCGTGAATCGACTTTGAGAGGTCAGTATCTGATATCTGTAGACGTCTGACGTCTAAAGTCGATCCCCGCTCTGTAAGGGTTTAGTGGAAAATTAATAGGCCCTATATTTAGAGGTAAAAGCGATATTACCACATATTCCGTTTGATCAAGTTATCTAATTTGCGAAATTATCTGTTTCAAGGTTATTTTTTTAAATTGGCTTTTTTATTTGTGTTTTATTTGGTTTTATTATTTTTTATTTTTTGTGTAGTACCACTTCTCAAATTATATTTAGCACATTTTGTTGTTTGTTCATGCATAAATTTGTAACAATTATATTTTTTATTTGAAGCAATTATATTCTTTAGATTTGAATTTGATAACCAAATAATTATATTTTATTTGGTAATTTTATCTCGTTAGCCCAAGCGGATACTGGGAATATATCGCCTTCTGCTCCCTTAGTGGGCGGCCCGGGTGATTCGGTAGAAATGTGAAGGCAAATTGATTTTCTGACTCAGTCAGCATGCGTCCATGAAGTAGTAATCACAGTGTTGAATAATTTAGTCAAGTAATCAAATGAGTTTTCCACTTTTCCTGGCCAGTTCATCACGTGCCTGTAGGTTCTTTAAATAATACAAGGTATCCCCCGTGCTCTAATGGTATTCTATCCCATATACACTGAACCCTTTGCTTGCTGAGCACGACAATAGTCGTTTTTAATCCGTTTTATTTGCCGATTATTTCACTGTTATTGGGAATGAAATGATTGTTTGAACATAAAAATTGGTAAATGACTGGTCCGAAATTAAACAGATATAATTTTCAATCACTTGAGGTTGTGGGTCGCGGTAGCGAGACACAACCTCAAGTGGTTGAAAATTTAAATAAAGTTACTTAGCAGGATAAGGGTCAATATCAACTGAATGACGGGCAACGATTGGCTGATCTTGTCATATGACAGGCTGAACCACTTTCAGCGCGGGGACCATCTTCAGAAGTCAGAATCTGACGTCTGTATACGTCAGATTCTGACGTGCAAAGGCTGTAGACGTCAGATTCTGACGTCTAAAAATCTTGAATAACTATACACATAGTCACAAACAGTAATGTTACATACTTATTTTATACTTTGTTATTTTACCACTTGTCAGTCACGACATAGACATTTACACATATTATTCAGTATGTAATCTTGATATGTCAAATCATTTATAAAAACGCTGTATGGAGATTACACATTAATTTATAAAATTGTTTCTCAACTAAATTATTTTTAAAGGTGAAATGAAGGTTAAAGAAAATAATGAATGAATGTTTTGTGAAAACCATTCCAAAAAATACGAGTTATTTATTCCTTGAATATGGTAATGTACCTTTTTAATCTTTACAGCGCGTGAATCGACTTTGAGAGGTCAGTATCTGATATCTGTAGACGTCAGATTCTGACGTCTAAAGTCGATCCCCGCTCCGTAAGGGTTTAGTGAAAAAATTAATAGGCCCTATATTCAGAGGTAAAAGCGATATTACCACATATTCCGTTTGATCAAGTTATCTAATTTGCAAAATTATCTGTTTCCAGGTTATTTTTTTTAAATTGTTCTTTTTAATTGTGTTTTATTTGGCAGAAAATTTTTGTGTAGTACCACTTCTCAAATTATATTTAGCACGATAAACTCATTTCTGCCACCATTTTGTTGTTTGTTCTTGCATAAATTTGTAACAATTTTATTTTTTATTTGAAACAATTATATTCTTTAGATTTGAATTTGATAACCAAATAATTATATTTTATTTGGTAATTTTATCTCGTTAGCCCAAGCGGATACTGGGAATATATCGCCTTCTGCTCCCTTAGTGGGCGGCCCGGGTGATTCGGTAGAAATGTGAAGGCACATTGATTTTCTGACTCAGTCAGCATGCGTCCATGAAGTAGTAATCACAGTGTTGAATAATTTAGTCAAGTAATCAAATGAGTTTTCCACTTTTCCTGGCCAGTTCATCACGTGCCTGTAGGTTCTTTAAATAATACAAGGTATCCCCTGTGCTCCTATGGTATTCTATCACATATACACTGAACCCTTTGCCTGCTGAGCACGACAAAAGTCGTTTTTAATCCGTTTTATTTGCCGATTAATTCACTGTTATTGGGAATGAAATGACTGTTTAAACATAAAAATTGGTAAATGTTTGGTCTCAAATTAAACAAATATGAGTAATTTTCAACCACTTGAGGTTGTGGATCGCGGTAGCGAGGCACAACCTCAAGTGGTTGAAAATTTAAATAAAGTTACTTAGCAGGATAAGGGTCAATATCAACTGAATGACGGGCAACGATTGGCTGATCTTGTCATATGACAGGCTAAGGGAATTTTTAACCCTTTCAGCGCGGGGACCGTTTCAGACGTCATAATCTGACGTCTGTAGACGTCAGATTCTGACGTGTAAAGACCGTAGACGTCAGATTCTTACGTTGAAAGAATTAAAAAAATATATATATAAATAAAGGTATTCAAATAAAGTGGAAAATAGCCAACTAAGACATTTATGATGATTTCAAATTGAAAAAAATCATTTATCCGCTATGGTTTACACACATATTTCAGCGTTGTAAGGGGTAAGGGGTCAGGTTAGAATAAATAAATAATCTCCATTTAGATAATACATAAGACCTAAATTGAACTATGAATTTACCTGCATCACCCCCACCCCAAAAGACAATCGTCCTTGGCAAAACATTAAAAAAAAACTGGAGAAAATCTTTCAAGCATTTTAAATATATTTTTTTTTCTATAGAAAATGTACCTCCCTCTACAGAAAATATTGTGGCCGTTACCCATTTTTAACAATGGGTTATTAGCAGACGTTAATCAGATCGTGGGAATTATACAGAGAAACTCACCGTAATATTTGACAGAAATCCGTCAAAGAGATCGCGTGCACAAGATTTTGAGTGGACAACGCTGTTCTGATTTCTAGTAAATACTGTTAACCCTTTCAGTGCGGGAACCGTCTTTATACGTCAAAATCTGACGTATAAAGACGGTCCTCGCACTGAAATAAAACAAAATATTTATAATGGCTGTACACCGATAACATAGGTATTCAAATGAAGCGGAAAGAGGTGACTAAGCCATTTCTGATAATTTTAAGTTGAAAAAACACCTTTGATCTCCACGGTTTATGCAGAAATAATCCAGCGTTGTAGGGGTTAAAGTGTTAGGCACTTTTATGACTGTTTCCAGCTTTTATGTGTCCCTCAAACAAGGAGAGGAAACCAGCATTGAATTGTTGGATGTTTTGATGCAAATTTTGCATTAGCATGATAAGCCCTTACAACGAAATATTTGTATATAAACGATGCATGGACACCAGAGGTTTTTCCAATTTGAAATCATAATTAATGCCGTAGTCAGCTCGCTGCGATTCATTTGAAAACCTATGGTACGGGTCTACGGCCGCTATAAAGTTTTTAATTCTTTCAGTGCGAGGATCGTCTTTGTACGTCAGAATCTGACGTCTACAGACGTCAGATTCTGACGTATAAAGACGGTCCCCGCGTTCATAGGGTTAATGTGAGTATTATTCACACACTTGAAAATGTGGGTCGCGGCAGCGAGACCCAACTCCAGGTGGGTGAAAATTTAAATTGATTAAAGCAGCGGGTTTAGCGGCACTATTGACAGAAAAAATAACACTCGGTGAAAATACACTCACTTCTATTCTCCTCGGTGGTGTTCGCTGTTATCCACAGTACTGTGCCGCCGCATCTCTTGTTGATCACCGTGTATGACTGGAGACGTTGCCTGTTGTCTTGGAGAAGTTACAGCCAGCGCACACAACCTCATTAATTATTAGGCACACACTCAGGGGCACGTCTCATATAGGCATACCACTCTGCTTGATTCGTTCTTGAAGCTCACAGAATGCCATTTTATCCACGTGTAGACATCGCAGAGGTCATTTACTGCCGAGTCCGGCTGTACTGAATGACCATCAACGGTGTAACTGGTCATAAATAACTTTCAAAACGAGAACCAAAGTACGATTCCGTCGAAAAGAGTTGCGTCCCCTCAAATGATGGAAATCTTGATCCTGATTGCCATAATTATGGTCATTGTATTACACCCCACTGCTACCCAATACTGAGCATGTAGCAAATGATAAATAATGTTGTGACTTGTGAGTGAAATACGAGTGTCAGGGGCGGATCCAGGGTAGAAAAGGGCAGGGTCACCGAAAGTTAAAAATGGCACATACACATAAAATCGGAAACGATGATTTTTTCTCAGTTAAAATTGTTTTGCTAATAAAATACCAAACACTCCATTTCCAGGTATCTACGTAATAACAAATTGGAAAATAACTCTCATCGTCATTCTAATCTATTTATTATTATTATACAATTATATTTTCTATATTTCGAAAGGGGCACTTATAAATTGAAGGGTGTGACCCCCCCTCCCCCCCTGGATCCGCCCCTGAGTGTGATCATTAATGCTAGGAGGTTTTTTTCTGGTGACTTCACTTCTGATTCAACTAGAGACATTGATCACCAACATGGGTGACCTTGCTATCTCGATAGGCCCTCTGTACTTAAAACATCATGATCTGTACATCACGAGGATGCCAAGTCATTAACCCTCTGACGGCTACCAGCAGATATGAGTCCTCAAATAGTTTATGGACGCCTGTTATTATCAGATTCAAATAGAGCGAACAACGCGATCCAACGTGGAACCAATGTTGTTTTAATGTTAGCCCACTGTCTACGACGCCGGGCCAACATTAAAACAACATTGGTTCAACGTCTGGCGTATGTTGGGAAAACATGAATATAAAGCACGAACCACCCAGTTAATACAAGACATTGAACCAATGCTGGCGTGATGTGGACCGCAGTGCGTTGCTCAGATGAGAACCAGAGTACGATGAGAGAGGACTGTAAATTCACCTTTTTGGGTCCGCGGTCCAATATTAAAGTTTCTCCTCGGTACCGTCAGGCCTTATTTGGAAACAAAGTAAGATTTTCAAATGTTTGGTTTAAAATTAAACAAATATGAGTGATTTTCACCCACTTGAAGTTGTGGGTCACAGTAGCGAGAGACAGTTCAAGTGGGAGAATTCTAAAATTTATAATGGTCGTAGACACATAACATAGGTATTTAAACGAAGCGGAAAGAGCTGGATAAGACATGATGATTTCAAATTGAAAAAACCTTTTGGTCCCCATGGTTTATACAAACATATTTCAGCGCTTTAAGGGATAATGTTGTACATGTTATCAGCTGCATACACGTGTACCCAGCAAACACAAAACATTTGTATAACATTTATACAACGTCGGCCCAACGTCTTCGACGTTGGTCCAACATTATTTAAAGTCATACAAATGTTTTGTGTTCACTGGGTATGGTGTAAAAGCGTCAGGGAAGTGAGATTAGACTCAAGTGTGTTTTATATGACGTCATTTTTGTGATAATATACTTATCGCCTGCACCAGGTGCAAAATATGGCAATGCTATTTGAACTCTGGATTGTATAAATGACCGCGGAAATTACCAGAAATATTGAAGTACAAAGAAGAGTTGTCATTTATATTGCAATGGATACACGCATTGTGGTAGGGTAAGGGGGGGGGGGCATTGTTGCACAAAACATGGAGGGTTCACGTGAAATTTCTCTCTGGACAAAATTTGTTTAAACTCCTCCTTTACCGACATCTCCCTGATAAAACTGCCCCCAGAAACCGACTTCTTTTTTAAGGAGGACCCCTGGAGTAGACCATGGGCACAATACCGGTTATAGCTACATGCATGCGCACATCGCACAAATTAAAAAGGTAAGATAAGATTGCGTCCGTGTCACCGACCATTCTCGTTGTCGATTTTCAATAATGCATGTAATGAAATATCTCCATTCCAATTAATGCATGTACACACATGGAATTCGCATAAATGCGAAATTGGTAAAGGAAGGTAGTTTTCGCATAAATGCGAAATTGGTAAAGAAAGAGTCCCTGTAAACTGGCACTTTTCCACCAGAGCTGAAGCCTGCGGTGGTCAGACCACATATCAAACAGCCAAATTTAGACAGTGAAGAAATTAAAAACTATAATCTAGTGAGTTTTGCTGACGAAAGCGAAGGTTTATGTCATCACCGTAGGTTTCTAATTATCCCGCTGCACGTTGGACACTGTGAATCGCTCGTGATAGGGCATTATAATATAGAGATTGAATCCCAAAATACGATTTTTCGAGTGGCAATATTAAAATTTTGCTAAATTGTATTAACCCTTGTAGTGCTACGCCCGTATAGATATACGGGGTCAAGCTAGCTTAACCCTTACAGCGCGGGGATCGACTTTAGACGTCAGAATCTGATGTCTGTAAACGTCAGATTCTGACGTCTAAAGTCGATCTCCGCACTGATAGAGTAAAAAAATATAATGGCCGTAGACACATAACTTCGGTATTCAAATCAATCAAAAAGAGCTGACTAAGACATTTATGATGATTTCAAATTGAAAAAAACAACCTTTTGGTCTCCTTGTTTATACATGAATAATTCGGTGGAAAAAAAAATTGTGGTGTTCAATCTGACATCATTCTGTGAACATACCTTGTTGACGAGGCCGGATCCGATGGCTCATTCGCATCGACTGGGCTTTGTAACCTGGACGTACCAGGTTCGAATCCCGGTCGGGTCGGATATTTGTCATCGTGGCTGTGCATATACCGTGCTCCAAACTGTTCAAAGGCATGGAATGTACAGTGTTGCCTATGGTATTGTACACTATAAAAAAAATTGTCGACAGTGTTGACAAACTAAAAACCTTGAAGTCATTCGAAGTAAGAGTAGAGCATAGTCCCGGCTTCGGGCTTTCTTCTTTCGCGATATTGCCATGATGTGCAGAAAGCGACGTAGAGAAATATTCACTCACCCAGTTGACTGCATGGTGAAGTGTTGGTATGAGTACTCAACAGAGGCCTTGGATTGAATCACTGCAGTGACCACATCATGAGTGCCCTACTGACAAAACATGGGCTATATGCTGGGCCAACGTCAGAGACGCTGGTCCAACATGGACCCGGCATCCGGCCAGCTTTTGGGCGTTGCCAGGTAGGTCTATCTCAGACATCTGTCTGAAACAAGGCGCATGACCCCGTTTAACATTTGTAGTCCACGTAGTGTTAAATGTTTTAGTCCCAACTGTCGGTCATAGGGTCCCCACAATATTAGCCCTTCCAGTGCGGGGATACGACTTTACACGTCAAAATCTGACGTCTAAAGACGTCAGATTCTGACGTCTAAAGTCGATCCTGAAAGAGTAAAATATTTCTAATGGCCGCCGTAGACCCATAGACTAGGAATTCAAATGAAGCGGATAGAGCTATAACTACTAAGACATTTTTATGATGATTTCAAATTGAAATTGTCTAGTGTGTTCATGGGAATGTCTTTAAAGCAGCATCAGGGGTACTTGGCGAATTATAATATGTCACAACACAACAACACAATTTCTGTTTGTTAAGCATCGCTTCTAAGATATGACATGGGGAGTTTACAGATCTTTTATCTTGTGGGATGGTATGCGAGTCCTTATATATCGTCCCCTTGGATATCAAAGGGTGTATCCCCAGTAAACAGAAAACATTTGTACAATGTTGGACCAAAGTCAAAGACGTTGGTCCGACGTTTTAGAAATGTTATGCAAATGTTTTGTGTTTGCCGGGTCTGCCACTTTGTAAAGTGGCAGATACACCCTTTCATCTCCGAGATACGATATACGCCACTCATGACTAGACCATCACTGTGCTTAATTTTGTCTTTCCGATATATGGTAAAAGAATCTACATGAAATTGTTTATCAGGAAAAGTGTCATCAATATTAGTTTTCTTCATATAATTGTTGTCCTATGCTGTTGATGTTTAAATGAGCAATAAGGAGCGGACCATTTAATACCAGGGGGGGGGGGGGGTTAGGTTTTTCTTGGGGGGGGGGGGGGGGTATGGTTTTTCTTCTGAATCAAATTATTTTTTTCCTTCCAACAAGAAAACATAACTTTTTTTTCTCCCCGATTAAAAACAAACAATTTTTTTCCTGAGATGTCACAGACAAACTTTTTTTTTCAGGACATGTTTAAAAAGCTTTTCAACTGCGAAACGGGCATGTGTGGGACGGTCACGTGTAGGCCTACAGTAGCCTATAGAGTACAGGCTGACGGCATTAATGTCAGCAACTAAACTGATTACTACTCAAACAAGACATTGACCCAATGCTGTTTTAAAGTTAGACCAACGTCTGCGACGCTGGGTCCACATTGAACCAACATTGGCGGAGTGTACAATGTTTGAGAAAAAATTGTCCTGTCAATACACATTCTCGGGGTCAGCTGTTTCGCAAACCCCGCAGTAATAAAGTCAGTTAGCTTGCAAACTCAACGTCCAGCTAAGAGCCAGAGCTATTAAAGAGCAAGTCATAGACGTCGCTCAAGTATATATGGAGTTGCTATAATTTTAGAACTAGCTCTTAATGGGGCGGTGGATATGAAACGCATATATTAGTATTAGTATAATATAGTGCCTAAGCCTACCCACGGGCAATATTGCATTCTGGGGACCCATGTCCTGCTAGTTTTAACAGTTGACTAGACATTTAATCCCATAAATTAAAAGGCCAATTCTCTTCAAACATCATTCGCTACCGGTCGATTTCCGCATAAGGTACGAAATCCTGCTATTGACATATCATGCCCTATACATACGTTATACACCACCTAGAACACTGCGTTGCAGCACAGAGCAGCTTTTAGTAGTCCGAAAGTACAGACCTGAAAACTTCGGCGCCAGGAGTTTTGAAAATGCGGCTCCAGCACTCTGGAACACTTTTTTATGGAGAGCCAGATCCGTCTGCAGAAAAACCCGACCTCTTTTAGAAGGTCATTATTAACGAGTTACCTGTTTCGACAAGCGTCTGGTGACCTCCTGCAGTAATTGACTTTTTTCTCTCTCTTGCAAATATTCAGCGCTCTGAACAGCTTCCAGCTGGATACATGTGCTATATAAGATTCCATTCGTTCATTCGTTCATTCATTCATTCTTTCATTCATTCATTTATTCATTCATTATTTCATTCATACATTCTACAACAATGGAGTTACCCAAAGTGAGTGATCCTTCCTATTGTTACTCTGGGGACTATCCGACCCGAGGATAGCGGAGCTGCGCGAAATGCCACAGAGTTTCATCATTAAATTGTACAGCGAAACTCAAGTCTCCGGCCGTCTGGGCATGTCTGGGGGTATATCCCCTAGACATGCCCAGAACCCCTTATCGGGCGAGCGAAGGAAAACGCTCTCAATAACCCACCATGCCCTATCACCCCCACCCTCACATCATCATCTGTACATCATTCATTTCATCAATTGACTACAACGTTTTTATCGTATTACAATGTCACTTAAAAGACCATTTGTGCCGAAAAGTGACGTAAAGCAATTATTTACTACTACTACTACTACATTCTACAACTAGTTGTTAATTATTCATTCATTCATTCTTTCATTCAATTATTCGTCGTTCATTCATTCATTCTCTCACTCATGAACTTATTCACTCATTTTAAGGTATGTAATACTGTTTTTTATAACAAATGGATTTTTTAACAATAATTCCTGTCATACTGTCGATTTATAATATAACTCCAGTGCAATAGCAAAGACATCACTCCAGTGCAATAGCAAAGACATCACTCCAGTGTAATAGCAAATACTACTATATCAATCCAGTGCAATATCAAAGATATCAATCCAATGCAATACCAAATACTAGTATATCAATTCAGTGCAATACCAAAGATATCAATCCAGTGTAATAACAAATAGGCCTTCTAGTATATGTATATCAATTCAGTGCCATGTCAAATATATCACTCCAGTGCAATAGAAAAGACTAGTATATCAATCAAGTGCAATACCAAATAATTATATCACTCCAGAGCAATAACACATACTAGTATATCAATCCAGTGCAATACCAAAAATATCAATCCAGTGCAATATCAAAGATATCAACCCAGTGTAATAACAACTAGAAAGAGTTGTTCGGAAACGAACACGAAAGCAGCCCTCCGTTATCGCCAGCCGGCCGTTTCAAATTTGATATAGATCAGCAAACTTTCTCAATGTTCATTTTATTTTACCGTTTTAGCTTTTATGCAAGATTTCCGTAATAATGAGAAAAAACAATTAAAAATGACCGCAAGTGACCATTTTTGATTTTATTTCTGCCAAAGTTATCCTTGTGTGAGTCCTTACATTCTATTTTATATGCATGGTCCAGCTATTTTGCTTTGTTTTTGAGTTGCGTAAATATTGCAAAATTACTCAAATTCAAAATGGCCGCTATACCGCCATCACAAAATTGTTTGCTCCTAAAAGTTAATCAGGCCATTGGCCGACATAGCTGTACATATTTGCCAAATAAAAAGAAGATTTGCTGGGAACTTTTTCCTGAAACGCGCTAACAAGTATTTTTTGTTAGATGCCCTGGTAATTGAAGGGTTGATTATATGTTAATCAAAATGTCCCCAAAAATCCCCCGGTGGTATCTGATGGCTATGTGAAGTATGAGGAAGCAGAAGTTCATATATCAGCTATCATGCAAGATTTCAGAGAGAAAAAAAAAAAAAAAAATGACCGACTAACGGCCATTTTAGATTTTATTAGTGCGAAATTTGTCATGCGTTATCCTTGCGTGAGACATTACATTCTGTTTTATATTCATGGTCTATCTATGTTGCTATGTAACTATGTTTTGAGTTACATAAATATCACAAAATTACTCAAATTCATATTATGGTCAAAAGCTAATCAGGTCATTGGCTGACATAGCTGAGCATATCTGCCAAATTAGTGGTCATAGTGATTAAAGGGCAAATAATATAGAGATCAAAATGTCAACAAAACAATTCGCCAGTGGTATGTGATGGCTATGTGAAGTATGAGGAAGCAGAAGTTAATGAATTAGTAGATATCTTAAAAAACAAAGAACTGCAGTGGCGGCGAGGGCTGCTTAAATACTAGTATATCAATCCAGTGCAATACCAAAAATATCACAAGTATATCAATCCAGTGCAATATCAGCTATCGCTCCAGATAACATGAGATAGTTATAAAAAGATGTTGTACAAGTTTTATTTGTAATACATGTAGTATAGTCATATAAAAATACTCCATTTATTTTATTAGTTATTTTATTACACGATTTAGAAGAACCCCGTGTTTTAATGTTAAACCTGCTGAATTAAGCTAATTTCATTGAATAATTAGATTACCAAAATAAAATCATGCCGTTCGTATTCGTGTTATATTATTTTATAAAAACATGTGAAAAACCCATCATATTTGTGCTATTACACGATTTTAAAAACTTGCATAGACATCATACTCGTGTTAGAATACTTTATAACACGATTAAAAAAAAACATTTAAAAAACACCACACTTGGGTCATGAATCCTCAACACCCGATTAAAACAACAGGACTGAAGTCCTATATCATCCCCCGCCATAAATTAGGTTAGACTTTTTGCGATCACAAATATTTAAAAAGTCGATTTGTGGTGGCCATTTTAAATTTCAGTAAAATCACATGCACATTTCCAGATGGTGGGTAATGTGATTGTACAATGCGTGTTATTACTGATTTCAATTTTTCAGTTTTTGCGCCCACAAAAAAATATGAAGTTTATCCATGGCGGCCATTTTGAATTTCAGTAAAACCTTCAAAAATCACTTGCACATCTCCATATCGTGAGGAATGTGATAGTGAAATTTGAATAATTTCCGACTTTCAGTTTTGGAGTTTTTGCGCACACAAATTTGGAGTTGACCTCTGGCGGCCATTTTGAATTTTGGTTGCATCTTTAAAAAATCACTTGCACATCCCCATGTTGCTAGGAATGTGATGTTAAAAATTGAAAAAAAATTGACCAAACTAATTTTTTGAGTTTTCACGAACCCCCCCAAAAAGTTGATCTGTGACAGCCATTTTGAATTTCAGTAAAACCTTGAAAAAGTCACCTGCACATCTCCATATCATTGGGAATGTGATAGTAAAATTTAAATAATTTGTGACTTTAAGTTTCTGCGCCCACAAAAAAATTTAGAGTTGACCTCTGGCGGCAATTTTGAATTCTGGTAGCATTTGTAAAAAATCACTTGCACATCTCCATGCTGCTAGGAATATCATGTTAAAATTTCAAAAAAAATGACCAGTAGTTTTTGAGTTTTCGCGCCCACAAGAAAACGTGACGCCGGACAGAATCCTGGCGGGACTAAAACCCCCCTTCCCCTACGGGCGGGGGATAAAAACTTATAGAAACATTATCACTCATGCTGCAATATTTTATAACACGATTTAAACACGCTGCATTAACTTATTTATGTAGTTGCATCTCTGAGACAAAATCGTGCACGTCATATTTGTTTTATATCATTCTATTACACGATTCGTGTTATAGGCCCTAATATATAAATTGAATTCGTGTTCAGATACGGAATGAAATACTGTTGTTCTGAAAGGGTGCCGTCATACCACTTGCCGGCCACGTTGCCCGAGCGCCAAGCGTGAAGGATTGCTGCTATTTATAGCACGATTAACATTAGCCTTGGACCATGTAGATCAGGCGACTCACTCCGAAAGGAAATCAGCGCTAGAATAACATGTGGAATTAGCTAAAAATGTCATGCTCAATCTGATGTTAAAATATTTAAAACACAATTTCTCCTGAAAAATGTTAAAAAAAATAGTGTAAAATTTTAGGATCCATGGTTGCATCGTGTTATATCCCAGTCGTGTAGTAGGGATTTGTGCTATAACGGATAATTACTGTATTGTGCATGATAGTTCATAGAAATACAAAAAGCATGAAGGTGACTTGGTCTTAATCTTTATTTACACAAAAATACATATACGGTAATAATAGCACTCAATCTTATATATGCCAATTCATCTGTCTTTACTGCCAATGAGAAAATGTTTTTAGCTGCTGTTAGCTATGATGGAGGGCGAAGGTTCTTAAATGCAAGTGGGAAGATGAGATAAGATTGAAATTGTTTCCTAATAATGGTGCTTTCTTATCTAGGAAAGCTCAAAACCCAGTGGATCTAAGCCCATATCTAACATCGTGATGGAAGTTTCACGTAATTTGTGTAACAGTTTCTGCAGCTCATCTCTTCTGAAAACCTGCAATTGTAAAAATAATAAAATGAGCATTTACATGATACTGTATAAGGTTACTGTATATTAATTCTTTAGTATTTAATTAATATACTGTATAATTTTTTAGTAATATTTTAAGTAGTAAAACCATTCCAAAATGTTTTTCTAAAGTTTGATCAACATGTTTGGTTATCAGTGAACCAATTTTGAATTAACTTCAATGTCTCCTGCTTACTGGTGATGAAAATCACTTTGTTTGAGTATAACTTCAAATCAGGTAAAAATATCTCAAATTAAAGAAAGTCATATTTACATAGGTATGTACATTTTGCCTAAGGGTAGTTATCTACAACTATCCAATGACGGACAATAATTGTGCATGTGGTGTCAAAGTTTTGGTGGCTCTTACATTTCTTATGGCGGTTTCAGAATTTGTGTTATGCTACTAGCCCCTAGAGCACTGAGCAATTCAAATATAATTTTTAGTCACTTTTAGTCAACTGACTGAAAATTTATGTGATTTGTGAAATTTAAGTTTCAACATATATCAGTGTTTCAAGATTTAACCATTTAACCGCCAAATTATTCAATTTGAATTTTCACCCACTTGAAGTTGTGTCTCGCTGACGCGATCCACAACTTCAAGCGAGTGAAAATTATTCAGATTTGACAAAATGGACGTGGACTATTTTCAAATTTGCTGATTAATGTCACATTTTATCTTCAATATGTTTGAAAGCTGATATGGTACATGCTACTAAAAATGTGAAAAACGAATATAAGCGGCACCTGTGGTTATAGGGTTAAGGCATATTTGATTTTTATTAACTAGTTTTAAGGAGTTATACAGGTGATAATAAAACACAGAATGTCTACTGTAATTGTCATCTGTGTTCTAAGGGCTAATGTCTGTTTGCGATTTTGTGTACGAGCTGCTATCTGTCCTTCCATCACCGATGATCAATGAGATTCTGCTAATTGCTGAACACAGCTTGGCCCTGAGAACACTGACTTTGACTGCAGTAGATTTCTGTGTTTTTGCTAGCACCTGCATGATCAGTTGTTAAAAGTAAAATATGCCTTTAATCTTGAAACACTGATATATGTTGTGACTTCAATTTCAACTAAAGCCTGACGGCACTGAAGTAGAGCTAGTGCCGAGCTTCAGGGTCATTGTTTTAACAGGCCCGTGCCCAGAAATTTTTGAAGGGGGGGTCGAATTTTGGATTGCTGGGGTATTTTCGAAATAAGTTAATTGGACCCCCTGTAAAAAAAACTGTTTGAATTTATATTTGGCGTTGAGCAAATAGCAAACGCAGGTTAAGGGGGTCTGGGGGCATGTCCCCCTGGGATTTTTGTTCGATTTTTAGCTACAAATTGGTGCAGTTTGGTGGATTCTGGAGGATGTCGCTGGGGTAAATTTTCAGCTTTGTGGTCACGGTCTCTTGTGTTTATTAGTAGGCCTATATCCGGTCTATTAGGGATAATCGGGTAGGCCTACCCTAATGGAAATAGGTCAAATATGTGAAACTCAATGACCTCGACCTCCTTTATTTTCACCGAGCTGGCTAATACAATGAAGTATGAGGGAGGGTTCTTATATAACCTTGTTTTCACTGAGTGACGTCACTGCGTTTTACAGAATGAAGTATGGGGGAGGGGGTGTTATATAACTTTGTTTTCACCGAGTGACGTCACTGCGTTTCACAGCTAGCTACTCCCTGTGTGACCCTGGGCTGGGACTGTGGTGCAGTTCATTATTCAAAGCCGATCTATTAAACAGAAACTGTTTATATTAACCTGACAGTTTGGGTGGTATAGGCATATATGTTACTAGGCATACCCCAGTCAATGACAGGTAGGGGAAGGTACAAAAGAACGTGTCTAGCAAACAATTTAGTAGCCTAGGCACATTGCATGCTAGTAGGCCTACTGCTATTTGCTCAGGTGTGATGGCAGTGTGTAGTGTTCAGATTGAAATAACTGAGTCAGGAGACAGATTAACTACTTCCACTGCAACAGTGGCTGAACAATGTTGATTTAATGATAGACCAGCGTGATAACAGTGTGAGACTGCAGGACAGCATTAAATAGATTCACTATAATAGAACTCACTATAATAGAACTCACAACTCGATAAGCCTAGAGATATATTGAGATTGCAAAGTTATAGATATAATTAGTGAGTTAATAACTTGATGTTGAGTTGAAAACAATAATAGCCTAATTAAATGTCACTTCTGGGGCTTCGTATATGGCTATGAGATTCATTAAGCATAGCAGGATTAGGCTATGCATTTCCAGAGGGGTGTTTTTGAAGTTTTCAGAACGTATTCAGACTGTAGGCACCAGTAGGCCCTAGGCCTAAGTTTTTAGTACAAATGAATTGTTTTTTTTTGCTGGTTTAATGTTAGAGCATCGCCCAACATTAATGCCACATCGAGTGAATGTTTGTTTTGTTGGGCAGTGAGTGGATGATAGGCATATTATATAGGCCCCATACATGTGTATTGGCAGGCCAGCAGAGACAAGACGTTGAATCAAAGTTGGCTTAACGTTTGTCCAACGTCGTAGATGGTGGACAAATGTTGAACGCACTTTGATTCAACGTCTCCTTGTGTCAGCTGAGTATTGTGTATGCCTCTGGGACAGACTGCCCATACAGCCTTTACAGGCAAACACGCATACCGCTGGACCATCACATGCAGCCAGCGTTGTTTCAATGCTGGCACACTGTCTACGACGCTGGCCCAACATTTGGTCAGCGTTGCCGTATTAGGCCTACTATTAATGACAGGTGCACTTCCCAGCAAACACGAGACGTTGACCCGATGCTGTTTTAATGCCGGGCCGACGTCGGAAACGGTGGGCCAACATTCAAACAACATTGGATCATAGTAGGTCACGTGTCGTATACAGTACTGGCAGCTTGGTATTGCGAGGCAGGTCAAAGCACTGACGGTCAAAGTGTATTGCTAAGGTCACGTGTCACGCGTGACGTCAACTAACAGACATGGCTGACATAGTATTGTACATGATAGGAATTGATGCGTCATTTATATCAGTGTTCATCTGATCAGCTGATCCAAAATCTCAAAATCTGGCTTCGTGGTGCAACAAAAAAAGTTATTCTTAACACACACATGGAGTTAGTTATGTTCCCAATTCCACAAATTTAAAGTTATTGCCGTGAAATTAATCATACAGAAAACCACTCAGACCCACATAGACTGAAAATGTAGAGCGGCGCTCTACTAAAAATCACACAAATTTTCAGTCACTTGAATTTGTGGATCGCGGTAGCGAGACACAATGAGGGAGGCGGTAGAACTGTGTGGAATACAGTAAACAGCCCACCTCGCAAGGGTTGCTTAAAAATATGTAGTAATTTTCACACTTATGAACATGTGGCTAAAAAATTAAATAACTGTTAACACATTTATAGCTGACCTCCAAAAGAGTAAAGATTAGATCACAGGAATAAAACATTTGCCTACCTTATATAGCTGGTAGTGGTCTGAAGCTATGATGGTTGCTAATTGCATGCAGCTACGGTATTGTTTTGTAGTGTGTAGTACTGTGTGTAGGAGAAAACAGAGTGGAGGCAAACACAACTGTCTGAGTAGCCTCATCTGATGTGTTCTCGACTCATCACGATGGACATCCTACAAGTAAAATAAATACAGGTCAACCGAGAAAAACAGAGTGGAGGCAAACACAACTATCTGAATACAGACAAAAGAATACAATAAACAGGAGAATATGATGCATAGCGTTCTGACCAACCTCCTATGTTTTGGATTCATTGCAATATAAGCGAGCAGATATAAGTTAACATGGGAAAATAAAGTGGGGGTGGACAGAGCTGTGTGAGTACAGTATAACCGGCTATGGGCAGCAACCTTTGTGACACAGGAAAAGTAGCCTATTAAGGCAGGTGGCTGTGCATAGGAGGCTCATTTGTACAAGAAATGTCATTTTGGGGATTGGCCAAGTGGCCCCACATAGGAGGTTGGCTGCTCACAAAAGTGGCTGCTCTTAGCAAGTTGTACTGTAACCTTATCTGACATAGCCCCTATAAATTCCTATGATCATCCTCAGCTAAGCACCACCCGCCATTTCAAAGTGTTGACAATAACTTAACCCCTATAGTGATAGACCCTTATATATAGGCCTACAGTTTCAAACAAGATTTAAGTCTCAAAGCGCTGAAATATTTTTAAATAAAACAAGAGAACAGAGGGCTATTTTTAATTTGAAATAGTCAGAAATGTCTTGGCTAGCTCTCTCCGCTTAATTTGAATACCTATGTTATGGGTGTACGAGCATTATTTTTACTTTTTCAGTGCGGGGATTGGATTTTCCCCATTTAAATCTGATGTCTATAAATCCTGTCAGATTGCGACGTCTAAAGTCGGTCCACACGCTGAAGGGGTTAAGGCAAATAAAATGTCACTGAAATCAATGAAGTGAGTCGGCTTATTAACCCTTAAAGCGCTGAATATTTTTTAATGAAAACCTTGGAGACCAAAGGGTTTTTTCAATTTGAAATCATCATAACCGCCATAGTTAACTCTTTCCGATTCATTTCAATACCTATGTTATGGGTCTACGGCCATTATAAATATTTTAATTCTTACAGTGCGGGGATAGACTTTAGTCGTCAGAATCTGACATCTGTAGACGTCACTAAAGTCTATCCCCGCACTGTAAGGGTAAAATAATCTATTTTGAGAGATGTCTATATTTCATAAAGAGAACTATTTCTCATTTATTTGAAGCTGGAAATTGCGTCAGCAATTCCAGCTTCAAAGTAATGAAAAATCAAACAAATCAAACAAACAAATCGCAGGCACAAGGGTTCATGTTACCTAATCCATCGATAAATTTACTGCGTTTTTTTTCAATCTTACCTGTCTCTGGTCAACCATCCATCCCCCATCAACAAATAACAGGACATTGTAGATTTTCTCTGAAGTAGTCTAAAACAAAAGAAGAAAATATATTTTAAAATATATTTCATTACACACTCAATTTCGAGTTTTCTGTCTTACACATTTATGTCATTATAACAGTTAAAAATAACTGAATGGGGTGAAACATACATGCTATATGTCTGTCACGGAGGCTCCACATGATACTGAATATTTACGGTTACATGGGGAAAACATATTGTTTCTGTAAAACGTGAAAACCAGAGATGGCAATTGGCCTGTGAGCTCTGCCATGACAGGTCGGAGCTTTAGCAGCTACACCAGGGGCCTCTAACACAGAAATATTGACCCTTTTAAGCCTGAGATTCACCATGGTCATCTTCACCCACTACAAGCCGCGAAGTGATGTCGCAATTCTCAAATTATAGTGGATGAAGATGATTGGAGTGGGTGGCAAATGAAAAAAATATTGTTATTATTATAACAGTTCCATGAAAATGTTTGTTCTGAAACACCTAGGTGCAGGAAATTAAGTCATTTTCAGAGATGTTAAATAATGCATGTGAGGGTTTAAAGGATTAACCCTTTAACCGCCAGATTATTCAATTTGAATTTTCACCCACTTGAAGTTGGGTCTCACTGACGCCATCCACAACATCAAGTGAGCGAAAATTATTCAGATTTTACAAAATGGAGGTCAACACTTTTCAAATCTTGCTGGTTGATGTCACATTTTATCTTTAACATATTTTTAATGTGGTACTTAATGTGCTAATAAAAAATGAAAACCCGAATATATGCATCACCGGCGGTCAAAGGATTAAAAGCATGGTAGTTGAAGCTATATAAGTGCCGGTAAACAATGTATAAGGGGCAATTTGGGCAATATTTGCAAACAATATATTTATATGATATACAAAGATGTATATGAGCTATATTAGAAATATACCTTGCTTTGTAGATCGAGAGAATGTTGCCACCTTTCTAATTCCTGCTCGAATTCCCGCATTTTATGCTCATATGCTACTTTCTCTGTGAAATTGTTTCCAAGGGGAACTTCAGGTTGAACTGGTTTAGAGTTGTGATAATGTTTAAACCAGTCATTAAAGCTGTCGTGTGCATCCTGAAACCAAACAAACATTCATAGGCTTGAAAATTTGAATACATGTACTGATAAATTTTTGTGATGTTTAAATTTTGGCAAATTTGCCAATTTAAGAATCTTTTGAATAGTTCTATCAGAAATCACAGAAAATGATTTATAAGTCAACTACACATCTACTTACTTTATTAAAGGCCTAATATTCAACTGGATTCTACCAAAATGTGTGTGAACATGAATCAAAACAACGTCAGGGCTGTGAGACAAACTTCCTATCATAATAATTTGGTATGTCAGTCCGACCTCAATCTGAATCAATAGTAGGCTTGCTAAGACCTCAAAATATGGCAAAACCTACATTTTTTAGTACAAATGTTTCCTTTGGCATACATGCTCTTTATAATCTTCTGCAACTTTTAAGATAAGAACATAAGCTGATGCTGCCTTATTTTGCCATAAATCCAAGATGGCCGCCAAAAAATATATATCCCCTCATATTTTATCACATACCTGGCTCTAGAGGACATATTTTCAGCATATTATGTTCTAATTTTACATTTTAGTTGTTAATGGTAATATAAAATTTTGAAAGAAGGACCCCAGATGAAGCTACCCAGTTGCAGCCTAATTTGCATAAATTAAAGATGGCCGCCAATAGGGTCTATATAGTTATAACCCCCATATACTGATATATCATCATATTTCGACTTCTGGTGCCCATAGTAAGCTCTAATTAAACATGTAATGTGATAATGGTAATATAACAGATTGAGAAATATACATGAGCTGATAAAGCTGCAATTTTAACCCCCATTGGTATAGCAATGCTTCCATTTTCACAATCATCTGCATAGCAACCAATAGAGCCAATACAGCCCTGTGCCATTACCTCGAACCATGACTGCTAGTGTACTCTTTCAAAACCTCGAGATATCATTATACATTTCAGTTAATAAGATTTGTATCACCCCTAAGATAATAACTGAAGCCGAAGCTATCATTTTACATTAATTTGCATAAATCCAAGATGGCCGCCAATATATCTTATAGTCTCACCACACAAATTCATACGCGACACAGCATTTTTAAAACAAGTGGCTATTTACAGTAACCTCTGAGATACATAGTAACTTTACAGATATATACTTAGGATTGTTTAATATGATGTTTTATTCAAAAAACATTTGATGAGGTATAAATAACGTGTAATATGTACGCTAGCAGTAACAAGGCATATGTGTCACATACATTGATGTGCTTAGGGGAATGTCAATTTGTTCACAAGGGAAATAGGTAAAAAATGATGTTTAAATTTAATATTGAAATACATGTAGTATGTTCTAGTTGCTGTATTCGGAGACAATCTTATGAGCTAAGGTGTTATTTCACCACATGAATGGAGCTAAGGTGTCATTTCACTACATGAATGGAGCAGGGGCGGATTAAGCTTTTCAGTGAGGGGGGGGATTAAAATTTGACGAAAAAAAATATTTTACTGTAAAGGTGTCCAGGGGCCCGGCCCGGGTAAATTTTTAATTTCCAAAGGTTTTCTCATGCAATCTAAGGCATATTGGGCACTGTTTCTCACTCAGTATATCACCAAATCATAAGAAAACCCCTCAATAAGGTGATGATTTTTTTCTGAGGGGGGGGATCCGCCACTGTGGAGGCCTACTGGTTTTGTTGGTCCTATTTATAAAACACAGAGCCTATCCCAGAGTTAATATTGACAATTGTAGGCGGACAGCACATAAATTTTATTAAATTTTTAGTTTAAAACAAGAGGACTGAAGTCCTATATCATCCTCCACCATAAATTAGGTTAGAGTTTTTTGTGGTCACAAATATCTAAAAAGTCGACTTGTGGTGGCCATTTTAAATTTCAGTAAAATCACTTGCTTATTATTTCCT
Source organism: Flabesymbios commensalis (assembly GCA_964017125.1). Lineage (NCBI taxonomy): Eukaryota > Metazoa > Annelida > Polychaeta > Terebellida > Flabelligeridae > Flabesymbios > Flabesymbios commensalis. The sequence continues at coordinate 62,785,205 of OZ024912.1, forward strand.
ACTTCAATTTTCGAGTTTTTGCGCCCACAAAAAATTATGAAGTTTATGCATGGGTGGCCATTTTGAATTTCAGTAAAACCTTGAAAAATCACATGCACATCTTCATATCGTGGGGAATGTGTTCGTAAAATATGAATAATTTACGACTTAAGTTTTTGCAACCTTAAAAAAATCACCTGCGCATCTCCATATTGTGTGGGATGTGATTGTAAAATTTGAATAATTTCTGATGTTAAGTTTTGAGGTTTTTGCTTCTGGCAGCCATTTTGAATTTTAGTATCATCTTTAAAAAATCATTTGCACATTTACATGCTGCTATGAATGTGATGTTAAAAATAAAAAAAATTGACCAAACTAATTTTTTGAGTTTTAGCTCCTTCCAAAAAATTGAAGTTGATAAGTGGCGGCCATTTTGAATTTCAGTAAAACCTTGAAAAAGTCACCGGCACATCTCCATATGGTGGGGAATGTGATTTTGGTTGCATGTTTAAAAAATCAATTGCACATCCACATGTTGCTAGAAATATGATGTTTAAATTAAAAATAAATGGACCAAAAAATTTTTTGCGCCCACCAAAAAATTGAAGTTGGTCCGTGGCGGCCATTTTGAATTTCAGTAAAACCTTCAAAATGTCACCTGTGAAATTTGAATAATTTCTGACTTTAAGTTTGAGAGTCTTGCGCCCACAAATGTTTTTGGAGTTGACCTTTGGCGACCATTTTGAATTTTGGTAGCATCTTTAAAAAATCACTTGCACATCCCCATGTTGCTAGGAATGTCATGTTAAAATTAAAAAAAAAAAAAACAGTAGTTTTTGTGCCCACAAGAAAACGTGACGCTGGACGCCAGCCGCCAGACAGAATCCTGGCGCGACTAAAATCCCCCTTCCCCTACGGGCTGGGGATAAAAAGTAGTTCAGACGCGATTAAAAAGTCTTGTCTAAACTACCCAAAAAACACGAAACATTAAAACACTGTTGGTTTAATGTTGGGATAGCGTCGCAGACAGCGGGCCGAAATTGAACCAACATTATTCTGATGTATCATGCGTACTGGGATGTGGATCACATACTAACCAGATAGGCTTGTACACAGAGGTACTCCCGTACAGTATTAGCATCTCCCCCATTCAGTTCATCTGAACCAGTCTGCAAAAAATTCAATCATTAACCGGCAAGTTAAAATATAAAAATTAACAATACATGTATCATGTGTGACATTACTGTGCAATTGAAACTTGTCGTGAAAACGAAATTCTCTTTCATTTCCCCCACCTGTTTCACACAAATTCCCCAGATGGGAATTTTGGGGAAAAAGTTTTCCCTCATTTTTCCCCGAAGTTTCCCTGATTTCCCAATGATTCCCCAGTTTCCCATGCAGTTTTCAATACAATTCAGGGGAATTCTTGGGGAATCAGATGAAAAGCTTTTCATTTTTTTTCACTCGTTTTCCAAGGTGTGAAATACATTTCCCTCTTGGAGAAATCTATTTATTTGAGGGTCTGCCCAACCCCATTTTACTAATCTCATAATTTGGGCCTCTCAGTGTAAGGGCTAAAGCATTGTGGCCAGAAGAGATTATGGTGGCGCATGACTCCACTTTATCCATGGAAACATAATAAAGATATTATTAAAATGTACTTAGTAAGAGGTTGTGGGAACAACCCTGAAATGGATGGAAATTAAATTGCATTTAAAATTCAATAAACACTATTTTGTATAGCGATCTAAATGTATTCTGCAAATGTTCAGTTACCTGTTTTTGCCAATTCTGGAAAACAAGGTCGATAGAGTCTGGAGGCAATTTGTGAAAAGCCTCCCTGGCTGCAGAAAGCATACACCTCACTACAAAAGTGAATACAAAACATTAGTAACACAATGCAATGCTTCATCTAGCACACCCATGGTGTGGGGTGTCTCCCATAATGCAAATAACCCAATGTGAAATCCAACCTAACCTTTGAAACACGTAACCTATTCAATTTATATTTTCAGTCACTTAAAGTTGTGTCTCGCTTCCCCGATCCACAGCTTCAAGTGACTGAAAATTATTGTTATTTATGAAATTTAGGTCCCAACATATATCAGTATTTCAAAATTTAAAGCGCATTTCACTTTTAACAACTGGTTATACAAGTGTCAATAAAACACAGAATGGCTACTGTAGTCGACATCAGTGTCCTTTGGGCTAATAAGCTCAATACCTAATGCTAGCTTATATATGCCTACATAATGTTCAGGAACTGTTGTTTCTTAACAGACTTTGGATGTTGAATCTTTTTTGTCTCAGTGAAAGGTATTTATATAAGATTAGTATAAACATATTTATTTACCGAGGATTGAACAATAGCAGAAGCTAATACAATATACACTCCTCAAAAGCATTGCTCAATTATGTGGTAATACAATAATACAAAGTGAAGTAGAAAAGTAAAATGAAGTATGCATAAATATATTACAAATAAATAGGTTAATTCAATTGTGAGAAGTCGTCAAAAGAGGTGTGCAATAAAACGTGCAAGTTGTAACAGTGAAGTTGTGCATAATTAACTGACTAGCGGCATGCAAATTATATGATAATGGTGTTTGACAGTGAAATGAAGTCTATATAAGATTGCATAGATATAATACAGTGTAACCATGATAACGTTTTTGAAATAACCTGACTATTAAAGATATATGAAAAATAATTAAAAACAAATTTGGATTCAAATTGGGTCTGTATCTAATGTTCGCTGAATGGACTTTTGTGATGAGCCGGCAGATTGGAGGCTCTGAGCCTCTGATGGTTCGCAAACTTTAGGTTTATATCATTTACTTTTGGTATCAGATTATTTTAATTCTTATGCGTGTATAGTCCGCAAATGAATCATATTTTTATTTTTTGCCGCATCTCCTTCCGCCTAACTTTAAATTGGTAATATTCGGAATGATCGTCTTTATATATATCTGTCCTCCCTGCAACATAAATATGCAGATCTTTGGAAGAATTATTTACTGAATGGCCTGCATGGAAGTGGCTTTTCAAAAGCCTTATGCAAGTCTTTCATAATGAAAACTATGTAGACACAACAGTCATGCAATGTGGAACAGGTATGTATATGCTGCACCAATGATCGAGATTTATAATATAAATTTCTACATTTTTTCTGTCCCATGCAGGCTTGGGTGAGGTTAGAAGTGACATGACAACAGTTTAAAATGTTTTTTTTTAATATGAAATCATCATAAATGTCTCAGCTGTTTCTGTTTCATTAGAATACCTATGTTATGGGTCTACGGCCATAGGAAATAAACTATTTCAGCGCAGGGACCGTCTTTATGCGTAGACGTCAGATTCTGGCGTATAAAGACATCCCCACGCTGAAAAGGCTAAGGGCATAATGCGCTGCACCATGTCAGATACCCAGCAGTCATGAGATATTGGCCCAATGCTGCTTTAATGTTGGCCCATTGTTGAAGATGCCCGGCAACATTGGGCCAATATCTCAAGTTCTCTTGGTAGATGAAACACTGGCTCTATGACAATACTTTTCACAAAGTTCTGTTAAACCACATTCCCACATACTGTGTAATAATAGATAATTATGATATATTTGTTTAGCATCCATCTTCATTACTACAATATTGTACAGTTTGTGATCTTTTTAGGTGTAAGACAACATTACTAAATATGTTTACTAATTTAGTGAACATTTTATGCACAGAATACTTAGCTAATTTTATACAATAGAATAAAACACCTCTCTCTCTCTTAATGTGACATAATCATAAATATTTTTAAAACATTTGTATTACCTAAATATTCTCTGATAAGAGCATTGGTTTGTTTGATGGCCTCAGCTCTTTGACTGTCATTGAAGACCAGCCAATCCAAAGCATCAATTTTCTCTCTGTCTTCCTGCAATATATTTATTGACAAAGCTCTAAAAAATCATTAAAAGAGAATACAGATAATTCACTTGCCTCATTTTAACTACAATTTTCGACCCTTTTGAAGCTGAAATTGTTCACACACCAGTAAGATTTAAAGGGGTTGAAAGGATTGATATGTCTGACTAAATATGAATATCAGAATTTTTGTTAAATTTTAAGAAGTTATGCAAAATTTAAAATATGATATCTTCTATTAACTAACGTTTAGTGTCACTCTAATAAAACGCTTCCATGTTGATAGCATTACACCATTGTCCCGCTGAATTGTTTTTATTGTATTTTTCGTCATTTGAAGCACAATTTCCAGCTACAACTGACAAAAAATATGCCTATTTTTTTAAAATATACATCTTCTGAATTGAATTATTTTACTAACTGAGAATCTCCGATAAACTATATTATCCATTTCTGTGACATATTATTTGGTATAAAATCTGATTGAAACCGTATACAAACCGGCGTCGCAGGAGGCGGGTTAAAATTGTCATTGCCACAAAAAATGAGCCCAGTTAGTTTGTTACCGGTGATATGTTAGCTTCCAGCTGCATTTCCGTCTCCATGTTGGCATCTGTGGTGTCACGTCTTCTCACGTTTTCCACCACGTGTTGTGTGATGGCGTTCATATCCAGACTGGCTTCCTCTCCCAGCATCAGGCAATGCTTACGCTCCTCCATCACCTTTATACCTGATACACACACATACTTAACCCTTGTAGCACTGAAATACTTCATAAAAACTATGGAGATCAAAGGTTTTTTTCAATTTGAAATTGTCAGAAATGTTTTAAGTTAGCTTTAAGTCTTTCCGATTGATTTGAATACCTATGTTATGGGTCAACGGCTATTACAAATATTTTATCTCTTACAGTGCGGTGATCGGTCGCTGTACGGTTAAGTGCAAAGCATGACTATTATATTTTTTAATCTGTTTTATTAGCAAGGCAAATCACAATCAATTATTGGGGATGAAATGAGTGTTTAAACACCAAAAAAAAAATATTAGTAATTTCTACCCACATGGTAGCAAGACACAATTGACTAAGTGGGTGATAATTTCTATTAGACAACTTGGTGGGTGAAGGGTTAACCCTTAAAGCGCTAAATATTTTAAAAAAAACATGGGGACCAAAAGTGTTTTTTTCAATTTGAAATCAACATAAATGTGTTAGTTAGCTCTTCCCAATTCATTTGAATACCTGTGTTATGTGTCTACGACCATTAGAAATATTTTTACTCTTTACAGTGCAGGGATCGAGCTTAGTCGTCAGAATCAAACGTCTACAGACGTCAGATTCTGTAGACAAAAGTCGATCCCGCGCAATCATAACCACATAGCAGAGATTCCCCAATACGGGTAACGCGTCTTCATAATAATGGTAAAATTTCAAATGGACCCGTCTCTTCTCTTTAATTTCTAGTCAACTTCAAATTGGCCACAAATTCAGAAGCCTTTATAACTTTTCCCCCTATCCTTGTTTAGGATACTCTACTTGTCAATTAGGAGTTTATTTAGAAAAGCATTGGAAACTTCTTCTGAAACACACTGAACAGATTAGTCTTAAAGTACACTGTACATTGATATCTTAACCCTTACAGAATCTGACGTCCGTAGACGTCAGATTCTGACGACTAAACTCGATCCCCGCACTGTAAGACTAAAAATAATTCTAATGGCCATTGGTTTATACAAAAAAAATTCAGTGCTTTAAGGATTAAAGTACACACAGGTAAGTTGCTACCTTAACCCTTACAACGTGGAAATATTTTCATCTAAACCAAGATACCAAATGTATTAGCTAGCTCTTCTCACTTTATTTGAATACCTATGTTGTGGGTCGAGGGCCATTATAATGTTTTAGTCTTGCAGCACTGGGATTGATCAGATCAGATTCTGACGCACAAAGACGCCAGTGCTGGTGAGTCCCAGTGCTGAAAGAGTTAATACCTCCCCTTCCTAAACAAACATATAGGATAGGAGCATAGATGCTAGTAAGGTGAATAAGACATCAATTAATTGTAATGCTAGCTGAAAATCAGCCAGAGTTCTATACAGAACAAGTAGATACTACTAAAGTACAGTTTCGAAAGTATAACAGTGACAAGGTCCTAATTTTATAATAAAATATGGCCACTGTCATGACCGTCATGACCCACAACTTTCTGAAAAAATTATGCAGTCTTGGAATTAGCAATAGTATTTAGTAGCTTAAACAAAGTGAATTGTTGTTTGTTTTGTAGATATCAGGGTGACAAGACTTAATTTGACTTAATTTGAAATATCAAAGTTGACCGCCATGACCCATATATTTTTTCAAACTTTCTGGAAATCTTTTTTTCTGTATTCCCTACCTTCTAGGAATTTAGCATAACATCCAATCTGCAGTTTTTTAGGTAGCGTGGCGGTGTAAGTGGCTACAGTCTCTTGCTGCTTGCCCTCTATCAGTGTCTTCACATAGGTTTCCAAAATAGCCACACACAACTCTTCCTAGAAAATAAATAATGACAATTTCAGTTTATTTAGAACCTGTACATAAATTCATTTAAAAAAATATAAACTGTCCTTTATTTGGAATTCTGTCAAGTCAAGCCTTCTTTGTAAAAGTAGTAAATCAGACATTTCTTTTATCATTATGAAACTCGTCCAACATTTATTAGCAACATCCACTAAAACTGAGCATGGAAAATTTCTAACATCAATAAATACTGTATGTAAACCTTTTGCTTTTTTCACACTAGTCCTTCGACTTACATTTGATTTAATTCATAACTAAATGTAGCATACCAACCTAATCCTTAATTTCACTGTATATTTTTCAACTTCCATTTAAATTTGTTAAAAGCTACACAATTCTGACAAGGACAGAGAAAGTGATTAAATATAATTGTAAAATTGTTTTAAGTCTCCAACCTTTGATATAAGGCCTATCGCTCTAAAAAAGAGAATAACATGACACATGAAGCGAACTAAATGTTGTGAAGGTCTGTGAACATCATCCCTGCACCATTCATACATCTCTTCAATGAGAGCTAAAACAAACAAATTATCAAATGCTCGTTTAATGTATCTGCCATATGTTATTATTGATAACATATTGCATTCTTGGTAAATAGAAATTATTCAACTTTTTCATGCAATGTTTGATAAAAATCAAAGAATTTTATTGTGAAAAAGGTATAATATATCTATATATATATTATAAAAAGTGAGGCATACGCATAGAACGCAGTAAAGGAAAGATACCAGAATTCTGCAAATTACCATGTGTGTAAGTAAGCAATTAAATCAAAGAGGGCCAGAATGTTAATGTTAACTTAATAAATCATTAAGTATTCTATACTGACTATCCACATCTCCCAATATGATGTATTTCTGGATGGTTTGAAATCTTTGTTTCCCTTGCTTTTTTACATCCTGCAAAAGCAATAAAAATAAATTAAATAAATATCCCTTGTGACCATGGTAAACTGCAAGTTATTTATCAGTTTCTAACTTTTTTCTCATATATGTATTGCCAAGTAAGTCTAAAGACAAGAAACAAAATATACACATACATCTAATGCTGCTTTATCTGCTAAAAGTGAATTACAGGATGGAATGATTTTTTCATCCAGTTTAAATGCCAGTTAGAAAAACTTACTTCATTAGAGCTAGCTTGGATTTCTTGAAATATAGCTTCAGCAGATAACCTGTCCAAAACATTAAGTAAAAGAAAGTGTAAAACTACTATGTAACAAATATAAGTCTTTTAGCCACTTATTCAATTCGGCTGTTTAAGAGTTGACCCTTTCAGCTCGGGGACCGTATTTAGATGTCAGAATCTGACGGTTCCTGAACTGAAAGAATTTTAAAAATTATAATGGCTGTTGACCCATAACAGGTATACAAATGAAGCGGAAAGAGCTAACTAAGACATTTAGAATGATTTCAAATTTTAAAAACCCTTTCGTCTCCCATGGTTTACCAGCAGACAAAAACAATTCAGCATTGTAAGGGTTAAAATATAACATTGTTCATGATATATATAGAAGAATATCAATGTAGTAATAGCACCTACATGTACAATGACCTACAGTAAATTAGGCAATATAATTGGTGAAGATTTAGTGTCTAAAACTACAAATATCCTCACATTTTGTCTACATAAGTTTTTGGCAACTCCTCCCAAGGACGTGAGAGATTATGGGTCATTCTGACTTCCTGCTCGACTCGACGGTCCACACAACAGCGGAAGAATGCCCACAGCTGGTCCTCCCATTTGTTACAAACTGGTAATAGCTGCTTTAAATTACCACTGTACGCGCCGTATATGCCTCGCTCATGGATGTCAAGTCTGTCCTGGAAAATATATTTGATATCTTCAGGTGAATGGGAAATAAATTTGCCAGGGCATTAAAAATCCATGGCTAGATATCAATTGATTCACAACATTGAGTGCGTCAAAAAAAAGTGGGATTTATTCTTTTTAGAGTCAGCAATTGCAAATCTTGATGATAATATCGGTTCTACAGTAAAATTTATAATTGTAGCTGCATCTCCGATAAAAGCCGCCCCAAACTTCCAATTTTTTTTTAAAAATTGACAAAAGTTTCCTAATTTGAGAACCTTCTATGGAAGCAACAGGGCGACTTTTCAGATTTGTCAAGGACCGATGACCAAGGAAAATAACCAGGTGTTGAGCAAAAAATGTGGCTAGCTACACTAACCACACCAACAAAGCACAAACCAGCTTGTCGTCAATTCTGTCGACAGATCAGAAATACTGCACGGTATATAAGCCCAGATAGCTTCTAAAACTTTACACACATAATGTCTTATATTCATATAAAATGTGTGACGATAAGGCAGGTAATGTAGGCCTATACGTGCTACAGTTGTTGCCACGTTAAACCTACTTACTGGTCTAGCAGATTGAAATCGTTTTGGGTTGACTTTAAACAATTTGTTTAACCTATATGTAGGCCTAAATAAATATCCATTGTAAAATACAAATGACAATTACATTATATACACTCCAATAGTTATTTGCCTTCATCAATCTATATACAACCCACGGGACCCATACCACATGATACAGGTAAACAGCTGACTGAATGTTGCTTCCAGGTCATAAAGCATCGCAGTCTGTGGACCAAACATAGGCCTACACAAAAAGTATCTAAAAATTTTCAGGGGTGGGAGGTGGCCTGCCAACTGAACAGCTGGTTCAATGGAGACGACAATTGGTCAACTTCAGCCGGCACTGCATCCATGTCTCATGCCAGCTGTACAGTGAGAGACGACAGCGTAACATTTAAGACAGGTTGACGCTTTGCAGTTTGATAAGGGTGTGCTTGCTGACTGACAGGGCTGTGTATAACATAATTATGACAGCTTTCACAAGGCGTCTCGATGTCTGTAAGTGTTTACCAGCCCAACACTGAACTGAAATACTGCCGACATTCTCAGGTGCTATAGATCTTATTAGGTCCGTAGGCCGGTATCCTATTAAGTTTATTTTGCCTGAGTTTGTGTCCTATTTAGATGGAAGAGGGGTGCTGTGTGTGGGAAACGGTTGACATTTCTGTACACCAGTCCTTATGAGCATGTGCAATATAACGTTTAAGGTGCCTAGGTCAAATACTTTTGTGTTTAAAAAGTCATCAGAAAAAAGAAATTCACGATTAAATTTGTGGTTAAAGAGCTTAAAGGTTTTTAATTGGCATAATGTTGGCCCAGCATCGCAGACGGTGGCCCAACATTATTTCACAATTCGGCCAATGTATTGTGTTACCCGGGTAGTGGCCTTTCAGGGGTAAAGTGTCACCTGTATGGCAGTCAGAGAGCAAACACAGGACAATCACTCAATTCTGTTTCAATGTTGGGCCAGCGTTGAAAACGATTGACCGGCATTGAACCAGCAATGGGCTGCGACGCTGGCCTAACATAGAACCGGTATTGGGTGGGTAGGCCTAGATTGTGTGTATGAGGTACATCACGTAGATGCGTGCACTGACTTATCAACAATGGTGGTGGAAGGAATAGGCCTACACAGTAAAGATATACTTGTCTCCTTGGTTCTTCAAATAATTATATCCTGGACACTTAGGATTCTGGCCCATGAGAAAAACCAATACAGTTATGTTTACAAATATTATGCCAATTATTTGTCTAAAGCACTCAAAACAGAATAAAGCCGAGCCTCGGAGTTCGGGAACCTTCTTATTACAATTTCTGAACAATGTAATACTATTGTATTGTAAGAAATGTTTAATTCGCGCTATGCAAAATAAACAATATTATAAATTCAGACTAAATGTGAGCATTAAATTGATTCATAGAGCATATCTCTCTTTGACCATTGGACATGAAGGGTTGGGTTCTACCAGCAGCTCAGTTCAGTTCAGAGTGATAGACGCCGATGATTTAATTTTACCCACAAAACCTCCAATAGAAGCCTTAAGTGGACTTTTGGCATTGGGCACTTGAAAATGAGAATTTTCATACTAATTGAAGCCGTGGCTACAACTAAAAATTCAATGGTAATTTCATTTTATTATTAAATAAAATCACACGTTTTATTCACATTACCAGTGATTTTATTAAATGATAAAATACATTTTAAACTGATATACTTATTATTAGTGGGAAGAGTGTTAATATATGTATATAAGGGCCTAGCGTAAAATATATGGGCCTAGCAGCACAAGAATTAAAAAGAATACAAACATCTTCAGATAAAGTCCAGCATGTTTTCTTCCAGATGTCTCGGTGAGGATTTCCCTGCACTTTCTCTCTTTCTGTACTATGAGTTTGATCAAAATTAGGATCATGATATGGTCTCCATCCTTCTAACGTAGCAGCTCTCCAAGACTGACCAACTTTCACACATAACTGTTGCGCCTGTTAAAAGAAATGAAAAGGTAGTCTGTAGCATAAAGTTATACTTTATTATTTTGCATAATTTCAAACTTGGAATTCCCAGCAAAACTCAAGCTTCAAATGAAAAAATGATAGCCTTTTTTGTGGCCATTTTCAGGACAACATCAAAATGATTGCAACAGAACTGTTTTCATGGCAAAACATCTCATCGTATCCCTAGAATAACATATCAAAACTTTACTCCAATATATGTATGGGAGATATATTTTTCTGGGGTACAGAGAAATAAGTCATTTTTCATTTTCCTAGTTATCAGAGCATGTAGAGTTTGAAAACAATAAATAATACTGTAATTCACACTAATTTCAACAAAAAATATTGATTTTTACAGGGCGGGGATCGACTTAAGTCGTCAGAATCTGACGTCTACAGACGTCCCCGCACTGTAAGGGTTAAACAATGTAATGGATACCTTATCGATTTGTCCAGCCCTAATCAGCCCAAATAAATATCTTAAAAGTCTTGATTCATCACTGCGGTCAAGATCTTGTAATGGCCGTCCTTGTCTGACAACAGCATCAGGATCCTAAAAGAAACATTGGTAAACTAGAACTAAATCAATTTAGATAGTAACTGGGGATAATCAATATCTGCCCTAGTGTTTAATAATAATCTACTAACTGAATAAAATAATTTGACATGAGATCTCCAAAACTGTTTTATTAAAACTTTAAGCACATGGACAGCTGTTATACATCAGAATCTGACGTCTGTACAGTTTAACCCTTCGCCTGCTGATCACAACTAAAGCCCTTAATAATCTGTTTTATCAGCCGATTAAATGAAAGTTATTGGGAATGAAATGAGTGTTTAAACATCAAGATTTTCAAATGTTTGTTGCCAAATTAAACAAATATCAGTAATTTTCAGCCACTTGAAGTTGTGGGTCGCGGCAGCGTGACACAACTTCAAATGGGTAGAAATTTAAATAAATTAACAGGATGAGCGTAATGCTAATAATTTTGTAATGTCTTAATTGACAAAATAGTTGGCAGATATTATATGCTGCATACATGCTAAACAGATATATGTCTGCTAGATTGGTCAAATACAAACATTTCTTTAGTTAGAAATTGCCTCTATTATTCCAATTATCATGGAAAAGCGTTCAGTTTGTTTGTCTAAACTAGTACATGTGTACTGAGATGTATTTATTCCTTTAACCAGTAAAATATTGTGAGCGTATTGTGCATTTTCAAGAAAATTAACAGATACATTTTCAAAAATGAGTATTTCTTTTGAAAAATATAAAACTCAGATATATGCTTACCAGATTATCTACCATAGGTCTGTCACTGTGAACTACACCACCAGACCGCCTTTCCCGCAAATGGTGTAAAGTGTTTTCCCTGAAATAGATTCACAGAGTCATTATTATACCAAGAGCTTGTGCGCTATTCCAAGTATGAAATTTAAGAATGCTTTAGAATGTTAAATTTTCGCGACTTGTAGTGAATAAAGATGACTTGAGGTGGCTGAAAAATTAATAGTATTATAAAACGGTTTCATGGACATTAGTTGTAGAAAAATGAAGTCTGTTTTCAGGGATGTAAAATGGTGTTTTAATGCACCGTAGGGTTAAAAGGGTTAAGACCACTTAAAACATACACTGTTATTCAGATAAAAATAATCAATTAATTATAATAAAATGCATTGGATTGCATAGGTACCGGGTACCTACTAACTACAGAATCAATGTGTACATACCATGCTCCTGTATTGTCTGTGAAAAAGTCTACTTGGTCATAAACATCTTCAAGTGAATCCTCTGAATTTTTTTCAAGCCAATCCACAACAAGCTACAATTGCATATAATTGTCAGTGAAACGCTATTTATACTTGGCATTTCCAGATTGAACAATAAAAAATATTGTGCATGAAATATATTCGGAAAGACAAAAACAAAGGTCAAAAATAACCATCGGCCTCAAAAGAACTTGTTTTTTAAATAAATGTTGCAAAAGAAACCAGACACTTTATTCAACTTACAAAGAAAAATAAAAGTCTGAGTGTTGGCCATTTTGATCTGATCAGTGTCATTTTAAAGCTTATCCGATGAGTTTGTACGGTCAGTATGTGTGCCAGGTTTCAGAACATTGGAATACCAATCATTGAGCCAGTCATCTTTCAATTAAAAACTGCTTATGTCTGGAAATCCATTTTAAATTTTATCAATGCTATAATTGAACTTGTCTGGTGAGTATGTAAAGTGAACAGGTTGGCAAGTTTCAGAACAATTGAATAAAAACACATAAATAGTCAATAGCGCTTACAAGGAAATGTGAACAGACTGACGAACAGACAAAGTCATAGAAAAGACAATAGCTCTCAGCCAAATTGGCTGAGAGCTAAAAACAGCTATAGACATGATCAGCACTTTGAGGGTTAACCCTTTCAGTACGGGACTGTCTTTCTACATCAGAATCTGACATTTGTAAACCACGTACAAAGACTGCCCCCGCACTGAAATAATAAAAATATTTATAATGCCGTAGACACATTACATAGGTATTTAAACAAAGCGGGAAGGGCTAACTAAGACATTCATGATGATTTCAAAATCAAAAATGTTTAATCTCCATGGTTTAACCCTTTCAAGCCTCTATTTACCATAGTCATCTTCATCCACTACAAGCCGCGAATTGCTGTCGCAATACTCGACTTGAAGTGAGTGAAAATGATTTGATGTGACTGAAAAATTGAAGAAAATGACCATGTATTGGTAAACCAGTTTCATGGGAATTTTTATTCTAAAACCCTTGGTTGTAGAAAAATCAGGTGTGTTATCAGGGATGTAAGATGATGCATCGTGAGGGCTTAAACAAAAATATTTCAGCGGTGTAAGGGTTAAATAATAATCACCTGGTGTTGTCTGATTGTGGCATCCTTCTCATATAAACTCTCTATCACATCTCGCTCACTATTGTGCTTCCCCTGCGATGTAACAAAATACTCCATAAACGTCTGGTACTAGTGCATACAGAGTATAGCTTACTTCTCTGCAATGATACACTTATTCACATCTTTTAAATGTCTAGATTAATGTCCACATATGTGGGCTTAACATTTATGATGATGATGATACATCAAGAAGACCTCCAAAGCAAAGGTTGAGGGGAAAATAATTGTTACATTGTTCCATCAGTGAGAAACATTTAAGCATACAAGGTAATATGGCATTGCATGGGTACCAGTGGTAATTTAACCCTTACAGCGCGGGGATCAACTTCAGTCGTCAGAATCTGACGTCTATAGACGTCAGATCCTGACGACTAAAGTGGATCCCCGCACTGTGAGAGTAGAAATATTTCTAATGGCCGTAGACCCCTAACATAGGTATTCAAATGAATCGGAAAGAGCTAACTAAGACATTTATGATGATCTCAAGGTGAAAAACGCTTTAAGGGTTAATGGGCGACTTTTAGAATAATCAACACAGAAAACTGACAGGTCAGCATTAATTAGTTTTTCACTCCTTTATCACCAGATAAAACGAGACATTTTTCCCAGCATTGCCTCACTGGGCAACATCAATGCTAGGAAAACAAAATTATTTTTAGAAATAAATTTACTCTCTTGTCCGTAATAGAAGAGCATTCAGAATAAGAGCACCTGTTGGAAAAATCCTCTTTTTTGTTAAAAGAACCTGTCCACAATAAAAGCACTTCTTGGAAAAAAAATCCCATCATGATATGTCAAGGTATCTGAGATAAAGTTGGACATCATTCTATTCTGTGCATTTTGTATTATTCAGTTATTTGTGTACACACACATGTATAGATATAATCCTTGGACCACGTTCTAAAAGAGAATTTGCATCAACCCTCAAACTGCTATGGGCGACTATAATCGGTAAAATACAACAAGCTCAGCCTGCTATGGGCGACTCTGGTAAATCCTAAATATATATTTTTTTTTTAATAAACGAACCTGACCACAACAAACGAACCTGTATGCAAAATAGGCCTCCGTTTTAACGAACCGGTTTGTCTATTAGGGACAAGAGAGTAGTAGGTTATCATACAGTCAAGTCAGCAGGAAGGAAATGCATTTCAAACAACTACACAAATGATAATTTTGAGAGGTCCGATTCAGAAAGGTTGATTTTCAATAAAATGAATAAGCGTACCAAGCTGTCGACCATCATTGGTTCTTCTTCACTCTTCATCTCTGTCTCCAGCCTGTCTCTGTACAGTGAGGTTAATAATCTCCATGTGTTACGCTCCTGACGCACAGCCTCAAGCATTTCACAAGTTTTTGCCAATCTGAAAAAAAATGTTTTTATATTAACATGCCCATTGTTGGGGTGGTATTTATAGATTTTATCAAGGCTAAAATTGTATTGTCACGCATATTAGCATGACCCGATGCTCATTCTTCTCACTCATCTAGACCACCAGCCTCTGTTGTAATGTTAACCAGAAGGTGGCTGCATGCAGTTGATATCCTAGCAAAACTGACAGGCTGACTCTATGACAAGCCAGTGCCGTAGAAAATGCACCAGTATCATGCCAGCACTAGGTCAACGTTTAGTATTTGTTATGACAATAAACAATACCAATAATACAAAGTGACCGCTACATATTATATGACAATAAACAATACCAATAATACTAAGTAACACACACATATTTTATACCAATAAACAATATAATACCGATAATACAACAATAAATAGTAACAATAATACAAAGTAACACCTACATATTATATGCCAATAAACAATACCAATAATACTAAACACAAAAACTACATATTAAATGACAATAAACAATACCAATAATACTAAGTAACAACTACATATGATGTCCCAGAGATTACTAACTTGCTCTGTCCAGGCTTTGTTCTTTTGACCAATTTCTTGAGAAGTGATGTATTGTCCTGACATATTCGTTCATAGTCAGCGAGTAGCTGAAATACCTGATGCTCAGATCTGTTGTTCTTCATTGCTTGCATGAAGTCAGTAAACATTGTTGTACAGGCTGTAAACCCAAAAAGTTAGCCAGCAAATGACAAATTTATATATAATTTAACAAGCATTGGAATAGCCAAGTCAATTCAAATAATGTAAAATTGTTGAAGCCTCCTAAACAATTACCTCTGAAAATGAATTATTTTGCTTACGGACATTTTTATTTCTGGAAAATATATGATATATAAGAATGGAGTTGATTATGTAGGTAGTCATATCAAACATATTTCCTCCAGGTGCATTGCAAAATTATACTCAGTCTCAAACAGGGTATGTAACTAATAAGCGACAATAAATATTAGCAATAAAAGCGATACAAGTATGCCAATATAATAATTCAATACTAGATATTAAAATGTTTTACTAATGGATATATGAAAATATTTATTTAATTCATTCAACAAGGTAACCAAATAGATCACACTCATAGATCGCATTTTCCTTGTTGAAATCCAGCTGATTTTGTTTCACATTGTACTACGTGTACAATTTGTCCCCTTGGATATAAAAGGGTGTATCTGTCACTTAACCCTTTCAAGCCTGAATTTACCATTGTCATATTCATCCACTACAAGCCGCGAATTGCTGTCGCAATTCTCGACTTGTAGTGGATGAAGATGATTTGAAGTGGGTGAAAAATTAAAGAAAATTGCCATGTATTGGTCAATCAGTTTCATGGAAAACCCTTAGTTATAAGAAAATAAGTCTGTTTTCAGGAATGTAAAATGATGCTTTAATGCATCGTGAGGGCCTAAAGGGTAAAGGTGGCAGATACACCCTTTCACATCAAAGGGGTCAAATTAACCAATTTTTTACACAAGTTCTACAGAACAATTGTTTAGTCTTCTACGATGATAAACATAACTTGCCAGCAAGTGCAGGATTCTCTTCTAATAATAAAGCAACATTAGTGGTAGTGACATCATCGTCAATGGTCTGTGAAACAACAAACATGTGGTAAATTAGGGTATGTCATAATCATTATGCATAGTAAAATTAAAGAATGAGAATTAAAAAAAAATCTGTTTATATGTGACACATCTTAAAAATAATCTTCATGCAAGCGAAAGTTATGGAGTTTTGAATGCCTTGTGCAAAAGAAATAAATGCATGAAAATGACATATTCCTGGCGTCTTTGCACACTTTTATCAACAGTAGATTCATGTATGATTTACACTGCCAAATTGGTATAAGAGTAAAGATACTGTTAGTATTTTTAAATGTATTTGGGACACAGCATGTTGAATATTTTATATATATATAACTATATTATTATTATACATGTATGTGTATATCTATATGCATCTGTGGAAAAATGTATGTAAACTATGCGTCTCAAACAATTTTGTATTGAATACATATTAATCTGCATTCACATAAATCAAGTGCATAAACAGTGATTATTATTTCTCATGTATTTACTGTTTTTTTCTATTTGCATGCATGCATCCTTATATGTGTATACATACAAATAGATATGTATGTATACAGCAATCAAGAATTATAAACATTATTATTTTCATTTCATTTTAGTGATAAATGTATGCAAGTATATGCATACTTTCAAATACAGTAGTGCCCCCCTCTGATACAACTTTTATTGTGCCAGACAAACAAAGTTGCATCAGAGGTGTAGTCATATCTGAGAGGGATGAAAAACTGCAGAAAAACGTGAAATTGGGCTGAAATCGATATATAAGACAGCACCTTCTAAACATTCTCACTGTGACACAGTCAATGTAGTTGACACCCTGTGTTTGTTAGTTGTCTGTTCAAATGGTAACACTTGATTTAGAAGTAATAGAAGTGGTTGTGATTTCATAAGCATTGAGGCAGTGACACTGTTTCTGGCCTGCTACCTTCAATCACTGCCGACGTCAAAAGACTATATTGGGTAAATGCTGGGTCACCGTTTTTGATTCTGGCCCAGCATTGAGACATTTATACTCAATGTCTTGCATTTACAGTTTTTGTACAGCTGTCACAGTGGTGTGCACTGGCTCACAATAACACATAATGTATATAAAACAGATGATAAGTTAATATGCTTTTAATTTTTTTAAAAAAGAACTCGCTCAAGAAAAAAGTCCCATCATAGGAGAAGTCGTATCTGAAGGGGGTTGTATAGGGGGGAGGGGGGGGGGGGGGTGCTGGGCTACTGTATATGTTTGAGGATAGAATTGCTTTATATTTTATTTTATTGTTGTATATTTAATGACAGCATATATTTCATATATAACTGCTGGCAGGGCTGGTATGTGCAATAATCTATGAGTATGATACTAATATTCATAACATATTATTTCTTTCCATAATGCATGCTTTTAGTTCATTCCAGATAGCCTTAGATATCTTGAGTAATAACTACATACATGTATAAGCCATTTAAACAAGATGGGGCCTGAGATAAAACGGTGTTTTGTTATGTCATAAAAAGTACATTTTGATAAACATCCCATCAACAGAGATATGTATGTACAGAGAGTATCGTCTTAAATGAGTTAAATTATACTTATTTCTTTTACAAAAAAACCCCACCATCTTTTACAAAAAAATCACCATAAACCAAAATTAGATTTTATGCAATATAAGACGTAAAAAACTACTGCAAAAGAAGATTTTCTATAGAAGCTAGGAAAACAAATCACAATATTTACATCAGCAAGATTTTTAAAAACTGAAGAAGATGCATCAACACCGAGTGATGTCTCCATGCCTGTTTCACCAAAAGTTATCTGCAACAAAAATAGGAAGGATTGAAAATGATAGTGCATGGCATTAAAACACCGACAAATGATAACAAGTGAGTCATGTACTGCATTAATGCTATACCATATTTAATCAATTTATTTATATTAATAACTATATTTAACCCCTTAAAGCGCTAAATTAATTAATTTAAATTTTCACCCACTTGGAGGTTGTGTCTTGCTACCACAACCCACAACTTCAAGTTGGCGTAAAGTACTAATATTCGAAAATTAAAACATACTTTTGGTCCCCTATAACAATGCTTTGATAGGCTAATAAAATTTGTATTGACGGTGTACATAAAGGTTATTAGTGATGTTAGTTTGATGTTGAACCAATGTCAGAGACAGTGAGCCAACAATAATCCAGCATCGGGTGATGTCCCATAAAAGGTTTGCGTGGGCCCTAGTTTAGAGGTTAACGCTATCGAAAATTGGAATTGTGCCCCGCTCTTCGGGCAAGATCATTATTTGATATAAATTATTTCAATAAAGACTATATATTAATAACTAAACATTAAGTTTTGTGCTTTACCCCCTTGTTTAAATAATAATAGAGACACCTCACAAACAGGGACACTTAACCCATACAATGCCGGGAAAATCGTTCCCAGTACCGAAAGAGTAAAATATTTATAATGGCTGTAGAGCCATAACGCTGTAGAGCCGTAACTCAAATTGAAAAACCCTTTTGTCTCTTGTCTCAATTGTACACAACAAGCTTTGTCAACAGCTCATCACCTCTTTTGTCAACCCTAGAGGAGTCATTTAATTAATTACAGGATACCCTATAATTACACTGTCCCTTACGCGTTTATTAGAACTGTGACCTTGTCCAAGTCGTATTTCTTAGGGTTTTGGGGGGGGGGGAGTGCCAACGGGAAGTGTTGGCAAAGTGGGATGGCTTGTATTGTGCTCAGCGGGGTGGGTGGATGAGTTATTTCACAATGTTAGAATCAACATGAAAACATTTGGGAAACTTATAGTCGCCTGATATCGCCCCGTCGGCAATGAAAGGGTGTATCTGCCACTTTGTAAAGACTGATACACCATTTCAATTCCAAGCGCACGAGGTATTCTCGGTCTCACTGTGTCACATTAACTATTTCAGCACGGGGACCGCCTTTAGACGTCATAATCTGACCTCTATAGACGTCAGATTATGACGTCTAAAGACGGTCCCCTCACTGAAAGAAGTAGAAAAATTATAATGGCCGTAGACCCATGACATAGGTATTCAAATGAAGCGGAAAGAGCTAACTAAGACATTTATGATGATTTCAAATATTTCAGCACTTTGAGGTTGAGAGTTGTTTCATAATGTCCCCTTTACCTATGTTCATACTTCTACTGTATGTCTATATAATAAGTTTTGTTTATATTTAAGTAACAAAGATCAATGTATATAAGGGCTGACCTTAGAATGTCCAGGTGTATTCAGAAGTGACTTTCCTGGTGTTAAACCTATGGAGGCAGACACATCAAACATTGAACCAGAAGGCAGTTCTTTCGCTTTATCTGGAAAAGAAATACAAGAATGATAAAATTTTGAATAAATAAGTACACACAATTACGAGCCACCTGTTTGACCTGACACATTCTTGTTAACCCTTACAGTGCGGGGACCAACTTTAGTCGTCAGAATCTGACGTCTGTAGACGTCAGATTCTGACAACTAAAGTCGGTCCCCGCACTGTAAAAGTAAATGAATAGATGTAAGTGAATGAATGTCCAAAAATATTTTAAGCGGTCGTAGACCTATAACATAGGTATTCAAATGAATCAGAAAGAGATAACTAAGACATTTATGATGATTTCAAACTAAAAAACTTCTTTGGCCTCCAAGGTTTTCATAAAAAATTCAGCGCTTTAAGGGTTAACCCTTACAGCGCTTAAACATTTTTGCATAAACCATAAACAGCAAAAAATTATTTTTTTCAATTCAAAACAGTCATAAATGTTTTTGTTAGCCTTTTCCACTTCATTTGAAAACTTATGTTATGGGTCTAAGACCAATATAAATGTTTAATTCTTTCAGTGCACTAAGGGTTAATGAGTCCCTGTAGACTGTAAATATCATCAGTTTTACTGCTGAAAAACTTACATGTAGAATGAGTGAGTGATATTGAAGTCCTATGTTTTGTAGTTCGCAGAACTGACGGTGTACCAACTGCATCATCCAGGAGCTGAAGGGCTGAGGGATAAAATGCAATATGAAACACATTCAAGCATATGTTTAAATCTTTGAATTTTATTCCCTTAATGGCTTATCATTAAAATACCTTTTCTGCGAATTTTTGTTAGCATCCCATCTATGTTTTATATGACGAGACACTCCGAAATCAGACAGAAGATAAAATTTATTTTTAAAATATTTGCCAAAAAAATTCTAGAAAACAATATGTTGTTGTGATCATTTTGGTACAGATTCTATTCGAATAGACCGTCAGATACGTCAGCTGAGGAAATTCAAAATAAAATAAAACTAGAGTGTCAATGACACAGAAGCTCATCCTTAATTAGGCCAAGTTGATTATGAATTAAAATTTCTGTAATCGGTGCAGCAGTTCTATGCTTAGGCACAAGCTCTTTCAAACAAACCAAACAAAATTAAAATCGGATAAGAATTTAGAGAGAAGAAGCATTTCTTGGGAATTGTGGATAGAGTGCCCAGCCCTAATTAGGTCTTAATTAGGTCACAAGTTAATTAATAATTAAAATTTCTGAAACCCCTGAGGACGTTTACTGCACATGCCCGAGCTCTCTAAAACAAACCAAACAAAATTAAACTTGTATAAGAATTGAGGGAGGAGAAGCATTTCTTGTGAATTATGGACACAGTGCCCTAATTAGATCTTAATTAGGTCATAAGTTAATTAATAATTTAAATTTCTGAAATCCACGAGGTCTTTTTATGCACAGCGCCAAGCGTTTTCAAACAAACCAAACAAAATTTAAATCGGATAAGAATTGAGGGAGGAGAAGCACTTCTTGTGAATTGTGGCCAAAGTATCCTAATTAGGTCTTGATTAGGTCATAAGTTAATTAATAATTAAAAATTCTGAAAAAAAGGAGTTTGATGCACAGGCACGAGCTTTTTCAAACAAATCAAACAAAATTGAAATCAGATAAGAACTGAGGGAGGAGAAGTATTTCTTGTGAATTGTCGACAGACGACAGACAACAGACGCAACACGATGGCATAATCTCATCTTAGGCCTAAAGGCTGGATGAGCTAAAAAGTTCTGAATAAATGATTTACAAAATGCAATACGTATACATGCATTGAGTTGGTCTTTGCTATTTTAAGAATTTTCCAAATTAAAACTGGCCCATACATTTATACAGTTAACATCAAGCAAAATTTAACTTTCAGCGAAATTATTTTCAAGAGGAACAAAGTGTTAAGGAAGCCAATATGCATGCAAATCCTGATAGGCTACACGTTTAAAATATGCAAAAGAGGTTTTTTCTTTATTTTTATTACAGACCACAATTGAGAAACATTAGAATAACCACTGTGATAAAGCAGTGTTCTTTAATTTTTCAGAAATTAGTATTTGTCTTCAAGCAAATCTCAAATAAAATACAAAGCAACTCAAATTAAAAAAAAATAATCTAGACCATGTTTGGTGGTCAGCCTGTGGTGTATAAAAAGGCTCCAGTGAAATGCGCTTACCGTAATTACCGGACGATATCGCGCTGCTACTCTATTTTTAATTTTGAGCTCCTGTGCTATATATAACAGGTGCGCGATATATACTTCTTGATCACTGATTAATCTGTCTGACATGTCAGACGAGAGCACTGAGCTGTAAAAGGTCAGTAGTTTTGTCATCGCGTTGGCGCCGTTATGACCTATGCCGTGAGTGTACCTCGTTGACACGTGAATGAACACGGCTCATTAGGCAAGGTATAGTACAAACGGATTAGTTATGTCATGTCACTTGTCACTGTTACTCTCTAGGTCAGAATGATTAACTGCTCAATAAGCTGACACGCTGACATTGTACAATACATCATTATAAACATGTTGGAGATTTTTTAGCATGTTTTAATGTAGGGCCCTCGTCTTCGACGTCGGCCCAACAATAAAACAACATTGGGACAATGTCTCGTGTTTGCTAGGTACGCTTACTCCACAACCCAGCAGACACAATACGTGGAATCAATGTAGTTTTAACGTTGGTCCAGCGTCAAAGACGATGGACCAACATTCCACCAACATTGATTCAATGTATTGTGTCTGTTGGGAAGGGACGATACCACATGCTTTACTGGTGCGTGATCGACGGGAGTCTAGACGACATTCTGGAGCTTGCAGTTTTGAAATTTAGCCCACTACACAAAATTTATTTGTTAGGTTTTTATACCGGTATTAATGTAGGTCTATCTCTATTTCGCCAACTCATTTCCATCAACGTTCAAAGTATAGATCGTCGTACTCACATAAAAACATTCGAAGATGATATGCATTATTTGCAGGTGAACCACGGCCCGTGGCTGTAAAATGTCACACCTTCAATGCAGCAATCACCTGATTACCGTCTGGCCGGGTATATACACTGGATACTAGCTAGTTCTCGTGTGGCCGAATGACAATCCCTGACTAGAGAAATGTGCGTAGGCCTATATTTGTGTTAATTACTTGACTGTATTGATCCGCAACACGTTTAACTAAACATGAAAGAGTTATTATTATTCTATATTATGATAATACTAAACACAATCTAATATAGGCCTATCCAGGACCCAAGCCGTCACAGATCAATCTTACTAACACACCATTAGCATTGGCAACTGCCGAGTCACTGCGATATTTTGAATTGAGCGATAAATAACGAGTGCGCGGTGTGTAAGGCTCAAGCACTAAGAAAAGCCTATTTTTACCTTTTGCGCGGTATAGACCAGTGTGCGATATCGTCCAGCAAGTACGTACTACTTTTACAGTAAAGAATTAGAAAAATATTCTGGTAATGTAATTTAATTCTATATTAGAATTACTATAAAAAATATTTTGCATACACTTTTCCAAGTTCAATGTTGTACTTCTACGCTGCATCTGCTTGCTGATCTCTGGTTTTCTGACCTGCGGCGAACTGATATTTTCAAACGAATACCTGTCTTCAGTCCTGAAAATATCCAGTATATATTTTTATTGCAGTGGAATTAATCCATGCTTACACCAACAAAAGTTCTGGTACAAGAGTAGATAAATTATAACCCACAACTTCAAGTGATTGAAAAATAACCATAGTCCATCCTAAAAAATATCCTTTTTTCTGATTTCACGGTGTAGAAAATTCCATGCGATACGTATGAAAAAGTTTTCTTTAAGACTGTCAAGACTGCCAAAAATTCCATGAGGGATTGTGGCAAAAGCTTTTTTATTTTGTCTTGATATAACTCATTTTTGCAAGAATAATTTTAATTTGTACTTGGATACATTGTTTTTTTGACCAACAATTGAGAAACAGAGAACATAATCTTTGTTTTCGTCGGCATGGGCAGCATTTTTTTAAATTTAAACCAGACGAGATCGACGTGTGCTCAAAAATTTGACTGCAATAAATACTTTGTATTCGACGGCAATAAAAACTTCATGCGCTGATTTGGACATGTGCGGAGGAAAATGTTTTATTTTATCACACAATTGGCCTTATCTTTTACTAAGCACTATATCTACCCAAGCAGTTGAAAATCGAAAACAAACAGATTTATTAGTTTGGCCATATGTGTTTACTTTGAGACCAAACATTTGCAAATCTGTATGTCTAAACACTCATTTCTTCCCCAATGATTTAATCTGCTAATAAAACAGATCTCTTGGAAAGGACTATAGTCGTGCTTAGCGCTTTACCATGTTTAAGGGATAATGATTTTATGGCAACATAGGTATTTATGTTCTCTATCATTCCATATGTTTTAACATGTTTGGGGTGAAGTGTAACGTGGAACGAGTCGTCCCATGAAGTGTCATGTGAATGACATGACCAGCTACGTGACCGGCGCGCTATGAGCAAGAGACGCCCTCTTGCGGTGGCTAAACAGTTATATTATAAAGTACACACACATATGTCTGCGTTGTCCCCGAACATGCAGGGAAAAGGCAGACCCATGCTTATATCGTAAAAGTCGGTAGGAATTTGAATCATGGAAAATCAATAAACCAGAAATTGCAGTTCTAAAAAATTAACCAATAACGAGTTGTGGTTGGTGACATTGAAAGCTGATCAGACTCTCAGAGCATCAATATCAAATAGCTGGTTGGCTACCATTAATATGGAAAAAATGTTCTGAATACTTATTCAGGTAGGTGCATGTAGGTAAATCAACTATTAAAATAACTGCTTTAATTCTGAAATGTCAGTTGAAATATTATTTTAAAATGCTGGTTGACGAGAGTTCTGATGATAATAATTAGGCTGGTGCTGATGCTGTGAAGCTGTAATGTCATTACTAAAGGCTGTACAGTGTAGTCTATTGAAGTCTGTGTTGAGAAAATCTGTAAATCACTGGTTATGTAGGTCGGGATGTGGTTATCATGGTTATCTGGAAAAATCAATATCAGGTTTGTGTCCTCTGAAATACTGGGGATCCCCCGTGGTTAATCACTGTCGTCTGCACAGGCGATTGTACACAGACTGGCTTATGCTGGTGAGCTGTGCTGCTCTCACTGTGTGCTGAGGGTTGTGCTGTGTAGACTGTTCTTCTTCATATACATAGCAGGAGCCTTTCCGCTATCACGCTACGGGGTAAGGCATGTGCGGGGTGAAAAAAAATGTATATTTATTGTTTTTGCTGTGTATACTGCTCTGCATGCCAGGTACATGATGTATACATGCTTGATCAGCATACGATAATCAATTGAAAAGCGCTGCACAGTCGTGCAGGTCCAGTCTGTCAAAAGTGTTTGCCACAAGAAACAGTTTATATTTGACATGATTACTTAGTGAAACACTCAAATTGCGGCCTATGTGGCTAAATGTGCAGATTTGAGCGTGTTTGACATGGCATATGGGTGGGGGCCCTAGGGTAGTGGTTAGCACCGCTGCCTTTCACGCCAGAGTTCGGGGGTTCGGTTCCTGGTCTCGGCGGTTTGAAAGAAACAAAAAATGTTTCTCCCCCATCCACGTGTGAAAGTCAGCCCCCGTCACCGAGAGGTGGCGTGCTCGGCCTCAAAACGCCAGGGCTCAAATTTCACATCCTGTGAATGGAGGACAGTGTCATCTCAATCATCTCACCATCCTCAGGAGGTTCTCCTGGCCCAGTTTAGCCTATTTGTGCACAAAGGTGGCCTAAAGCCCGATTCATTTCATTTTTTTGACACGGCATACATGTAAATTATGTCAAATTATTAATGACAATAAAGTTCACACAATCTTGCTTATGTATTGCGATGACATGACTGATGCGTTGCCATTATTGAGCGTTGAAGTGATGCATCTCTCTCAATCTCAGCCACACAGCCACAAAGTGGCTGCTTTGGCCTGCCTTTGTGTCCATCTGTCAAATTATGAGTGCACAACGAAAAAGTTCTTGAAATATGATGAAGTAGAGAAGTCCCTAGCAGGAAGCACTTGAAGTAGGTTCGTGATAGTAGTGTCTGGTTGTAGACTGCTGAGGTGTTGTGTATGACATAAGTTCAGTTGAGTAGTTTCGCTGCTGTGCAGAAAATGTGCTCGACTATTACATTAAATTATGTTGACAAATAACACATTGAAATTGTGAGGCTTGAAGAGATCATGCTATTTCATTTAACTATTTCGTGTACAAATACATTGAAATTGTGAGGATTGCGGGTCATAAAATGTTACGTAAAAATTGCCAGAATAAATGCTAAAATACTATTCTAAACTATGAAATTTTAGTATTTGGTAATTCGACCTGTGTGGAAAAGTTTTCCACAGAAGTCGAAAAACACACAAAAATATCAAAATAGTCACAATAGCACAACTGTCAAAATTCAGAGTAAATACATAACGATTAAAGTCTGCCTATCATGAGAAAATTTTGTTCTTCTGACGATGGGCTGGGTTCGAATGTAGATTCTTCTACAATTCGTAGATTCTTCTACAATTTTATTTAATTTTGAAAATTACTTGTTGTAATTGTGACAGACAGTTAGTCTATAAAGACTGCATAGTAAGCATTTATTGATGAATGTTTCCTTCAATGAAAATCTTGTTTTTTTTTTCATAAAATCGTTCACTATGGGGATCATTTGTTGTGACGTCAAAATCGTTTGTGCGCTTCGGTTTGTATCAGTGCGTGAAGACTAGTGCCTGTCGGATTAGACTGCGCTGTGTGTGTATATGTGACTGTGTGGCAGACCTCATCAGCTCATGACTCATTAACATATATCGCTGTTTGCCATCCCTCTATTAGCAACCCACGGTGGGCGCGTGTCATATTTGTACTTTGACTTGAAAGAAGGCGCGTATGTGTGTGATGTAATGTGCGATTTCTAAAAACACATATAAAAATAAATTCAGTCTCGCTTTCACGACAGAAAAAGATATTTTTAAAATTTTCCGAAATGTCTAGACTGCTTTTCCAGACAGCGTGGCCGGCCTTGACACTTGAGCGGATTTGCCGTGTCTTCCACTGCAACAAGATGGCGTCTTAATTTATGCCCAGCTTTCTGACAAAACTTTACACTACCAAGCAGTTTATAAAAGAAGATTTCAACCATTGTGCTATCATAAATCATGTATAATATGCCTGGAGTGAAATGAAATAAATCGGGTTTTAGGCCACTTTTTGTGCACATACAAGCTCAATTGGGCCAGGAAAACCACCTGAGGATGATGCCTGGAGTGGAACATCACTGAATTTATCTTAATAATTTTTAACATTTTTAACCCCTGTTTTAAACAAAACTAGACCCCCTAGAGGTGTTGTGTGTAAAATTTGAAGACAATCAGACAAGTACTTTTAGAGATATGCTCCGGGAACGAATTGTTCACGGACGGCCCAATGCCATAACATCATCATTTTCTCCTCTGCGACCTCGCGTATTGAATTCAGATTAAAAATATTTTAAACTGTCCCATTATCCACCTGGAAGTAACCCACATACCAAAAATTGTTATCCTAGCTTATTTTCTTACAAATTTATAGGCAAAAGAAGAGGTAAAAACGGAATGGAGGCGGAATCCATAGCTCCCTCCGTCTCACCTACGGTGACGGCAGGAGCTAATAAAATACCAATGAAACAGAATGTTAAATAATTCAAACTGATAGTGTGTTTCTCATGAATAGATTTTTTCCAGTCATTCAAAGCAGGAAGTTACACTAAAAGTTTCAGCTGCTAGTGCTAATGAATGAAAAGTGCTAACTGATGATTAGGCAGTACACAAGGTACAGGGGGCGTACTAAAATGACTCACCATCCATTCAAACTCTCTTCAATATATACAAATCTCAAAATTATTATTTTCATTGAGTTCAAAATGTTAATGAACCAGTAAAGTGCAGTCATTGAAATTCACATTTTGCTATACTTTAACATGTATATAATATATTACAGATATTAAAGTTATTGATGGCAGCAGGTAGACTATTTTGTATTGGATCAAGTTGATATTTAGAAGGACATGTTACTGTATATATACATACCTTCAACTGTACATTTTGTTTTATAGTAATGGTCAAGCTATCTGGTACGGGTTTTCAGATAATATTACTCACAATAAAGTCAACAAATGCTGCAAGCCTGCCATTTTGAATTTGATTAAGCTGAAATTTTTCAGGGCATATCATTCATTAAAATCTCATATTTTGTTTTAAAATTTTGTTTTAAAGTAAGGGTCCAGCTATCTGGCACGGTATGCCAGATATCAGGCATATTGCAGTAAAAGCCATTTACAATTTTATAGTTTAATTTTTCATGGCATGTCCCTAACAGAAAGCGTACATTTTGTTTTATAATTTAGTGGTCAAGCTATCTGGCATATCCCTACCTGTAACCACACATTTTGTTCTGTAGGAATGGTCTGGCAAACCTTGTCAGATATCAGCGATATTAAAAATAAATTATTAAGCTACATCGGCCTAGAAATAAAGGTAACAAATAGGTCAAAAGTCATTTAACCCCCAAAAGGCACATCTACATCCCCTAAGGGATGTGTGTGTGTGCAATATAAAAGAAATCCCTCAAAGAAATCCACCCAAAGTAATATATTTTTACTACCCTATGTTTTTTCGAAGTCGCTTTCTATAATCCAGCTCTTGGTCAGATGATTGTGGGTCAAACCGTGCACCAGGTCTTTGTGATACCTGCAAAAAATTAAAACAGTAATAAATCATAGTGGGCATTTTCACAGAAATCTAGGCTATCTATACTGTATTTATTTGAAGATAATATCCCCTGAGGCTACAGATAAAAAAATAATGGAATAATTATATTTTCAGTGATAGTATTCCATTTTATATATTTCTTTTTAGCAGTGAGCCGCTCAGATTGGAAAACAAGACTTTTCTGGAACTTTTGTCCAGTCAACAAGACTCCGGTTTAGTAGCCAGTTCGTTAATTTTTTATATTATCAGGGACTGATAACACTTGTTTTTTTTTGTCAGGATCTTTTAAATAGTTTTTGAGTTCTGATTTTTTTTTTTAGCGTAAAATGGTGGGTGTTTTATTAGAGCAGTCAGGATCAGAGCCCTATACATTCATAATAAAACAGCCCTGCTTTTTTATTAAAATAATCACTTTTGAACGATCACAATTTAAGATCATATTTTATTATTATTAATTGCCGATTTAAGAAATTTGGCACATGGAATCACCTGACTTGAGGGCATAAATCAATTAAATTTTGTACTGTGATTCAAGTATAAAAAAGGTTTCGTTCATCCTAATAGGCGAATTTAACGTACTTTGTCTTTTAAATAGTCAATTTTTTACATTTATTTGAGTCAACTTGTCAAAAAGTGGTCTATCATCCCATTTGAAATACCAAAACGATAGCAAATTTAGTCATTTTCTAAATATATTCTTTGTTTTATAATAACATAATAATCAGAGGTGCATGTAAAGGTGAATAAATGACCAATTATGCAATACCAGACAAAACAGTTAAAACTGCAAAAACACACATCTTAGCCTAAGTTACTTTACTTAGCCTCAAGCTAAACTTTAGTCTTTAGGCCAAATTAGGGTATCAGCCATTATCAAATTTATCATGTTGACCTATTGGCCACCCTAGTTAAAGTACCTATTAAAATTTAAGCAGACACCGCAATTTAATTAGAATCTTGAGCAAAATTGATAAACAAACGACAGAAAGATCGCAATCAACAAAGTAACGTCTGTGGCGTCTGCATCCTAATGTTTGATTGGACAATTGGCATTTAATCGGCTATTTTATCAGCTCGTGGTTTAGCTCAGTTATCATTCTAATTTCCTAGAAATGTAGATAATGGGATTTGACTATCAGTAGTTCAAATTTTAGATGCGATGCCAAAGCAATGCCCGGTGCGCCGACATCATAATTTTTGATTGGCCAATCAGCATTTAAATAATTTTATCGACTTGTTGTTGACTCATTTACCATGCTATCTTTCTAAAAGTTCGGATAGTGGGAAATCGCAATTAGTAGAAGAGCTCTCCAAATTTATAGCGAAATAAATAAGTCAATGGCCTAGATATCGCCATCTACAAAATGACGCCCGGTGCGCCAAAATAGAAATTTTCAATAGGCTAATTGACATTTAATCTTTAATTTCAAACGATTAGGGGTTGCCTCGTTTGTCGTAATATCCCTGTTGCAAAGATCTATTTGGTTGTTTTACAGAACATTATCTTTGGTACGCCAGATTATTTTGGCGGTGTTCAATATAAACTGGGCACAAATCAAGGTATAGATTTTGGGGGGACTGTCCCCCCCTGTAAATATTTTTAGGGGGGATTTTCCACTCAAAGGGGGACTGTCCCCCCTTGTCATTTTTTTTGAGGGGGAAGTTTTCAGGGTGTCACATTCAAAATAAACTAGGCCAATGTGAATGAAAAAAAATAAAGTGTTGTCACCCCAGATGCAAGGGTAACAAGTAGATCTATAAATTGTGTTCATGACCAGTCTACTTAAAAAAAACCCAGTTTTTAAAACTTCACAATGTGCCCGACTATGTTCAGTAGCAGGTAGCTATATTGTCTAATCACCTGCCACTCAGCAAACACAGACGGTTAACAAAAGCTTGCTTGATGTTTGGCCAGCGTCGTGGACGATGGGCCAGCATCAAGCCAGCATTTAAATGAGAGGAGATATGGCGGCACAATGATGTGCCAAAGATTTTCCAGCCTTTGCAATGTGGAGCCCACAAATAAACCAAAGCTGGTTAAACGTTACAGTTGAAATATCACATGGACAGCTTGAACAGACAGCCGGACACATGGAAGTGTGATGTCATAATCAACACACCAGTACTAGTGACACAGGGAACAAGCTGAGAATCGAAGATCATAGAACTGAAGATTGAGGATTTAAGCCCCAAAGTATGCAAAGATCAAGATACAAAAAACGAGGAAATTGGGAAATGAAACGCTCATTAAAAGTAATTGTTTGAAAGCCTCATAATAAGCCAGAAATCTGGCAATCCTATGTCACATGTGTCAACTTTTGTGAGGATGAATAAGTGAGGATTTTTAAAATTGGAGGAAAATGAGGATTTTCAAAAAGTTAGGAAAGTGAGGATTTTGAAAATGCGAGGAAAGTGAGGATTTGCCTCTAAAATGCGAGGAAAATGAGGATCTGACCGACCCATAAAGGATATAGTGGGCTAGAGCCTAGACCCATAAGTATATATAGAGGGTATATAAACTATATTTAAATATTTAAATTATACTCGCCGTCAAATTAACCAGGATCGCATGATTTTCGGCGATTTCCCTGTCAATTCGGAACCGATTTTCTTGAAATTTTGCAAAGGCCATTTTCTATTTATTAAGCCATGCGACATTGGTGAGAACTAACTGCATGTGCAAGCCCCCATCCACTCTCACGACGCCACTCGTGCGCGCTGGCAGAAGGTGTAACTGGTGTGCTAACAAAGACTGACACCTTATGCAGCCACGGCCCGCTATATAGGCAGGCTAGACTACGCGGTTATCCTCATATTTCATCTTGGAATGTTCTTCTTTGGGCACGACGATATCTAAATATGGTACTTATTTATAGATACATTAGAATAATAGAAATGCGTCGGCGACATACTGTATGAATGCTTTAAAAAGACATAGGCCTAACTGATTCAATTTACGTCTAATTTCACACAGTGTGTAGGCCTCAGAATGTCTGTCTGCCACAGCAGACCGTCCCGGCCTGATGACGTCATCTACTCTTGCCGGCCTTAGCCCGCCATTTATCAAATGGTGGTATATCATCTCTGCAGGGACATCATGTATACATGTGCGATAACATTGTCAAGATTGGTTCAATGCTGCAGCAGCATTAATGGGCCAATGTCATGGTTGGATCGTCTGGGGCTAAGCCTACGTCAATTCCTGTGTCGCGACGCTACTATAGTAGAGCAAGATCCATACCTCACATATTTGGATGACCAGTGGACGCCAACTGCTGACAGCCAAAACATGAGGTAGCACGATAAACAGGTGCAGACGTTTTCGTGTCATCAGAGGCTTCAAATCTTACTTAGTATACATTGGCGTTGCATAAATACGCCTGGAATTTAAGAGAGGTGCTTGTAAATCTGTCTGACTCAATGATCACGGAGCTAGTGCAATGGACAGTCATTACTTTCGTTGTAAGCAAACCTGACACGCTGTCGTTATTCTGATACAACTCAATGATTACTTACCCGACACACACAGGTGTTATTCAATGCTGGTCCACCTGTATGACGTTGGCCCAGTGTTAAAACAACGTGTACAACAACTAGGCTACATGTAACAGTAGCATACCGCGCTTACACCCACGCTCACAACACACTGACCATGGCTCAACAGAAGGTGTCTTGGATTTTTTCAAGCCAGCTGACTTTCTGGGTATACAGGGTACATGAAAAACGGGGGGGGGGGCGTTTATTAGGGGGGGTGCGTTTATTAGGGATAATACGGTATGTGGTTACTTTGAACATGCCGTCTGAGATGTCAGTATTTGCCGTCTATATTGTGGTATGCTGCAAAGAAACTTGTTTACATATCAGTATATATCTTGGAAATATAGATTGTTTCGTCTTTTTCAGTGTCTTAACATTATTTTTGTTACATTTTTATATTTTATTTAATATCAGTAGGTTATAAGCTTCAAATAAATTAAACTTTCAAAATTGACAAAATTGAAATTCTCTCATCCCAAGGGGCAGCTTTAATTAAATCAGGCGTTCATGGAAAATTGTTGAAAGTTTTAAACTCTATGTATTCATATTTACAGTCTTGTGTAAGGACACACTCAGGATTAACAGAGTATTTTCAATGTACTGTAGGTACACGACAGGGATGTATGTTAAGCCCTTTTCTTTTTGCATTATATATAAGTGAGCTTGTAGATATGATGAAAAATGAAGGTTGTCAAGGTGTATATGTGGATGAGCAGAATCCAAATATATTGATGTTTATGTATGCAGACGATATTGCCTCTGGTACGGACACTGTGTCTCGAATGCAGAAAATATTAAATGCGCTGTCAAAATATTGTAAAAAGTGGGGTTTAATAGTTAGTATTGCGAAAACCAAAATAATAGTGTTTAGGAGAGGAGGTAAAATTAAAAATAATGAGAAGTGGTGGTTTGATGGCACACTTATTGAGGTGGTTGACTTTTATAAATATTTGGGTGTATTATTTACGTCAAATTTTAATTGGTCAATGTGTAAAAAAACATTATCATTACAAGCTAAAAAAGGACTTCATATGTTCTATAGATACAGTTATCAATGTGGTGTTTTACCCAGGTCAATTGCTATTACTCTGTTTGATAAAATGATTTTACCTATTGTTTTATATGGGTCGGAAGTGTGGGGCTTTGAATACTCAGAAATATGTGAATCAGTTCAGTATGATTTTTGCAGAAGAATTACAGGTTTATCGAATAACGAGATAGCAAACTAGTACTGTTGGGTGAAATGAGGAGATATCCACTGGCTTTACACTATTTTCAAGGGTGTATAAAATATTGGCTAAAAGTTATGCAAATGCCCAAAGCGAGGTATCCACATGTATGTATGTTATCAAGTGATATATCAATTACATAATAATGGTAGATCTAGGCACACTTGGGCAACTGATATTGCATTGTTATTGACAAAGTTTGGTTTTCAGCATGTTTGGGCACAGCAAGGAGTCGGGAATGAAGATGTATTTTTTAAAGTGTTATGTTTACGATAAAAAAATCATTTGAAATCAAATTGGGAGGACGGTATCAAGAATTCTAGCAAGTTAGCAATATATTCACAGTTTAAATGTTATCTTATTCCAGAATCATATTTAGAAATAATTAATATTCGCAAATATTTAATTGCGTTTAGTAAATTTAGATGTTCAAATCACCAACTAGGGATAGAGCAGGGAAGACATTCAGAAATTTTGATGGCAGATAGGATATGTGTTTTGTGTAATGCTAGAAATTGTGTTGTGGTTGAAGATGAATATCATTTTCTTTTAATTTGTGACGACTATAAATTGTTAAGACATAGATATGTTACCAAGCACTTACCTCCATATGATGAAACTCAAAACGGATTTCAAATATTTATTAATTTAATGAAGACCAGTGACACAGATGCAATGCGTGATGTGGCTTGTTTTATTTATTAATTGCAAATTTAATATAACTATATTTATTTGTAAAATTGCTGTACATTGGGTCTTTGGCCATATAGTACTAATAAATATACTTTGACTTTGGGTCCAACTTTTGAAATACGATATATAATTTTACGAAATTTTCAGGGATATCAGCCATTAAAGTAAAAGTCACCTTAAATCTGTCACTTTCGGGTTGCATGTATTTGGCTCATTGCTCAAGCAATTTTCATCCGATTTTCATGAAATTTGACAAGCTTAAGTTTCTAGTCTTACGGCACCTGCCCTGAAAATTTCAGAGAAAAATATCATGTAATTTAAAAGTTAGACCATTTGACTTGAGTTTTTGCGAATTATGACGCTCCTCTATAAACCCATTGCACGCTATCAGCTTCACTCACGAAATTCCACGACTTGTCAAATGGTCTAACTTTTGAAATACTCTTTCATATTTCACGAAATTTTCAGGGTAGGCGCCGGAATAGTTGAAAAGAGTGCTTGCATGAAATTTCATGAAAATTGATTCAGAATTGACTGGGAAATCAGTGAAAAACACCCAATGCTGGTGGAAGTTGACTGCAACTAAAGTCTGTCCGACGGTGGGGAATTGTCCAAATTGAAAGTTAGCTTTTTTCCCCTTATTTACTCAATATTGCATTATAAATTACAAAAATGGTATTGGTGTATTAAAAATCCCATTTGGCATTTATTTTTATAAAAAAACTGCCAATACTCACACACTTAATTTATTAATCAGCCTTTTTAATCTCCATTCTTTAACGCCATAAGCGTCGATGGTAAACTACGCATTTTATCGCTCACCATCTGGACGAGCTCACTTTGGAAAACCAGCGGGTGTGTTCAGTGTAGTTGCAATTAGGCCAAAAAAAAATATATGTTTGTTTCCGATTTGTTGTCATTTTAACCAGTGGGTAGGTAAGAAATTTATTTTATTTTATTTTTTATTTTATTTTTTGTCACTTTAACCAAATCGGTAGGTAAGAATTATTTTTTAGTTTATTTGGGGCCAGATTCACTTCCATGCATGTCTTATCTGTACATTACGTAACTATTTTTTGTTTTTTTGCCCCTCTCCTCTCCTTTTCGTAACGTTTTTTCAGTTACTTTGACTACATCCAGTAGCTCATCATTCCTCACTTTATGGATTTTCTAAAAAAAAAAAAAAAAAAAAAATTTTTTTTTTTTTTTTTTTTAGAAAATCCATAAAATAAATTTGGGTCGCAGATGTTTTAATAGGGTCGGTCGGAAATCGGAAACAAACAATATTTTTTTAAGGCCTTAGCCTCAATGGTCGGCTGTTTTTGTGGATTATTTTCGCCCATATTAATAGCGCTATATCGGCCTCGGCGCTCGCAAAGAACGTGGCTAGCTTGAACTGCAAGAGTCAAGCGCGCAAGAGTCATGTCAGCTAGTGCTTGGTAAATTAAAAGCACCCCTCCAAAAAATTTAGAATGATCCGTTCAGGGAGGTTGCTATAGACACGCTTCCATGGTTCAAGGTATCACATTTAAAATGGCAGCCGTGACAGTTGAAAGCTGTCGGCAAAAAGTTTAAAAGGAGGATTAAAACGGTAATATGTTGGATAACATTAATTTAATGGATAATTTAAATGCCAAATGGAACATAGAACAGGTAGGCTAAATATCATTTTTGATAGGTTTCATGTGGTATTTTTGAACTGGATACCAAAAAGCTGACTTTCATTTTGGACCATTCTCCACCGTCGGACAGACTTTATACTATAGGATTCTGTTGAAATTATATGATTGTTACAAAATTTCATGAAAATTCGGTTGACAATTGACCGAGAAATCAGCAAAAAACATGCAATCCTGGTTGATCACTTTTAATGTGACTTTGGGTAGGCACTTGTGTAAACATAAAACTAGGGGCTAAAAAAAGGAAATTTGTGACGTCGTTTTTTGTCGTTTTTTGTACATGTAGAAAAAGGGTATAAATGTTATAGTCTCTGAAGGCATTAAAATGTGTTCTATTTATTTGAAAAAATAACTTTTATGATGGTTTAAACTTAGAACTAGGGTCTGGAAGAAAAATAACGGCGAAACCTGTATTACCGCCCAATGTACAGATCTCTGAAAATTAGCTTGTACTTCTATAACTAACTATTTTGTTCTGGGACCTAGTACAATAAAATAACCTATTGGTACAGTTAAAGTATCTATTTTCGGACATGTCTCTAAAATTTTTTGAGAATCAACGGGGTAGCAGATATTTTTTTCCAGGCCACAAAAAGTTGGCGTAAAGTGAAATTTAGCATTTTTTTTTCATTTGACCTTGACCTTTCACTGACATTATTGAAGGTCAAGGTCACCGAAAAAAATAATTAAATGTGCAATCACATTCCATAATATTTACCGAACCTAAAAATGTCAGGTTATTATATATATAAATTTGAAAAAGTATTGTTAATTTTAAGAAAAGTTGTGATGTTTTTTCATTTTTATTAAAAAAGAGGCTTTTTCCTGCAAAAAATATGCGGTTCCTAACAATACCGGAGAAAAGGCAAATTTGCATAGACAAAAATGACAATATCTCAAAAACTATTTGAGATATTAAAAAAAATTAAACAGCATATTGTTCCTGTTTTCTATAGCTATCACTGTGCCAATTTTTAACATTTTTGGAGCAGGTACAGCATTTCAGTACAGTGAGGACCATAAAAAAACAGTAAAAAATCACAATTTTATTTCAATGTGTCTCTATGTTATCATACAAAAAAAAAACCTGTTTCAAAATACATTTTTTGCCGTAACTTTTTTATTCCTTATCTGATTTTGAAAAATGAGGCCTTTTTAAAATCGTAAGACCCTGGGTCCCTGTAGAATAAAATTAATCAAGCAGAGTTGATAAAAAAGTTAAATTATATTTTATTGGCAAGTGCCTACTTTGGGTAGACCTATACTATAGATCTACGGCTATAGGGAATAGACTATACAAGAGATTATTTAACGTTAGACTTAGCTTGAAGTTAGAGCCTCTATTTTATTAATATATCCGATTATCGCTCATCATGGATTCATGTTCATGTTCAATCACCTGCCAAATATCTCTGAATGTGGATTCATTGTCCACAGATTTTCTCCCAGTGGAATCTAATTTGCCTGCCATTCTTGTAACTGTTGTTAGTTATTCGCTTTTAATTTAAGCTTTTTCTTTTAGTCTAGTCTACCACAACTTGTAAATTGAAAAGTGAGACATGTTTCGTTCCAGTTGAATTTGGCAGTTTATGAAAGACTAACGCCGATATAGTCTAAACAACAAAAACTAGTAGGTCTATGCCTACTCCACTCTTTGGCCTAGTCCTACCCGGTAGATTAATTGCGGTGCCTATCATGTAGGCCTATCCAGCCAACAGGTACGAGATATACGGAACACGACGTTAGCTCATCGGTGTCGGCTCGATCACTGAAGTTAAGCAACACCGGGCCCAGTCCATAATTAGATGGGTGGCCGCCTGGGGCTACCAGGTGCACATGCTGTAGTCTATACACTGAGACATGCGTGCAGCGATGTTGTGTCGTGGGGCTCAGAGAACCACGTAAACCAGATGGCTGACTGACTTAGAGTTGGACGTAAATTAAAGAAACTCAATGGACGTAGTAGTTAACATTGTTAGCCGGTCCTGCCCCCGGTTGACCAGCTGCCTATTGAAAAAACACGTGAGGCACCATGCAGTTTGATGTTTGGCCTCATCTGACTGTCTAGTGGTGTACAATCAATTTGTGATGCCAAAAAAGTGTATGACCGCCACCGTTAGTAGGTTTCTAAGGTCACGTTAGGAAAATATAAACAATCGAAAATACAAATCGAGCTGGTATTCATGAACAGTATAAGCGGCGGCCACTTTGTTTGAATTTCTGGAGTCTATGCCCTAAAAACAACATCCAGCTCTCCGTCTGGAAACATTCAGACAGGTGCCTCGTCTATTGACGTAGGTGCAGTTTCCATCCGGCGAGACCCCAGAAAATCCACAAAGTGGTGCGAAACCCCCCTTGGTGCGATAGCACCCTGAGCCGTTAGCCTTCCAAACTAGAAAGTTGTGCTCAGTATAGGCCTACAAACGAACAAACAAACAAAAATCAAATGAACATTTATCACTTTTGTTATACAATTGTTTTT
Source organism: Flabesymbios commensalis (assembly GCA_964017125.1). Taxonomy (NCBI): domain Eukaryota; kingdom Metazoa; phylum Annelida; class Polychaeta; order Terebellida; family Flabelligeridae; genus Flabesymbios; species Flabesymbios commensalis. The sequence goes on from OZ024912.1 coordinate 62,823,702, forward strand.
AGAATTCTAGAGGATAAATTAACCATATATATTGATACACACTATCTGAATCTCTATATTACTTGGCAGGAGCACTTTGTGTGCTATTGCACCACGGAGAGAGGTTTGCATGGGTAGCTAATAATTTATACCGAATTCTTTAATCTAGCCTTAAAGGTATGGTCAACTGTCAAAATTCGCAAGACAAGGGTCCCCCAGAATGCAATAGTGCCCGTGGGTGGGCCAAGGCCCTATTCCATAGAAATACTAAATATGCGTTTCATACCCAAAGCCTCATTAATTCATAGCAGTCTGGCCGTTTTGACATTGGACGTCTGTGTGGTCTGGCCATTTTTGTGATTTTGAGACATATTCTGATACTCCCAATAGAAATTTAGAATTTAATGACATATGTATTTCCCATACACCACATGAACACATACAATATATAACCAGAATACACTTCATTTATTTGGCCAATGTGATGTTGCCATGGTAACCGACCGCCATTTTGAATATGCTAATTAGGTAGTTAGGTATCTGGGACTCTTTATGTCACTGGGATCCATCAAAACTGTAAAAAAAACTGCAAAATGTGAATTTAGGATTGTACCTTTACTGACCCCTCTTTGTCTCCCCATCCCAGCGAGACACTGGTATTGTTGGATGGGAATCTAAGCAATTCAGAGTTCAAATTATGTCGTCATCATAATATCAACAGTAAATAGCGAGGAGTACTCGCATCGCAGCCAATTCGGCCTACACGTACAGTGAGTGGTTGAAAGGAGTAGTGACGTTGTCGTATTTTCAATTTTGGCTAAGGCATACTGGCTCGTGCTTGTCAACACTTGCACGTGCAGCCAGTACATCACACATCCTACGTAAATTGTCAGCCATATTTTTCAAATATGGTAATCGTTTCTGCCAGGATTTCCCGACTGGGGAGTAGAATTTGTATAACGCTCGCTGGTTGTCCAGCGATGCCATCATTCAGAAAAAGTAGCCTCAATATCTGACCTCTCTATCTTCTGATAGATCATCTATCTGTTTCAGTGGCTCGCGATATAAGTCACTGTGAAGAATGTACCCCAAGAACGGGAAACCTCAATCCATGTCAACCATTGCACTCAGTTTAGGATTGCTCTTCTGCAATGGAAGTCTAAGGCTATGTTTCAAATTACTTCACTTTACCTGTCTTCCGGCACAATTGGGCCAGTAGTAGAGGGTATTTACTTCCATACAGTAGTGAAAGGGTTGATATTCTACCTTAATATCAACATAGAACAAGGCATACATATAAACAGGATGACTTGTATCTATTCAGTATAAATTGACTTTCAATCAGTCCCATGGGTGGGCCGATTTTCGGGTATCCACTGTACGTACTACAAAAGAATACAAAAAAAATATCCTACATAAGAAAATTGTTTACACTTATACACAATCCACCCAACGAATGGGTCGAGGCTAATGTAGCCCTTGTTTTCAAAAAAGAGAGATCGTTTGTTTTCAAAAAAGAGAGATCGTTATACTGCCTCCAACTACAGGCCGATCTCCTTGACACGTGCTTGTGCTAAATTGCTTGAGCACATTATTTGCAAGAACATTATGACCCACTTTACCAGAAACTAAATTTTAACTTTTGTGCAACACTGTTTCCGTGCAGAGCACTCTTGCAAAAGCCAATTACTACTGCCCACTGAAGATCTGGTCTTAAATTACGAGGACAAAATTCAAACCGATATAATAGTTTTAGATTATATTTAGGCTATCGATGCCCTATAGTTAACCCCACCAACGTTTGCTACTCAAACTTGATCATTACGGTGTACTGGGATGATTGCTAGTAGTAGTACTTTTCGCCCCCATTCGGGGAGGGTCATTAGGGATCTGTTTCGTCTGTTGAATGCTGTGTACGGCATTGTACGGAAACACTAGTCTACAGCAATCATCAAAGGGCAGTTGCAACCTCCTCGTATTTGGCCATAATCTCCGGGCAGATTGCCAGTGGCGTACCCTGGTTCCTCCGCTCAACAGCAGAGCCAATGCGGCACCCGCATCAGTGCTGGCGCTGATGTAGGCCGTGGTAGCCTTAAATAACCGGCAATAGCGTGTTTGACATTAGGTCTCTCACGTGGGATGAATGGAGTTACCCAGAGAAAGTTAACTTTCCTATTGTTACTCTGGGGACTATCCGACCCGAGGATAGCAGAGCTGTGCAAAATGTCACGGTGTTTCAGCATTAAATTGCACAGCAAAACCCAAGTCTCTCCGGCCGTCTGGGCATGTCTGGGGTAGATCCCCTAGAAATGTCCAGAACCCCTTATCGGGTGAGCGAAGGAAAACGCTCTCAATAACCCACCATGCCCTATCACCCCCACCCTCACATCATCATCTGTACATCATTCATCTCATCAATTGACTACAACGTTTTTATCGTATTACAATGTCACTTAACCACTTCACTTCCAGGCTGAAGTGCATGCCAGGATTCAGGGATCTCGGTGTAACTGTAGTAAATCCGACGGAAATTTCCGTCATGTATGGTTACATAACATGACGAATGACGATGGAAATTTCCGTCATGTATGGTAGTGAAGGGGTTCAAAAGTCCATTTTTGCCAAATGATGACGTAAAGCAATGATTTACTACTACTACTACTTGATCATTACGGATTCAGGGGACCTACACTACTCTGAAGTCAAAATTGTCTCACCACTCAGACACAAAAAGTAGTAGTAGATGGTAGCTTTTCAGATACTGCTCATGTAGGTTCTCATGAACGACAGGGTACAGTACTTGGCCAGATTTTATCTTTGTGCTACATTAATGACCTCCCATCCTCGGTCTCATCTGATGTTCGCCTCTTTGCTGACGACTGCCTCCTTTATCGGCCCATAAAATCTGAGGACAATAAAAAAACTGCAGGAGGACCTAACAAAGTTGGAGCGCTGGGCGGACATTTGGAGGATAAAATTCAACCCAGCCAAATATTCTGTCCTCCGAGTGAAGAGACCTCGGGTTAAAGAGATTTTGGAGTCAGCATCGGTGAGATACTGAAATGGGGGGGATCACATCTCCAAAATTTCGAGTAAGACTAATTCCACACTGGGTTTCATTAGGAGGACTTTCAAGGGATGTCCCTCTGAGTTAAAAAATATTGCATATTTTTTACAATGGTTGCAATACTCTTGTTCTGTATGTGAACCGTACAGGCAAGGTGATTTTGATAAATTAAACAAAATTCAAAGAGCTTCTGCACGTTTATTAACAAACAACTACCAGCGTTAATCATGCGTAACAGCTCTAATCAAAGATGTAGGCTGTACTGACGTACAAACTAGAAGAAAAAACTTCAGGCTGACAAGCCTGTGCAAAATTTTAAACCGATTAATCACTGTACCTGTCAGTGACATTTCAACCCCAGCAGACAAAATAACTCGTGGTGGGAATAAAAAATCATTCAAACACATTAGAGCTAACACTACGCTGAATGCAGATTGAATCCAGAGCAATAGCAGCTTTAAAGAGCCAACTGAGCAATTTGTCTGGTCGGCTGCTCAGCACCATCCCTTCGCCTGGTATTCCATTGAGGTCAAACTTTAAAGATTAAAGACACCAAAAGCTCTAAAAGCAACATCAGAGTGTGCTTTAATACAGTTTCTGAAATTTAGATTTCTGGCAAATTTTACGCCTAATTTTTAGGTAGTTACAACTTTTCCATAATTTTTACTTACATATCAGAGCGATTTCGTAAGCAGAATATTTAGCCATGTAAAAACTTCCCGAACTATTGCAGCAGCCAATGTGAATTAATGCAACGTCGATGACAATATAATCGAAATTTTACTGAGATCTCATTATCTACAAGATGGTCCAGCTACAAACCATTTAGGACAGATTTTCTGTCTAATAATGTTAAACCCGTTTAATCTCACAACCAACAGTTTACGAATTAGTCAGCAGTAGCCGCCGCAGGCCGCAGTCAAACCAGCAACCAAACCAGCAACTAAACCGCCCAGCAGGGAAATATAAAGCAGCCAAGGTAAGAACAGTTAAGGTTGGTGACAAGTTCCTCAACCTTGCCACCGTAATGGACTCTATCCCAACAATCGATTGACACAACGCCAACGTCACGTCTGCCCGAGCCATTATTGGATGCTCTTGACATTAGTGTACACCGCCCTGGGAGGCCTGCCAGCTATCCACGTGTAGGTTATGGACTTTAAAACCAGTGATGAGCCAAAATCTACTCATACAATGCTCTTACTTCTATACATATCACCAAGCGTATCTTGCCCGAATGTAGATGATGATATACATGTATCTTAATTTTCGAAATAATGTCGGTTTTGCCACTTAATTTTGTATCCACAGTGGGAATTTTAACTCAAGAACCGGTTCGGAAGATGATTTCATTAAAATCTTGAACTGTTTGAATAATCACAACGCGACCATTAAATTAAGGGTAAATATTTATGGATTACGTAAGAAATATATAAACAGTGATAATTTTTTTGATTAAAAATACAGGACTGAAAATATGTATGATAGTCCCAACGGTAGGTTTGGAGGTGATAGCGATAAAGGAGACTACATATTACTGCAGACGCGGCCAGAGTGAAGCTGACTACCTTTTAGTTAACTCAACATAATCTGTTAACCCCTATAATTAATTTCCAACTTGAACCGACATAAATTGAATAGACACATTATCTTTACATTAGAATTATCTTCTCGTTCGCATTTTTCGAGAAGTTATCAAATTTATCAATTTATTTTGAAAGATGTGAAAGACAACAGGCCACGATATGAAAACAACTGGTGCCCGGTGTGATCGACTGGTGCTTCCCCCATCTAGTGCTTCCCCCTGGCGTCATTGCGCATGCGTGTCACCCGTCGTTCAGGCAATGTTTACTTCCTGTCTTATCCTGGACTGGTTGTTCCCCTCACATAAAAATTTTCCAATTAGATCCACGACGTTCCTCTTTTAACTCATTAAACTGGTTAAATTAAAATCCGGTTTAAGTGCTGAAATATATGCATTAGCCTAACTGCCAGATGGTCTAACTTTTGAAGTATATTATTTTATGAAAATTTTACAGTATTTGTCGGGTGACCTGAAAATAGTCCTTGTAAATTTCATGGGAATCGGTTGAGAATTGTCTGGGAAATCGGCAAAAACATGCACTACAAGTTAATGTAACTTTCAGTTTCACCATATCGTATAAAAATGTAATAACAATTGATCTAGGTCTAGCCCTAGACCTAACCTTTTGTCTAGTACTAGTCTCACAATAGTCTCTAAGTCTAACTGAGAGACTATATAGACCAAATTCCCTGGACTAAGTAGGGCTATAGGCCTACATTAATTGCTACACTGTTTATTATAGTCACTAGAGTACAAATACAATTAAAATAGAGCGTTATCCCCCCTCGGCTGAATGTTTCCCCTCGCTATCATAAAAAAATATATTTTTTTAATTATTGAAAAAAATAATTATCACAATAATTAATTGTTTTCTATAAGATTATCTTTCTCACAATAATTTATTACAATGTGTTATATAAAGGTTATTGTTGTATACCTTGCATTTTTTAATCCAATAAAGTAATTGTCAGCATTGTGTTGTATGTAATCGATACTCATGTGTTTGTCAATATAACTGATAATTGATATAACTTAAAATTGTTGAATTAAACAAATTAAACAAAAATCTCTATTTAAACCTCACATGATTGGTTATCATTCTCATTGCTGTAATAAAATTGAGCCCACACTACTCGACCCATTACCCCATCCTCCATCCTCAATCGTCGGGCAGGTGGGGTGTTGAAGCTAACTCAGGCTGGAGAGGGGAGGTAGTACCCTGACCTGCCTGTGTGCCTTGTCTGATGCTACCATACTCCCCCCAGTACCACCCTGCAAACACTGTACAAAATATAACGTTCGATACGGTAGCATTTTCGTCATTCATGGATGATCGTAACGAGGACGTGCTAAGGACGTAGTTATAATAAGCCTAACGTCCCCAGAACGTCCCAATAACTTAACATTTATGTTTTACGTTCTAAGGATGTAAATGGAAGTTCACAGAGTTACGTCCTAAGTTATTACAACGTCAAATTGTTTGCAGGGCAGTGTGGTAGCCCCTCGCCCTAAAACCTAATGCCTAGGTACAATGACGTAACAAATGCCGCAAGGCTTGGACAAAGAATGACCACTAGCATGAGTGACAGATACCAGCCGTACCACTCATGGTCACTCATGTGCAGATGGGCGGTAAAGTCTCAGCACGGGGGAACACTCAGAATACGACACCGGCCAATTTTATGGCAAATTGTGATTTATCGTACATCCCATCTGGCATCTCTGCGCCTGGTGATACTGCAGGCCGTAGGGGAGGGGGCGTGTGGGCCGGCATAGTGCCCTGAGCCTGCCCCCCTCTAACACCTCACAGGCCTCTTCCGCGAAGGCCTCTACCAGGCCGTAGGGTAGGGTAGGTGTACTGCCCGTGCTCAATGCCTTGCGTCAGCCAGGAGAGGGGGGGGGACAAGGTGAACTGCAAGTCCCACTGGCCACTTGAAGAGGAGAGTAGGTCAAATCCCGGCTGACCCGGGAGATGGGGGGTAGGTCAACTGCTGGCCTGTAAAAATTTTGGTAACGAGCAATGTTGGCTAATCCACCAATTGAAATCTGAAGTCTGGCCAATCCAAGTTTTTCTCGAATTTTTGGATTTTTAAAACTTGACAAGACCCCTAAGTACGATTTTATGGCAGTTAGATGTAAAACGTCAGCATTCACAAATAAAAAATTATTCCACTGCTCATTGAGCCAACATTCAGCCAACGTTGGCGCGGCATTATAAATGCCGGCCCACCATTTGGCCAACACAACTATCTGTGTGAACTGTCATTCTATTAGACTGTAGGAAGAGCATTTGAAAAGAGATCGCCTGACCACATTGGTACAGCAATCGCCCAATGTTACTGGGCAGACCACTGTAGTGGACAGTGACCAACAACAAGCAAATTTACTTGATTGAGGATTCTATTTTTTTAGAAGGTTATTTCTTAAAGACAGCAATTAAAAAAAGCACATGACATATTGTTATTTAACATGTTTAAGAAAAAGAAATTTCCCCCTCTCAGGTTCACACAAAAATAAACAGACAACTGAAAATGCTTTTATTTCAGATATTATATATTCTGTGTAACTCACAATTTGCTAATTATTCACCTAATCAGTCAAAAAAAATATCCAACGTAATACAAATTGTATTTTTTCTATGATAGCTCAATCTAACACGTCAGAAAAGAGTGTTCGTTTAAGCTGTTTAAACCAAACAGGATTAAGTGACAAACGTCAATTTTTTTAACATCGTGTGACACAATATATATATGCATTGTTGTTGCCTATTTTATCGAGTAGCCTCGATTGAATTATAATATAATAATAATGTTTAATTATATTAGGGCCAGTTAGCGTTTAAACACCTTGTTCAAATAGGCCAACTGAGCTCAAAATGGTCAAAGTTTTAAGGGTTTGATTTGTGCAGTTACAATAACACGATTTGATTGCATTGTCCTGAGATGTTTAATTAAACCTAGGTTAACCTCACGTACATGTATTTGAATAGATAAAAAAATGCATGCCAACTTAACTCAAATTGAAAATCTTCTATGATAGCTCAAACTAACAAGCCAGAGATAAGCGTGTTCGTTTAAGCCGTTTAAACCAAATAAAATTGTGTGATAAAAAAGTCAACACAGCGCAATTCGACTGGGTCACCTGTGCTGGGTGAACAAACATTTTTTGCGTTGCCTTAACTAAAATTGCAAAATTTGTTATGATAGCTCATTCGCTTTGTGCTGTGCCAGTTTATTGAGCCATGGTAACTCAAATAAATTGTGCCATATTAGGGGACAGGGTTTACAGTGTACAATTCCCCTCGACTGCACAAGAACGTCATTGTAGTAGAAATCGTGCAAGAACCACCACCCGTGGAGTAAGTATGGATAAACTTAAAGATCATGCTATAAACACATTGAGGTCTACAATAAATAAAATAACAGACAGTTCGGGTAATTTCAAGCCTAAAAGTAAACGCCGGAGAGTGAAAAGATGTACAACTAAAGCAAAACAGACAGAAATACTCAATTTTAAAACGACTTTGATTTGCAGGGAATGCATTGCAGACAGAGTAGTCCAGCCTCTCATTTCGCGAAGGCCTCTTATCCACCACCCTGAGGCACCCTGAGCTATGTGGAGGGGTGACTGAAGGTACACACAGCCCCCCTCCAGTGGCATCCGAGTCTCCACCTTGCTAAGGGCTAACGGGGCAAAGGGCGTAGCTAAAATATCGACTGATTAGCATGAAAGAAATGAAACAACAACACAGTATAATTAACGGATTTTATTTAATACGATTAGTTAGTGATGTCGAATGCAAATGTTTATTACACAATTGATACAAACATACTAATTGACCAGAACAAATGTTACAATATAATAATGCAAAATTATATTTGAAACAATACCAGCAAGAAAGGAATTTTAATAGTGAAACATTGTATGATCATTTTGTGATATCGACATGCAAAGGTTTAATCTACTATTGATACAAACATACTAATTGACCATAACAAATGTACATATATATAGTAAATAATCACAAATACTATTTATCAGAAATGCAACAGTACACTAGCACTCAGACAGACAGACAGAAATGTTAATGACAGTGAAACCTCACAATTTGACTTATACGACAGTATTATTTAAATGACTAGGATTTAATCACACACTGGCAAGTTAATAAAAGTTTGATCTGAATGATCTGAGTAACAATCTAATTATTTTACACATGATGATTAACTTAGTGTTCTTCTAGTAACTTTTCTGTGACAAATTTGTTTATTTTTTTCCTGTATGAAACAAAAACTACACAGTAAAGTGGGATGTACTTCGCTCAAATGAAAATCCATTGCATGCTGATTGTTTGCAATGAAAGGCTGGACTACTCTGTCTGCAATGCATTCCCTACAAATCAAAGTCGGTTAAAAATTGAGTATTTCTGTCTGTTTTGTTGTATTTGTGCATTTTTCCACTCGCCGGCGTTTACTTTTAGGCTTGCAATTATCCGAATTGTCTGTTATTTTATTTATTTTAGACCCCAATGTGATTATGGCGTGATCTTCAAGTTTATCCATACTTACTCCGCGGGTGATGGTTCTTGCACGTTTCCTACCACAATGACGTTCTTGCGCAGTCGACGGGAATTGTACTTTGGGACTATAAGGATCTTGCGCGGTAAAATCTGGTTCCACTAAAAAATACTTACTATTTTTGACTGGACCACCCACTCGTCTTTTCCCGCCGTTAGTGTGGCTCGTTAAGCGGGAGTCCCTGTAAATACGACTTTTTCTACATCAGTTGTTTGGTGTAGTTAATAACTTTCCTTGTTTGGCCAAGTGTAGTTCTGCGTCAGTTGCCTCATGTGATTGTGCAATAAGTTTTTGCACTACATCCAGCTGAGAGTGACCGAAATTTTCACGGGGATTTTGAATTTGAAAGATATTAGCTAGTTATGGTGTCAGAGAGGGTGAAATATGTTTACAACACTCTAAAATTTGATCTGGTGTTGTAAGATTTCTCTGAGCTGCATGTATGGCATACAAATGTTTACAGAAGTAAGGTTGTCTTTTTGCCACGAATTCTCTGCAACTACAAAGTCCTAAGTATATATTGCAAATATGTTGGTATGCTGGCACTTTAAAATTGTGAAAAGGCAAGTGACTTTCTAGTTCAGATCGCCAATCTGAGGAAGCAGTAAAATCTAAATCGGCCAGCGTAGTACGTGGTGCTACTTTTATGTCATAATTGTGATCACGCTGAGAATTAGGATCAAAGAGAGGAGTTTTTACGTTCAACGATATTTTTACTGACAACAGTCAGTTATCATATGATGCTGAGACGTCACCAAAACCCAGCCATGAACAGGATGATGCCTTTTTAATGCACTCTAGCTGAACACCTATGTCCCACACATGTTTACACTTAACACTACCCGCATTATCATCACTTAATTTAACATCTCTATACATCACACTGTCTAAGAATTTCCAAACTAAGACCGACATTTTTTTATTTACAATATTATTAAAATCTATTTCATCCACTTCTCTGAATTTCCGCTCTGTGATATTATCTGTTAACATCAACGGAGAAGACCGAAATTCAGTTGAAATTCGAAATAATATAGCAGCAGACATAGTCTCCTTCCAGGGAGCGGTGAACCAGTGCTGCTGCAAGTATGTTACTAACTTATTTTTGTCTGGCACTATCGCGAGGGGCAGATTAGAAATAAATGTAATATACAGTGCAACCTGTACATACCGGACCCTGTGCAAACCGGAATCCTGTCTATACCGTAATAATTATTTGGTCCCGAATTAATTACACTCAAAACAATACTAATTAACCCTCACCAAACCGGAATCTGTCTAATCCGAATACCGGACTCATTATTTTCTCCAAATGCATAAATTGTATTGTATTTCACCTGTGCAAACCGGAATCGATTCTTTTTATATTTTTTTAAAAATCGTTTGCGGTGCACTAAGGGTTAAACAGGTGGCGGCAGGTGACGTAACATCCTGCTTGTTATACTGGTTATGCAATGGAGAAGGGGCGAAGTTAGTGTTGGTAACACCCTTTACGCGTTAGAGAACCTGTTTAGCGCCTCTACTTTGAGATTGGTAAGATATTTTAACAACATAATGGATTAATAAAATAATTGGTTAACAAAATATTATAACAAAATCTTTGACTAATAAAATATTAAAAGTTCGTATCAATTCATAAACATATCAGTGCATTAAACATAAATAATTCTCACGAAAATTAGACTGTCTTTTTTTGATAAATTTATTCTGTTTGTGATATTTAATGACCCAATAAATAAATAAATAACGGTAGATAAAATATAAAAATATTTGACTTATTCTTTCATCGCTAGATTAATCCTGAATTATTTTTGACTCCTAGTCAAGGCATTAATTGTATTAAATGACATATTTATACAGTATCGGATCATTTAATCCAGCGTCATACATTCCAGAAAATATATAAAGTTACCAAACAAACGAGTGTTGTCGTCATGAAACAGTTAAAAAAACTGCTGCAATATGCTGTCGTTGTTAACAAATATGCTCCGTGTTTGAAATGTGTGAAGAACGATTACACGAATGTAATATTATTTTTGATTAGGCGCTAAAAAAATTAATGTTTATAAAATGACAAATGCGCTCCGTGTGTGAAATATATGACAAGTTAAGTGCTAAAATTGTAAATACATTGATAAATTATCACGGACACAATATGTATACCCTCTGCTAGTTTTACTATGTATACTAGCTATATTATGTTTTTTATATTTGAATAATGTTTGGAAAAAATAATGTATGCATTTATTATTATATGCTTATTATTTTAATATAAAAAAGCATAATAAAAAATGTATTTTTATTATATCAATTTATTTGCATTCACCCACCTATCATTTGTAGTCCTACCGACGACACATCCTGAATTATAACCCCCATGTCAATTGTACAAGTTATCGTTCTTCGTTCTTCTCCAAAAGCAAAAACCCTGTCTAAACCGGAATCTGTCCAAACCGGAATAAAACTTTGTCCCCAAGGCATTCCGGTATGGGCAGGTCTATTAATAAGTTTAACACAAGAGGACACCAAGCTCTCATGACAGCTTTAATACCGGTCAGTAAAGGTTAAAGAGCAGATGCAGGTGCGACACCAGGATGACAAAACTTGTCTTTCATAAGTACTCGGAGCATTACTTTTCCAGTGCTTTTATTTGCAGAAATAGAAATAAACTGTTATTTATAACCCTGGTTATTTCAGAAATTAGAAAAATATTGTTCAATTTAGGACTCTACATTTCGCGCGCCCTCTAATGTAGGAAAGTGTCATTGACAAAAGTTATGTGATCCATATCGTGGAACAGACTTCTTTAAATGATTTTATATAACCATGTATTTGTAATATGACTATATTATGTTTTTAGTACATGTGAATGTATGTCATTTTGCCGATACAATGTTGATTGTTGTGCGAATAAATTTGATTTGATTTTTTATCCCAATTAACTATATGCAATGACCTACGAGTATTTCTAAAAGCAAATTAACTAATTCTCTAAAAGCACCCTCGCTTATATATCTGCTTCATCCCGTTGTGTTTAGCACCGTAACAGTTAAATGTAAATAGCAAAAACTGATTTTAATTCAACATGTATTTTTTTTCAAACTCAATTTAATTAATCTAAATATAACACAGGGCATGAAAAGCACAAACCATTACGCTCTTCCATAGAGCATAAAAAGAACTTCGAAACTCTGATATGGCTTCTTCACACCCATCTCTGTGACTAGACATAATAAAAGCGAACAAGAAAGGAATTTAGCAAAATGTGATATGTTGACTTCTTCACACTGTCCTCTGTGATTAAGCTTTAAGTGTTGATAGCATTAACCTTTTTGTACCGACAGCCACAAGGACAAGAAAATATATATAAATAAATATTAGTGTGGATAGACTTCGTAGTAAACAAACTGCATATACTTATTTAGTTATCTCAGAATAAATAAATAACAAATTAACATTTCTCATTTATGATGTTGCGGCAAAGTATGAGTTTTTTATGACACAACCACAAGAAAATAATAGTATGTAAATTACACATCATAGGACAGGCTTGCTTATCAAGAGCCTCTGACCAGCCGGATTTTCTATTGGTGGCTGCGTCATTCGCCTGACCCTATTGCATAACGAAGAATTGAACTATAATGTATGCATAGATTTTAATTGGTGGAGAACAGTCGCGGTACTGGTAGGCTACATTGGGCGTTACTAAAAAGTTTACAGGCCTGCTCTGATCGTGATCGCTGGACAAACCCCCTCCCCCTTCCCCATCTCGCGGGTGCCAGGTCAGCCGGGATTTGACCCACCCCCTCCTCGTGCGGTCGCCAGGCCTTGCATAGGTGTTAGAGGGGGGCGCTGGAACAGGGCACAACGCCGCGCCTGCACCCCCCTCCCCATGGCTCGCGCTATATTCAGACGGAGACGTGCCAAACCGCTTCTACGATATGTCACGATGTGCCGATATGACCTGCAATTTTATGTGTGACCGGGAAGAGGTCAAGGTCCTTAGACAGGTGACTTCCATGCCTGTATTAATTAGGCCGATAAATAATTTCTGGGTCAAAGCATAGGCAGTGCGGCAGAGGGGAAGTGACCTTTCAAAAATACCTGAACTAGTCAGAAATATTCACCACCGGTGCCTACCAGAGCCTACCGGGTTTGTACATGCATGTACTCTGGTTTCCCCAGCCCCATTGGCGAATGTATAAATTGAAATTGGCCGGGCTTGTCAGGCAGACATGCATGAAGCTCCGCAGCGCCGCGTTGTGTGGCTCAGTGAAGCGGGACCCGGTCAGTGCTACTATATCGCGTGCAGGCTCTCATATCTTTCAGATTTGAAACGTAAAATTGTAAAATGGCGGCGCCCAACAAAAAACGTGCGGTTGAAGAAAAAATGCAAATGCTTGAGACTGAAGATGACAGTGAATTGATCGAAAGCTCTGACGAAGATGAATCGGACGATGAAGTCGAAGAAGATTCAGACAATGAATTAATAAATGAAGTAATACTTCCTTATTTTCGATCGTCACCGTAAATGCTTATGTTATCGCTCAATTCCTAAAAAAATATATAAAAATATAGACTATTAGTACAGTATTAGAATTTTAGTGATTCATCGGTAGACCTAGGCCTAACATATTCATAGACATTCATGGCAAGATAAACATTTTTTTGTACATGCAGGTACATACGTAATACACGGAATTCGGCGCTAGCTCATCAGTGTTGGCTCTATTATTAGTATTAGACTACTATTAGACTAATATGAATGGGCAATGCCCAGAGTGCGAGCGGAGCACCAATTACTGAATTATTTTAGTGAATTAATAAATTGGGCTGATTACAAGAGATATAATCATATATACTCAGAGTCAGATTATCGATATAGGGTCTCATCACCCCAAATGCCAGTCCCATTGAAATACATATAAAATTAATTCCACGGGCCGATTTTACTTATTTTTGCCCTCCCCCTATCTAGTGCCGTTCCGCTCAGGGCCGTATATGCGCAGAAGGGAAGTCTCAGCACGAGGGAAGCTTAAGAATACGACAGGTTTATTCTCAGAATTGCTTTACATGTGAAATGGTCTAACTTTGAAATAGGCTTACTGCCAGGCCTATAGACTACACACTAGAATTTTGCGAAATTTTTCCGGGGTTGTTGGCATTAATATATATAATATATGCTAATATTCGCTACAATAATAATAATAGTTACAGAATTTTGTGAAAATCACTTCAGAGTTGACTGGGTATAATCAACGAGAAATTAGCTCCCATAATAATTGTCTGAAGGCCCAGGCAGCCTGGTTTCAGGGGTAGCTAAGTCAAACAAACAAACACGAGACATTGTGGACCCTAGTCTAGAGGATTAATCCATGTAGCCCTGCTGTCTGTGGTTGTACAACAATAGTCCGGTCAAGAAAGCTCTCATAGCCTTGTAGATAGGAAAAGTTTTGGACAAAATATGTTTTTCTCTATTCAGCTTCTATATGATCTTTTCAAACTGTGCGAATGGCATTGGCAGGGTCATTATAATTATGATTGACCAATATATCGTCGGAAGGCCCGGACAGCCCGCATGTCAGCTAGCTAAATCAAGCAAGCAAAACAACACACTCCACCATCAGACAAATCATAAAACTAGACTACCGTATTATCCCTAATAAACGCGCCGGGCGCGGAGACGAAGTTGGGGGCGCGTTTATTATGTGCACAAAAATGTTAATCTGTATTTCACGGACGCACTCGGCCGGCTGCGGCGCCCTCATTAAGCCACGCCACAGTGGGGCGAGCTCACCAGCTCACTGCACGTGCAAGCCCCCATCCACTCTAACGCCGCCACTCGTGAGCGCCGGCAGAAGGTGTAACTAGTGTGTTAATATAGGCAGACACCTTATGCAGCCACGGCCCGCTATATAGGCCCAGACGACACGGTTACCATTACATTTCATCTTGGAATGTTCTTATTTGGGCACGACGATATCTAAATATGGTATTTGTTTTTCGATACATTAGAATAATAGAAATGCGTCGGCGACATACTGTATGAATGCTTTAAAAAGACGTAGGCCTAACTGATTAAATTTATGTTTAATTTTACACAGTGTGTAGGCCTCAGAATGTCTGCCTATAGATGCAGACCGTCCCGATGACGTCATCTACTCTTGCCGAACTTAGCCCGCCATTGATCAAATGGCGGTATAGAATCTCTGCAGGGACATCGTGTATACAGTCATGCTCGCTATTAAACATTGGTTCAATGCTGCAACAGCTCGTCTGGGGTTAAGCACGTGTCAAGCCCTGTGTCTCTGCGCTACTATAGTAGAACACGATCCATACCTCACATATTTGGATGACCAGTGGACGCACACTGCTAACGGCCAAAACATGAGCTAGCACGATAAACAGAGGCTTCAAATCTATACATCGGCGTCGCATTATACGCCGGGAATTTTAACAGGGCGCTTGTAATGTAAATCTGTAAATCAATGATCACTGAGCTTGTGCAATGAACAGTCCTTACTTTTGTTGTGAGCAAAACTGACACGCTGTTGTCATTCTGACACAACTTAACGATTAATTACACAACACACACAGGTGTTCATCAATGCTGGTCCGTCCACCTATACGACGTTGGCCCAGTGTTAAAACAACATGTACAACAACTAGGCTACATGTAACAGTAGTATACCGCGTTTACACCCACGCTCACAATGCACGCTGACCTTGGCTCAACCATGTTGACACCGCTACACGCAGCAGGCTGGTGTCTGGTAGATTTTTTCAAGCCAGCTGACTTTCTGGTAATACAGGGTACAAGAAAAAAGAGGGGGGCGCGTTTATTAGGGGGGGTGCGTTTATTAGGGATAATACGGTAGTCTAACTATTGAATAAATCTTGGTCTAGAATTAGACTACCAGAATTAATTTTCTTATTTTTTAAATGTCCGAAGAATGTTGGATTAGTATACGAATCATTACATTATGGAACACAGTTGAGTGAAGGAAGGCCATGTTTAGATCACACAAGGCCGAGATGACTGTCATCATAGGTTAAGTGGGACTATGTGTTTTTGGCCTTGCATATTCTAGCTGACAAAATTGAAGAAGTTGTCAGTTATATCAAAGCACAATGCATCCTTTGTTTTTTTTAATAAAATTGAAGTGTCATAAGCGCAGTGTGACAGGTCAGCACTAGACTATTTGCTTTGTGAAGGTTGGCTTTTGACATGTCAATAGCATTAATATAGTCAGCACTCACACAGTGACAGAATAAGTATTTTGTGACAAGAGACTTTATATTACACCGCCTGGTGAATATCTGTGTAACTATTTCTGAACAATATTTCTACATGTTATCATGCTGTAATCTCATATTATATCTTTTGTCCGTATCTTTGATATATTAGTCGTATTTAAAAAATATTCTGCCCCTATTCCATATTTTACAACGATTTTAGGTGTTCAAAAGAAAGATTTATTTAATTTGTTGCTGACCTGCCAAATTATTTTGCTCGGATATCCAAGATGGCGGAATAACAAAGATGGCGGATTGGGCAACAACTCCAGTGAATCAGTCATATAAGACTGAGATTTGATGATTTATTGAATAAATACAACATTATATACACGCATTACCATTGAGCTCGCTTCGCTCGTTCGCTTCGCTCACTCGCTCCGCTCGCTATTACTCAGGCTCTATCAGTATCAGTATCACTATCAGTAGTGA
Source organism: Flabesymbios commensalis (assembly GCA_964017125.1). NCBI lineage: Eukaryota > Metazoa > Annelida > Polychaeta > Terebellida > Flabelligeridae > Flabesymbios > Flabesymbios commensalis. The sequence goes on from OZ024912.1 coordinate 62,840,638, forward strand.
AGTTAACGTCTCACCACACATAGGCCTAACACCCCTCCCATATTCTAGATAGGTACGTCCGAAGAAGTCATTCTGGTGTTATTTTCATGTTTTTTTCAGGATTTATGTGAATTTGTGATACACTGCAATAAAAGACATATTTTTCTTTGTTTGTTTGTTGTTTTTGCTCACTATTACTGGTAGAAATGAATTTTTGATTTGATTTGATTTATTTGAAGCCATCTCTGTAGAATTTAAAAAAATTTTTGTTTTAAATGGCATTTTTATCACTTGTTCTGGGGGTTCCCATCATTAGATTTCTCGCAATTACGAGAAAATGATGCCAGCTCTCACCTTTAATTTCATGATAGCTGCAACAAATGTTTGAATTGGTAAGTGGAACAGGCATGCTGTGGCCCCTCCTGATAGTTTTCTTAAGCAGGTTTAATTTTTTAAATTTTTCTAAAACAATGTAAAAAATGAAAATAGACTGTCCACTGCCCTATGAAGAAGTTCTAGAGGACATCATTAAGACCGTTTGGACAGAACAATGTGGGAATTTTAAAGAAATGAGATACCTGGGGGAGGATGCACCAGTTTACTCAGGGTAAAACCTGGGTGAAGTTTTGTGTGCCTACCCTGCACTTCCTCATTGGGTAAAAATGGAAGTTTCATAGCTATAAGGATGAGAATCCATCAAAAGTTATGTTCTTCCTTGACCCCCTCGTGGACTTAAAAAGTTCTTATTGTTATGTGCATATATGGTATATTTGCTACTGTTACTGTATTGCGTTGGGTTCCCTGGTGTATCTAAAAATAAAACTCTCAAAAACAAAACTCTCAACAGCGGCATCATCCCTGTAGTTTTCTTCAGCTGCTTCGTAAAGGTTTGGATTCTGTTACCCCCATAACCGTTTGCCACATTAATGTGCCATGAATGAGTTTAGTTGTTCAGAATAATAATGTTCGGACATTATACACACAAGAAAAGAATTATAAATACCAAAGGACAAAAAAATGAATGCGGGGAAGTAGCTGAACCAAGTCGAACTTACAACTATTTAAGTGCTATATGGAAGAAAGCTTGGTATATGGCCCATAATTGAACATTTTCAAGTCAGTTTCGTTAATTTCGCTAGAAAACATTCCTATATGATATTTTTTCGCTGAAATGGCTGCCTGGTGATAACAAATGAGCAAAACGAATGGTGTAGTAGCAAAAACACATCCCATATGCTCAAAAATGGGCTGTCTTGAACTTTTGTCTTAAAGTCTCACCACACATAATACCCGTCCCATAGACTTACATGTATTATGACCCATACGCTCAGGCCTCCCAGCACTCTTTGAGTGGAGAAATGTTAATAAACCCATATATTATTCAACCATCAATCTGTTCTTTTTCAATCTAAAAAATAAAAAAGGCATGTTTAACTGACATAATTTTTTTATTTGAGCCCACAATAACCTCTTGCCCCACTTTCCTCTGGGCGACCGAGAAATAAAATGACCTCGTTTTTTAGAAAAGCCTTGTTACAGCCAGCACAAGGACTTCCTGTTAGATCTATATTTCATCATTTCGATGCTTTTGCTACTACAAAACATCACAGAATCGATTTAATTTGGTATCAAAATGATATATCCATAATATTCACCACCAAATAGCCACAATTTTTAAAAAGACACTATTTTTCTTATTCTTAAACTTGATATGAGCAAATGAATTTGTGTGGTGAGACCTTAAGCAATTGCCGGGCTCGGTCCATTTTGCTGTCTGGATAAACATCGAAAAGGAAGAAAACTTTGAAAAGAAACTTATTTAAACACCAAAAAAAGTGTTGAGAAAAGCATTTGGTCGCTATATATTTGGATAAATACATACAACTACGAATTTAAGACCTTTATTATTGTAATTTGGTTCTATATATATATTGTATATATGACCTTACGCAGTTACAGGCATCTAAAACGAAACCAGACATATCGAGAAGGAATTTAAAAATACAGTTTGAAGTCGATTGACTGTAATTATATATCTAGTAAATGTTATGTCATGATGTATATTATTTTGTACCTAACCAGCCGTACATTAGCATAGAATAAACATAATAAAATATGCCAATGTAGCCATCGAAAAGGAATCCAGCATTGAGCAACATATCGAAAAGGAATGCAAAGACAGCACTAGTGTTCACACCATCTCATAATGTTTTTGTGCGACCTGCAAAACGTTTTAGCATTGGCCCGGTTTTTGTTGACAAATTCTATATTATAAGTTTTGTGTTTGCAGGATAATGATACACATTTATTTTACTACGTGATATACATTAGGCCCAGGCCTACATCATGTGAAATAGTTGGAATAAAAAAAATATTTTTATGATAGGCTTATACATATGAAAAATGTGTTAATTCTTGTCTTCATTTACTTGAGTTCGGATTATGAGATTTCATTGAAATGTAGTAATGGTGCCAATAATTATCATTCCTAATTACAAGTACAATTCTCCTTTCTATATTGACCTAGATCTCAGGGCTGGCCAATTGTCGCTATGTCGCACATCAGAGCGCCAGGAAAGGTCAAAACGCATCAAAGGGTTATTTGGCGCGACAATAAATGACTCTAGAAATCGCCCATATATATGCAGACAGGCTACAGAATGGAATTGTATGGATGCAAAGTGATCCAAGTCATCACAGGCTGCATACAGTTTTTTTTCTGGTGCCCATTTTAATCAGTGTAGAGCGCCAACCAATGCAACTTTTGGCCAGCCCTGGATCTAGCATCATTCCTACTGTCCGTCGGCCTTATACTATGCCTATATATATATAGTGGACTCAATGAGAAGGCTCCGTTGGCGGCGTTTTAACAATGTCCGTCAATGGGCAGCCGGCAATCGGCTGATAGTATTTAATATAATAGTCGAGTAAAGTATTTTGATATTTAATTTTGCTATTTCAAACTTCTTTGTATGTTTGGAGTTTACTTATCGATTCCTTTTCAATGTTTTCTTCCTTTTCGATTCCTTTTCAATGTTTTCTTCCTTTTCAATTCCTTTTCAATGTTTCCTTCCGTTGCTTGGATTGCATTCAAATTTAGTATGGTTGTTCTCTAGGTGTTTCTGATGATCTGATTAACTTTTGGAATGAATCCATTAAAAAAAAAACGGCCGCCGCAGCCATTTGAGAAAAAATGACATGGTGGTAGTGGGGGTCATTATTTCTTGATATTGATGGACAGAGCCTACTGCTGAGGGGTCCTGCCATCAATTGATGGCTATTTTTTCTACTTAGCAAGTAGGCTATTTGCGCACTTGCTTAAGCACTTGCACACTTAAGCAGCAAGTACTTGCACACTAAATACAAGTACTTGCTCACTTGCGCAAGTACTTGCACAAGTACTTGCGCACTTTTGCATACTTGCGCAAGGGAGTGCTAGAAGGAGCCTTCTTAGGTATTTACTATGTAAACACTTATTTCTAGTTTATGGTTGTTCTGTTCTTTCGTCACCATGATCACAAAGCTTTAATTTTTAAGTTCATGTTTCAGGAAGTGCAAGTTGACTTTGAAGCACGCAATGCAGAAGACCCTGATCACCCTGGGATTAAAAAGCTACTTCAGCAGGTTTGCTTCAAGCCCTGTCTTACTTGGCAAATTAACCCTTAGAACACTGATGTCGACTACAGTCTCATTCTGTGTTTTCATTCTAAAGCACCTATATGATCAGTTGTTAAAAATAAAATACGCTTTCAATCTTGAAACATCGATATATAAATATATCGATATATAAATTTCACAAATAACGCAAATTTTCTATCACTTGAAGTTGTGGATCGCGGTAGCGAGACAACTTCCAAGTGGTTGAAATTCAAATTTCTTAGCTCAGTGTTCTAAGGGTTAAGTTAATTAAATCTGTCTGACTCTCTCATCCGTCCTGTAAATTACTCAACTCTTCCATGGAATCCCTCGTTTCACACCCACCCTTCCCCCTCTACACTTTACACCAAGGTAGAACACAGACCGGAGTCGATTAGCAGACAACTAACTAAATACTGCTGCTATGACAATATATTTCATTAATTCGCAAACAATATCTATATTTTTAAATTATGCAACAAACATTTCTACCATCATCGACTTTAAATATTTGTGATATACATGTACATGCCAAGCTGTGCTAGATAGTGAGACCATTACTGTAAAACATAATGTGAGTTCAGAGAAGAAAAAAATTCTATAACAAAGGTGCGGTGTGGGATTATGTTGGCCGGCTGGCGTTTGTTAAACATTACTATCTATGAAAAATAAGCATCTGCAAAATCAGATTTATTTCTGATGATTTCAAATTAAATAATTTTGTACAAACCATAGAGACCTAAGGGTCTCAATTTGAAATCATCATAAATGTCTTATTAATCTCTTCTGAATCATTTGAATACCTATGTTATGGGTCTACGAACATTAGAAATATTTTAATTCTTTCAGCGCAGGGACAATCTTTATACGTCAGAATGTGCTGTCAGTAGACGGCAGATTCTGACGTATAAAGACTGTCCCGGTCTTTAAACGTCATAAAAGACACTTACAACTTACTGACGTGTTAAGACGGTCCCCGCACTGAAAGGGTTGAATCTATTCAGAACATTGCAATGTTTGTACTACTGATGTGTTTTCATTCAAGAACTTTTCTTTGCAGCTTTTTCTCAAGGCAAACATTAACCTCACAGAACTAACTGACACCATAATATCTCAGAATTACGTGGGAAGTGTTATAAAGGTATTACATATAATTTTCTTGCATTTATTTATTTTTTTTGTAAAATTTTAATTTTTTGCTGAGAATTAAGCTCACATTTTCAATGTTTTTTTTTATTTGATTTTTATAGCAAGCAGCATTATCTGATATAGAAGATGATGACGATGATGATGATGATGGAGATGTCTTTGGAATTATAACTGCAATAAACATGAATGAGAGAAAGGTTTGTACAGCTTGCATGAATACATGGCACTCACTGACACAAAAGGCAAAGTGTGCTGTCCAATTTTAGAAATGCTATGTAAAACACTGGATGCACACTTTTGTGTGATTTGCATGGCACCCATTTTAAATAATTAATTTGGTCATGTAGTACTATAAATACTAATCTCAACCAGCAGGAGGTTAATGGAGTAAAGCATATTTTACTACTGTACCGGGTCCTATTGTACCTGTACCAGTTATAGTGCAGTATTACTGATATATATTTGATTGATCTGTCAATGCCAAATGTATGTCAACAACACCCACTACCTGATAATATTGATAGCATTCTTCCAATAAATAGTTATAAAAGGCATATTAATATCTTTTTTTTAATTCATTTATTGTACCATTGCTCTAGTGAAGATCTACATATATACCGGTAGACCGTAGTAGGGATTTTATTGAAGTTAAACTCAAGCCACAATACACCCATGAATTACTGATGTCTTTATTGCAAAAGAATTCTCACAAATAGTTTGTTAAATTGTGAATAATAATTTTATTGCAAATACATGTACTCTATTTAAAAATATATTTTAACAGAAATACAAGAATTTGAATATGTGTACATTAAAATAATTAAACTATTATTTATTATATTTAAATTCCTCAAATTTATTCATATCAGTAGTTCCCTTAAACAAGTTGTAAAACTTGTTATCTCGTCAGTCATCGGGGCCTATGATTGGCTGTTATTTGTCCCAACCACAGGTGGCGCCACTCACATGAACTGCCATTGAGTATGCAATAAATGTATGAAAGTGATATCACACATTTTAATTAACAAAAATTAACTTTAACTCATAATAGACTATTCATCCATAAACGCCTGACTATATTTCTACCCGAATAATATGGTGAAATAAAAACACTGTTTGACATCAAGAAGAGTTTTTACTGACATTAACAGACAGACAGATTTTCCATACCTTCATTATAGATTCAGTACAGTTCCATGCTAGTGGTGCCACCTGTGACCCAACATGTTGAAGTTGGGAGTAACTGTAGAGAATAAAACTTCCGAATGGGTAAATATTGTAATTACAGTACCTACTTGATTAAGTTTTAAATGGTTAGATGGGGTATTTATGTAATTACAGGATTTAGAGAGTATGAAGCAGATCAAAGCGTTTCTTCTCGACAAGTGTGAGAAATGTTCCAAACAAAGTCACGAAAAGTTGTACAGCCTTCTCAATGATGACAGCCAACAAGTGGGGCTACTACTGAGTGAACGGTTCATTAACATTCCGCCTCAGATCTCTGTGCCGTCATATGAGAGTTTATGGTGAGTGACTCTCCTTTGTACTTCAACTATGCCTGCATCAGAATTTGCACTGTATCCTCAAATTTTTTTAAGGAGGTTGCTAATAACCGATCAGCTCTCTGGCAAGTTTGGTTGTGGTAGATTATCTTATTCAACCAAGTTGATTAGGCCATGCCAAATTGATTTTATTTTCGACGGATTCTCCGCACCACAATTCTTGTTTTCCATATTTAAAGAAAAAAATTCTGCCTGCATGTCGGCTTGAACCTCTAGGAAGAAAAAAACTATTCCAAACCACCTGTCTTTTGTCACACTTTAAAATTAAAATATAAAATAAATTCCCCCCCCCCCCCCCCAACTGACAAAGTTAAAAAAAAATACATGGTTGATGATGGTCGTAAGTTCGATTTATTCAATCGACAATATATGATTGTTGCACCGTTCTGCTGTTTGAACGCCAATTTATGTACATGGCCTACATTTAATCTCATATTTTCTCTGAAAATGCTTAAGAATAAAAACTCTAGCAATGATCTCTCCCAAGTAAAAACGTGACGTTGATAAAATAATGGTCGAATGCTAAAACACAACATTAAAACAACATTGGATCTACTTGAGCCTAAGGTGCTCATTAATTTATATTTATAGCTGAAATATCTGCAAATACAATGTTTCAAGCCTTCATTGATTTTTTGGCAGATCAGCGCCACAGATGATGGACCAACATTAAACTTACATAATAGGTACATCGTTGTAATAGTGTTTTCTGATTAGATGTTAGTCCAGCAGACGTCTGTTGTGATTGACCCTATCAGGCACAATCAGATGCAAGTAACTTTCTGTAATTCAAGTTGACTCTCGATTAGTAAAATTGTAGGTATTTACACTGAAAATAATCACCATGCGTATGATATTTTGTATTTTAAAACAAAAACTTTCAGACAACTAAACTAAACAGACAAAATAAAATTGTTTTCGCCCCATGCTTTTTCACATCTCTCCACAATTTTTAAGTTTAACGTAAAAAAAATTCTGCCCACATGCTTTTTCACATCATGCAGTAATAATGTTCACCTGTATGGCCAAAATATCACATACTGTCCAAAGAAGATAATTTTATTTATAACGTTGAAGAAATTTCGCTCGCCCGCATAATTTTATAATGGATGAAATCCATAAAACAGCGTGGGGATCGTCTTTAGACGCGTCAAAAGTCGTTCCCCGCGCTGAAAGAGTAACTTAGCCCTTTCAAGCCTGAATTTACTATTGTCATCTTCATCCACTACAAGCCGCGAATTGCTGTCGCAATTCTCGTCTTGTAGTGGATGAAGATGATTTGAAGTGGGTAAAAAATTGAAAAAAATTACCATGTATTAGCAAACCAGTTTCATGGAAATATTCATTTTAAAACCCCTAGTTGTAGGATAATTAGGTGTGTTTTCAGGGATGTAAAAAGATGCTTTAATGCATCGTGAGGGCTTAAAGGGTTAAGACACTGAAAGAGTAACTTGGACATTTATGATGATTTCAAACTGACAAAACCCTGTGGTCTTTATGGCTTGTATACAAATATTTCAGCGCTTTAAGGGTTAAAGTTGGTAGAGCACTTTTTAGCCTTTTTTATTTGACCTATAAACAAGAGAATTCAACCGCCGGTGCAGCATATATTCGGGTTTTCATTTTTTATTACCACATTAAGTACCACATTTTAAATATGGTAAAGATAAAACGTGACATCAACCAGCAAGATTTGAGAAGAGTTGACCTCCATTTTGTCATATCTTAATAATTTTCACTCACTTGAAGTTGTTGATCGTGGCAGCGAGACACAACTTTAAGTGGGTGAAAATTCAAATTGAATAATTTGGCGGTTACAGGGCTAGGCCACTGTGTTTTTTCTCTCTTTTTTAGATGAGCACGCGCATTATTTTCGAGAGAATTTTTTTTTTTATCCAGCTATGTTTTTTTTTTATTGTTTTTTTTCGTCGCCCTCATTAACTTTTTTAAAATAGGTAAATTTTTTTTTTTATTTTGTTGTCCTCATTAACTTCTCCAGAAATATGTCCCTTGTTTTTTTATTTCGTCGCCCTCATTAACTTTTCCAAAACTGGGTTCAATGTTTTTTTTTCTTAAATGTTTTTTTTTCGGCCCTCTCTCATTAGATTTTTTCTGATCTAAAACAGAGAAATTAAAACAAGTGGCCTTAAAGGAGAAATTAACATCAAATTTGCTTACTTCAGTTAATTTTACCCACTTTATCATTCTGTAGTGTATGCAACATGAATTGTCTTATTTCTCATTAGCCTATTCCACAATATTCTGTCTACTGTTTTACACCCCCGTTTCTACATCCGCATCAATTTGAGTGGTACTGGTATTTCACACAAATTTCCACAGCAGTAGGGCCTGCAATATTTTGACTTATTTGCAATATGAAAATACAATGTAATAAATAATATTTTTTATTTTAGGAAGGAGATTGAACGTGCCAAGAATAAGAACATGAAGTACAATTTCAGCTATTACATTATGATAACAAAAACCTACCAGCTTCCCGGTGCTGGTAATGACAAGAAATCGCAGATGGGAAAATCATTCATAAATGGAGAAGAACAGTGTTTTTTGAATGTATGTATTATTCTATCAATGTATTTTCCAGCTATATACTTAGCTTCAGCCATGGAGTAATATATTTCATGTACATGTGGCATTCCCCAAAATGGCAAGAAGTTTATTCTGTGAAACTTAATAGCCTTGACCTCCAATGTTTTCTCAGAGCTGGCTAATACAATTAAGTATGGGGGAGTGGGTGTTATGTAACTTTGTTTTCACCGAGTTGCCATTCAACACAGTTTCTGGTTACTTCACTGCGTTTTACAGAATGGTTGCTCATTATACGTTTTTGTAGTAATCTTATTGATAAGAAAAATGTGTGCTCGTGATCCAGAAATGCATTAGACTCAGTATCTCAAATGCAAAAAAAAACGTCATTTCGCTTGATGATTGTTTCTGCTCTCAAGGCCTTTTCATCAGACCATGGCCTGATTGCCATTCTGCATTGTTTGATTATTATTGAGTAAAAGGCTGTCATGTTAGAATGAAATCTGCTTGCCGGCAAACCTCAATCAGCTAGGTTTTTTGAAGCAACTGTATAATTGTGACAATAATTCTAAAACGAGTTTTACTAAATTATTTATTGACATTTAATCTCTGATAATATCTTTGACATTTTTTTTTATAGTTATTGCTTGTTCGATTAACTGGATCATAGAATGATTCTTATATCGGAATGACTGTACAGTCCTGTGGATCATGTAACATTTCTTGCTTGATTACTACTGCGATCAGACCGCTATTATGGTCAAATAATTTTGGTCCGTACTTGACCGCATTGGCGGCAGTCTACTGTGAAATCCACGATCATGGTATCCTATATATATACATTAAAAAACTACTCTAATGAGTGCTCACCTCCTGTGTAGCCTTAGGGGTTATTCTAATTACCGCCCATTGAGTTTATTACAATCTATACCATGTTGAATATGAAATAAATTGCCCTTGCTCGATGGACAGTTAATCCATGAATATACTAATTTGGGAGATATCTTTTTCATAAAGAGAAATATTTTGTTGCAGCTGGAAATTTCAGTTGCAATTCCATCTGCAAATAAATTAATTATTGATAAAAAACGAAGCAGGAAAATGCTGAGATATTACATAGATATTTTGCCACGTTGCCTTTTTTTTATGCAGTTTAAAATAATTATATTGCATGTTTCTAAAATGCTAGGTCTTTCCCAGCAAACTCCAATGATGGCTTAATGTTGGGCCACTGCCTTTAATGCTGGACCAACAGTAATCCATCATTGTTTCAACATCGTGCGTTTGCTGGGTTTTTGTCATGTTAGTCTTTCACCATGCTGTCATTGCATTCCTAGAGTGAAAATGAATCTCACCGTGTGGACTAATCTCTTGATCTTCTTCATCACATGTCTAACTATTTATCACATATTTTGAACAATATTTGTTGATTGAAGATTTGTATAATTCATCACCATAATGAGGTTCTGACCCTCGTTTGAGATATACTTGGCTATTTTATGATATAATGACTTTTTTTAACCCTTACAACGCTGAATTATTTTTGTTTAAACCATGGAAACCGAAAGGTTTTCTGCATATTTGATGATCATCATAAATGGCTTACTTAGCTCTTTCTTTTCCATTTTAGTACCTATGTTATGGTTCTTTGGACTTTAGAAATATTTTAGGGATTCTGCCGTACAAAGTTTATTTAAGTACCGGTAATTACCACCTCGCAACAATTAAAAATCAAGTTATGCAGCTGAATGATATGATACTTAGTCTGTGTGTTCTTGTTGCAGGCGTCGGTGCTGAGCTTTGATTATTCTGTGAAGGAGGAACATGATACAGTGATAGCCGGTGACTGGGATGAAGAAGAGACGGAATTTGAGCCGATGAGAACAGTGCTGGTGATCCCCGCCAAATTCATGCCTGATGTCATGGCCAATATTAATAACATGCTGCTCTCTACTAATTAGAGGCAGCTCTCATGCCAGATAACCTCCGAAAATCAGGATGACCAAACATTTCTTTGACATTATTACCAAAAACGTTCGAGCCTAGTGTTGAGAAGTCAGCTGGTTTTACATTGACTTACATATTTGAGTAGGAAATATAGTAAACTGGGACATCATAATATATTATACAATATTTAAAATATACATGATAACCAATCGTACTCCCCTTTGACTTAATATAAGAGCTTTTTATTATCCACACAGTGTGAATTGTTAAATTATGTCATGAAATACTAGTATGAAATATTTAAGAGTCTAATTAAGGATTTGATTAAATAAATTAAGGTGTTATAATTTGTGTTCTGAAATTGTATTTCTTAAAATGAGATACTTTAAACATGATTTTTCATATATTTTGAGTCATGATGTCCACCTGTTTGCTCCTAGTGGTCGGAAAATTATGCACTGCTGAGTGATATCAAAATGAAATATCTATTTATGTGTTTTACGTGTTTGCTGGCTGCAGCTTTGCGTTCACATAATGTTCTATTTTAATATTGACGAAAGAAAGAGTATAACTGCACCATTTGAACACCCGTCTGTGATTCATTTAACCCATACATGAAATTTTTTTAAACCATGGAGAACCTAGATTTTTTTTAATTTGAAATTACCATAAATGTCTTAGTTAGCTTTCTCCGCTTCATGGGAATACATGTACCTATTTTATGGGTATACAACCAATATATTTTATTCTTTCAGTGCGGAGAGACTGAGACTGTTTAGTGCCCAATGTTTAATGTAATACGGAATGGAATGATAGCTGTTGTAAGATCCCTACAGATAATTCACAATAAATCATTTTAATTCCAAGAAAAGTGAGAATGTTGTTAGCTTTTTACATCTATATTATGGATATTGCATTCTGATACCGCATGGTAGTGTTTTTGTGTAAATGCTATATGTATCGTGTTCCTCTGCATGTGCTCCTACTGTTTGAAGGATTGTTTTATCATGTCTCTGACCAGTATGAAATAAAAACAGCGATTTAAACCAGTTTGCATTAATTCACATTTATCAATTGATCCATCAGTCAACTCGGCCACTATTATGTATTTTGCGTAATATAAATAAACATGAGATGGGCAAGCCCCGAGATCTGCATTACCCTTTGTCTGCTAAATTGTGCTTGGCACTATCATCCATTTGAAGGTGAAATTGTGTCAAGTGAATCCAAAATATTTTTAGGCTGAAAAAACTGATTGTAAGTATTGATCGCTAGTTGTGATCCGGCCATATAAAACTTTACTTTTAAAATATTTGAGTGACATCTAACCATTTATTCCACAGGATAACCAGGTAATAATGTGATGGAATGTTTGGGTGGTATAGTTATGAATAAGGGATACACAGGACAACATAGTTGGAATAAATGATACATATTTGTTGTAACTTACTAGGTAGCACTGCATGTTACGATAATTAAAAGGTATGCCCCTATATATTTTTATATAGTGACTGATTAGTCTTGGCTTGTATCCGCTTACCCCATAATCTTGCATTCTCTTGAAAGGTCGTCTTTGTTTCCGCATTCTTGTCAGCAAGAATCGTACGTCTTTTTTTTCAAGAGACTGTTAAAAAACGTCTTATTCTACGCATGTCACGTATATAATAGTAACAAGCGAGAGACATACCAGATATATGAATTTAAAGCACTGTCAAGGACTATGTCAAGATTTCTAGCAGATGGGAAAGGAGTTAACTTCCTGTGCCAATCTTGTTGGAAAACATTTCGACATTTTTTCACGCTGGACTTTAGATCCAATTAATAAAAATTCTGTCTTATCAGGGTTAAGATTAAATTTTCTTGATGACATCCAAGAAGACCTGAAGACATTTTGTCTCCTGGCCCAGTTTAGACGACATGTGGCCTAAAACCTTATTCACTTCATTTTGTTAGAATTTTCAAAGAAATAGCAAGAGCAATATATTCTTTCCTTTTGTCACCCACTTCAAGTCATCTTCATCCACTACAAAACGAAAATTGCGACCAACAACTTCAAGTAGGCGAGCATTATATATAATTATCTGCTTAACCCTTTAACCGCCAAATTATTCAATTTGAATTTTCACCCACTTGAAGTTGTGTCTCGCTGACGCGATCCACAACTTCAAGAGAGTAAAAATTATTCAGATTTGACAAAATGGAGGTCAACTCTTTTCAAATCATGCTGGTTGATGTCACATTATTTTTATCTTTACCATATTTAAAATGTGGTACTTAATGTGCTAATAAAAATGAAAACCCGAATATATGCGGCACCGGTGGTTTAAGGGTTAACCTGTTAGGCTGAATGTGGATTACCATGACGATATAATAGCGATCCTCAAAGTCAAATGAGCCGTGTGCATCTCAATCTTCAGATACATTGATTGCAGTACGTGAGGTCCAGAGTTTGAATCCTGGTCGCCGATAAATGCAAATCCAAGAGAAGTATTCATCTATAATTAAGTATCTCGTGACTTTACGATAATAGTGACCTTTTTAGTGTGGAGAAAGAGTTTTAATGTCAGCATTTGACGTCCATAGACGTCACATTCTGACGTAGAAAGTCGATCCCCGCACTGAAAGAATAAAACTATATATATATAGGCTTACATGTAGTGGCCGTACATCCATATTATCTAATATAGGTATTCAAGTGAAACTGAAAAAGCTTATAATGATTTCAAATTGGAAACAAAACCTTCGGTCTCTATGTATACGAATATTTCGGCGCTTTAACCCTTAGAGTGCGGGGATCGATTTTAGTCGTCAGAATCTGACGTCTGTAGACGTCAGATTCTGGCGTCTAAAGTCAATCCACGCACTGTAAGAATGAAAAGATTTGTAATAGTCGTAAACCCATAACATAGGTATTCAAATGAATCGGGAAGAGCTGACTAAGACATTTATGATTGAAATTGTAAAAAACTCTTTGGACTCCCATGTTTTTTTACAAAAAAATTCAGCGCTTTAAGGGTTTAGGGCGGCATCGTCGTGATATTGCCATACCCAACCAGCCCAACACAACAATCACAAAGTCAAAATAAACCTACCATGTTACTGTTGCTACTAACTGGGCTGAAAAAATCAATTTGTAAAATAAAACAGCAGTAACTGTTAACGTTGTAAGTGACACGTTACAATTGTTTGCCATCGTAGGGTAATATAATTACATGCCAAAATCAATCTAAATTGTGCATTCCGTTTTTTTTGTGTTTGTCGCAAAATATACGCGGCATAATAACATCAGGTCATATGATGCACTGCACATATACCTACATGGCCACTCACATGCTGACTAATCATGCTAATAAAATTAAACCCTGATCACATTATAAATATTTTGCTTAGAAAGTTTAGCCCAGACAGCACTTGTCGCCGTGTGACATAATACATCTACTTTTAATATCTGATAATATCGTCATTTTTCTGAATGACAAACATTATCATGATGTTAGTCATGCTCGGTGCATGTCATTCGTCAGATTTTAAAAATCTGGATACAGTATCAAAAAAACACTGGTTTATTGTCATGAACACTCACCTTTATAAATATTTGTTATAGGCCTACTGTTGGTTTTATGATAAGCTGTTTTGTAGCAAAAGTTATAACTGATTAGTATACGCGCTAGACCTGCACTGATTATTGATATTGTTATTATTAAAAATGTTACATGAAAATTGTCGTTCTGAAACCTCTATGTGTAGGAAATTAGGTCATTCTTTAGAAATGCAAAATGATGCATCGTGAGGGTTTAAAGGGTCAATACGATTTATTAGCATGATTAGTAGTCGCTGGGCAACACCGGATGTAAACGATAGTTTGATTCGTTTCTGCTTCACGTCGCCGATTTACGTAATAAACACAATTAGTGGTGGCTGGGTGATCTTAATATGGACATTGGGGGCGAATTCGTTATGTCAGACACACAGAGACAGGTGTCCGCCTTTTTATTCAGAAAGTCAGAAAATCAGTAAAGAAAATTAGTCAGAAGGCCCGATTGTCAGAAGGCCAGTTAGTCAGAAAATAAATAAGGATTATTAGTCAGAAAGCCCGTTTGTTAAAAAGTTATATAATTACCGAATATTAGGTTTTTTTCGATCCAGACATAATTCACAGTAAAATTGTATAAAACTGGTTGCGCATGATAGTAAATAATAGTGAAATATCATTTTGATGGACCAAAAATTCTGACTAATGGGTCTGTTGACCAACGGGCCTTCTGACTAGGCCCTAACCTTTTCTGACTGAAACGCCAAACTGATTTTCTGACAAACGGGCCTTCTGACTAATGGGCCTTCTGACTAACGGGCCTTCTGACTAAAGGGCCTTCTGACTAACGGGCCTTCTGACTAAAAAGGGTGTCACCCAGAGACAACAGGGGCGGATGCAGGGGGCTCCCATGGTAAACTGCAGAGTCAAACTTTATATGGGGATAAAGTCAACACTTTGAGCGACGGGACCGTCTTTAGACGTCAGAATTTGATGTCTGTAGACGCCAGATTCAGACGTCTAAAAATCAGGATGCCAGTCATTTGGACACAGTGCAATTTCGACACAATGCCGACACAGAAGAGACAATTCGACACAGAAACACTCCAAAAAGTGAGTCATTTCGACACAGCTTTGGACGTTTCGACACACTTTCTCACAAATGCATGTTTGTGTTCATTTATGGGGCTTCATTACATGGACTTTGTCTTAGTTGATTTGAAAATTCCATAAATTTACCTAATTTGCATAAATTAGCATAAATTAACATAATTATCCCTAAAATGCGCATATGACGCCAAAATCATTCACATAGGTGTTTTTGGTGTCTATACCCAGGTTTTTCACCCCATGGAAGTCGTTTCACTAAGTTTTGAAGACCCCAGAGCAACCTCATTTGCATAAATTAACATAAACCAACATATTTTAGGCCAAAAAATATAACATGCTCTAACTTTTCAACCAAGTCACCCACAGAGGTGTTTTTGGTGTCTATACTAAGGTTTTACACCCCATGAAAGTCGTTTCACTAACTTTTGACGACCACAGGACAACATAATTTGCATAAATTAACATAAATTAACATATTTCAA
This sequence comes from Flabesymbios commensalis, assembly GCA_964017125.1. Taxonomy (NCBI): domain Eukaryota; kingdom Metazoa; phylum Annelida; class Polychaeta; order Terebellida; family Flabelligeridae; genus Flabesymbios; species Flabesymbios commensalis. The sequence continues at coordinate 62,856,579 of OZ024912.1, forward strand.
GGCAAAAAATATAAAATCCCCTAGCTTTTCAACCAAGTCACCCACCGAGGTGTTTTCGGTGTCCATACTAGGGTTTTTCACCCCATGGAAGTCGTTTCACTAACTTTTGAAGACCACAGGACAACCTAATTTGCATAAATTAACATATTTTAGGCCCAAAAATATAATATGCTCTAGCTTTTCAACCAAGTCACCCACAAAGTGTAACCAATGTCGCAGTTTTTAAAGCATGTTTTTAGCTTGGAGACAGAGTCTCCAAGTTTTTAGTTTGACTTTTAAGATAAACGTCTGTCGTTAATTTCCGCTCTACATCTGTTCTGCCTGTTCAAAGTCAAAAGGCATTATCTGCTCCCTGGTAAGCTAGGCATTTTCTGCTTCTTAAATGGCTCTTCCTGCCATAGCGCTGCCAATAGGTCGTATTTGCTAACTTGTAAATGAAGTATATACTTCCTTTACGCTGATGTCACTGCCTCCTTCTTGTTAATAACAGCATGTTCAATAGACAGTATCTGCACACTTGTGAAATAAGCAGATACTTGATTTTGCTGAGAAGCGTTCTATGTCATGCTTGTTCTAGGCGGTCCACATAATGCACTGACCCAATGTTGGTTAAATGTTGTGCCATCATTTATAACACTGCTTCAACAATAAAGTAACATTGTGTCAGTGTATCAAGTTGTCTGTGCCTCCCAGCGAAAATGAGACGTTTAGCCAATGCTTTTTCACTGCTGAGCCAGGGTTGTAGATGATGGGCCATTCTACTGGTAGGCCAATGCTGGCCAAGTGTTGTAAGCGGTGGGCCACCATTAGGCAAACATTGTGTCAATGTCTTGTGTTTGCTGTGTGGCTGTTACCAGGTGACACCAGAAAGGCTGATTCACGTGGCGGGCAGTCTGGGTAGCCCCCAACCACCCTCTCTCCCACAACTGACATCTAGAGGAGTGTTATGCAATATAGAAGTTAGGTCTTGGCTAAGATATCTATCTTCAACAATATCAAATTTTGTATTATTAAAAGTAGATTTTTGGCCTTGGCAGTTGAAAGCATTGCAAATTCATATAATTTATACATTTGTAGTGTGTAATACGACTGAAAAACGTCTTTTTTTGCAATGCCCGTTCATACATCATTTAGTTATCACAGCCAAAACGCTGCCATGCAAAAGTAAACGGCAGTAACTGCGTTGGCCTACTACAAAAGTATACTGTTACTGCTGCTTGCCGAATTGTAATTGCAGTTTGTGCTCTGATCAAGACCATGATCTGCTTCTCTAGCGAGAGAAGTCGTTCAGCCAATGTTGGCTTAATGTTGGACCAATTTAATAGACGTCAGGACAATATTAAATATACATTGTGGGGTGCCTGGCGTTTTTGCAGTGGTGACTGACCAGGTGACTACGCACTCAGTCCTGTTGATGTCATCACAGGATGTGTTGATGTTCTAGTAGCTCTACCGTATAGTATATTGCCGGTTATTAACAGAGGTTGATCACTGGAAATATGTTTCATAAAATAGCTAAACAAAATCGAAACTTAAGGTGCGGTTTATAACCAGACATTCTGTGTGAGCCATGACGATTCCCGGTGAAAATAGGAGTGTTTGCCGGGTCTGGCAACCAACTGACAGACCGGGTAAGCCTATCGTCACCTGCGCTAATAAGAGCTTTGACGCTTGACTATGAAGTCAATTAATCATCTGCGTCCCAATGTGAATAATAATAATATGGACTATATGCAAGCAAATTAAACTTATGTAAATCATGTAAATTGAAATATTCTTGTCGGATGAAAGCAGAAATAATTAGCTCTAAATGTTAATGCAATTTCACGATGGTAGATGAATTTAAACGTCACATGTAATAGAAATATCACGGTATTGTTATTGTCCATATGGCTAAGATCGTCGTCATAACAGTCTTATTGGAGCTGTAGAAGTACAAAGCGAAGGGCGGCGATAGTGCCGTGGAAAGCTAATAGGCATTAACTGTTCACTTGTGATCACTTGTAGTTACTGCCTTTTGGCTTTGTAAGACGTTATACTACTACAGTTGTCCACCAGGTGCTGTTCTTTTGGTAGACACAGCCGGTCGATATTGGGTTTTCATAACCCCCTCGATCCCCTCGAACCATCATCCACCATCACGCATATCACGTATATAATAGTAACAAGCGAGAGACATACCAGATATATGAATTTAAAGCACTGTCAATGACTATGTCAAGATTTCTAGCAGATGGGGAAGGAGTTACTTCCTGTGCCAATCTTGTTGGGAAACATTTCGACATTTTTTCACGCTGAACATTAGATCCAAATAATAAAAATTATCAGGGTTAAGTTTAAATTTCCTTGATGACATCCAAGAAGACACATCCTGAAGACATTTTGTCTCCTGGCCCAGTTTAGACGACATGTGGCCTAAAACCCTATTCATTTCATTTTGTCAGAATTTCCAAAGAAATAGCAAGAGCAATATATATTTCCCATTTGTCACCCACTTCAAGTCATCTTTATCCACTACAAGACGAAAATTGCGACCAACAACTCAAAGTAGGCGAGCATTATATATAATTATCTGTTTAATTTGAGACGAAACATTTCAAATCTTTCCCATTAACAATAATTTATTCATCCGAGTTCAAAAACATTATATAGTCGTGCTTAGCGCTTTAAGGGTTAACCTGCTAGGGCTCGAACCTGAATGTGGATTACCATGACAATAGCGATCCTCAAAGTCAAATGGGCCGTGTGCATCTCAATCCCCAGATACATTGATTGCAATGCGTAAGGTCCAGAGTTTGAATCCTGGTTGCCGATAAATGCAAATCCAAGAGAAGTATTCATTTATAATTAAGTATCTCGTGACAAGGCGATTACAGTGACCTTTTCAGCGTGGAGACCGTCTTTCGATGTCAGCATTTGACGTCCATAGACGTCACATTCTGACGTATAAAGTCGATCCCCGCACTGAAATGATAATCTGTATATTACGTGGCAGTACGCACTATTGTGCTATCGCGCCACGGGAATAACTTAGCAAGGCCTGTTATCATTCATGATATAATTCATAGCCTTATGTGCATGCCAAGTACTCCACATTGTGGATTTTCTGGGGTCTCGCCGGATGGAAACTGCGCCTACCTCCATCGAGGTTCTTTCAGTCCAACTCAAAGTCAGTCAGACGAGCCATCTGATTTACGTGGTTCTCTGAACGACACGACATCGCTGCACGATGTCCTAGTGTATACGGCACCAGGCGGTCACCCATCCAATTATGAACCGGACGCGACGTTGCTTAACTTCAGTGATCGAGCCGACACCGACGAGACAACGCCGTATTCCGTATATAAAGAATAAACTATTCATAGCGGCCGTACACCCATAACATATGATAGGTATTCAAATGAAGCGGAAAGAGCTTATAATGATTTCAAATTGAAAACAAAACCTTTGGTCTCTAAAATTATTACGGCGCTTTAACCCTTAGAGCGCTGGGATCGATTTTAGTCGTCAGAAACTGACTGTAAGAATAAAAATATTTGTAATAGTCGTAAACCCATAACATAGGTATTCAAATGAATCGGGAAGAGCTGACTAAGACATTTATGATTGAAATTGTAAAAAACCCTTTGGACTCCCCATGTTTTTGTACAAAAAAAATCAGCGCTTTAAGGGTTTAGGGCGGCATCGTCGTGATATTGCCCAACCAGCCCAACACAACAATCACAAAGTCAAAATAAACAAACAATGTTATTGTTGCTTCTAACTGGGCTGAAAAAATCAATTTTTAAAATAAAACACCAGTAACTGTTAACGTTGTGAGTGACACGTTACAACTGTTTGCCATCGTAGGGTAATATAATTACATGGCAAAATCTAAATTGTGCATTCCGTTTTTTTGTGTTTGTCGCAAAAAATATACGCGGCATAATAACATCAGGTCATATGATGGGGTGCCGGTCACTTCGACACAAACAATTTTGACACAGTGCCATTTCGACACAGAAACGTACTTTTGTCCAAACATGTAGGAGTCATTTCGACACAGGTTTGGACGTTTCGACACACTTTTTAAAAATGTAATTTTTGTGTTTCCATCCAGGCTGACATTCCGTGGACTTTGTGTTAGTTGATTTCAAAATTCCACAAACCCATCTAATTTGCATAAATTTACATAAATTAACATAAATTAGCATATTTAAAGCCACTAATCTTAAAAATGTTCTAACTTTTCAATCAAGTCACTCACAGAGGTGTTTTGGGTGTCTATACCCATGTTTTCCACACCAAGGAAGTCGTTTCACTACATTTTGGAAACCACAGGAAAACCTAATTTACATAAATTAACATAAATTAACATAGTTGAAGCCAAAAAAATATAAAATGTTCTAACTTTTCAACCAAGTCACCCACAGAGGTGTTTTCAGTGTCTATACTAAGGTTTTTCACCCCATGGAAGTCGTTTCACTAACTTTTGAAGACCACAGGTCAATCTTATTTGCATAAATTAACATATTCTGAGCAAAAAAACTATAAAATCCTCTAACTTCTTAACAAAGTCACCCACCGAGATGTTTTTGGTGTCTATACTACGGTTTTTCACCCCATGGAAATCGTTTCACAAACTTTTGAAGACCATAGGACAACCTAATTTGCATAAATTAACATAAATTAACATATTTTAAGCCAAACATATAAAATCCTCTAGCTTTTCAACTAAGTCACCCACCGAGGTATTTTTGGTGTCCATACTAAGGTTTTTCACCCCATGAAAGTCGTTTGACTGATTTTTGAAGACCAAAGGACAACCTAATTTGCATAAATTAACATAAATTAACATATTTTAAGCCAAAAAACTATAAAATGCTCTAGCTTTTCAACCAAGTCACACGCCGAGGTATGTCTATACTCAGGGTTTTCACCAATGGAAGTCGTTTCACTAAGTTTTGAAGACCACAGGACAACCGTATTGACATAAATTAGCATAAATTAACATAATTGAAGCAAAACAACTACAAAATGCTCTAACTTTATAACCAAGTCACCCACCGATGTGTTTTGGTGTCTATACTAAGGTTTTTCACCCCATGGAAGTCATTTCACTTTTTGAAGACCACAGGTCAACCTAATTTGCATAAATTAACACAAATTAACATATTTTGGATCAAAAAACTATAAAATCCTCCAACTTTTCAACCACGTCACCCACCGAGATGTTTTTGGTGTCTATACTACGGTGTTTTACCCCATGGAAATCGTTTCACAAACTTTTGAAGACCATAGGACAACCTCATTTGCATAAATTAACATAAATTAACATATTTTAAGCCAAAAAATATAAAATCCTCTAACGTTCCAACTAAGTCACCCACAGGGGTGTGTTTGGTGCCTATACTAAGGTTTTTCACCCCGTGGAAATCGGTTCACCACATTTTGAAGTCAACTGATCAACCTCATTTGCATAAATTGGCATAAATCAACAAAATTAAAGCCCCAAAACTATAAAATGCTCTAACGTTTCAACCAGATAACACGCAGATGTGTTTTTGGTGGCTATATCCTGTGTTATCACCCCATGGACATCTAGGTCAAATGACTCATTAAGTTATAGCTATCATCCCCGCTTTATCCCTTCTTACCACTTTTGGGAGAAAAGGTGTTTTTAAAAATTGATATAAAAAGTTGTTGCTGGCGATTGAATAGAGGTCGCCGAATTTTAAAAAGTGTTTTTATTTTTTTCTCCGATACTATATACAAATTTTATGAATGTAAGACAAATAGCTCATAAGTTATAGTAATTATCACTATTTTTTCCTATTAACCATTTTTACGGGTGAAAGGGTGGCGAAAAATTAATACAAATGATTTTAATGGATTCCGCGGGTGCTAAAACATGTTTAGATACAAATTTTATGCATTTAAATTAAATAGTTTTAAATGTATTGGTAATACGGCCTTTATATACATGATATTTCCTGTCATTTTGTTTTCTAGTTCAAAGCGACACAATCAGGCTAAAATCATACAAAAATCGGTTATTTTATTTTGGCTTTCTTGCATGTCCAAAATAAGAAGTGCGGGCATTTCGTCTCTATAATATCTCGCTTTGTTTGGCCAACGTATGATACTATGAGTAATTCGGCAACCATGATTAAAACAATTTGAATCAAATTCTCGTGTTATCACTCGGACGTTGAGAGAAACTACGAGATTTTTTAGCCAATCACGTCATTTATGCAGTGGTGACACGTGATTGGAATGGCAATTGGGGAACTGCCACTCAAATCCCATAGTTGATAATTATGACGTTACAGTAGATTAATATGCATGAACCTTCCTAGAGTGTAACAGGGCCCGATATCTGCCCTACTATGAGGTAATATTGGGCCAACGTTGCCAACATTTGAAAAAAACATCGAGCCAGTCAGCGGTGTACCATCGTGTACTGCTTGTTGAAACTGGCCTGTATCAGAAAAGAGTCACCGGATTATAATAGCATCATCATATAGGCCCGATTATCAGTGCATAGGCCTACTCCGGACTCTAACCAATCAGACACGTCATTCAGTCACGCTACCTACTGAGGAAATGTGGAGTGGGCGTGGTTTGGAGTGGAAAAGAATACCGGTTTAATGTCTGAAAAAATACCCTTCCCAGATTTTACTCGGGTAGATTGTGGGTGCCCCAGAATCTACCCCGGGGTAGATCCTGAACTATACCCCCGGGGTCGGGGTAGATTACGGTGGCTCCCAGAATCTACCCCTCCCTCTCAGAATCTACCCCTCTTTATTGTGATAATATGAAGTGTTTTTGGCTCCCAGAATCTGCCCGTCAATCCCAGAATATACCACCCTTTTCAACAACTATATTTGACCCTCCCTGCATCTACCCCTCCCAGAATTTACACCCCTTCCTCTCAGAATATATATCTCCTCCCCTTTCTACAACTATATGTGAATTTCCTAGAATCTACCCCTCAGTCACTGAATATGTCCCCTTTTTGTAGAAACTACGAGTATATCGTAGAGAATCTACCACTCGCTCCCAGAAATGAAAAATATTCTGGGATCGCATAATCGTATAGTTGTTGATACATAGAAGCAGACGACATCGAAGCTTATCGAACTTATCAAAATACATTGAAGCAATTTGGTTGCTTTATAGTCGAACGTGGTCCCCCGATAGATGGTCTGTCTTCGACAGAGTGTCCGCACAAGCAACGACGTAGGGGTGACACAATCGACTAAAAAATCGTTCCCATATGATACGCCGTTTTACAGGCTGATCGAAACGCTGGAGAGAGAATCCAGATGGACATCTCTCTCCTGTCGTTTGGTCAGCGAGTCTAAACAATGCCGACACCAACGCCAAAAATATCGACGCCAACAAGGGCGGTACTGTGATTTGTGGCGTCAATATGACGACGGGGAGATCGGTGTAATAAATCTGTTGAGAGCGTGCGCTCTCATCAACGGGCCACGCGTTAGAACAAAGGTGAAACGATACTGTCCAGTACTGTACAAGTTTGTACATTTTCTATGCATATATAAACGATTTTAGGCACAGCATAACATTACAATAACCTTGCATTTACGACATTTCAATAATTTAATATGTTATTTTCGGTTGATTAATTGGTGGAAGAGAAAAATCAAAATACGTGTTACTTAAGAAAGTGATTAAAACAAATTGGAATCATTTCAGCTTTATATATTACAGCACCAAAAACGACTTTTTTCATAAAATGTTTTGTAAATTCGGAAATATGTAACTTTTCTGTAACGTGGATGCACCAATTCCCAGATTTTGCATTTCCTTCAATGTCAAAACTTTTTGGATTGGATTTATTAACTGGTGGAGTGTATTTGATAAAGACACTTATTTGATTTACCAAATAAAAACATATTTAGTTTCCATCGTTCTAATAACATTTATATTATTAATTGCATTTTACAAACTAAAATAAACCTTAAAGAATTACTGAAACCCAAAGGAGTTTAATTCGAGTTGTTTAAAATATTTTTACACGATGAAATTGCATCGCTACATGCTACTCTTTGTTCACAATGTAAAATGGACCAATTCTTTAAATGGAATACTACTTTACAAAGAATACGTGAAGAAACTTTATGTCAATTTATGCTTATTTAAACTTTAAAGATTGTTGATAACCCTGTGAATGTATGAATAAGTGACTGCTAATGCTGGAATCCGTTGGTTTGCTAATTATTGGCTGCTATATACATGTATTTTTAAATTTGAATATGATTTGGTGTAAGATAGTAGGGTTGACGTGTTGATACACACGTGTCGTCTGTGGTGACGTCCCACTGCTAATTTGAATTGTAGGTTATATGTCGAATAATATATGATCTGAATAAATAACATGCTTTGAAAACTTCGACATTGGTTACACTGTACATGTAAAATAGTTTTATCTATCCGTGTATTAATCATTGCATTGACGTATAGGTGTAGGTATTGGGTAGAGATAGACACCATGAACAGCTGTGTGAGTAATTTACTTGAAAAGTTAGAACAAATAAGGTTCCTCTGAGATCTTCAAAACTTAGTGAAACGACTTCCATGGGGTGAAAATCCTGAGTATAGACACCGCAAACACCTCGGTGTGTGACTTGGTTGAAAAGTTAGAGCATTTTATATTTTTACCTTCAAATATGGTAATTTATGTTAATTTATGCAAATTAGGTTCTACCGTGGTCTTCAAAAATTAGTGAAACGACTTCCATGGGGAGAAAAACCTGGGTATAGACACAAAAAACACCGCTATTGGTGATTTTGTCGAAAAATTAGAACGTTTTATATTTTTTCGGCTTCAATTATGTAAATTTATGTTCATTTATGCAAATTAGGTTGCTCTGAGGTCTTCAAAAGTTAGTGAAACGACTTCCATAGGGTGAAAAACCTTAGTATAGACACCAAAAACACCTATGTGGGTGACTTGGTTGAAAAGTTAGAGCATTTTATATTTTTTAGCTTCAAATATGTTAAATTATGTTAATTTATGCAAATTAGGTAGTCCTGTGGTCCTCAAAAGTCAGTGAAACGACTTCCATGGGGTGAAAAACCTGGGTATAAACTCCAAAAACACCTATGTAGGTGACTCGGTTGAAAAATTAGAGGATTTTTTTTATTTTTTCGCTTTCAATATGTTAATTAATGTTAATTTATGCAAATTAGGATGCTCTGAGGTCTTCAAAACTTAATGAAACGACTTCCACGGGGTGAAAAACCTGGGTATAGACACCAAAAACACCTATGTGAGTGATTTTGGCGAAAAGTTAGAACATTTCGTATGTTTTTGACCTGGCATATGCGCATGTTCAGCTATAATTATGTTAATTTATGCTAATTTATGCAAATGAGATAATTTTTTGGAATTTTTAAATTAACTAAGACAAAGTCCATGTAATGAAACCCCATAAATAAACACATAATATGCATTTGTGAGAAAGTGTGTCGAAACGTCCAAAGCTGTGTCGAAATGACTCACTTTTTGGAGTGTTTCTGTGTCGAAGTGTCTCTTCTGTGTCGAAATGGCACTGTGTCGAAATTGCACTGTGTCGAAATGACTGGCTAACAAAATTAAACCCTGATCACATAATAATTATTTTGCTTTGAAAGTTTAGCCCAGACAGCACTTGTCGCCATGTGACATAATACATCTACTTTTAATATCTAATAATATCGTCATTGTTCTGAATGACATACATTATCATAATGTTAGTCATGTTCGGTGCATGTCATTCGTCAGATTTTAAAAATCTGGATACAGTATCAAAAAAACACTGTCTTTGTCATGAACACTCCCCTATATAAATATTTGTTATAGGCCTACTCTTGGTTTTATGATAAGCTGTTTTGTAGCAAAACTTATAACTGAATAGCATACGCGCTACACCTGCACTGATTATTGATATTGTTATTATTTAAAATGTTACATGAAAATTGTCGTTCTAAAACCTCTATGTGTAGGAAATTAAGTCTTTCTTTAGAAATGCAAAATGATGCATCGTGAGGGTTTAAAGGGTCAATACGATTGATTAACATGATTAGTGGTCGCTGGGCAACACCGGATGTAAACGATAGTTTGATTTGTTTCTGCTTCACGTCGCTGATTTACGTGATTAACACATTTAGTGGTCGCTGGGTGATCTTAATATGGACATTGGGGTCGAATTCGTTATGTCAGACACACAGAGACAGGTGTCCGCCTTTTTTTTCAGAAGGCCCGTTAGTCAGAAAATCAGTAAGGAAAATTAGTCAGAAGGCCCGATTGTCAGAAGGCAAGTTAGTCAGAAAATAAATAAGGATTATTAGTCAGAAAGCCCGTTTGTTAGAAAGCTATATAATTACCAAATATTAAGTTTTATTCGATCCAGACATAATTCACAGTGAAATTGTATAAAACTGGTTGCACATGATAGTAAATAATAGTGAAATATCATTTTGATGGACTAAAAATTCTGACTAATGGGTCTGTTGACCAACGGGCCTTCTGACTAGGCCCTAACCTTTTCTGACTGAAACGCCAAACTGATTTTCTGACAAACGGGCCTTCTGACTAATGGGCCTTCTAACTAGCGGGCCTTCTGACTAAAGGGCCTTCTGACTAACGGGCCTTCTGACTAAAAAGGGTGTCACCCAGAGACAACAGGGGCGGATGCAGGGGGTTCCCATGGTAAACTGCAGAGTCAAACTTTATATGGGGATAAAGTCAACACTTTTAGCGACGGGACCGTCTTTAGACGTCAGAATTTGACGTCTGTAGACGCCAGATTCAGACGTCTAAAAATCAGGATGCCAGTCATTTTGACACAGTGCAATTTCGACACAATGCCGACACAGAAAAGACACTTCGACACAGAAACACTCCAAAAAGTGAGTCATTTCGACACAGCTTTGGACGTTTCGACACACTTTCTCACAAATGCATGTTTGTGTTTATTTATGGGGTTTCATTACATGAACTTTGTCTTAGTTGATTTGAAAATCCCATAAGTTTATCTAAAGTGCATATATTAGCATAAATTAACATAATTATCCCTAAAAATGCGCATATGACAGGTCAAAAAGATACAAAATGTTCTAACTTTCCGCCAAAATCATTCACATAGTTGTTTTTAGGTTTTTCACCCCATGGAAGTCGTTTCACTAAGTTTTGAAGACCCAAGAGCAACCTAATTTGCATAAATTAACATAAACCAACATATTTTAGGCCAAAAAATATAAAATGCTCTAACTTTTCTGTTTTTGGTATCTATACTAAGGTTTTACACCCCATGGAAGTCGTTTCACCAATTTTGACGACCACAGGGCAACCTAATTTGCATAAATTAACATAAATTAACATATTTCAAGCCAAAAATATAAAATCCTCTAGCTTTTCAACCAAGTCACCCACCGAGGTGTTTTCGGTGTCTATACTAGGGTTTTTCACTCCATTGAAGACCACAGGACAACCTAATTTGCATAAATTAACATATTTTATGCCCAAAAATATAATATGCTCTAACTTTTCAACCAAGTCACCCACACAGTGTAACCAATGTCGCAGTTTTCAAAGCATGTTTTTAGCTTGGAGACAGAGTCTCCAAGTTTTTAGTTTGACTTTCAAGACAAACGTCTGTCGTTAACTTCCGCTCTACATCTGTTCAGCCTCTGCAAAGTCAAAAGGCATTATCTGCTCCCTGGTAAACTAGGCATTTTCTGCTTCTTAACTGGCTCTTCCTGCCATAGCGCTGCCAAAAGGTCGTATTTGCTAACTTGTAAAATCAAGTATATACTTCCTTTACGCTGATGTCACTGCAAAGCCCGCGACTTCAAGAATCATGTGACACCAGCAGTGTTCTCGTTTGTAGTGACCTCCCCTTATGTTTAACCAGTTTTATCATTTAAGTCATGCATAGACCTTTCAGAAAATGTATAGTTATCCATAGCCTAGACAAGAAAAAATGTGCTTTTGACCACTGTAATGCCATAAAAATGACATTTTTGGCATGTCGCCAGTTTCAATTTTTGTCTTAGACAGGTCACTGCTCATGAGTGGGTGCAGTTTTTGGTAGATAAATTGTTTGAATTTGACGAACATATAGTAGTAATTGTATTTATAAAAATATTCCCAAAAGTAGTATATTGTCCCTTGCAAAATTGAATTAATGTTCATGTCGCCACAAAATAACAGAATACGTTACATTTAAGTTAGCTAGTTGTTTTTATCTGCCAAAAATTCTAAGATCAACCAAAGTTCCTTGCTGTGTGATGATTATGTAATCTAAGGAATGTATATAAAAAGACATCAAAAAATTATGTGATAATAAAAGTACTACTCTTGCAGTAATCAATAGAAACAAGCAGACGCTATTCAATTTTTAAGAAAACAGAATACGTTACATGGACTCTGAAGATATAGTGATATGCACACTTAACAACAAATGGCCCTTTAGTTACTCACTAGGTATGTCTCCACGCAGCAAGTAAAAATTTAGCCTGGCCACTGAACCCAGCTTTACAATTGTGCAAAAAGTAAAAAAATCCGGAATACGTTACACAAAATACGTTACATATTGTAACATATTTAGGTAACGTATTTTGGTAATGTATTTTGGTCTTCACTAAACAATGTTGTAATAGTGCATTCTGTTTCGTAACAAAATTACAAAACACTCACACTTTGCATGATACAACTATTTACTGGATATAGTGACATTCAGTATCATTACTTTATCATAACATGAATTATGTTAGTTAATGAACGTATTTTGGTAACGTATTTTGCATTTTTATTGGAAATATTCATTAACAGGCACGAGATGACAGAAACTCAGTATATATCGTTATAGAAATAATCAAAAATGTGCTTAGACAAAAAAACACCTCGATTATTCAATGTGGCATGTGTTATAACGTCCATTATACACACAAATACAGAATACGTTACTTTTAATTCTGATAATGATTTTGTGCCTGTTGAAGTATAGTGAAATAGTAGATACAATAATTCTGGTGAGAATGACACGCACAATTTATTGTATTGCCTAGGTTTATTTAAAACAATATTGAAAGGGTATTGAACATGTACACACCACTGTTCTTATCAGGAAAAAACTAAAATAAAAATACACTACTACTTTGAAAAACCTTTATATCTCGTATACTGCAATGTATCAAGACCATTGACACTTAGAAACATTGAAATTACATTATTATATTTAATTGTGCATGTTTTTATTTTGCATAGTATTTCTACAAAAATGCCCAATACATATCAGATATTTTGGTAAATGTTTAAACTATGAAAAAATGTAACGTATTTTGTGTTTTTTTTTATGATTTTAATTATTCATAAAAAAAATGATTAAAATTGATGTTTTATACTTGGTATCTCAATTTTTTAGGACAAGGAAAAATATTTTTTATATTTTAAAATAAAGTTGTAGAAAGAGGTGTAGTGAGAAGTTTATTTTTTGATATTAGCTTGTGGAAAAGTCTTGAAGTGGCGGGCTTTGTCCGTCGTCAGAATCTGACGTCTGTAGACATCAGATTCTAAAGTCAATCCACGCACTGTAAGAATAAAAATATTTGTAATAGTCATAAACCCATAACATAGGTATTCAAATGAATAAGGAAGAGCTGACTACGACATTTATGATTGAAAATGTAAAAAACCCTTTGGATTCCCCATGTTTTTGTACAAAAAAAATCAGCGCTTTAAGGGTTTAGGGCGGCATCGTCGTGATATTGCCATACCCAACCAGCCCAACACAACAATCACAAAGTCAAAATAAACCTACCATGTTACTGTTGCTACTAGCTGGGCTGAGAAAATCAATTTGTAAAATAAAACAGCAGCAACTGTTAACGTTGTAAGTGACACGTTACAACTGTTTGCCATCGTAGGGTAATATAATTACATGCCAAAATCAATCTAAATTGTGCATTCCGTTTTTTTTGTGTTTGTCGCAAAATATACACGGCATAATAACATCAGGTCATATGATGCACTGCACATACATGGCCACTCACATGCTGACTAATAATGCAAATAAAATTAAACCTTGATCACAATATAATTATTTTGCTTTGAAAGTTTAGCCCAGACAGCATTTGTCGGCGTGTGACATAATACATCTACTTTTAATGTCTAATAATATCGTCATTGTTCTGAATGACATACATTATCATGAAGTTAGTCATGTTCGGTGCATGTCATTCGTCAGATTTTAAAAATCTGGATACAGTATAAAAAAACACTGGCTTTGTCATGAACACTCACCTTTATAAATATTTGTTATAGGCCTACTCTTGGTTTTATGATAAGCTGTTATGTAGCAAAACTTATAGCTGAATAGTATACGCGCTACACCTGCACTGATTATTGATATTGTTATTATTCAAAATGTTACATGAAAATTGTCGTTCTAAAACCTCTATGTGTAGGGAATTAGGTCATTCTTTAGAAATGCAAAATGATGCATCGTGAGGGTTTAAAGGGTCAATACGATTGATTAACATTATTAGTGGTCGCTGGGCAACACCGGATGTAAACGATAGTTTGATTTGTTTCTGCTTCACGTCGCTGATTTACGTAATTAACACAATTAGTGGTCGCTGGGTGATCTTAATATGGATATTGGTGGCGAATTCCTTATGTCAGACACACAGAGACAGGTGTCCGCCTTCTAGTCAGAAGGCCCGTTAGTCGGAAGGCCCGTTAGTCAGAAAATCAGTAAGGATAATTAGTTAGAAGGCCCTATTGTCAGAAGGCATTCTCCACACATAGATGTCGCTCAGGTCAACCCCGCTCTCTCTCTGTAACCACACGTCATGTTTCGACAAAAACTGCTCATTTTGAGCAGTTATGTTGATATAACATCTGTAGGCTTAAAAACACGCTTGAGTGTCCTGAATATATATGGCAAATATAAAACACCACTACTCCGCCACATATGTGTTTATATTCACATAGAAATAGAAAACATTCAATGGATTACTTTTTCTGCCTACGCGCTGCTGTGAGAAGGTCCATGTTTACGTTTTTCTGACAGAATTTACAATCGGCTTCAAAACACTGGCAAATATAAATTACTGAATGACATGCGAATTGTGCTGGTTCAATTTATCCACTACTAAACAGAATAAATGGCCCTTACCTGTAACAAACTCTAAAATCAAATTAAATATTGAAAAAAGGATAAGTAATGAGTTGAAGTGAACACCAAAATAGTTCCGTGGTTATAGGAAAGGTTATAAAATCACGTGGTAACGCTCACTAACGGCTGATAAATCTGGTCAATTGCCATGCGTGCATACGGCGAAATGAGCGTGTGGTATCAGAGATATAATCTCTGAGATCAGAATGGTCAGAAGGCCTGTTAGTCAGAAAATAAGTAATGATTATTAGTCAGAAAGCCCGTTTGTCAGAAGGCCCGTTAGTCAGAAAATAAGTAATGATTATCAGTCAGAAAGCCCGTTTGTCAGAAAGTTATAATTACCAAATATTAAGTTTACTCGATCTAGACATAATTCACAGTAAAATTGTATGAAATGGTTGCAAATGATAGTAAATTCAGTGAAATAACATTTTTAAGGACCAACAATTCTGACTAATGGGCCTATTGACCAACGGGCCTTCTGATTAACGGGACTTCTGACTAAAACGCCTAACTGATTTTCTGACTGATTTTCTGACAAACTGACTAAAAGGCCATCTGACTAACGGGTCTTCTGACTAAAGGGTCTTCTGACTAACGGGCCTTCTGACTAAAAGAGTGTCACCAAGAGACAACAGGGGCAGATGCAGGGGGTTCCAATGGTAAACTGCAGAGTCAATCTTTATATCTTTATATGGGGATAAAGTCAACGCTTTGAGCGCCGGGACCGTCTTTAGACGTCAGAATTTGACGTCTGAAGACGCCAGATTCAGACTTCTATAGTCGATCCCCGCACGGAAAGAATTGAAATAATTCTAGGGCCTAATGGCCGTAGACCCATGACATCCTAGGTATTCAAATGAAGCGGAAAGAGCTCACTGGGACATTTAGGATGATTTCAAATTGAAGAAAATCCGAATTTATCAGCATTGTATTAACCCTTCAACCGCCAAATTATTCAATTTGAATTTTCACCCACTTGAAGTTGTGTCTCGCTGACGCGATTCACAACTTCAATTGAGTGAAAATTATTCAGATTTGATAAAATGGAGATCAACTCTTTTCAAATCTTGCTGGTTGATGTCACACTTTATCTTTAACATATTTAAAATGTGGTACTTAATGTACTAATAAAAAATAAAATCCCGAATATATGCGGCACCAGCGGTTAAAGGGTTAAGGCTTAACTAGTGGCAAATATGAGAAACTTGCTCATTTTAACCCTTACACCGCGAACCACGACAATAGTAGTTTTTTATTCCGTTTTATTAGCAGATGTTATTTTTGGGAATGAATTTTGTCTCTAAACATCAAGATTTGCAAATACTTGATCTCAAAGGAAATATGAGCACTTTTCACCGACTTGAAGTTGTTGTTCACGAAATTCAATAAAGTAGTTTTTGCATTAGCCAATATAAGACCAACTAAAGACACCAAAAACTAAACTTGAGCGAGTGAATATCCTTTCAGCACAATAGTTATAATATCGCGAGAGAAGGTATAGCCCGGTGTCGGGACTATGCCCTACTCTTATGAAATCACTACCACTCTTGACGTCTACCTCCAAGACGTCACACGTAGATCCCATGTGTGACACTGGCCAGTCTGCATAAAATCATCCTCGTCGTACATTTCCCAGCAAATGAGATATTGCTATGTGATGAAGGGAAACATGACTATTTGTGACATAGAAGACCTTTAGTTAAAAATATATGGAATTTCAAAAGTCAAAATGATTGTTTGGTCCCAAATTAATTATACTAAAAACAATACTAGTTAATTCTCTGCAAACCGAAAAATGTTCGTTCTGAAAACCGGACTCACCCCCTCACGCAAATCATTTTTTAGAGAAACAAGACTAAATAAATCCAGGCGCTCCCGACCAGAATTTGAATTTGATCGATGCGATTTTGTGAAGTGTTATTCATGTAGTCCTAGGCCAGATCAAAAATGACGACGCAAGACAACCAGGTCTAAGAGGCTCAGTCGAAGAGTAGGATAAGAACTAGACAGTCTGTCAGAGATTGCAAACCTCCATTGAACTTAATGATCATAATCAGTATCCCAGTAATGGTATAGCTATCTGGCACGGTTTACACGATATCAGGCATATCGAGGAAAATAATGGCTGATTGACGGTCATTTTGAATTTGATCTAGTTAAAAAAATTCAGGGTACATCCTCCCCCGAAACCTCACATTTTGTTTTATAGCTTAATGGTGAAGCCATCTAACACGGTTTACAAAATATCGGCCATGTGAAACTAAATAATGGCGGATAGGCGGCCATTTTGAATTTGATCGAGTCGAAATTTTTCAGAATGCATCCTGTCCTGAAACGTCACATTTTGTTTTACATTAAAGGTCTAGCTATCTAGCACGGTTTACCTGATAATTATCAGGCCTATCGAGGTAAATAATGCCGATTGTCAGCCATTTTGAATTAGATAGAGTTAAAAATGTCCAGGGTGCATCCTCCCCCGAAATCTCACATTTTTTTGTATAGTGATAATCTAGCCATCTAGCACAGTTTACCAATATCGGCCATGTGAAAGTAAATAATGGGCGATAGGCGGCCATTTTAAATTTGATCGAGACGAAATTTTTCAGGATGCATCTTCCCCTGAAATGTCGCATTTTGTTTTATATTAAAGGTCTAGCTATCTACCACTGTTTTCCTGATATCAGGCCTATCGAGGTAAAAAAGGCCGATTGTCTGCCATTTCAAATTCGATAGAGTTGAAAATTTCCAGGGTGCATCCTCCCCTGAAAACTCACATTTTGTTTTATAGTAAAGGTCTAGCCATCTAGCACGGTTTACCAAAAGTCGGCCATAGGAAAATAAATAATGGCCGATAGGCGGCCATTTTGAATTTGATCAAATCATTTTTTTTTTCAAGATCCATCCTCTCTTGAAATCTCACATTTTATTTTAGTGTAATGGTCCAGCTATCTAGCACGGTTTACCCGATATCAGGCCTGTCAAGTAAATAATGGCCGATTGTCAGCCATTTTTACTTTGCTTGAGTAAAAAATTCCCAGGGTGCATCCTCCCCAAAACTCCATATTTTGTTTTATGGTAGGCCTAATGGTCTAGCCTTCTAGCACGGTTTACCAAATATCGGTCATGTGAAAGTAAATAATGGGCGATAGACGGCCATTTTGAATGTCATCGAGTTGAAATTTTTTCAAAATGCATCCTCTCCTGAAACGTCAAATTTTGTTTTATAGTAATGATCTAGCTATCTAGCACGGTTTACCCGATATCTGGCCTGTCGAGGAAAACAATGGCCGATTGTCGGCTATTTTAAACTTTTCGAGTTGAAAATTTTGAGGGTGCATTTTCTCCTGAAACCTTACAATTTGTTTTATGCTAATGGTGTAGCTATCTTGAGCGGTTTTCATGATACTCGGCAAAATATTTCAGTCGAATATACCGATGTTATAAATTAGGTCAAAGTGCTGGGTCAACTTCAAGGTCAAGGTACAAAAACCTGAAAAAGCATAACTATATAGGGACCTTAGAGATCATGTATGTGCAATATGACTGTCATCGGCCAAGTAGTTTTCGAGATCTGCTCCGGAAACGAAGTGCATGTAAAAACGTCTAAATAGGTCATAGTACTGGGACAAAAGTAGGTCAAAGTTCATATACCCCAAAAGGTACAACTAGACCCCCTTGAGGTGTTGTGTGTAAAATTTGAAGACAATCGGACAAGCATATCCTGAGATATGTTTCGAAAACTAAATGTTCACGAACGGTCCAACAGTCCAACGGCCCATCGCCGTAACATCATTTGTCCTCTGCGACCTTGCATATTGAATTCGGATTAAGTATATTTTAACCTGCCCATTATCAACCTAGAACTAACCCACATACCAAAAATTGTTATCCTAGGTTATTTTCTTACACAGTTACAGGCAAAAGAATACCTTATTAATTGAACGAGTGCTGTATTATCCCATATCACACTTAAATGGACACCGTTTGCACATCTTATCGTGTGGTAATATCATATTAAAAGTTTGAAACCGAAGCGATTTTCACTGAAACATCGCGCGATGAAATGCACCTTGTCCAATATTATCAAAATATTGGCGACACTGACCGAGCATTAAACCAAAGCGACTGACCGCAAAAAATCTAAATGAGTCTTTAGACGTCTGATTCTGACGTCTATAGTCGGTCCCCGCACAGAAAGAATAAAACAAATATAACGGCCGTAGTCCCATAACATAGGTATTCAAATGAAGTGGACAGATCTAACTAAGACATTCAGGATGATTTCAAATTAAAAAAAAATGTTTTTTATAAAATATTTCAGCGCTTCAAGGGTTATGACAGGTGGGTGTCACTTTCTGCCTCACAACGAGAATGTAAACAGACATCGCCCAGATACCTGCTGACCCTTAAAGTGCTGAAGTAAAAAAAACATGCATTTCTACCCACTTGAAATTGTGTCTCGCTACCGCGTCCCACAACTTCAAGGGTGTAAAAAATGCCTAAGTATGTACAATTTCAATAACAATAAAAAATAATTTAGCAAATGTAATGTTCATTTCGGCTTCAAATTGTCGGCTTTGGAGGACACAAATGGGCGAAAGCGGCTCTGAACGAGACCAGCGTTTCCAGGGCTAACAGGGAGAGGGGAATTAACACCTGCTTTGACAGGTAGTGGGCAATTAGCTGGTATCCAGCATATAAGTAGTCAATTCAGACGTGGATGACAAACAATAATATGCCACACCGAAAGAACAAGCTGACTGCTTGACAAGCAAAGTTTACAGGACCAAAAGAATAAGCAGACAAAAAATAAAACACGCCCAGGTAAGAACTAAATTTTATCACTGAAATATTTCATCCCACAGACACAAAATATTTGTATAACATTTATACAATGTTGGACCAACGTCGAAGACGTTGGGCCGACGTTGTATAAATGTTATACAAATGTTTTGAGTTTACTGGGATGTGAACAAAACATTCATAAATATCATACAAAAATCCTCCTCATGGTGGCTAGGCGGATCCAGACTTGCCTCTAAATGTTTTCACTGATTTTTGATATCAATCTCTTACTTAAGAATTGTATGTAGGCCGGTATCACTGCCAACTATGCTTGTCTGTTCGCCGAGGAGTAGTATGTTAGGCCTATACGACATGATATAATTGGAAAATCTTTTGTTATCATTTCGCTCGTAGGCCTACTCAAATTGATAAGTAGATTACAATACTTGGTATTTCAATTATTGACTAACGATAGCATAGCGATAAATCTTCCAATGGTGCCGCTCGTTTCTCTGCAATGATTTCTACTACTTTATTACTGGTTATTTGGAAGCTTTGATATTTACCGATGTGACGAAAATAGATTCAGGAGATTTATTGATCGATGTTACAAATTGTTTAGTTTGCAATTTGATCAGAAGTTGACGCTAATATTATATTATTCTGCCGAATTTAGAAGAAAAGTGCCTTGTGTGATGCATTTATATTTTCTGGTGCTGAATAATGATTAGCACATTTAACCTTTTAACTCTTAAAGCGCTGATTTTTTCAGACATCAGAATCTGATGTATATTGACGTCAGATTCTGAAGTCTAAAATCAATCCCCGCGCTTAAAGGGTAACCGCCGGCCACGATTATATACGTTTTTTTTTCATTTTCTATAATTGGCAAATTAGGTACCGGCTTTCAAACATGTTGAAGATAAAACGTGATATCGATCAGAAAGATTTCAAAATCGTTGACCTCCATTTTGTCAAATCTGAATAATTTTCATTCACTTGAAGCTGTGACCCGCGTCTTCAACTGAGTCTCAATTCGAATTATATAAATTGGAAAATGAATATTTTTTTCCTAAACTTGTTCTCATGCATGTTTAGACCGCACGCCCCCGATTTTCTAGAATGCGTCAACTTTTTAGAAGTGTTTTAGAAATTTTAAATATTTTTGCTGTACAACTTCAAGGGAGAGAATATATTCATAACCCTTAATATTGCTGTCAAAGCGTCTCATAATATTACAAATAACATTTCTGTCCAAGTGTAGCCGCAGCGGGGCACTCATCATGTATAACAATACCAGCTTGAGAGTCCATTGCCACGCCCAACTAACACTGGATATTACCCCAGCGCTGACTCAACGCTGGGCTGTTACCTCCGGCGCTGACCCAACACTAAACCAACGTTTGTGCAAAAGCCCGTTGGGAAGGTTGGCACGTGTCGTGGATAGTTATTTTCGTAATTGGTATTACGTAAGGGTGAAGTGGGTGGGCTACGCCTATAATACTTGTGATAACTAAACGATGTTTTAGCTTACAAGGCTGAGTAAGTTAAAGGTACGGCTCCACCAGTGTCGATATTATTGAAAAAATACATTTGCGATTCTGTAAATATGTACTGCAAGTAAACAAGTCAACTTGTTCCAACATGGTTTATGGCGAACTCGGCGTAACACCTCTTGTACTACACGCCAAGAGTAGAATGATTATGTTTTGGGCTAGAATATATAAGAGCAGCAGTACACCAAAACTGTCAAATGTTTTGTATCAATTAATTTTTAATCTATACAATCGGAATATATATAAGTCCCCGTTGCTTTCAACCGTGAAAAATACATTGGAAGGTTGTGGTTTTTCGGGCGTCTGGAATAACCAACTCATCCCAGGAAGCATAAATTCATTCAAAAATAAATTACAACAACGAATTAAAGATCATTTTTTTCAACATTGGACCTCAGAAATTAATCTTAGCAGAAAGTGTTTAAATTACAGGATGTTTACAACAACACTGAATTTAAAAACATATTCAGTAAATTTGTCCTATCGCGAGAAAGGCATCATGGCTAAGTTTCGCTGTAGAAACCACAACCTTCCAATTGAATCAGGTTGCAGACAAAATATACCCCGCAACTTCAGAATATGTGAGCTGTGCACACAAGATATTGGCGATGAATTTCACTATAGGCCTATGTTTAACTGTTCTCACTTTGAAGTCATACGAAAGGAATTAATAAAAAAAGGTCACAGAAACTCACCTTCATCAGTTAAATTTGAAATACTAATGAATGTAACAAATAAAAATCAATTGTTCAAATTATGCAAGTTCATTGAAAAAATCATTTATTTCGTAAAGTGATTAACCAAATAAAAATAAAAAATGTATATACGTTATATTATTAGAACATGATAACTACGCACCTTTAACATGCTCTCCTGGCATGTTTTCATACATATCTGTATTTTATATGTATATATTTTTGCAGATCCTATGAAATAAACTAATGTCTATTGTCTATTGCCGTGCCGCGCCGCGCTGCGCCGCGCGCTAAAAAAAGATAAACTGTACGCCGCGCTGCGCGACGCGGCGTTTGTCGGGGCCGTAGCTTACTCAGCCGTGAAAGCTAAAACATTGAGCGCCATTAAAAAATTACATTCCACAACTCAGTGACTATATCTGTAAAGCCTAAATACGACAGATTTTTTTTTAATAGTGAAAATTGTAGACTTCACGAAAACTTCCCAAATCAGAAATTCATGAATATTTAAAACCCGAAAATTACCGTATGATCATGCTGTCACCAGCGCCCCACCACGAGACCGAAGGCCCCTCTCATGCCGACAGGGAGAGATTGCTCTGGTCACAGAATGCCATATATACATAATATATAATAATTATTAATGGTTGAAACCCTGTCAGATTTTTTTCTGGATCCGCCCCTGAAAACGGGCCCATGGCGCATGTTATTCAACTGCGTAATTTCTCTGTTGACTGAAACCAAGGGCGGGGGCCCTGGTGCAGTGGTTAAAGTTGCCTGCTTGGAACGTCGGATATCGCGGGTTCAAACCCCAATCTGGCCTTCAAGCTTCAAAGAAACAAAAAAATGTCTTCCCCGCTCACTCGTAAAGATTCAATATTACGGGCAGCCTCCGTTATCGAGAGGTAGCGTGCTCGGGCTCAGACCACCAGGGCTCGAGTTTTTAATCCTGTGTCTGAAGTGTCATCTCACCATCCTCATGAGGTTCTCCTGGCCCAGTTTAGCTTATATTATATGAGCACAAACCATGTGTGCACAATATGGCTTAACACCCCATTGATTGATTGATTGATTGATTGATTGATTGATTGATTGATTGATTGATTGATTGATTGATTGATTGATTGATTGATTGATTGATTGATTGATTGATTGATTGATTGATTGATTGATTGATTGATTGATTGATTGATTGATTGATTGATTGACTGACTGACTGACTGACTGACTGACTGACTGACTGACTGACTGACTGACTGACTGACTGACTGACTGACTGACTGACTGACTGACTGACTGACTGACTGACTGACTGACTGACTGACTAAAGGACGGACGGACGGACGGACGGACGAACCGACGAACCGACGAACCGACGAACCGACCGACCGACCGACCGACCGACCGACCGACCGACCGACCGACCGACCGACCGACCGACCGACCGACCGACCGACCGACCGACCGACCGACCGACCGACCGACCGACCGACCGACCGACCGACCGACCGACCGACCGACCGACCGACCGACCGACCGACCGACCGACCGACCGACCGACCGACCGACCGACCGACCGACCGACTCATTCATTCATTCATTCATTCATTCATTCATTCATTCATTCATTCATTCATTCATTTAATTATTTATTCATTTATTCATTTATTCATTTATTCATTTATTCATTTATTCATTTATTCATTTATTCATTTATTCATTTATTCATTTATTCATTTATTCATTCACTTTGACTGAAACTAGGTAGAGGGCGTTCACGTCCACTCTGATCGCTGACGGATCCTTGATGTAGTAGCTAATGCTGCAGGCTGTCATGCCAGATTATGGGTTCGCTTCCAGCGCACGGGGTTTCAAAGAAACAAATTGTTTCTCCTTTGTTCACTTGTAAGGATTCACTATTGCGGGGAGCCTCCGTGACCGAAAATCACGATGCTCGGACTAAGACTGCAATACTCGAACCCTATGTCTAAAGGGTGCTGTCATTGTCATCTGATTCATTTCACCTTACTCTGCAGCAGGTTGTCCAGATTCAATTTAACCTGTATGTGCATGATAATAGTGTGCGAAGACCCAATTCATTCATTCATTCATTCATTCATTCATTCATTTATTCACTCATTTATTTAGTCATTTATTTAGTCATTTATTATCGTTCATGTTATCACCAGTAATCAAATAGGCCTAGAAGCTGTTTCTTTTAGATACGGATGGAAATTATCATGCTCCTGATTTTGCAATTTTGCAATCATAAATAGTGTTTCTTGCTAAGACCTATTTATCAGGACACAGAGGGTTAATGTGTTTGTGTTGGCATCTGTCATGGCCCATCCGTTAGACAGAGAACATGTATCACACCTAGCCCCAACTCTAATAGGAACATACCAAAAAAATTCGGATGATTAAAGCGACACAATCAGGCCAAAAATCATCCAAAAATCAAAATGTCATTTTCGCCTCATGATATGTCCATAATATGTGACCATGTCCATAGACTAGAATCGTGGAAGTCTTTTAAATTATGGGTTGTTGCAAGCGTGCCGAAAGCCCCATTTATCAGTTATTCCCATATTTCTTATTTTGGACATGCATGTCTGAAATTAAATCTCGTCCTTATTTCTCGTTTAACTGGTAAACTCGAAACACAAAATTTCAAAGAACTTACGCAATTCTTGTCTATGGGCATGTTGACATATTATAGACATATCAAAGAGCCAAAATGAAAATGACGATTTTGGCCTGATTGTGTCGCTTCAAGCAAAGGCAGGGCATAGATTTCTCAGAGTGGGGCGTGACGCCTTGGTAGAGCGCCTGACTGCCTTGCTAGTCATCTGTCGGTCTGACATCTGTTTCCTGCACCAAAACCAGAGACAAAAAGCTACACTGTGTTTTATACCGTGCAGCAAACCGTGGAAACCTAATTAAAACATCTAAGCGCTTTAGTTGTATATTATATTAAAGGACATACAACCAGAATATGTGTAACAGAAACTTATGGCCCTCTGAATTTTAGGTCTTACACATAGGTCTACATACATCCCTGAATTAAAGTAATACCATTAACCTATAGAATGCATCTGCTGACGTCAGCTCATATAGCCGTCGCACAGCCAAAAAATGCTACCTAGATAGATATTCAATACACTAGTATAAGTTGCTCGCCATTTGCCAACGCATGAGTACTAACAACAGAGCCCTCCGTCCCTCGTTATGCATAGCTGGTGCCAGCTCAAATAGCCGACTAACAGCTGATTCAAATTACACAGGTAGTTTCATGCAGAGTGAGGTAGTTTAGGACACAAAATATTCCACTACATTAGACAATTTACACAAGCACAAGCCAGGCTCCAGGTACATCGATTATTCACAGTAGTAGTAGTATTTTTATTTTATTTTTGTATCACATGTCATAAAACATAGTATACAATATATTTTAGCTAAAAAATATATATCATTGAGCCATCAAATAAATTTACCATAGTGAGATATAATTTATTCAGGTTTTTCTTTAAAATATGCAAGTTACTAGTATATCGGATAACAAAAGGTATAGTGTTCCATAAGCGAGCAGTGCGATGAAAATAACTACATTTGAACTGAACAGTCTTGCACAGAGGTAATTTTAATAGCATATACTCTGTTGAGCAGATTTGAGGCCATTATGCAGACAAGCTTTCTCAAAATTACTAGAGTAATCACTCTGGAATCTTGGACCAATGCTGGTCCACCGTCGACGACGCCAAAAATGGGGTCGATGGCTCATGTTTGCTTAGAGTGCCCGACTGGGTGTCAGACTCATATTACAGGCTACATTGACACAATGCTGTTTATTAATTATTAATTAATTTTTAATCAAACCATTAAGACTGAAGGTTTTTTTTCAATTTGAAATCATCATAAATGTCTCAGTTATACGTCTAAAATCTGACGTATAAAGACGTTCTCCACGCGCAAAAGGTTGAGCCACCGTCTGCGACGCTGTCCCAGCATTAACACAACGAGCAGTTGATACCCCTCCCCAGTTCCTGAATCTGATCACGATAATAGTTGAGACCTCTCCTCCAGTTCCCGGTTACTGATCTCGATAATACTTGACACCCCTCTCCCAGTTCACGATACTGATCATGATAATAGTTGACATTCCTCCTCCAGCCCCTGATTCTCATAATAGTTGATACCCCTCCCCGAGTTCCTCATTCTAATAATGAAAATAGTTGAGACCCTCCCCCAGTTCCTGGTTACTGATCTTATTAATACTTGACACCCTCCCCCAGTTCCTGATTCTGATCTAATAATAGTTGACACCCCTCCCCAGTTCCTGATTCTGATAATAGTTGACACCCTCCCCCAGTTCTTGATTCTGATCTAATAATAGTTGACACCCCTCCCCAGTTCCTGATTCTGATAATAGTTGACACCCCTCCCCCAGTTCCTGATTCTGATAATAGCTGACACCCCTCCCCCAGTTCCTGATCATATAATCATGATAATAGTTGAATCCCGTCCCCAGTTCCTGGTTACTGATCATGATAATAGTTGACACCCCTCCCCAGTTCCTGATTCTGATAATAGTTGACATCCCTCCCCCAGTTCCTGATTCTGATCATGATAATAGTTGTCACCCCTTCGGAGCTCCTGATTCTGATTCAGATAATAGTTGACACCCTCCCATATTTCCTGATTTCTAAATCATGATAACAGTTGACACCCCTCCCCAGTTCTTGGTTACTGATTATGATAATAGTTGACACCCCTCCTCCTGTCCCTAATTCTCATCATGATACTTGTTGACACCCCTCCCCACTTCCTGATTACTAAATCTTGATACTAGTTGACACCCCTCCCCAGTTCTTGGTTACTGATTATGAGTATCTGATTCTCATCATGATACTAGTTGACACCCCTCCCAAGTTCCTGATTACTAAATCTTAATACTAGTTGACATCCCTCCCCAGTTCCTGATTCTGATCATAATACTAGTTGACACCCCTCCCCAGTTCCTGATTACTAAATCATGATAGTAGTTCACACCCCTCCCCCAGTTCTTGATTAACAATCATGATGATAGTTAACACCTCTCCCACTTCCTGATTACTAAACATGATAATAGTTCACACCCCTCCCCCAGTTCCTAATTACTGATTCTGACAATAGTTGAACCCTCTCCCAGTTCCTGATTCTGATCATGATAATAGTTGACACCCCTCCCCAGTTCCTGATTACTGATCATGATAATAGTTGACACTCCTTCCCAGTTCCAGATTCTGGTCCTGATAATAGTTGACACTCTCCCCCAGCTCTTGATTACTGCTACTGGTAATAGTTCCTGGTTACAACAAGATAATAGTTGACAACCCTCCCCAGTTCCTGATTACTGATTCTTATAATAGTTGACACCCCTCCCCAGTTTTTCACTCTGATCATGATAATAGGTGACACCCCTCCCCCAGTTCATGATTACTGATTCTGATGATAGTTGATACCCCTCCCCAGTTCCTGAGTACTGATTCTGATAATAGTTCCTGGTTACATCATGATAATTGTTGACACCCTTCCCCAAATTCCTGGTAACTATTCATGATACTAGTTGACAACCCTTCCCCAGTTGCTGATTACTGAGCATGATAATAGTTGACACCCTCCTCCAGTTCCTGATTAATAGTTGACACCCTCAACCCAGTTCCTGATTCTGATCATAATAATAGTTGACACCCTCCAGTTCCTGATTACTGCTGCTGATAATAGTTGACACCCCTCCCCAGTTCCTGATTCCGATCATGATAAAAGTTGGCACCCCTCCCCCAGTTCCTGATTTTGATCATGATAACAACTGACACCCCTCTCCCAGTTCCTGATTCTGGACATGATAACAGTTGACACCCCTCCCCCAGTTCCTGATTACTGATTCTGATAATAGTTGACACCTCTCCCCAGTTCCTGATTAGTGATTCTGATGATAGTTTACACCCTTCTCCTGTTCCTGATTACTAATTCTGAAATAGTTGACACCCCTCCCCAGTTCCTGATACTGATCATGATAAAAGTTGACCCTTCCTCCCCAATTTATGATTCTGTTCCTGATAATAGTTGACACTCTCCACCAGTTCGTGATTACTGCTGCTGGCAATAGTTCCTGGTTACAACAACATACTAGTTGACAACCCCCCCCCCCCCAGTTCCTGATTACTGATGCTGATGATAGTTGACAACCCCCCCCCAGTTCCTGGTTACTGATTCTGATAATAGTTGACACTCCTCCTCAGTTTCTGATTCTAATCATAATAATAGTTGAGCCCCCCCTCCCTAGTTCCCGATTCTGATCCTGATAATAGTTGACACTGTCCCCCAGCTCGTGATTACTGCTGCTGGTAATAGTTCCTGTTTACAACAAGATAATAGTTGACAACCCTCCCCAGTTCCTGGTTGCTGATTCTTATAATGGTTGACACCCCTCCCCAGCTTCTCACTCTGATCATGATAATAGTTGACACCCCTCCCCCAGTTCTTGATTACTGATTCTGATGATAGTTGACAACCCTCCCCAGTTCCTGGTTGCTGATTCTTATAATGGTTGACACCCCTCCCCAGCTTCTCACTCTGATCATGATAATAGTTGACACCCCTCCCCCAGTTCTTGATTACTGATTCTGATGATAGTTGACACCCCTCCCCAGTTCCTGATTACTGATTCTGATAATAGTTGACACTCCTCCCTAGTTCCTGATGCTGATTCTGATAATAGTTGACACCCGTCCCCCAGTGCCTGATTCTGGTCCTGATAATTGTTGACCCTCTCCCCCAGTTCCTGTTCACAACTGCTGGTAATAGTTCCTGGTTACAACAAGATAATAGTTGACACACTGATTCTGATAATAGTTGACACCCTTCCCCAGTTCCTGGTTACAACATAATATAGTTGACACCCCTCCCCAAGTTCCTTGTTACATCATGATGACAGTTCACATCCCTCCCCCAGTTCCTGGTTACTGCTGCTGATAATAGTTGACACCCCTTCCCCAGTGCCTGATTCTGATGATAGTTGACGCCCCTCCCTCAGGTCCTGAGCATGATAAAAGTTGACACTCCTCCCCCAGCTCCTGATTCTTATTCTGATAATAGTTGACACCCCTCTCGCAGTTCCTGATTCTTATCATGATAATAGTTGACACCCCTCCCCAGTTCCTGATTCTTATCATGATAATAGTTGACACCCCTCCCCAGTTCCTGATTCTTATCATGATAATAGTTGACACCCCTCCCCAGTTCCTGATTCTTATCATGATAACAGTTGACACCCCTCCCCAGTTCCTGGTTACTAATCATGATAATTGTTGACACTCCTCCCCAGTTCGTGATTCTGATCATAATAATAGTTGACACCCCTCCCCCAGTTCCCTGATTCTGATCATGATAATAGTTGACACCCCCCCCCCCCAGTTCCTGATTACTGCTGCTAATAATAGTTGACACCCCTCCCCCATTTCTTGATTCTGATCATGATAACAGTTGACATCCATCCTCCAGTTCCTGGTTATATCCTGATAATATTTGACACCGCCCCCAGTTCTTGGTAACTGATTCTGATAATAGTTGACATCCATCCCCAGATCCGGGCTACATATCATGATATTAGTTGAAATCCCACCCCAGTTCCTGATCACTGATTCTGATAATAGTTGACACCGCTCCCCCAGTTCCTGATTACTGCTGCTGGTAATAGTTCCTGGCTACATCATGATAGTTGACACCCCTCCCCAGTTCCTGATCACTGATTCTGATAATAGTTGACACCCGTCCCCCAGTTCTTAGTAACTTATTCTGATAACATCCCCAGATCCGGGTTACATATCATGATATTAGTTGAAATCCCACCCCAGTTCCTGATCACTGATTTTGATAATAGCTGACACCGTCCCTCAGTTCCTGGTTATTGATTATGACAATAGTTGACACCCCTCCCTAGTTCCTGGCTACTGATAATTATAATATAGTTGACATCCCCAGTTCCTGATTGTGATCATGATAATAGTTTACACCCCTCCCCTGGACGGGGGCCCTGGTGCAGTGGTTAAATAGAAATAAGACTAAGGCATTATTCCGAGTTCCCACGTTTCTTGACGCGTTTCGCCATTCAAGCTTCATCAGAATAAGTATACGGTTCAGCAGCAACAAGTTTTGTGTAATGGAATGATGTATAGCAGTGTTGTTATGGTTACATGGTGACGACAACAATACATTTATATAGTGATTGTATAGGAGTAAAAGTATATCTATGCGTGCGGACTAATTTCGAATGTTGGTCCGAGATGGTAAATCCAGAGTGCCATTCAGAGCAAGGGTAATTTTGCTCCGGATAGGGCTCTGAGATAGGCAAGTTGTGATCTATATTAGGCAGTCATATCATTATTTGTTGCATTTTTTAATGTTTCCTGGTTATTGATTCTGTTGAAACCTCTCCCCAGTTCCTGGCTACTGATAATGATA
This sequence comes from Flabesymbios commensalis, assembly GCA_964017125.1. Classification (NCBI taxonomy): domain Eukaryota; kingdom Metazoa; phylum Annelida; class Polychaeta; order Terebellida; family Flabelligeridae; genus Flabesymbios; species Flabesymbios commensalis. Next base: position 62,887,290 of record OZ024912.1, read on the forward strand.
TTATATAGTTAACATCCCCAGTTACTGATTGTGATCATGGTAATAGTTGACACCCCTCCTCTGGACAGGGGCCCTGGTGCAGTGGTTAAAGCTGCCTGCTTTGGAAGGTCGTATATCGCGGGTTCGAACCCCACTCTGGCCTTTAAATTTCAAAGAAACAAAAAGTTTCTTCCCGCTCACTAATAAAGATCGAATGTTGTGCATTGTCCAATTTTGACAACGGAGCCCTCTAGGGAATGCTTTTGACCTGTACTTTCCAGCAGAAAAATTGGTGGTGATACATCAAGGCATGTGTTTAAGCTATCATGAAATATGATGGTTTTTCATTTCACTAATAAAAATGTGTTGATTGACACAGGAAGTCCCTCCAACATGCTTGTAGACATGTCCATTGTACCCCACCCCCATGTCCATCGTGCCCCGAGCTTGGGGCACCATGGACATTTGCCAGATTAAAAAAAAAAGATTTTTAAGTAGCATTCAACATGAATGCAGGTATTGTAATCCAGTCAAACATTAGTATAGTCCAGCATTACCTATTGGTCAAAAATACGTTAATGAGCTACACAAATATTTGAAGCTAAACCAAAATGAAAAATAGGTGTCAATGGTGCCCCGGTCTCCCCTACATCTACACAGTGAAACCACATGCGCATGGTCAACGTCCAATCAAGGTCAGGGTGTAACCCTTTAACCGCCAAATTATTTCATTGGGATTTTCACCCATTTAAAGTGAGTGAAAAATATTCAGATTTGAAAATTTATATTTAACATGTTTAATGTGCTAATACAAATGAAGAAACAAATATAATCGGGACTGATGGTTAAATGGTTGACGCTATTTTTTTGGAATACTAGTAAGCGCTCTATTTTTTAAGCACCGGCAATTTTGTTCTATGTCATAGGTTACTGACATTGTGCATGCTGTAAGAATGCGGGCAAGGTGGACCCATATGCAGGTATTTGTTGTTATTTGACCACTGAAAATAATAGGCTTGGCCTATAGGCCTATGAAAATAGACAATTTTCTTGCCAATGTTACATCTGCAATAGATAAAGCGATAAATATAACGACAATGATAGAAAAACTTTTTCATTACTTTCGTTAGAGATCATAGGGTTATAAAGTGTTTAAAGACCTCGCGCAAACAATTTTTCGTCAGTTGACATAGAGATCAAAGGGTTATATGGATATTAAAATGTTTTAAGACCTCGGGCTAGCAATTTACGCTAGTTACCATAGACATGATAGAGGGTTATATAATGATAACATATTTGTTTTGACTAGTTACCCTGGAAATCAAAGGGTTATAATTATGGGGATTAAAGTGTCCTCAAAAATGTCCCAATGTGAAGTGATGAAAATATTAAATATAACATTATTGTCATCATTGATAGTTAGCCAGTAAAATAGAGGGGTAATTTGAAACTAGAGGGAGTAACTTGAAAATAGTTTCAGATTATCCCCGGGGGTAACCTGAACAGGGGGATAATCTGGAACTGTTACACCGGTGGAGAATAGTAGACATGTGAACACATTTTGTACCGCCAGTTTAGGTGTCTGCTGCTGTGCGATGAACGATAGCTGGGCTCACAATAATCATTATTTTATATTTTTAGATACACCAATCCGAAGATCAGCTTCGGTGGTTTTAATCAGGGAGACTTGGCCCTCACTCAAAGGTGGAACGATGAACGAAACATTTGATAATGTTAGCACCACACTTGACACTCTTCATAACGTAACCTCAATGCGTGTGGTGTACCCTTTGATGACCAAACTCTACATCTCAGGAGTCACTGCTGCCACTCTGGTTGGAGGTGTGGGGAATGTCGTGGTACTCCTATCGCTGCACGTGTTTCAGCCAAAGGAACGAAAGAAGCAGCATATTTCCAAGGCATTTTGGACAAACTTGGCTTTGGCAGATTTGCTCATGTGTGCGGTAGTAAACCCCATGGGGTTAATTGGTGAGTAGGTACAACATAACGTGCAGTAACAATACAAAGTTAAAACGATAACATTAGGTTTAGTAATAAAGTTTAATTTCATACTAAGAATTTTTATTAAACAAATCCTATTTTATCTGTTATAGTATTTCACCAGATAAAACCAGTAAACGGCTAGCGCAAGAGCATTAGAGTTAACCAGGAATAAAATTGCAGAAATATTTTTTTTCAGGAATGATACCTGGACATCTCCCCAATCGAATGCCGAAGATTTCCTCAAAATCCCCCTGATTTAGAATAATCGGCAATACTATTTCTGATAGCACAGAAAAGGCTACCTTATTTAATAAATAATTTGTTGAGCAATGTCAAACGGATTCTGATGGTGATGACTCGCTGCCTGATTTTACATATACATGTATTAGCGAATCTAGACTGAGTAGTCTTAGTATTATTCAAAGCTAATTTTTAAAAATACTTAAAGGTTTACATACATGATAATATTAATAACAGAATTTTAAAGGAGTGTGCGCCGTCCTTAAATGTTCCTCTTTCTTGTATGTTTAATCTCTCGCTTTCAAATAGTGTATTACCTACCTGTTGGAAAAAAAGACAATGTTAATCCTATTTTTTTAAAAAGAGACAGGTATAATTTAAGAAATATATAGACCAGTTTCTCTCCCGTCTTCCATATCAAAAATATTTGAAAAGGCTGTACATAACAACCTTTATGATTACTGCGAAATAAATAACCTACTCTCTGATAAGAACTCCGATTTTAAATCGAATGACTCTACTGTCAATCAATTAACTTTAATTACTCACGAAATAAACAAAGGTCTAGATCAGAAAACAAAATGCATGCATGGTATTTCTTGATGTGTCCAAGGCATTTGACAAAGTATGGCACAGTGGTCTTCTTTTTAAATTAAAACGGTTCGGTATAGCAGTTTCCTGGTATTATATTAAGTTGTTTTTTTTAGCTACTTGGAAAATCGAGTTCAGCGTGTCGTGCTCGATGGCAAAGCTTCCGAGTGGGAACGCTTACATGCTGGTGTACCCCAGGGTTCCATCCTTGGACCACTTCTTTTTTATATATTTATAAATGACCTTGTAGACACGTCATTATTAGATATAAAATTTAATCCACGATTATCACGTTTAAAAATGAACAGAGACTTAAGAAAGATAAGTGACTGAGGAAAACTGTGGAAAATAGTTCCAATCCTTCCAAGACTAAGTATATTGTCTCTTCACATCACCAAAGTTACCTTGAGTATCCAGACGTTGTTTTTAATGGAGTTAATGTTGAGCGAACTATTGAACATGTGCGTCTTGGATTAACAATAACCAGCAATCTCAGTTGGAGAAGACATATTTTATTGTTATAAATAAAGCAAGTAGAGCCATTCATATTTTATATTTTTCAAACACAGATTACCAAGATCGGGGCTTTCTTCTTTATATAAAACTATAATTTTGCCAATTTTAGAATACTGTTATATAATTTAAGATAACTGTACTGTCAGAAGATCAGCTGCTCTTGAACAAATTCAACGGAGAGCCGCCCTTGTGTGTACCCAGCAAAAATGAGACGTTGGCCCAACGTCGCTTTTTTGTTGGCCCACCGTCTGCGACGCTGGCCCAACAGCAAACCAACGTTGGGCCAACATCTCATGTTTGCTGGGTACCCTACTGGTGCGTATAAACACACACGTGGCGACCAATTGTTAGCTGAGCTGGGGTGGCTGCCGCTTAATGAGCGGCGAGAGAATGAACAGAAGAAAGAGTTAAGGAAGTTATTCACTCACCGTTGCCAAGACGGCAGATTGAATTATATATCGGAGTTTGGTGAGGGCGGTTTACCGGCGTGCCAACTGGCGATTCCCCAGATCAACTTACCCACGATATCGGTAGCGCCCCATCAACCACAGATATACAGGCTGACATTTATGTATTACTTTATTTGTGAGGGTCCATATTTTGTATTTTATTCTGAATTAAACAGGAAGCCAGTTTAGGGATTTTAGCCAAGGTGTGACATAGAGAACGGGTCACAACCCTGGCCAAGCAGTCCTGAACGCTCTGCAGCTTCATTATTTTGCGATTTGGTATGTTATAGAGAATAGAATTAAAGTAGTCATGGATCATTAAAATTAAGGTTCATGTGCCTAGCGCCCACCCATCCAAGGTCATTCCCATCGTGACCTTGACCCTGAGATCTCGAAGTCATACATAAAAAATAAGACAAAAACAGAAGGTAGCCTGAAATTAGAAATAAATGTCGTGGATCATCAAAATTAGGATAAGAGTGCCTGGCACCCACCCATCCAAGGTTATTCCCACCCTGACCTTGACCCTGAGATCTCAAGGTGATGCCGAAAAAATGAGGTACATGAGGTTTATGAATAGTTCAGGTCACACAGATAATAATCATGTTTATTAACCAAAGGCAAATACATCGCCTGTCAGGCACATTACAAAATACAAATAAAACAATACAGTAAAACAGTGGATTGGAATGTTTCAGTCATTAATATAAGCAATCTCGTTTCTCTTTTTGAAAGCATAATATACATAAGCTGCCAGTTTTCTTCATACAATTTTGTTTTTTATTGTTAACAATTTTGTAAATTTATACATACTAGGATATTGATAATAATACTTTTTTTATATATTTTAATCTTAGTGCTGTGTATGCAGGACAACATAATACAAAATGATATTCGTCTTCCAGTTCATCCCAGTCACAAACAAAACACAGACGTTCATCAAACGGTGTTGACCTAGGTTTACACCAACTACCAGTTTCTACATGAAGTTTATGATTACGAGTTCTTAATTGAGTTAACGCTAATCTATGTTGAATATTTGAAATAACTGTTAAGTATAAGGAAGGTTTAAAATAAACCTTTATATTTCTGTACAACAAAGCTTTGTTTGAGTTTTCCAAATTTAAAAACCAGTCGTGAAGATAGAAATCAATGGCCCTTTGTTTAAATAACACTAAAAATATATTTAAATCACCAAATACCAAGCTTCGCCGAAACCATATGAGCAAAGCAAATTCCTGACTTTACTTACCCAATTTACTATTGTATGATTATTTGTAAGTGCATTAAATTGTACATTATATAAGACTTTTGTGAGACGAGTTTGTTTTATATTTAAAATGTTTGCCAATATTTCACAATTCTAATATATCTCTGGACTATTAATGGTATACGTCCCAGTTCACCATACATAATTTCATTCATTGTGGACCGTTTTACCTTTGAAATACTTTTACAAAAATCTTTATGTACTTGTTCTATTGCTTTAGCGGGATAAAATCCCCATATTTCGCAATCATATGAAAGCACAGGCATCACCATTTTATCAAAAAAATCACAATATACAGCCGAATTTATATTTACAAATTGCTTCAGTTTACTTCATAAGCTAAACATTGCTTTGCGACCTTGCTGTGCTAATATCAACGGTGTTTGTGTGAATGAACCTGTGTAAGAAAATACCATACCAAAGTACGGGAAAAAATCAACAATCTCGAACTCATTCCCATTATAATACCATTTATCACTAAAACTCAATTTTCCTCTTGCCCTAAAAACCAATATTTTTTGTTTTAGTGATATTTAGAATTAATTTCCATCGGGTGCAATATCTATACAAAATATCAAGACCTGATTGTAAACCAGTAGGAGTTTCAGCAAGCAAAACGCCATCATCCGCATATAATAATACAAACAACTTCATAAAGCCTATGTCAATGCCGGTTGATCCATTATTCCTCAAAAGTCTTCTAAATCATTTATATATATTGAAAAAAGAAAGGGTGAAAGGCTCTCGCCTTGTCAAACACCTAATGTACATTCAAAGGAATCAGTAATGGATTTTGGTCCTCTCACTTTAGATTTGACAGTTGAATAAATACTCTGTATAATATTGAACATTTTACCCCGAACTCCCAGTTTTAAAAGCTTATACCACAGGTTATCACGTACTACATAGTCAAATGCCTTTGAATAGTCTAAAAATGCACAATAAAGTTTATTTTTATTGCTGATAAACCAATTAATAACATTATCCAAGACAAACATACTGTCAATAGTACCCATTTTAAAGCGGAAACCACCTTGTGCTTCAATATAAACAGAATTGTCTGCAGCCCAATGGCTGGGTCTGTTATTTAAAATTCTTGTGAATAGTTTGGATATAACAGATAACAAAGTTATTCCTCTGTAATTTTCAACTGAATCAACAGATCCTTTCTTATGAAGTGGTAGAATTCCCCCTCTGACCAGCTTTCTGGGAAATATCCTTTTAAAAACATCACGTTAAATAACCTAAGTAACAATGGAAGTACTTGATTCTTTCCATAAATTATAAACTCGTTCAGTATTAAATCAAGACCTGCCGCTTTATTTAGCTTTAATTGATCTATGGCTTTGTTAATTGCATCAGTTGTTATCTCTGAATCTAACTCTTGGAATAAAATACACAATTAATTTTTTTCTTCGATAAACACCAGACATCAGAATCTGCAGCATAGTATGAATCGTCGGGTGAGCTTATAACTTTAAAATAAGCAAAGTATTGCTCATCAGTTATTTTAGTTTTCATGGCAGAGACATTTTTACCTTTCAACATACGCCAATATTCCCTAGCATTATCACATCTAGCTGACAATAGCTGCTCAGTTTTTAATTGGTCATAATTTCTCCTAGATCTACGGGTATGTGATATATATAAACGTTTCTAGATCTTACCATTCTCTCCCTGGAATCTTCATCGTGATAATTTATAAACAACTTAAGGTAATCATAAAACTGATTGCGTAAAAAGCTACAATCTTTGAAAATCCAAACCCGGTATATTTTTTGAAGCAATAGCATTGACCTTGTCAGTTGAGTGACGGCAATTATTCATACCAAACGATCGTCCACAAATGGGGTCAGCTGCGTTTTGTAATACAGAAGTGAGTTCATGAACAACATCATTTATTGCTGTTATGTCATGACAATTATTTAAACGTGCATACATATTATCTATCATTTCTGCACTGCCTCTTGATATTGAATTATACATTCATTAGACCAAGTACATTTTTCACCTTTGACACACTCTTCGAAATCAGTTTTGGTAATATTTCCATTATACTATATCGACGGTAAAGACAATTCTATAATATTATGATCTGAGAAAGGAGTATGGTAATTTACTTTGAAATTTAAACAAATCCGAGGAGCCAATTACATAAACAACTACGCTACAATCACGTTTATTTAAGCATGTATACTTGCCCATATCTTTATCTTCGTGTAACCTGCCATTTACAATTCTCAAACCGGTACTAATAAGCCTACATAGATTAATTAACTTTCTGCCTTTCATTGACTTTAGAATCTTGTGACACTCGCTTATCTAATACTGTATCTACTTTATAATCATCTGAAACTGGAATATGTAAAGATAAATCTACTTGTAAGCAATCATCAAGAACTGAATGATGTTCGTGCATTAAAATCACCAGTTAACATGTAATAAACGTCTTCATTTTGATTAAATTAAGAAATATCGTCTAATATACGATCAAATATATCTTCTGTTATCAGAGGAATCTATAGGGACAGCATACCATAAACAACAATAAATATCTTTATCAAATCCGAAAAATACCTTGGAAAGTTTGAGCCATATAATATTATCACTGTCTGTTTTAATTACACTGATACCGTCTGCTATATTAGATCTAATATAAATGGCTAACCCACCCGAATTACGCTGAGTCTTTTTCTTCTTTACCATGTTGACTAGTCGGTGTAGGCTGTGACGAGTGTAACCCTGTAAGTTCAGATTCGAATTAGGATCCGTCCACGTTTCAGTTAATAACAACAAATCATATTTAGTCAGAGTATCTCTAAAATCTTTGTTGTCTATTTTACACCTTCTCGCCCCAGACATCATTCCCTCAACATTCCACACACCAATATTTAAAAAAAACCAGCTGTTTTTTTCTACATCCTCTCCATTTCTGTCCTATTGATTACCACTACCTGTAGCACTCAGATTGTCGCGGATCTCTCCAGTGTTGACCGGTATGTTCACATGTTCAGGTAGTCTATACACTTGGCCTTATTGTTAACACACCCTTCCTGAATCGCCACCGTTTGTTTTGACGCTTTGCATCCTCGATCACCGATTTGAGACCAATTATCTTTGCTAAATTTGCGTCCGTCATATCGTCCGTGATATAGTAGGCTTCGTGCTGTGGGGATTCTCTCTTCTTTTTACGAATATCATATTTGTCATCTCGTCGTTGAACTTTAAAAATTATATGCCGTGGCTGTTAAACTCCTCTGACATATTTAATTTTCCCGGTACGATGGGCCACTTCCACCTCGATTTCTGGCAAACCAAATTTATTTGACAATACACCTTTGACTAGATCAATCGGAGCTTCGTTCTCATCCTCTCTCATTCCCACTATGCGTAGATTGTTTTCTCTAGATTTACGTTCAAGTTTATTAATGTCCTCACGAATTTCAGCGATCACTGTTGTCTGATCTTGCACACACTGTTCAGGTATTTTCTGTCCTTTTTTCGTGTGATTAATTACCTCTTTGAAATCTTTAACCTCCGCGTGCACAAACTCAAGACTCTCTGCTTGCTGCGTCAGATTTAAATCCATTTCCAATACTTTTTTATTCAGAGTTTAGAATTTACCGTTCATTTTCTTCATTTCTTTCGAAATCTCGTTCTGTTTCTTACTCACATTCAAAATCAGTTCTTTTTGTTCTTCAACCACAACCACCAATTCTCGCGCTAGATTTGTTATGTCGTCACTGTGCACACTCTCTGTACTTGATTCACTGTCCGTGTCTGAAGCACTGTCAGCCATGTTGTGTACACTCTCAACGTGTGGTTTCTTTAGCTGTGGACTTTTTTGTGATCCAGACGATCCTCTATCCCTTCTTTTTTTTTTTTTCTTGCCTTTTCCCATTCTATGTACATTTATACATAAGCTGCCTCAATGTTCTAATGTTTGAGCGTTGTTAAAATAGCTTAAATGTAAATTTTCGGGAGCTGAAATTAAAACCGACCTCCACTGTTCACTGTACACTGTATATACTCACAGATGTCACATTCACATGAATAATTTATGAACAGTTCAGGGGAGTTTGGCATTTTTGTGGCATGAACTATTCATGAACCATTCCAGAAAATAGTGCTTATGAATTAATCATTAACAACTTTGTTTTTGCCGTCTTGCTGTTTGTTTTACCTTTGTGTAATTTTCACTTTCACGCTTTGTAAAAAAGTTTACACCTTGTTCCTGTCAACTTTCAAGTGATTTGGATCTGTGCCTTTCTATGGTATGTCAACTGCACATAATGGTACAAATTCAATTTATTGTCAATTGAACGCCTTGGAGGACCGAGCTCGGAATGTGGCAATCAGTGTTAGAAAAAGTGTTCAAGTCAATGTTGATGTTATCATTGCTAAAAGTCGAATCCGGATACATCATCATACTTCAATTTAATTCAAAGTTCCTGATCAAATGTTATTTAATTTTAATACTGTAGATCTGTTAATTTTCGCGTGTTTAGATTTTCGCGTATTTCCGATTTTGGGACTTTTGGCGAAGTCTACAATTCGCGAATTATCAATTTCAATAATAGGAATAGCTATTATAATAATACTTTCGCGAGATTCTTAAATTTGCGAATTTGTCCTCCTCGCGAAATTCGCGAAAAATAAAACCTCGCGAATATTACCAGATCTACAGTATCTAAATTTAAATAACTTAACTATTTTTTTTTCTTCATTTCATTTTATTATTTCCCATATGATCATTGTTATATTATTACAAAAGTAGATTCACTGCTCACGTTATGAAAAAAATATTAGCAATTATTTTGTCAGAAAGTAATAGAACAAGTGGGAATCACGTGGATGAACGACAGCCACTTTCGAGCTCACATTAATTAAATAAACAATGGTTTTACGTTTACGTTTTGGGTGATATTTTTCTTTCAAAAAACTAAAAGCAGGACATTATATGTCTTATTTTCTTAGGTTGGTATTAAGGCTAGTCTATATCTAGAAAATAATGTTTATTTACTGGGAAATGCGCTGAAATTGTTTTCATTTCGGCGGCCATTTTAAATTTTCGATTTTCTAAAAAAGCAGAGCCAAAATAAAAAGGCTCAACGACCTATTTTATCATTTGCCCCTAGAAAAGGTGTGTACTGGAGAAAATTGGGTTTAGCAAGATAATCATGAGCTATATCCACATATTGTTGAAATAATGAAAACCTAGAATTTAAGGGGTGAATAAATATAATTATTGTCATGACCCCACCTGCCTCAGTAGGAACCACATGTGACCTTTGTGATCCCAACCCTTTACCAGGAATGGGGAGGGGTGGGGGTAACTTGATTGGTCAGAAAAAGGAAGGATGGGGGCGTCAATGTCGCCATCTCTCTACTTATGGCACAATAAATGGACAACGTTTGTGATTTTCACTCGACCAAATCACACATGACATAACTGCAGTCATATGCAGCGCAAACTACACCAAGAGTGTGAAATTGGCTGATACCGATATAGTTATCATAGTTATCATAGTGAAAACCATTGCACACAGTGTAAGAAAACTATATAGTTAGCCTATAGGGGCCTACTCTACATAGGTCTAATATGTTATGTTTGTTCCAGGTGTAACACAAGGCCAGACACTCTTCTTGAAGTACTCCTTACTGTGTGATATCATAGCCTCCACATGCTTCATCAGCTGTGTTTGTTCCCTGCTGAGCCTGGCACTCGTCACACTGCACCACCATGTCATCATCTTTAATTCTTGGCTCACGGATCTGTTTGAAGGGCACAAGTATCACGGCCTTCTGTGTTTGATGTGCTGGGTTATATCCATCATAGCAGAACTGCCTAATTTCCTAATTTCCTACTTCAATGAGCAGCAATGTATGTGGGGTCGAGCTCACAACAGATCTTACACAATGTTCACCTGTATTCTCCTGATTGCTACTCCCCTTGTTTTTATCTTGATTAGCCATGTGAAAATTGTAGCGAAGGTATTTCGAGAAGATCGAAAAGCAAGAATTGATTGTTACCAAAACAGAGAGCTGAACGTCTGTACAGAAGGAGCAAGTATGGCTGGAAACGTAGCATCACCAGACAAATTTGTTCCAAGAAATGCTATTGTTTCACCTGTCACCCGGAGCTCAATGTTTGCATCTACTAATGGTAGTATTGTCGACATACAAGAATTAAACACAGATGTCATAGATATCAATGGGCAGTCTACCAATGTAGGATTGAATCATCCTGTAGTGAACACCACAGATGAAGGTGTCGATATTCAGTCATCTAATGAAAGCAGTCGCCCAGCAGTGATCACAACAGCTGTACACCGTGCTCGTAGGCTTGACACCACGCTGATGGTTATGGCAATAGCTTACCTCGTCTGCTGGATACCGGTTCTGGTTGTTAATTTGGCAGATGTTTCGCACCAGATGCCTATCGTTTTTCTGTGGGTCTCATTCCTCGCACACTGCCACGCCTTCGTCGCCTGTATTGCCTACATGATGACCAACTCCCACTTCATCCGAGCCTTCAAGATGAGATCAGGATGCTCCGGGGCCACGATCTCTCCTCCAGAGTGAACATGTCTATGTTGTCACAAATCTAATCATTACGACCTGCGAACAATACAATAGTATATTGTTAAGTTATATAATTGATTTGCTCACTCAATTGATGTTGTGTCTCACTACCATAAACCAAAAATTCGAGTGGGCAAAAACAACTCTCAGATGAAAACAATTGCATTAAAACATATGACATTCTAAGAATGTTGGTACACATTTTTCCTTCAAAGCGTCTAGTTTGAAGGACATAATATGAAAACTGAAAATGACAATAGAAGTGATGACCATTTTCAGGTTTTTAATACATTCTCTAATACAAGAGTTGATAATCATGAGACGTGTTATTTCCTGTAGTATGGTAACCCAAAAGTGAAGGAAGTGGCATCGTATCCATGAACAGAGCTGGAAGGGAATTTATATAACCATTACGAGGCTGAAATATCTTGTATAAACCATGGAGACCAACATTTTTTTTCAATTTGAAACTATCCTAAATATATTAGTAAGCTCTTTCCGCTTCATTTGAATACCTATCTTATGGGTCTATGGCTATTATAAATATTGTAATTCTTTCAGTGCCTTTAAACGACAGAATCTGACGTCTGTAAACGTCAGACTCTGACGTATGAAGACCGTCCCCGCGCTGAAGGAGTTTATGTTAGTGATAAACTATGCGTGAAGCACACATGTTATGTTTAACCATCTTGAAAAGCATCTAAACGGTGTATTATATTGGCCAATATGTGTATGTTTATAGATTGTGTTTCAAATGTTGTTTTCCCACTAATAGGCGAATATTGCATGTTATCCCACTGTAATTCCTCCCCTTGGATATGAAAGGGTGTAGGCCTATCTGCCACTTTGCAAATTGGCGGATAAACCATTTCATTTCCAATGGGACACTATGTCGTGACTTAGCTTAATGATGCGGTGACTTGATAATGAGTTCCATTTTGTAATGAAGTATTTTCAGTTGTATATTGTGTATATTATATATGATAACATGAGAGGAGGACAATGCACGACTTATTACGCTATAAATAATCCTTATTTATTAGTTTAGCGTAACATTAGATTATCAGACTCAGACTAAGAATTATTTATTTGACAAGGACATATAATGATTTAGAACAATAAAGCAAACATTCAGGAGACCCTTACTATGGCATACTTGTGCCGTTGGCGTAAGGGCCACCTTTGATGTAGATTGCACTCATCTCAACAGTTCGGGAGTAAAAAAGAAATATATATATAAGGACATACAAAGATAGCAATAGTTAGGCGATTTCGAAAATGACAGAACGTGTAATAGAAGACGAGCGGTAGAAAATGAGAACGTTAACATTGCAATTACGAAAATTTAACCATGAATAAATAATGTAAAAACAGATTATAGATTATAGACAATGACTTAAGGTCGAATACATGTATAGCAATTGTACACAGTGCACCATAATTTATACCCATCGATCAAATAGTTTTCAATGTAAGTGGAAAATCCTTTCAGACTATGGGTATTAATTTTATCAACTATTGCCTCCTGAGGATGGTGAGATGATTGAGATGACACTATCCTCCAGACACAGGATTCGAAATTCGAGCCCTGGCGGTCTGAGGCCGAGCACGCTACCTCTCGGTCACGGAGGCTCCCTACAATACTGACTTTCACACGTGGATGGGGAAGAAACATTTTGTTTCTTTTAAGCCGCCGAGACCGGGAACCGAACCCCGAACTCTGGCGTGAAAGGCAGCGGTGCTAACCACTACCCTAGGGCCCCCGTCCGGATTATGCCTTGTGTTATCCATTGTGAGTTTTTATGTTTGTGTTTATTACGTTTGACTTGTCTCGTAGGCATGGTCTTATTTTTAATCTCCATGATATGTTTAATGATGATATCGCTGTTGCTGTTAGGGTCTGATGATATCTGCTTGTCTAGTTTTTCGTAGATATTTGCAGAAGCATTTTTTTCTTTGAAATTTAACATTGTTCTGGTATTAGTATTATTTGTTTGTATATATTTAGGTGGGGATATATTGGCTTTAGAGGCATTGAGAATCATTATATACCGCAAATGATCAGATATTTGTGTAGTATTAATATATGTTGGTGATGTAAAACACTCTATTGAAAGGTTACAATAACAATTATCAATTAGTGTAGCTGTATGCGTGCCTAGGCGTGTGGGTAGGTTAATTTTAGGTATGAAAATAAGGGTGCAATGCGAATCATAAAATTGATAAAATTTAGGCTTCTCTTTAAGTTTCAGTAAGTCTATATTAAAGTCACCTGATGTTACTATTTCACATTTTTTGGTGTTTTGATATATTCAAAAATGGGTTGCAGTTCGCTGATAAAAATGTCAGAGTTTTGCTTGTTATTTCTGGGTGGTCTATATATATTTCCAATTATCAGTTTTTTAGATATAGATGGGGCTTTAACTTCGATAAACATACCATCCCAGACTTGAGAACCTGTATATAACTGTAATTCGCTGTAGTCGTATGACTCGCCAACACCCAGTGACCAGAACTTGTTTTTGGTTGCGATATAAAATTGTAACCTTCTAGTTGAAAAAATAATTTATCATGCTGGTCTGAAAGCCATGTTTCTTGTATACATATAGCACTAATTTTGTGGCCATGGTCATTTAGGTCACGAAGAAATATTTTTAATTGATCAAATTTTGCGTTCAAGGATTGCACATTTAGACTAAGTATTGTAAAATTATCTTTTTTTTTTGTAACATAGCATTTAAATTGTTGATTTTGATATACGATGATGGTGGTATGTTTATTGATCGTTCCCATCGTCAATAACTTTGCCTATTTTTGTACCATTTGTAAGTGTCTGAGTTGAGTGCATTGATTTCAGAATATATGTGTGAAGTTGAAGTATTGTATGAATCTTTGATCGGGAGTATATTGTCTGAAAGTCTGTTTAACAATCCCAGATAAACAATGGACACGAATGTTGTCGGCATCGAAAGTGAAACGTGGAAACCACAATATGAATCAAATCAAACAAAAAACAAACAAAACGCAGTGAAATTGTGTACAGTTGTGAGGAAATATGTACGTGTCAAGATATGGCCTAAGTTTGAATGTTGTAGAGTATACATTAGCTCTGCTTGTACTCCATATAACATATATATTTCAACATATTATAGTAACATACCTTCACCAAGTCATCGCACTGTTATAATTCGACACTATAACTACTGAGTGTACTTTGTATTTGTTGACTCATTGTGTGTCAAGGTCCCTTTCTTTACGTAAAACGCATTTTTATAGAATTGAACAAAAGTTGTTTTTCGATGACGATGTACAGAATCGATGACGATATATAGGTGGATGCTTGGGTGCAAATTGCACAAAAACTAATTATATGTCGTACACCAACTCAGTGTAAATTAGTGTATGACGTGCATTTATAATGTGCCTTTTGTCCTGCATTTACTTGAATAAAAGCTGATGTAGTTATTGTTTATTTGGTTTAACAAAATGTTTCAAAACAAACATTATGTGATCATTTTGTATATTATATTCAGTCGTCTTGTTTTTCTTCAGATCGAATTCGTACCCCAGCACTGTTGTCATTCTTATAACATTGATCAAGTGGTAACTTTTCATAGTAATTTAATAGTTATTATGGGTATGTACGTGTTTATTTCTTCTAGTCAGATCTATTATTTGATAAGTGAATTTTATAATTGATGCTAAATATTAAGGTTTATTGCAGTTTTGAATCAGTTTATATGATCACATTATGAACAAAATGTAAAGCACATACCATGTAAGTAGACGTACACTGCGCTGCAATGTGGTTAATAAGTACTGCTTTTTGGCTTAGCACGGCAGAACATGATTAAATGTGTCACCCCAAAAACACTGGTAATCGTATGATGTGCATTTATAATGTGCCCTTTGTCCTGCATTTACTTGAATAAAAGCTGATGTAGTTATTGTTTATTTGGTTTAAAAAATTGTTTCAATTGATCATTTTGTATATTATATTCAGTCGTCTAGTTTTTCTTCAGATCGAATTCGTACCCCTGCACTGTTGTCATTCCTATAACATTGATCAAGCCAAACGAGAGTCAGTGTTCAATGAACTATTTTCAATATCCAAAATTGGTACCGAATTGTGTCTACATAAGACGTGTTTGAATAACGTGGTTATAATACAATTTTTTTTTTTGAAAACTCGTGAAGTTATAAGCGAAAAAAAGCTATGGACAAATGCATTCGAAATTCGGTAAATTTATCCTGATTGTTCAGGATCAGCAATCCGATTTCTGCAAATTGGCAGGATTGCAAATATATATACGATGTATAAAACTGATATTGGCCCTAAATGCTATTCAACTAAGACTGAACATAGCAGTTGGTGTCAGAAATCCGGATCATTAAACCCCACTAAATAAAACCCACGCATGAGCATTGACAGGAAAACCACTATGTCAAAATTTGTGACTGAACGCGAGTTTGTCTGGCAAGACCGGCCAATTTCATTTAAGGCCAAGAATAGGCCTGTGTTAATTAGTTCGACCAGTAACTAATTGGGACAAGTCATTGGAAGTGCGTCAGAGGAGAAATACAATACTGTAAACAACACTACATCCGGCGGAAGTAACCTTTCAAAAAATATCCGAATTCGGGGATTACCTATTGGTACAGCTAAAAATAGTAGCTAATCACTGGCATTCACCACTGGAGCCTACCAGAGCCTACACGTAGCCAGACCGCGTAGTGTGGTTCAGGGAACCAGATTAAACTTGAGCCTAATCCCCAGGTGAAGCTAGTAAACAGACCTAGGTTTAATTCCATTTTTTTTAATTCTAATTCCTTTTTTTTAATTTCGAGGCTAATTCAAATTCCTATAATTTTAATAATTCCAATTCCCATTCCAATTCCTAATCCTTTTCTAATTCCGGACTTTTTTAAAAAGCTATATTTATTTATTTGATATTAGGCAAATTTTACCAATTCATCCTAATGACCCCGCGACGTCATTTTTATCAGATTTACTTCGTGCTTGAAGTGTAAAAATCACTTTGTGCATATTCGACTTGTTGGGCCATGGGGTAATATTGGAGGAGAAACTTGACACCAGTTTATGTATAGAGTCAAAATAATTACAAAACAAATTATTGATAACATCTGCATTATGAAGACAATTTCGCATTTATCATTGTAGAGCTAAACAAAATATACCAAAGATGTGTATTATCAGAAATGCATAATGTATGCACTTCTGGTATTTTTGAATAATTCAAGAAAATATTAAGTAAACGATAGATAGTTATTTATTTAAATATTAACTTTATAGTTATGCTGTGGATAATTATATTGTAGTAAATCAATCAGAATAAACTAAACTGTGACATGCATTTTAGTATAACTTCGTGTTAAATTCTTGGTCATTACATTGGATATTTTGTATATTCTTTGTATATTTGTTGTAGCGTAAGTTCTGTGTGTCGTATGTATTGCGCGAAATAATAGCTAAACTAATAAAAAAGTTAGGTTAGCGTCATTTAAAAACAAATCACTTCAAACATGATAAACCAGTGTGGCGTTTTATTTTATATGGCGACATACATTTAATTTTTTATTGGGTCCGTGATATTTATATTGTGATGAAATTTTTTAGGTAACTCGACTGGTGAACAATTCAGAAAATAAAAATGCAGAGACATACTCAAACTGAGACAGACGATAATTGACTTGAGGATTTAAATGGTAGAGCTTTTCCATCCTTTCTTCACTGCCCTGATTGTCCAGGAGCAGTGACACACAAAAAAACACATTTTCGTTCAACCGGCAGACTATCTAAGATCTGACTTGACAGAATAGTAGAATAGCTATCCAGGAACAACTCCAGTTAGTATGTACAATCAAATTGAGGTATCAGTTTTATTTTATTTTGAGCGCTTATATGGGGGTACCTTCAAACCTGTCAGGAATTAGGGGTTTATGTTATGTAAACGTCTGTTATTGCTATTCTGCTTAACCAATCGACACATGCGATATATGAAATAACAGATAACTTAATGTTCGTTAATTCTACTGATATATCACACACTGCGGTAAAGTAAATAGTCGCCTCTATACATACGTTCAAACATAATTTGTATTATGAAATAATCAGAATGAATAACAAAACAAACAAGTCAGTATGGTGAAAGGAAACAACATAATAAAACAGAGTTATTGTACATATCCATATCTGGCCTAACTTTTCTGAACCATATTTTTGTATATTTAAAAAAAAGAGTGTTATTTATATTTATAAATAACACATTTTTTTATTGGAAAATATTGCAGCATTTTGTAGCTAACGCTGACATCTAAGACATTGGAGTTTGCTAGGCATTTTAGTGTATTTACTATCCACTTGTTTTTACATAATTTGGGTGTGCTGAATTCGAGTCTGTCGAATAATATTCCATATTTGGTGACCTTGACCTTCAAATAAGCAAAACATAACATGGTCGCCATAAAGTAAGTAAAGCCCCTTATCTACTATATGTTTATCACATTTTGTAAGATTTTTATTTGAGAAACGTATTTCGAGTGTCCTTCGGAAGAAATTATCTTTATTTGACCTTCAAATTCAATACGTCCGCCATATTTTTAAAACTTACTGTCACTATAATTACACCACTAAATATGCTGACGATAATATGACTTATTTGTAGTAACATAGCGACCCAAGAATAAACATTACTGCCGAGTAAATTTAAAGAAAAAAATTAAAATTGCCGCGACATTCACCCTCAAATGAGCGAAAAACAAAATGGCTATCAAAATCTAAATGACACCTCTTTTTTCGGTTTGGCGTACGGAAATACGTAATAATTTATATGATTTTTGCATGATTTGGGGACCGAAGCACTCATGTCCGATGTTTAATTATCGTCCGATGTTTATTTATCATCGTCTGACATAGATTTATCGTAAAATCCAAGATGGCCGTCATTTTGCCAACACTTATTATATATTTTACTACAAACATTTTCCATGTAATTGTTAAGATCACAAACAATAACAAGATTGCGTAAAAACATGTCTTAATGAATTGATATGGTATTTCAATAATTCACGTTGATTGTCACCATAGACACTGTCACCCACATGACAAAATCAAATGTCATACATAATGAGATACATAACTTTTTGCATTCATGTGTTTTATCCAGCAAAAATATCCTACATAACATGTCCAATTAAAAAACACATGGTTAATACCATTCCGCCGCTAAGCGCAACTACAGTCGCTTTTGGTCCGTTTTATTGGCCATTTAAGACACAGTTATTGGAAATGAAACGAGTGTTTAAACATCAAGATTTGTAAATGTTTAGTCTCGACTTAATCAAATACGAGTAGTAGTAAATTAGCGGTTGACTGCATGACGTCATCGGAATTCGGCACCAACAAATAGTCTGTGTCAGTTTTAAACATCAACAATACCTGGAAATGTGCAGGATGCTTGAAGGTGTTTTTAAAATCAATAACAAATAGCTAAAATGATACCAAATTATGAAGCCCTTATACATTACAATGTCTATCAAACATCTGAACATCGTGGTGCTGAATTGTTTGTTTCTAGTTTTCATTTATTTGAAACAGGAAGTGCGGACATAATTTTCAGCATTTTGAAAATGACTTATATTTACTAGAAATAGACACAACATAATATTGTTGAGTTTAATAACTGGTCATCTTGAACAGCATATTTTATTAATTTCAGGGGTATCTTGTTTAGTTTTAAATTTTATTAAATACGTACATATACCCAAACACAATACGCTGAACTAAAGATGGCCCACCCTCTTCGACGCTTGTCCAACATTAGTCCAACAGTTTTTAATATATATGACGCTTCCACTAGGAACCACCCGTCGTAGGGCAAATGGCTTTTTCCAATAAAAGGGTTTGAATAATTATTGACTTTATTAAAAACACATGTTTTATTTGAATTGAAAAACAATCTGCATTCATAATGCGATTATGTTAACACCTCCGTCTGCAGAATGGCACCCTCGAGCGGAAGTCATAGCTTATTGCAATATTTTAATTTGCTGTTATTTATATACTTTTTTTTTAATTAATCATCTAGTGTGATTGGTTATTAATCGCTATCTTAACAGGTTTTTTTTTAGATAAAATGCATATTTTTAGACCTGACGCCTACCTGTGTAAAATGATACATATCAAAATTGTGCCGGAATTATATATAACATAAATGATCACCTTCATTTTGTGTGCGCTCAGGACTATACCATCTAATAATGCTAAAAACTGTTTTTGAAAACAAAACCCCAGAATCTGACGTCTACACTGACAACTAAAGTCTATCCCCACACTGTAAAGAGTAAACATATTTCTAATAGCCGTATACCCATAACATATGTATACAAATGAATCAGAAAGAGCTAACCAAGACAATTATGACGATTTCAGATTTACGAAAACTCTTTGATCTCCATGTTTTTTTTAATATGTCAGCGCTTTAAGGGTTAAAGGCTTAACCCTTTAAGTGCTAGTCAAGTCTATTGTCGTTTTCAGCCTTTGTATTTGTCCTTCAAACCAGAAAATGTGAAAGAGAAATAACCATTAACGCTTAAAGCGCTGAATTTATATAGGAGTCCAAAGGTTTTTTTTAATAATTTAAAATTATCATAAATGTCTTAGTTAGCTCTTTGTGATTCATTCGAATACCTATGTTATGGGTCTACGGCCATTGTAAATAGTTTCACTCTTCACAGTGCGGGGATGGACTTCAGTCGTCAGAATCTGACGTCTACAGACGTCAGATTCTGACGACTAAAGTCTATCTCCGCGCTGTAAGGGTTAAATTAGCTAGATTGACATGTGTTTGGATCAAAACACTGCAAATAGAAGTAATTTTCACCCACTTGCAGTAGCGAAAAATAAAATTTTATAACACAGCGCTTTAACGTGTTAAGGAGATAAGGTTGGTGATGATCCTGTCACTTTGATAATTCATCTGAGGCAGATACGATTATTGTGTGAGCGGCTATGTTTCCGCTATCAATAAATGCAATAAATTACAAACGATACATTTATTCGACATCATTATCATGCAAAATTCAAAATGGCCGTCATGAAATCACTGAAATTAACATGTATTCGTCAATAATTAGGATAGAGGCAAGATTATTTCACCAAGCCACATGTCTTCGGTATCAAGGGATGCGATAGACACACGATACCTCGACACGATATCATTACAAGTATCATACACAATTCAAAGGGCCGGATCAACATCATCACTAAAGTTTTCATATCTTCCTCAATATTTTAGACAGAGGATTTGATTTTTCGTTACCAGGGAATACAATGGCACCGTTTCTAACTTTTCTCGCTTTAGAAATCAGGATGGTGTCTGAAAAAACACACAAAAGCATGAAGTGGTGGCAAAATGAGTCTTTATCGAATAGGACTACAGCATGTAGCTGGAGACCGAGTCCATGCCCAGCCCCTAGTCGACACAGGAGCTGCCAGAACCCTCATGAACGACCGCATCTTTTCATAGGTGTGTATGAAATAAGGACGGCCTTCGCTATTACGTTCAACCGGCACCCCCGTTCCTGGCAATACCCCAGACATTTTCTAACAAACAATAGACAAAGTCTTACATGGACTTATGGGTGTGTGCTATTTCTTCTACATAGAATTTATCATCATCTACTGCAGAAATGCAGAGGAACGTGCGCATCACCTTAACCCTTTAAGCCCTCACGATGCATTGAAGCATCATTTTACATCCCTGAAAACAGGCTTAATTTTCCTACAACCAAGGGTTTTAGAACGAAAATTTCCATAAAACTGGTTTACCAATACATGGTAATTTTCTTTAATTTTTAAACCACATCAAATCATCTTCATCCACTATAAGTCGAGAATTGCGACAGCAATTCGCGGCTTGTAGTGGATGAAGATGACTATGGTGAATTCAGGCTTGAAAGGGTCAAGCTTGTCATGGACAGACTGAGACACGCATGCTTAAGGGTGAAACCAGATAAGTGCATGATGGCACACACCGAGGTCAAACTGCTGGGCTACATCAAAGACCCTGACAGCATCACAAGTGATCCAGAGAAACAAGAGCCATCGCCACCATGACAGCACCAACATCAGTCACCGAGGTAAGGAGGTTTCTGCCTGGGGATGACGGGGTATTACCGCCAGACTATTCCAATTTATGCTAAAATATCTGCCCCTCTATTGCCCTGACCCCAAAAGGGGTGACATGTGAATGGTCACTGGTCGAACAAATGGCGTTCGATTTCCTGAAGAAAACCCTACTGTCTAATAGTGCCCTAGCCTACCCCCAGACCAACAAGCCCTATAAATTATACATGGACGCATGCAATTGACATTTTGATTTTTGACTGACATTTTCATTTTTCTTCAGCCATTATTGAGCTTGTTATTAGTAACATGCAAAACAAATTTGAGGATGATATTGTACATTTGAGGATAAAACTTGACAAGTTATAGTGCCCACAAGTAAATGTTAACGCCGTAGCAGAAGACGTGACATTTCAAATACAATGGCCTGAATTGAAAAAATCCATTAGAAGGTGGGCTAAAAAACTTCTATGTATGAGGTTTCAAGGCATTTAACAATTTAATAGGATTGATTAAATCATGATAGCCGCCAGTCTCATTTATCCCGTAATAGCCTTTTTCTGAACACAGCTCTCACTGAGAGCAATGTCTACCGCAGATCAATTAATATTTCAATATAATTTAAATAATTGAACAGAACGAGAGTTGGAAGCTAGCAGATGTGTCACTTTCGAAAACAAATCTATTCTGATATCGATAAAAAAAATTCCAATAATAAATAATGCGCTTGAAAATCTTGTCGTCTATCTTCATAGCACCATAGCTACATTTGTGGTAAAAACCATTCTCAAAGTGGATGACCCAGATTTTAGGCACACCATTGGAGAATTTTAGAGTCAGATCTCGACATATATGTTTAAAGTTGATCCCAGAGTAGAAAAAACAGAAAACATAGGTATTCAAATGAAACAGAAAAAGTTAACTAATATATTATTTATGATGACTTAAAATTGAAAAAACTTTTGGTCTGTATGGTTTTATAAAAATATTTCAGGGTTGTAAGGCTAATCTGCTAATAGAGAGGTATACAGTTCCATTTATTCATCTGACAATTCACACATGCTCATACCACAATAATAAAAATCATTCAACTTGATAAGATGCATTATGAATCATGTTTTTTTTCTCTTCTTTTTCTTATTGGCTACTTGGTTTAGTCCAGCAAATTCAAAACTCTTTAAAGGGTTGGCCTTTCTTTTCTACAAAAAAATATCATCACATTTGATAATAAAGAAAAACACTGAAAAAACATTTTTTACTTCTTAGTATTTTTAAAAAATTTAATTACAAGTTAATATAATATCACATCTTAAGAAAAGAAAACTACCACTGCACAAACATAATAAGTGGAGCAAC
The DNA here is from genome assembly GCA_964017125.1 of Flabesymbios commensalis. NCBI lineage: Eukaryota > Metazoa > Annelida > Polychaeta > Terebellida > Flabelligeridae > Flabesymbios > Flabesymbios commensalis. The sequence continues at coordinate 62,910,427 of OZ024912.1, forward strand.
CACTCTACACAACGAGTGTACAATGAAATCTAGTATGACACTTACCCTGAATTTCATCTCGCCTTTAGTTAATGTACGACTGGAGGTGCCTTTCTGCGAAGGATCTTTAGGCTTAGTAGGATGTTTTAGATGCCTTAATGTCGGTGGAACTGAAAAAATTCAACATATCAGCTATAGGCGTCAGTTTATTTAGTACAAACCACCCATTTTTTATACAATTTTATATAAAACTCAATTGCTTTAGATTTTGTATCTGTTTAAAAGGAAGAGAAAAATGCTATTTGACATAAAGGTGAAATTAAGCTACAATGTACCGTATCCTGCGCATGAATGTAAATGCACTTACAATCAAAAACCTCATATTTGGGGGTTTTGGAAATAATTTTATGTTTGAACATAAGTACATGCACTTTTTTTCAAAAACCACGTACACAAGTGACACTTATTGTGCTATTTTAAACAACACTGCCGTTGACTTGAGTTTTTCGTAGAATTCTCTATGTGATTATGTGTGTAGGATACAAGCATAAAAATGTATAGGCATGAATAAACTAATGATGAATCTTCTTTAGCTGATCCAAGATGGAATTGTCCTCATTTTTACACCCATCTGAACATACCCTTGTAATGTACAATCGTAGGCAGACTAGATACTTAATATATTAAAGGGGCACTAATTGGCAAAGGGTGGGAAGAGGAGAGATCCGTCACACCAGTTAGAACCATGACTATGTGGCTGAACTAGACAATAAGTCATCAGTCTAACGCTTAGGTAAAGCAAAAGCTATTATGTTTTGATAACAATGAATAAGTACACCCTTTCCGACTTCAACCTTTCCAGATTCTGACGTCTAAAGTCCATCCCCCACTGTAAGAAGACGTCATATTCTGACGTCTAAAGTCAGTACCCGCACTGAAAGAATTAAAATATTGATAATGGCTGTAGCATAGTCCCATAAGATAGGTATTCCAATAAAGCGGGAAGAGCTAACTAAGATATTTATGATGATATCAAATTGGACTCCCATGTTTTTTACAAAAACACATTTCAGGGTTAATCAGTTCAAATATGGACCAGGGTGTAAATGCTTCTGTTGACAGCTCTTGACATTATTGACCTCAGCTGTGATGATAAAATTGTTTTTCATGTGATGCATAACATCATATCATGATAATGTATTCATGAAGCTATGCTCAAATAGAATACATGTACTCTTATGTTTAAATATACAGTAAGTGCATGTTATATTTCGTGAAATATTTTTTGTGTTTGAATATAACTGCATACACTTGTTTTCAAACACTAAGTGCATCTTTCAATATAAGCGCATGTACGTTTGTGCACGGGGATACAATACACATACATTATGTCAATTAAGATGAGAAACTAATTTATTGATTTATACCAATAGTTTTATGCAATGAAACTTAGATAACAAACACATGTTTACCCAGATATTCAGGAACATGTTTCATGTGTTGCTGTACTTTAATTGTATGCAGACCCTTGTCATGACGCAATAATTGTAGATCTCTTGGATTGTCCTCAAAGTAAGTCTGTAATATTAAACAATTAAACAAATGAGACCTCATCAATTTGATCTTTAATATATACTAGTCATGAAAAAAAAACAATGGGTAACTTTTTTATTAGGAGAAAGCTCATCATTAATACACCATCACATGTGGGACTAGCACTAAGTACAAAATATTTTTTATTGAAAGAAAATTAGAAAAGACACCTGTGAGCCAATCATGTTTACAAGAAAAAAAAGTCTGAAGAGCTGTAATTTTGAATCTGGTCCGTATTATTTTCAAACACTCGAGTTCATAGGGTAAACATGTGGCCAAGTTTCAGAACATTCAAGCAAAATCCACAAGTCACTCACACAGGGAAACGCAGTGTGACGATTACAATGAAATAAAACTCAAATCAAATTGCTGTGGAGTAATCAAATCTTATATTGAGAACCAAACGACTAAGTTACTGCAGCGTAAGAATTTAGTATGGAGAATAAACATATTCTTACCTTGAGTTTTTGTGAGTTGAGAATCTCAGATCGTATCTCTTTCATTCTTGCTTCTTTAACAGCAATTCTAGTCACTGTACGCATCGCATCCTGAAACAAGTCAAGATGAGACCTTTTATCCCAGGTAAACCACTAATTAGGATACACACATGTTCTGTATCGAAGCTCAGAAATGAATTAACATTTTAATACATGTATGAAATGAATTCTAATAATGACAAAAAAAACAATAATAGACATGTCTTCAACCTAAGGAAAGGTGCTCCATTGTCTATATATTATGTCAGTGACAATAGCTGTTCCAATACAGCTGGGAGTTAATCCTTAATTTAATCTCTGTTAACCCTTTAACCGCCGGTGCCGACAATATTTGTTTTTTACATTTTATATTAGCACATCACATATCAGCTTTTAAACCTGTTAAAGATAAAAAGTGACATTAATCAGGAAGATTTGAAATTTTTCGACCTCCATTTTGTCAAATCGGAATAATTTTCACTCACTTGAGGTTGTGGATCGCGTCAGCGAGACACAACTTCAAGTAGGTGAAAATTCCAATTGAATAATTTGGCAGTTTGGGAGTTGAGGAACTCTGTTGAGCAAGCACTTGCAATAAGTGACTAAATTATATGAGGTTTGTCTCCTCTGATGTGTATTGTTATCTACATAGAATTAGGTTACCAAGCTCTCTTGAGACATCCTGACAGCAGATCACATGCTGACTACACAGTTCTGTGCAACCGCGGTCGCTGACATGGCCCGGATATCAATAATTAATCAAATGGATGACAACATAATTCAACCACAATCTTAATTATAACAAATAATTGTAAAATAAAGATGTTACCGGTTCATAAAGTATCACATTTTGTTTAATAGTAATGGTTTAGCTATCTGGCACAGCTTGGCAGATATAAGGCATAATGAAGTAAATAATGGTTCATTGTCGACAAAATTAAAGTAAATACACCTGTTTTGGCAGAGGGATCCGGTAATAAAATTGGTACTGTGTAAAGCTATTTTGAGAAAGAGATGTTACTTGTAGGTCGGAGAGTAGGTGAAAGGTCATAGCCCCGGAAGGCACCGCCCCACATACACCCCCTGATGGCTGTGTGTGTGCAATATAAAAGAAATTCCCTCATGGGTTTTTGGGACAAGCTACGCAAATAAAAGGACGGGCGGACTGAGTTGGGTTGATGCTATAACCCATGCGCTACCTGATTGGACAGGGGATAACGATATCAATAAGGTAAAACAAATATGTTTCAGTATGGCAAAAAGTGTAGCTGCATGTTTTTAAAAGCATGATGATACAAGCCTACTTCATCAATGTGAGTAGATGAATTTTGATGCTCATACAATCTAAAGTACAGTAAATTATATGCTAACTATACTTATAAATTAACCATGATAAATATATTACCATCATTTTGCTTACCTTTGCACGATAACGAAAGCCCTCAATCTCTTCCATTCTGAACTGATATGGTTTGAAACTGTATTCTCCCGATTCTAGATAAAAATGAAAGCATCACAATGATTATCAAGGTACTGTCATTCATTCAATGTCATATATTTCCCTAATAATTGTCCAATATCTGATCTAGATACAGCATGATATCTAAAACATGTAATGGTAAAATAATAATATTTTGTTTAGAAATAACACTACCATGTGATTCTGCCAGTGACGTCTCAACTTTCTTCAGTAGGGGCATCTCTTTCACACTAACAAAGGATAGAGCTGACCCTTTATTGTCTCCACGCGCAGTTCTGTCATTTAAAAACAAAGCAAATTACATTACCTGTATTTATTTATGGTTGTAGGTGCTGCTGTTTTTAATAAAATCTTCGCTTACAATTTTAAAATTAATAACAAATAAATGGATTGTCTTTGATGAACATATGAATAAGAATCTTCGCAGTGTTGGCAAGTCAATAAATAAAAGCTTTCTCTTTGTGTCATAGATATTTGCTCTACAAAATTGACTTTGCTAGCTTGCCTTCCAACTCTGTGTACATAGGCATCAACATCAGGCGGGAAGTCAAAGTTCACAACGTTAGAAACCATTTGAAAGTCAATACCACGGGATACACCAGATTCTTTATCTTTTCTTTTTCCTCTGAAATCACAACCCCATGTATACATATATGCCACACAGACTCACAATAATGATGTTCAGTATAAGTTATTGCTTTATATAAACCCTGAACATAAAAGTCAAAGATGAGCAGAGTCGGACTTCACTACACAGATGTTTATTGTCAGTCTTCTTATTTGTGCTTGCAACAAGAAAATTAAATAGACAAATGAGCATTAAATTTGCCAGCCTTCCATATGTTTTGATTAAATTTACCTGGGTATCCTTTGTTGGAGAATACCATAAACTTATTCAGATGTTTACTGTAACCACTGGTGAACAATTTGTCATAGAGTGCGATGTTACAGATTCAAAATTATAAACAAGAAATTTTAATTAAAGGAAATTACTGGCACAATTGAATATTTTCTAACCGTTTAATTTTTTTGCCTTTGGCTTCCTTGGTATTTTTCTCCTCCGCTGTAGTTGATAACACACCCTCATCAGCAGCAATGACAATATTATAAAGTCCATCGTTGAATTGGTGAATAATATGACATCTGATATGACCAGACAAGACAAAAGTAAAATGAATAGTTTTGACAAAACTGATTGTTATCAAAGAAGGGTAGATTACATGATAAACTAATCATATCCTTGGATATAAAAGGTTGTATTCTCAACTTGACAAATTGGCAGATATATCCTTTCATATCCAAGGTAACGAGATGGTTAACCTGTTGATGATAAGTACTTAAAATCTTGTGATTCAAATACTGTTTCTAAGCATGCACCATGAAGATCTCGGTTCTGATTACATAAATTAATTAAATTTTTCATTTTTACTTCACTTTTCATTGCCAATTACATTTCTGTGTTAATCTTACACAATGTTAACACTAGAGATCACCATCTCAAGATTTATTCAAATAAAAGCACACACAACGGTACTACTTCAGCAACAGAGTGGTTGAAATGTGGAACTCTCTACCGAAATATGTAGTAACATCAGATACAGTCTTTGAGTTTGAGAGAAAATTGGACCATGTTTGGACTGATCACCCATTGGGCTGGATTTACACTGCTGAGGAGGGATATAAAATCATGAAGATGTTGTACAGAGCTGGAAAAAGAGACCTCCACAACAAGGACTGCTTTCAGAAGAGGACGTAGGTTAACGTAGGTTAGGATAACATGAAAAAAACTTTTGACACAAAAAAAAACAACAATTAATTACATCCCATATGTAGTGTTGCTGATGTGCAGCATTAAGTAAAAATATATATTACCTTGAATTAACGGGCAGTTCAGAGTTCACCACACAACTTGGTATACCAAATTGTTCAAGAAACAAGCGTAATCTGTAAAGATATTGTGATGTTATTACAATATGCCATAACTGATAATCTGGTGTTTTCTCCTACCAGAATTGCATATATATGTCAAATATTTCAAAAGCAAATGAAATGCCTCTACATTGTGGAAACAATTTGTGGTAGATGTACAAACACAAATTTTGGCAACTTGGTGATCTCTTAAATTTTCTCACTTTCGAAAAATTTGTAATCTTCATAACGTTAGGTCTGTTTTTCAGCCATGGGAGTTTACACAACCAACGATGGCATACCATTTAAAGCTCCGAGCCGAAATACTGCGATATGCTACAAAATATCTATCATATTGCCAAACCCTTAGCATAACTAGATGTTTTACTTGCTTGGCGGCAAATATCAAAGTTTCCACCTTGCACAATTGAAACTTGTGTTTAGATATATGGGGATACATTTAACCTGCCACTGATGACTGATCTATGTTCATAAACAAATTCATATTAACAAATAGTTATAAGTTAACACGATTTATTTTTCCCTGAAAATGTATAGTTCAACAAACTGGATCTGGACATAACTGGTTAAAGCTGGACTAAAAAGTCTCTAAATGGCAGCAGTGATATACACCATATATACACAGGGACTTAGCCAGGAAAACAAAACACAGGTTTGATGACATCTACTGGTAGTAAATGTAATAGTTCAAGGGGGGAAATGTATGGAGCAATGCTGTCTGGGGTCTGGTTTGGATCATTACTCAAGCACTTGCTGAAAAGTAGAAAGACAGGAAAATATTTTACTTGTCGTCCTAGGCAATTTTATCACAGTTTTTTCCCATGACAGAAAATAGTTAAAAAATTCGGGCTCAGCCACTGTATATACATACATGTACCGGTATATAGTGATAAATGAAAATCAATTTGACTTACTTGTAGCATCTATCCACTGAGTTGACAAAAACAATTGTCTTCCCTCTAATTAAGCCTAATTTTACCAAAGTGTATATCAACACAAACTTGTCCTCCTCTTCACATCTAGACAGATAATTTATACATTAATCTCAAATATTAGTCATCACTACTGTTATTTTCAATGGTAAATGTCAGACTGGAGGAGTACATATTGTAGACTGTACACTAGTTCACATAAATGTTTTAAGAAAATCTCATATCGTCCATTTTGGATATTCAAATTGTTCTATTTTACAACTTAACTAGATTATTCATTTAAATAAAGCGATCAGAGAAGAATTGGCAACTCTGAGATGGTTTACATGGAATTATTAAAAATAAATAATAAAATGAACAACAGCAACAAGGGTAACAACAACAATAATCAGAATACACAGCCACAAATATTGCGAGACTTATTTATACAAAAATACAAAGACAAATTAAAAATTATCTATTCAATGACCCAAGGATTAGTGACTTACTTTAGATGATATTGGGTCAGTTGATTTGTTTCTGGTAACTGTGATTCTTCAAGTTTCAATGTGACCTGAAAAATAATTTATATTAAAATGATATTGAATTCATTTTAACTGAATGATCAATTTTTAAAATTTGTAGTATCATCTTGCCCTCCCAAAGCTGAAAAAGTATATTTAATGCCAATGCAGGCTTGGGGCTCTCATAAGATTGAGTAAATGTTGGGACACTGTGTGCAGGGATCGACACTAACACTGACCCGTTGGCCCGAGGCCAGTAAATATACTGGCCCTGGGGGCAACAAAAAATTACACTCCCCTTGATACTGTGTACACTAAGGACTAGAACGATAAGGCTAAAGGGCCAGTAATTATCTGAAGTTACTGGCCCTTTGGGCTACTACTTGAAATCAGTTAGTGTCGATCCCTGTGTGTGCGATGTTGCCCTAACTTTAATTCAGCACTGGTAACACAGGCTAAAGAGAGAATTATTTGTAAGGCTGACACATTATTTTTAAGGATTACACCCTTCCCACAACACTTCATTTTTTCTCCTTGGTTTATCTCAGAAATGAGCCTTTTGAAATTCCCAAGACTGAGTTCTCTCCCGAACTCTTTAACCCTTGTGTTTAAATGTGTCTTGATTGCTGCACTGGGCACACCTGGCCACTAACAACGTCTGGACACAGGCCTTGATCTACCCAGATACTGGCCCAATGTTGAGACGATGTTGGGCCTGTGCATTATTCTAGCATAGCAGGTACAACAGTGCATGCTCAGATAGATAAACCAGTAAACGATCAATTAATGGTGGTAGAATGTTGGTGAAGTGTCACAGACAGTGACCCAGCATTAGCCGAGCATTGGGCAAATGTACTGTCTGCTGGGAAGAGATGAATATTCTTGAGTGGTGAGCAAGATTTAAAGTCAAATAACACAATTATCTTGTGTCCAACATGTGCAAAGGGTTGGTTTCTAATGATGTGTAGGAGATATATATATCATGTGGTTTTGAATGTTCCTAATGTGACTTACGGCATTGTGTAGAACAAGTTTCTTAAGTAATTTCACATCGTCATCCAATGTTGCAGACATAAGAAATGCCTGGTAGATTTTAGGTAAATAACTGAAAAATGCAAAGAGTAATATTTAGTTGTTTAAAAATTATAATGTTTTAATGTCATCCCCAAAACCTTGTTAACATGATGAACACAAATTAATGTGCTTTGACAAATGTTTAAAACTGTTTGCTATACAAAGAATTATTTTTCTCTGCACCACCCTCTAAGTTGTGAAATATCGAGTAGTTTATGTACCAAATTCAATATAATTTATCTCTTCAACAACAAAAATTTAAGAAAACATCAGTTATAACAACAGAAATAAAAAATGCAATGACTGAGTATCACATAACTTAGATGGGTGGCCATATTTGAAAATGTTAAGCCACATCTGGCTCAGAAGATCAGTATTCATAGGCACTTTAGCTCTTGCATAAGCCTAAAAACACTACTGGCTCAGTACATCTTGCTGTCAAATCTAATGAGATATTTATATCCAAAACCACAGAAGTGTATAGGAGCATAATTTAATTAATGCGGAGATGAGAAGGAAACTAATTTACACTGCCAAACACAATGAGGAGCTCAGATTATCAAACTGGTAAATATCTGGTAGTGCATGTACGACCAAGGACAGTGTCTTGAGGTGATCTTAACCCTTACAATTCTGAAATATTTTTGGATAAACCATGGAAACCAAGGGGTTCTTTCCACTTAAAATCATCATAAATGTCTGGGTTAGCAATTTCTGCTTCATTTGAATAACTGTGTTATAGGTCTACGGCCATTATAATTTTCCTATTTCTCCTAGTGCGGGAATCGTGGGGGATGTCAGTCGATGAAAGGGTTAATTCTGATTAGTAGACCAAGTTAATCGGCCAAAATATTATAATCCATCTAGCGCAGGAGCATCAGTTAGACATAAACACCCACAAGAGTTTATATGGGAGTTAAAACAAATTTTTCTTTTAAATTTTGAAATATCTCGGTATAAAAATCTGACTAGATCTTTCTTGTTTGAACATACAAGCAACAATAAGAAAATAAGTTGCCAAACATATTAATGAGTTTAATTATTCCATCACTGGCAGATCAGTATTGTGTTTGAAAAATTATGAATTGAAACAAGCAAGACATCATGCTTATACTTGATGTGCCATAGCAATAAGAAACTATCATAAGACACAACTGCAATTCTCGACTTATAGTGGATGAAGATGATTTGATGTGGTTTAAAAATTAAAGAAAATTGCCATGTATTGGTAAAACAGTTTCATGGAAATATTGATTCTAAAACCCTTGGTTGTAGGAAATTTAAGTCTGTTTTCATGAATGTAAAATGATGCTTTAATGCAGGGCTTAAAGGGTTAATAAATCACTTCAGCAGTACTGCTTTAACACTTATCCTGCTGATCACGACTATTGTGGTTTTTATTCTGTTTTATTATTTGACCAAATCACTGTTATTGTGAATAAAATGTGTGTCTAAACATCAAAATTTGCAAATATTTGTGCTCATATTACACAAATGAGTAATTTTCAGCCACTTGAAGTTGTGGGTCGCGGTAGCAAGACAACACTTCAAGTGAAAATTTAAATAAATTAACTTAGCAGGATCAGGGTTAAATCTATGTTGTTAGAAAAAATATTTTTGGAGAATCATACATTCCATCTCTTTTTTAACAACACTCACTTGATTAGGGCCCTGACGTCTGCTTCATATCCGAAGGAAAAAACAAGGTCCGCTTCATCAATAACAAGCATTTCCATGCTCTGTTTCAAGGACAGGTTACCAGCTTTTAGATGAGAAAGTATACGGCTTGGTGTACCCACAACAATGTCTGGCTTTTCTATTAGCAGAGGCCTGTAAAACAGTATTCAATTAAAATTATCTGTACTATATTTTGAATTATTTCACTTAAAGCTATGTTTTAGCTAAGTTTAGTATATTATACTATTGTAGGCCTAATATTGTATGCTAGTACATGTAGTACATGAATGTGAATTTAGTTGGGCAGGAAAAAGGGGGTATCGTGCACCCCCCGAAAATCAATTTTTCTAATTGATGTTTCTAGATTGGAAAAATACCATAGAAAACGATTTGCTATGTTAAAAAGTTGACAAAATGTCCCACATACAGTTTTTATGCAAATTAGCGACGCCATTACTGGAAAATGTATATTTCGCCATATCTCGGCTAATAGTGCACATAGCTCAACAATTAAGGTGTCTAGCCCCATGTTTTGAGGGTCCAAGAGCATTAAAAAACTATTCTTGAAGTGATCAGATGTGTCTCACACATGTTATTGCGCAAAATATTGCCGCCATTACCAAGAAGTCTATTTTTCGCCATAGCTCAGCCAATATTGAAGATAAATGCATATAACAAGTTTTCAGACCTATGTTTTGAGGGTCAAAGAACATAGTAAAACTATTTTCAGAACGATCTGATATGTCCATTAGAAGGCACTTGTTTTCGTACTGGAAAACTTGTTGTCTAACCTAATAAGGTCCTCTTGCTATCGTCATTGCGCTTGATCTTTGTCGAAGAACTGAATGGCTATGATAAATCAGTGCTATCAAGCTGAGAAATTGCTGAAACGGCTACAGAATAACCCAAGAAAAAATCATGTCAAATTCAAGAAATTCCCAAAGAGCACACATGTTGCCTTTTCCTTCTGGCTTCTGCACAGTTCAGTTATCGTTCTCGTGATGCTCCTGCACAAGCTTACATTCTTGGAAGTGCGGATCAGTACCAGGACGCTGTTGTCCTTTTTGCTGTAACATTCTGTGGGCTTTCACAAGACTAATGGTGGTCACTAAGATTCGACAATATGGAACACAATTCTGAAAAGCTGACAACAACAAGATCAACATCACTTCCTCACAGGGAAAGGTAATCAGTTACAAGACTACATAAGTCCAGCAGCTTCCGAATTAGAATTTGATTTAAGCAATTTTGTATAGGGTTATTAATGTAGTCCTAGTCTAGGTCAAAAATCATGACGCAAGACAACTAGGTCTAAGAAGCCCAGTGTAAGAGTGAGATAAGAACTAGACAGTCTGTCAGAGATTGCAAACCTCCATTGAAATTAATGATCCTAATCAGTATCCCAGTAATGGTCTACCTATCTGGCACGGTTTACCCGATATCAGGCCAATTGAGTTAACTAATAGCTGATTTACGGTCATTTTGAATTTGATATAAATTAGTTAAAAACTTAGGGTGCATCCTCCCCCGAAACCTCAAATTTTGTTTTATAGTAATGGACTAACATCTAACACAGTTTGCAAAATATTGGGCTTGTGAAAGTAAATAATGGCCGATAGGGGGCCATTTTGAATTTGATCGAGTCAGAATTTTTCAAGATGCATCCTCAGCTGAAATCTCACATTTCATTCTATAGTAATCGTCTAGCTATCTAGCACGGTTTACCAAATATCGGCCATGTGAATGTGAATAATGGCCTGAAGGCGGCCATTTTGAATTTGATCAAGTCAAAATTTTCCAAATGCATCCTCAGCTGAAATCTCACATTTCATTCTATAGTAATGGTCTAGCCATCTAGCACGGTTTACCAAATATCGCCCATGTGAAAGTGAATAATGGCCGATAGGAGGCCATTATGAATTTGATCAAGTCAAAATTTTTCAAGATGCATCCTCTCATGAAATCTCACATTTTGTTTTATAGTAATGGTCTAGCCATCTAGTACGGTTACCAAAAACCGGCTATGTGAAAGTGAATAATGGCCGATAGGCGGCCATTTTGAATTTGATCGAGTCAATTTTTTTCAAGATGCATCCTCTCTTGTAATCTCACATTTTGTTTTATAGTAATGGTCCAGCTATCTAACACGGTTTACCAAATATCAGCAATATGAAAGTAAATAGTGGCCGATAGGCGGCCATTTTGAATTCGATTGAGTCGAAAGTTTTTAAAAGACATCCTCTCTCGAAACGTCACATTTTGTTTTATAGTAATGGTCTAGCTATCTAGCACGGTTTACCTGATATCAGGCCTATCGAGGTAAATAATGCTGACTGTCGGCCATTTTGAATTCGTAAGTTTAAAATTTTCAGGGTGCATCCTCCCCCGAAAACTCACACTTTGTTTTATAGTAATCAGGTAATGGTCTAGCCATCTAGCACGGTCTACCAAATATCAGCCATGTGAAAATGAAAAATGGCCGAAAAGGCGGCCATTTTAAATTTGATCAAGTCAAATTTTTTCAAGATGCATCCTCATCTGAAATCTCACATTTTGTTTTACAGTAATGGTCTAGCCATCTAGCACGGTTGACCAAATAACGGCCATGTGAAAGTGAATAATGGCCGATAAGCGGCCATTTTGAATTTTATCGAGACAAATTTTTTCAGGATGCATCCTCTCCTGAAATCACACATTTTATTTTATAGTAATGGTCTAGCCATCTAGCACGGTTTACTAAATAACGGCCATGTGAAAGTGAATAATGGCCGATTGGCGGCCATTTTGAACTTGGACGAGTTGAATTTTTTCAAAATGCATCCTCTCCTGAAGCCTTACAATTTGTTTTATAGTAATGGTGTAGATATCTTGAGCGGCTGTCATGATATTCCACAATATCAGGCCTGCCGAGGTGAATAATGGCTAATAGGCGGCCATTTTGAATTTTATCAGCTTCAAATTTTTCAAGATGCATCCTCTCCTGAAAACTTACAATTTATTTGATATTAATGGTGTAGCTATTTTGAGCGGTTTTCATGATATTCTGCGATATCAGGCCTGTTGAGGTGAATAATGGCCGATAGGCGGCCATTTTTAATTTTATCGACTTGAAATTTTTCAAGATGCATCCTCTCCTGAAACCTCACAATTTGTTTTATAGTAATGGTGTAGATATCTTGAGCGGTTTTCATGATATTCCGCAAAATCTTTCAGTCGGATTTACCGATGTTATAAATTAGGTCAAAGTGCTGGGTCAACGTCAAGGTCCAAAAACCTGAAAAGGCACAACTAGGGACCTTAGAGAACATGTATGTGCAATATGACTGTCATCGGCCCAGTACTTTTCGAGATCTGCTCCGGAAACGAAGTGCGCGTCAAAACGTCTAAATAGGTCATAGTTCTGAACCAGAAGTAGGTCAAAGTTCAAATACCCCAAAAGGCACAACTAGACCCCCTAGGGGTGTTGTGTGTAAAATTTGAAGACAATCAGACAAGTACTTTCAGAGATATGCTCCGGAAACGAATTGTTTACGGACGGCCCAACGCCGTCACATCATCATTTCCTCCTCTGCAACCTTTCGTATTGAATTCAGATTAAAAATATTTTAACCTGTCCATTAGCCACCTGGAAGTAACCCACATACCAAAAATTATTATCCTAGCTTATTTTCTTACAAAGTTATAGGCAAAAGAAGAGGCCAAAAAAAAACGGAGGTAGAATCCATAGCTCCCTCCGTCTCACCTACGGTGACGGCGGGAGCTAAAAATCACATTCACAACTATATTCATTGTTTTTCAAATGGTAAGCTGCGTCAACCTGTGTTATTATGTGAATCATCTCAAGTCATTCAGTACCAGGAGCAAAGCAATCTGGCATTCCAGCTCCTAGTAAGGTCTAAATGAACCAATAATAGACTTGGAAGAGCTCGTGACTTATGGCTGTACCAAACTTTGCTTGGGTCACCTTTCTTGACTAGGCCCTACCTTCTGGCAGACGCTACACAAGACAATCTGCCATACCCCAAGGAGTTGCCGATTTGTTCATACAGGATGACATGGCACTGCTACATACCATTACCAACCTTCCCTCGACCCATTGTGAGATATGCATACAGGTACCCGATCAGAGGGCGATCTCGACTGACAGTTATCACCCTGGATCTATCAGAGCCCAAATAGAGGTTGAGACGTAGCAGCCCAGAGATCATTCTAGCTGGATCAGCTGTCAGGCAGCCATATTATTCCAAGAGCTTCCTTGCAAACGATGACACAAAGAAACAGTTATGTCAGTTATGCTGTATGGTGTGGCAAGCAGGCCGCTTCCAGGCTGGACAGAACAAATATGGCAGTCCTCATTGTGGATGGTAGAATTCATCAATTTGTTATAACAGATAGCTAGGTAAGATTGTGTTATGTTACTAATCTTGCTACTGCATTGTCTATTCCCACAATATTTTGTTTTAATCATGCCAAGTGTTTCAATTTATCAAAACAGTTGGAGGTGCAGTACCAGACACATTTGTGATTCTACTGCATGATGCCCATTCAATCAATATGACTGTGTGACACAGGATCGGGGAAGCACAGATTGATTGTCAATATACAATTACCTGACGTGGCTGAGTCTTTTGAAAAAAAATATAGACGTTCTGTGCCACTCCCCTCGGCTAATGTGTCTTCAGTGGAGAGGATTGACCCAGTTCATTTAAAGGCAAGGGAAAGGTGGGGCCACATAAAAAGCTAGAAAAGAATACCAGGTTCTACAAAACATTCAGGCAAATGGGTGATGACGTCAATGTCAAGCCTCAGGTGATAAAACAGCTGGAGCAGCTGGCATACGTATCTGGTCTACGAACACATTAGTAAATCTTCTGTGAAAGCCGTCCATGTCAAGTTGCCCCACAAGATTGTGAGAGAAGAAAAGAAGCTGATTTTCAAGTCCAGAGTCGACCTGTCTCGCCTTCCCCGCACCAGTCTGCTTTGGAGCCACACATCCAGCATGTGAACCACTGGGTTGCTTCGTGCATGTACGAGGAGCAACAGGGGTGGATGAAGACTGACCTCGGAGTTTTGGAACCACTGTAATCATGTTGCCCTGTCCTCTCTGGTTGATCTCTTGGATGCTGGTGATCGGGAAAGAGATGACCAGGTTGATCATGGAGAATACGATGACAATTATGAGTTTCGATGAAAGTGGTGAGTGATGAGTAAATGGTTGGACTGGACCCTTCAGAATCATCTTGTCTGTCCTAACTGCTCTGTTGCAAGTACAGCATGATCTAGCATACATTCTAGCATACATTCTACATATCACGCATTCAGCGGACCGAGCTCAGAGGCGCACAAATCCTCAGCGTGATCACGTGCCATAATCGAGGCCAAAGCAGGTTCGTCAACAGGGAGCCAGGCTGCTGACGAGCTAGGGTGGGAAAGCCAGATCAAAGAGGTGAGATTTAAGTAATTTCCAGAATGTTGATATTTTTTCGGCATAACGTATTGGCACAGGAACTGTTCCATAAGGCTGGGCCAGACATAGAGAAAGCTCTTGACCCAGTCTTAGTTTTTATACGATGATCAACAAATCGATTTGAAATTGTAGTGTAGATATTTTGAGCATTACGAACAAACAAGTAAGTCAGCCGGATATGCAGACTGGTTGTATTTTAGGGTTCGGAAAGTTATTGTGCATATTCTAAAATTAATGCGAAATTTGACAGGAAACCAATGTAATCGTTTTAGAATAGGAACGGAACAACAAAAACGTGGGGGCCCTGGTTACCACTCTTGCAAGGCAGTTCTGAATGCGTTTTTATCTAGTGATATCTTTTTCTGGCATATTTTGGCAAAGTGAGTTACAATAATCTAACTTGCTACTGACCAGAGCCACTGCAATTTGCTAGGAAAGATCTAAGGACAGACGCAGGTCACAGATATGATAGAAGCATGCCCTACATGTTCAGGATATTTTTTTTGAGATATGTTTTTTCGGAAATCTGGGCTACTGTCGAATACTACACCAAGATTTTTGGCTGATGCAGATGGATTTGTGTCTTGACCTAGATGCGAGCATCCAGGCCGACACGGCCATTACACAATGTTGCAAGTTCTCAAGAGATTCCTTCGCCTTGGAAACGGATAGAGACATGTAAATATGAGTATCATCGGCATAAAGATGGTGGTCTGTCAAAACTGTGGATAATAGTGCTGGGTGGTGTAGTGTATAGGATAAAAAGCACTGGTTCCAGCAGAGAGCTCTGTGGAACTCCATGTGAGAGTGTGACTTTATGTGACAGACTGTCTTTATTTTTGCGGATTAGTGCCTATTTTGCAAGTAAGAAGAAAACCAAATTTGACTCTACCCAGATGTAGATATTCCATACCAATCTGAAGGTCTACTTGGTGATGTAGCATGGTCAATGGTGTCGAAAGCGACCGACAAGTCCAGCAAGGTCAGAGCTGTAACTTCACCCTTGTCCATACTAATAATGATATGGTTATGTACTTTCAGTAGAGCTGATTCTGTAAAATGATGTTTCCTGTAAGCTGATTATAATGGGTTAGATAGATGGCTATTTTTTCTATGAGCTTGCAGCAGATTGGCTACTACCTTTTCTAAGATTTTGGTAGTGACACTCAAGTAGGATACAAGCCAGTAATTTTTCAGTTCGTTTAGGAAGATATGTTTTATAAGTAGTGGTCTTACATGAGCTTCTTTGAATTTTTTAGGAAATGTACTTGTGTCCATTGAAATGTTAAATATATCAGCGATGGGAGTTACTAATATATCAAGACAATATTTCAGCACGTTTGTAGGAATGGGGTCCAGATCAGATGATTTTGACGATGAGCTCAAAATAAGCTTTTTAATTTCATCTTCTGTCGCACGTACAAAAGAGCTCATTTTGGATCTAATTTCTGTTTTTTGTACTGATGAAATATTATGTGCTTTTCTGGAAATTTGGATTTTATCCACAAAATATTTAGAAAAATGTATAGTGTTAATATGTGGTAGAACGTGCTAGTATGCATTCTATGATACATTCTATAACATTTCCATGTTTATTGAACCTTCAGAAATACATTAGGTATAGATAGATAGCGTGTGCAGTTAGCAGTTATACGCTAATGATGTCAGCATAATAAATGAATGAATGAAATGAATGACTATAGGCCTAATGCAATTATCATTGATATCGGCGGAGATATGGGGAAACTTAGCTTTTTCGCTAATGGCGGCGATACTTGACACGCTAGCATCTTTTAGACACATCTGATCACTTTAAGAATAGTTTATAATGATCTTAGACCTTCAAAACATGGGGTTAGACACCTTAATTGTTGAGCTATGTGCACTATTGGCTGAGATATGGCGAAATATACATTTTCCAGTAAAGGCGTCACTAATTTGCATAAAAGTGGTATGTGGGACATTTTGTCAACTTTTTAACATAGCAAATCGTTTTCTATGGTATTTTTCCAATCTAGAAACATCAATTAGAAATTGATTTCCGGGGGGTGTACGATACCCCCTTCTACTAGACTAATTGGGTAAATAAATGTATATTAATCAGTCATTGGGTTTAGTGTATCAATATGTAAATTAACATAATATAAATCAATTCTAAAATTTGCATTGATATTGAATGTAACATACTTCTGAGAATCTAGTGATGCCATGTCAGAGATATCAACACATCTAACTTCTCTCGAACAGCTGTTAGCCAATTCCTGGAACATAAAAGTACAATCAGTCTAATCATTTAACACGTCATGTATATTCTCACTCCCTCAAAATAGATCAAGACAGCCCTGAGCTGCCTCAAACCATATAATTGTCTTCTTAAACTTCTTTAAAGAAAAAAGTGCATATATGAATAATTTAAGTTCAATGACAAACATGAGAAAAGCTTAGTTGACACTCAGACTTGCCAGGCCTAAAATAATCAAACTGGTCATGTTAGCGTGATTGACATTTGTTGGTTCCTTGCATCATTTCAAATGGTGAGTTTTAATGACGGCATCTTAATTTCTATAATCTTGACTCTGCCCTAATCCAGTAATTACTGGATTAGGGCATTAATGATATTATTCATTTACAACATCTATGTCTTTTTTACCCAGTTTTATAAATTGCCCACAGGTTCAAAAATATTGATAGTAAACTTTTCTAGACCTACTTTTTTATTAACAGACTGATATGATGAATGGTCTAGGAGAAAAATAATTAGGCCACACCAAGTTAATTTGATGTCCGATAGATTTTTGGATTGAAAAATAGGGGCAAGCGAGCTAAATGAAAATTAAAATGTATTTTTTCATCACACATTTTTCAGGCAAGGGCATAATTTTTTCATTTTGAAAGTTAAAATATAAATTAATTACATTCATGACATATTTTTCAGACGAGCACATTTATACAGTATATTTCTGGGTGGTAACCAGATCCCAGTTAAAAACCTCACATCAAGCTTTTAAAATTGAACAAGCGTTTATTTCAATGGTTTTGCAAAACTCGGTTCC
This sequence comes from Flabesymbios commensalis, assembly GCA_964017125.1. Lineage (NCBI taxonomy): Eukaryota > Metazoa > Annelida > Polychaeta > Terebellida > Flabelligeridae > Flabesymbios > Flabesymbios commensalis. The sequence goes on from OZ024912.1 coordinate 62,928,590, forward strand.
GCATCCCAACTTTAGAGTATAAAACGCTGCATTAATTTCTCCCTGCAATTGGCTTAGTTATCAACGCCATGCGTAAAAAAGTATAATTTTGTATCGCTGTATTACACTATGTTATCTAGCTTATTGGACAATACAACAATACTATATTGTAGAAATATTAAGCCTACATAAATTAATGTCCACCATATTATCTACAGGGGAAAAATGTTGCCAATCACGGTGCCATTTTATTCTATAGTGAGACTAATACTACACAGTAAACCAAGCGTTTTTTCTGTGAGCAGGTTGGTGACACAATGCCACACCTTAACACATCCTGCCAAATACGAGACGTCGGTCTAATGATAGTTTAATGTTGGGCCAGTGTCGCAATGGTGGACAAACATCAAACCAGTATTGGGTAAATGACTCTTGTTTGCTGGTCTGTTGTGTAAAAATACCATAATGTCTTAATAGGAGTCTCCCGGGAAATTTATTTTTTATACTGAATTTATATTAAATTGTATGTTCTCTTTTGTACAATGTCAAATAAATAAGTTGTAGTCTGAGTGCCGCCAATAGCTTTTTCTCTTCACGCTAATTAGCTAATACGGTAATACAAGTACATGTATCTACAGTATTAAGTTGAAAAATTCACTGTGATTTCCTAAATTACATCACATGTTGATAATCAATCTAAAGAGTAACCAACCTGAACATTTTTATGTGCCTGATTACACAGTTCCTTTGTTGGTGTCATTACTATTCCTGTGATATTCTGTTCACGCGATACCTGATAGTAAAAAGAAAAAAGTGCTACCTTTGTTACATTTATACAATTCAGAATAATGGTGAAATGGTGAAATAGTTGTTTACTTTATTGATGGTCAAGGCATATCTGTTACAACACCTAATTTATTCATATCTGTTTAACAGTAAACTTTCCTGGTGCATCAACAGTTGGTAAATTAAAAAAAAATATATAGGATTAACCTTTACAAAGTCCAAATATTTATGTTTAAACTATGGAAACCGAAGGGTTATTTTTAATTTGAAATTATCATAAATGTCAGCTCTTTCCCCTTCATTTGAATAGCTATGTTATGGGTCTACGGCCATTATAAATATTTTAATTCTTTCAGTGCGGTGACCGTCTTTATACGTCAAAATCTGACGTAGACCGTCCCCGCGCCTAAAGTAATAAAAGTTTAAATTCCCTAGCTCTTCACTCAACTGTTAAGTTTTTAATTTGTGACAAGCATGATCAAATGTATGCGGTAGATTTATATGTCTCTTTAACATTTTTTACTCAACCATTTTGTGTTATAAGCTCATGTCTTTATTATGTCTGGATCGTCTTCGAGGAGGGACATTCTGAATCTAATTCCATGATTGTCATGAAAACATGGCTTGGTTGCTGTGCACAAATTTAGACCAAACATGGAGAGTGACTTTTGGTAACCCTTATACTACTAGGTTAATTTATTTAATTTTTCACACACTTGAAGTTTTGTCTCGCTACCGCAACCCACAACGGCAAGTGGCTGAAAATTATTCATATTTGTTTAATTTGAGCACAATATTTATATATATAAATCTGGATGGTAAGACACACATTTCATTCCTGATTTATAACAATGATTTGGTTGATTAAAAAACAGATTAAAAATGACAGCAGGAGAGGGGTTAAACATGTTAAAATGAGAGAATCCTACCAAATCTCGACAAGTTCTAATAATAAAGCAACTTTAATTACTTTTTTAGCTGACATTAATGTCAGCAAAAAATATTGGTTATTTAATATGAGGACTCCTTAACCCTTAAAGCGCTGAATTTTTTTTGTATAAACCATGGAGACTCAAGGTTTTTTTTTTCAATTTAGAATCATCATAAATGTCTTAGTTAGCTCTTTTCGTTTCATTTGATTACTTATGTTATGGGTCTATGGACATTATAAATATTTTCATTCTATCAGCGCTGGACTGTCTTTAAAGGTCAAAATTTGACCTCTACAGACTTAAGGTACATGTATAAAAAAGGTCCTCAAGGTTAAATATCAAGGACAGGACTCTCGTTTCTATTTCTATGTTATGTCTGTTCGTCTTCTGGGTTGGCATTATAAATACTGTGTACATGTACTATATTTTTTAAACATCTCTAAAAAAAACTTACTTGCTTGGTAACTAAAATCTTTTGTATGAGGGGAATTGCATAGCTTGCAGTTTTACCAGATCCTGTTCTTGCTCGTGCTAAAATGTCTTTCCCTTCAAGTGCCAAGGGAATGGCCTTCTCTTGTATCAATGTTGGTTCAGCCCACCCAAGTCTTGAAATAGCCTTTAAATGAAAAAAAATGAACAGTTTGAAATATACATTTTTTCAGTAAGAATCACTTTTTCTTCAAATGATTGCAAACAGCAATATTGCCACAAGTTGCTTTCCTAAATAGGAAAGCAATTTCTGGCAATTTCTGGCAATATTGCTTTTTGCCCCAGCTAGCCAGCGTACAAAATAGTTTACTGCCAACATGACTGTGTACCAACAGTCCTTCTTTCCTCGTACCATACTTCTTTTCATTTTGAAACCCCTGATAGTCTGTCAGACGATGAAGGATGACCAGTCGAAAATAAAAGTTAGCTTTTCGGTATCCAGTAAGTCAATTCTCAAACGATTGTCATGATTTTTGGTAACCTTTATTATCTGTTCATTTGGCAAAAGGGCGGGGGCCATAGGGTAGTGGTTAGCACCGCAGCCTTTCACGCCAGAGTTCGGGGTTCGGTTCCCGGTCTCGGCAATTTGAAAGAAACAAAAAATGTTTCTTCCCCATCCACGTGTGAAAGTCAGTATTGCGGGGAGCCTCCGTGACAGAGAGGTATCGTGCTCGGCCTCAGACCGCCAGGGCTCGAATTTCGAATCCTGTGTCTGGAGGACAGTGTCATCTCAATCATCTCACCATCCTCAGGAGGTTCTCCTGGCCCAGTTTAGACTATATGTGCACAAAGGTGGCCTAAAGCCAGATTCATTTCATTTCATTTCATTTGGCAACAACCCTGAGAATCTCGCGAAATTCCATTTAGCATTTTAAAAGTTAGACGATTTGCAGGTAACGCAATTCTGAGAATAAAACGGGATCAAATTAATGGGTTTATACAAGTTATAGAGGAGCGTAATAAATAGTCATTTAGTACATGTCATGGTCTAACTTTTGAACTATACAAAAAATTTTTACGAAATTTTCAGGATCGATGCGAAATCATGACAAAGGGTTTACAAAATTTCATGAAAATAGTTTGAGAATTGACTGACCAGATTAGATACCAAAAGAAAAGAGTTTCTTTTGTACCCCCCTTGGTAGGTACATTCAAACAGTCATTATGATGGGTTTTTTTGTGTTTTTTTCAGGATTTATTTGAATTTGTGATACACTGCAAAGATATATTTTTCTCTCGTTTGTTTGTTCTTTTTGCTCACTATCACTGGTAGAAATGAAGCCATCATTTTAGAATTTTAAAAGTTATTTGTTTTGAATAGCACTTCTAGAACTTTTCCGGGGTTCCCATCATTAGATTCCTCGCAATTACGAAAAATGGTGCCAGCTCTCGCCTTTAATTCCGTAATTGTTGCAACAAGTGCTTGAAGAGGTAAGTGGAACAGGCATGTTGTGGCCCCATTTGATAATTTTTTTACGCAGGTGCCATTTTTGAAATTTTTGTAAAAAAATGCAAAAAATGAAAATAGGCTATGTCCACTGCCCTATGAGGAAGTTCAGGAGGACATCATTAGGACCGTTTGGACAGAACAATGTGGAAATCTCGAAGAATTGTAATACCTGGGGAAGGCTGCACTAGTTTGCCCAGTGTAAATCCTGAGCGAAGTTTTGTTTGCCCACCCTGCACTTCCTCATGTTTGCCTACCCTGCACTTCCTTATGGGGCGCATCGAGGGTAAAAATGAAAGTTTCATGGCTATAACTAGTATAAAGCAGGCCTTCAGATTTGAAAATCGGTGGCGAGTGAAAAAAAGCTCACCTGAAAGTGGTGAGGTTAGTGATCACTCACCACAATTGACCACAATGCAAACGGATTAATGAAATTTTAAAAAAGGATTTGCAGTTGAAAAAAACTGACAACTTTCAAGGCCAGAATATCATTATGTTATGTTGCCGATTTGTAGAAATTTATTTTATTTTTTATTTTATTTTGTGTCACTTTAACCAATGGGAGATTTATTTTATTTGAAGCAACACTCACTTCAATGCATGTCTTGTCTGTACATTGTAGATGTTGTATTGTATTGTAAACATATTTATTTCAACTGGATGACCCAATAAGATGCCAAAATACAAGTGCGGCAGAACGATACAATGAAATAAACATATGAGACTTTAACCCGATGGTGGACCCCCGTTCGCGAATCTGGCCCAACATTAAATCAGCATCATGGGGCACCATCAGTGCCTCGTGTTTGCTGAGAATGCGTGTTCTAAAAATAACCATCCACACACATGTAGCTTACACTACAAGCATGACGAGCAGTCAGATGTAAACAAGAGCACGTGCCACTGCGCATGTGTTCAGTGCACATCCGCCACACATGCGCATCAGTGTACTACTGGGACTTCCAAACAAACACAGCCAGGACACAATTGAATCATTGGATTGCGTTTGCGTCGTGGACGCTTTATCGTTGTTTTGCTATGACACAGACAATCGTCTATTAATATGTCATGTCTATCGTTGAGGTTTTTTTTTCCAGGTAAAAAAAGTTGTTTGACCAAGTTGACACAACAGTATCGACAACAGGCTTCAAAGTCCATTTAGGTCAAAATACAGGGTTTTTTATAGGTTTATTTCATAAAAATATGGGCTTTTATAGGTTTATTTGACATAAAATTATAGGTTTTTATAGGTTTTCCAGTGACACTAATGTACTTAAAGTCTTATCTACCGTATTTCAGGAAGTACAGTAGATCCTGTCACCAACGACCTCGCTTCTGCCAGACAAAAAAAGTCGTTGGTGGCAGAAAGTCGCTGGTCATAGGAATGGGTTTTTGCTGTGAAAATTGTGAGTGCGGCGCCTGGCTCAATGTCGGGCTAATGACGGCGACATTGACCCACCATTGACTGGTAGTCAATGTGTATCAAAGCACGCGGTTGCGGCAACATTTCAATGCCTGTTCTAATATCACTGATTATGACGGTGTTTTTCAGAATGGCCACTAGCTACGCTAATCACGCTAACACTCGTTATATAAGCATGATAAGTCCAGGTATCTTCTGACCCTTTACAGGCATGAGGCGTTGTATATTCACATTAAATGTGTCACCATAGGACAGGAAATGTAGCCCTATGAGCGCTACAGTTGTGGTCATGTTACACCTGCTTACTTGGTCTAATAGATTGGAATCGTTTTTACACAATCGTTGGGGTTCAAATAAGGTAAATCGTGATATAATTGAATCGTGGTATACATGACAGAATTGATCATATAACGATCAAAAATTATCATAGTAGTCATATTTGCATGTTTCTAAGACGTATTACAGCTATGTTAATTGGTCACACTCGGTCGGACGTACACGTCGCCAACAGACAAGCCGTTGAATCAATGTTGGTTTACGTTGGTTCACCGTCTACGACGCTGGACCAACGTTAAACGTTAAACGTCTTGTGTCTGCTGGGTATATGTGGCCGGACCACGCTGATATAGGACGTTCGGTATGTGTGAATACGTGGACGGCTCATCAAGGCAGTGTATTGTATTAAGTTACTGTGGGATTAGTTGTCATGCTATGTCCCGACGCGATGTTGTTCTAATGTTGGCCAACCCTGCATCAACATCTCGTGCCAGCTGTATAGTCACCCAGTGTAAATGAGGCATTGACCTAATATTGTTTTAATGTGGGCCGACGTCGAAGACAGTGGGCCAACATTAAAACAACATTGGGTCAACGTCTTGTGTTTGCTGGTCAGTGAAGACGTGTCTCATGTCTGGAGAGGGGTGTACTGTGTATAACGTAATTATGACGACGCCGCTACGGCTCTGCCTACAACCAAACACACAACTGAATAGCAGTTAACATTTAGTGTGCTATAGACAATATTATTTGTATAATTATTCATGGCGTATATTCTTACTACATTCCCTGAACAATTTAATACGATTGTATTTTAAAACATGTTTAATAAGCGCTATGCAAAATAAACAATTTTATATACTTTTTGACCAATGCGAGCATTACATTGATTCATAGAGCATATCTTTAGTTGATCATTAGACATGAAGGGTTGGATGATTTCCTACCGGCGCGAGGTGATATTGCTGTGCAGTACATCTACCGTCTGAGGCAGATAGGCCTCTTGCGACAACAGCCTGATCTTCCAGCGTTATACCTCTCTGTTAACCATGATATCCACACAGTCAGATCTGACATGCATGTGGTTTGCTCATCAATGTTTCCAAAGTCGTATGACGAAAAAAGTTGAGGTCGTTGGACACAAGTAATATATTGACCTTCTGCCAGATATTTGAGGTCGCAAGTCGCATTAGACAGAAAGTCATTGATCACAGGTTGTTAACTATAGAAAAATGTTCCGTGCAAGAAAAAAAAGTCGTTGGAGACAAAAGGTCGTCGATGACAGGGTCGTTGATGACAGGATCTACTGTATACTGTATAGTACACACCTCTGAATATACAGTATAATAGGGCCTACATAGTGCCAAAAATGCATACTTTTTTATACAGTATGGCCATCGTCATTTACTGGGTGATCAGCTTATGGTTAAATACATGTAGAATGGTCTTTCAAACTTACATAGGCAATAAGACGAACTGCTCGCCTTAACAGAGCCATGTTCAATCAGAGGAGGGCTGGAATGTTTGAATTGGACAAATTATTTATTCCACATAGGTTGAACCAATATCAGACAAGGTGTAGTGAAATTTATGCCGAGAGAAGCGAGGCTGGAATTTTTTTTAATGAATTATGTAGCTGATAAGCTTAAATAATTATTTTTTTCGAACTAATTTGAGGAATTAAATTATATTTAAAGCATTTATTTTTGAAACACAGAAAGTTATTTGACACAAACACATTCCCACAAATAAAATATAGGTCAAGATAAAGTTTTCGTTCAAGCAAAATCAAAATATAGGTTTTTATAGGTTATATAGGCTATTTTCAGAAAAATATAGGTTACTTTTTCAAATATAGGTTTTAAAAGGTTTTTATAGGTTTATAGGTTTTACTTTGATGCCTGCGACAACGAAAACAGCCACTCTAATGGGCCTATAAATGCATTTGGGAGGTTGGAGCGCATGGTCAGGCAGCCAGCTTCCAGGGCTAGCTGTCAAACAGACATAGAGTCAGATCGCTGGCGCTTGATAAAATTAAAGATAAATCTATTAAACATTGCCTATGCCGGGAGCAAAGCTATAAAATAAGTTTAGGTCGCATATGTTTTGATAGAATCAGAATTAAGAAATATTTTACTTTGGGAAATCAATCAAATAAGTTTGAATCTTATATGTTTTGATATGGTCTGTCAGAAATTGGAAACAAACAATCTTTTTTTTATGCCTGACCACGTGAGGAGTGTGTATTTCAGTCGCCTGACTTCACCTTTGCGTGAGTTATGTGCACATGCGCAATTGCGCACGCTAAATCTGAAGGCCTGCTTTAAGGATGAGAATCCATCAAAATTGTTCTTCTTCCATGACCCCTTCTGAGACTCATTGGGTGCCCTGATGTTTGCTGTGTCGTCCTGTCTGAGGCCCTGGATTGACGTGATTGCTTTACCCAAAAAATCCAACCTAGCGGTGACTGAGAGCGATCCTGACCCCAGGGTCTGAAAAATGTCCATAACTTTTTAATGACAATGCGACCTCTGAGCTGAGCATGCGGGCATGGAACTGAAATGTTACTGATTTAAAAAAACTATTTTTGACCTGATTTCTCGATATTTCCCGATATGACAGTCCAAAGAAATATCCCACGAATTTGTACGGGGTCAATCTGTGGCTTAAACCTGTTTCAGCCACTGGGGCTACCGTGACGTATCCTAAAACCTGGGGCTACCCTGATGCATCCTAAAACCTGAAATATACAGATGGCACTTCTCAGTAGTTTTATTCAGCTGCTTCAAAAAGTTCGAGTGTCTGGGTGATGTTTTGGCTTCTGTATCCCTGTCGGAATCTGGATAATTTAGGTCACAGGTTTTGGACGTTTTTATAATTAGTCTACTCTAACGTTAACGTCGTTAGCTCAGATTTTGATGTAGCATAGCAATTTTCTGGCTCAATGAAAACTGTGGAATGTGGTCAAATATTTCTTTTAGCATGTCGGCAGTTACGAAAAAAGGCTCAGCATAATTTTATAGGAATTCGAATTTTATTGGACAACTTTAAAATTCATTGAATTTATTTTACTACACTGGCCCTGGCCCTGGGCGATAATAAAGGTTTCCGTCATCCAGTATGGGCGATAAAATGTGACAACTGAATGATGGAGGGGTAAAAAATACTCAATAGAAACTCTTTTCCCATTGACTGTCATTATTATATCACTCTTTTTTTTTTATTCATTCACAATCACTGCAGTACCCCAAAATGTTGGGCGATAATAGACTATTTGCAGTCTATTATCGCCCATACTGACGACGTGAGAAATCATAACTCAAGTTAGGCCACTAACTTTTAGCGTTAAACTCTTTCCAATTTAATACTAATAGTGAATTGAAAAAGGCTCACTTTGAGGATTCTATCATCAAGACCCATTTCATGAAACTTCAGCCCCATTCTTTTCCTTCAGAATTGTCTCTAGGTTAGACTATAGTAGAGAGATCACTTTACAAAAACACGTTTCCAACAAATTAACAAATTGCTTCTATCATCGCTCACAATCAAATACTGTAGGCGCCTACGGAAACTTCCCTGCACACTCTCTTCCGATTCTTTTTGTTTTTCTACTACTACAACTTCCAGCGGGAGGACTAAAGGACCAGGGTTGTGTAGGCTAGTGCGCAGAGATCAATTTTCATCTATATACAGGTATCTAGGTCTGCTTGTAGGCATAGGTTATATCTGTGGTCATGTATTAATAAACTGACTATGGCTAAGCAGAAAAGTAAAAAGGTTCTGGGTGAAACTGAACAAATATTACATTTACTGTAGGCCCTAATGTATTGAATATGACGTCACGATATGGGTAAAACCAAAAACTGGGGTAATTTTACATAAAATTAGTGTCCCCACTATTTGAAACTTCACTGTATGATACAAATAGATCTACACAACATAATTCTAATAATCACATTTCATGGCTAGACATTGTTAATTTAAAATAATCAATAATCAAAATTCGACTTAAAATTGATATCGATACATATTTGAATCTTAATAACAGATTATGCAATTTATGTAATATGTATTGATCCATCAAACTATATATGTATATCATAACTTCATATGTATGTATGTATACATGTCTCCACATTTGCACTCTACTTTGTTACCATCATTGTAGCATGACCCATCAAGTGAATAATCATGAACTAAAATTATATCAAGTTTAGTTTGACACACTAAAAGGCCTTATACGAGTTTTTCACCTTAAAATAATTTATATTGTTTTGTGACAAGTTATTCGAAACAGGTATACTACCAAAAAGTTAAAAAAATATACTTTTGTTTTTACTACTCTGCTTCTAGCCTTGTGGGTCTAAAAACGAGTTTGGTTTTATGCTTACATGCCTAGAACAGTTGCTATAGGGACTATTTCCACCCGTATGATATATCTTTGAATTATTGCCCATATATTTTCAATAATCCTAAGAAAACTTTTAATTTTACTACTCCGTTCCACTCTACTCCGTTACCAAGAAAAGGAACGGAGTAGTGAATTGCCAAATTTTATGGGTGTTACAGTTATAATGATTGATGATATAGTCTTTTAAAACATAGCCCGTTGTCCCAATAGAAATAGAGCACCCATTTATGATCGATGTTATGATAAGAGAATATACAGTTTATATTTATGTCGAGCCAAACATTTGGTAACGGAGTTGAGTATTTTTTGGCTTGGTAACGGAGTTAAAATAAGGAATTTTGTCAAATTTTCCTAAGTTTTTAAGCAGTTTTGAGATACGATTGTTTAGTATTATGCTTTAATAAGGATATCACGTTTAAAAGTGTGCTGTTAACTCAGTGTATATAAGGCCTGGGTCAACAGTGAAGCTCATTAACTCATGCTGTTTTTTAAAATATTTTAAAGACTATGACGTCACAGATATGCAGAGGATCTGTCCCCTCTCACACTGGCCAATTATGAAAATTACGACGCTTATAACCACGCCCACTTATTATCCAACAGTGGCTGTGTCAGTCACAGCCTAGAGTTTTTGTTGCTTGCAAACTTTTTTTTTACCTCCTCGAGAAAACTTTTTTTTTTGGCGATCAACGTCCAACAATTTTTTTTTATGTTATGTCGAAGAAATTAAATATGTTTTTTTTTGTCGTGTGCTTTCCCTATTACGTACGTTAAATTTGTCTGCTGCTCATTCACAAGTTAGGCTAGATATAGAGACGAAATTCCTGATTTCTAATTATTGACAACCATGTCAAAAATTAGAAATACGGGAATTTCGTCTCTATATCTAGTCTAACTGGTGGATGAGCAGCAGAAAAAATTAAAAAACTTTTGCAGTTCTAGTCTATGGACATGTTTACATCATATGGTCATATTAAGAAGCCAAAATAAAATCACCGATTTTTTGCTGATTTTAGCCTGGGCCAGTCCCTTTAAATTTGGCCGACACTATTGACCTACACCTACATAGGCCCATAGGCTGAAAATATAGGACTTTTTTTAATATTTACGTAGGTATGATGCTAAAACTAAAATAATTGAATTTTGAAAAATGTTAGAGGTCTAGACTAGACTAGTGTAGCTCTAAAAACGTTTTAAAAACATTTTGAATAATTTTTTTATCACGTTACAGTTTTAAACCTTTGTTGACCCAACTTTAATGCTGTAGGCTAGACTGACTGACTGACTGACTGACTGACTGACTGACTGACTGACTGACTGACTGACTGACTGACTGACTGACTGACTGACTGACTGACTGACTGACTGACTGACTGACTGACTGACTGACTGACTGACTGACTGACTGACTGACTGACTGACTGACTGACTGACTGACTGACTGACTGACTGACTGACTGACTGACTGACTGACTGACTGACTGACTGACTGACTGACTGACTGACTGACTGACTGACTGACTGACTGACTGACTGACTGACTGACTGACTGACTGACTGACTGACTGACTGACTGACTGACTGACTGACTGACTGACTGACTGACTGACTGACTGACTGACTGACTGACTGACTGACTGACTGACTGACTGACTGACTGACTGACTGACTGACTGACTGACTGACTGACTGACTGACTGACTGACTGACTGACTGACTGACTGACTGACTGACTGACTGACTGACTGACTGACTGACTGACTGACTGACTGACTGACTGACTGACTGACTGACTGACTGACTGACTGACTGACTGACTGACTGACTGACTGACTGACTGACTGACTGACTGACTGACTGACTGACTGACTGACTGACTGACTGACTGACTGACTGACTGACTGACTGACTGACTGACTGACTGACTGACTGACTGACTGACTGACTGACTGACTGACTGACTGACTGACTGACTGACTGACTGACTGACTGACTGACTGACTGACTGACGGACGGACGGACGGACGGACGGACGGACGGACGGACGGACGGACGGACGGACGGACGGACGGACGGACGGACGGACGGACGGACGGACGGACGGACGGACGGACTGACTGACTGACTGACTGACTGACTGACTGACTGACTGACTGACTGACTGACTGACTGACTGACTGACTGACTGACTGACTGACTGACTGACTGACTGACTGACTGACTGACTGACTGACTGACTGACTGACTGACTGACTGACTGACTGACTGACTGACTGACTGACTGACTGACTGACTGACTGACTGACTGACTGACTGACTGACTGACTGACTGACTGACTGACTGACTGACTGACTGACTGACTGACTGACTGACTGACTGACTGACTGACTGACTGACTGACTGACTGACTGACTGACTGACTGACTGACTGACTGACTGACTGACTGACTGACTGACTGACTGACTGACTGACTGACTGACTGACTGACTGACTGACTGACTGACTGACTGACTGACTGACTGACTGACTGACTGACTGACTGACTGACTGACTGACTGACTGACTGACTGACTGACTGACTGACTGACTGACTGACTGACTGACTGACTGACTGACTGACTGACTGACTGACTGACTGACTGACTGACTGACTGACTGACTGACTGACTGACTGACTGACTGACTGACTGACTGACTGACTGACTGACTGACTGACTGACTGACTGACTGACTGACTGACTGACTGACTGACTGACTGACTGACTGACTGACTGACTGACTGACTGACTGACTGACTGACTGACTGACTGACTGACTGACTGACTGACTGACTGACTGACTGACTGACTGACTGACTGACTGACTGACTGACTGACTGACTGACTGACTGACTGACTGACTGACTGACTGACTGACTGACTGACTGACTGACTGACGGACGGACGGACGGACGGACTGACGGACGGACGGACTGACTGACTGACTGACTGACTGACTGACTGACTGACTGACTGACTGATGTATGTGATTTGAAATTGACCCGAAGTTGGTTCAATGTTGGGCGACCGTCTACGACCTTGGCCATGCATTAAAACAACACTGGAACAATGTATAGTGTTTGCTGGGATGTCGTAAGGCCCAGTGATGTGACTGACTCAGATATTGTGCATGTGATTGGTCGAGATGACCACCTAAACAATTATATGGCCCCAAGATCTAGGTCAGCCGTTTTGGGAATGGTCTTCACCACAAATGTAGCTGTGGCGTAATGTGCTATTAATGCCCCCGTCACACCAGGCCACGCTTCCACCACGTTAACAGAAAATATGTAAAAGTTTATTGAATGCAGTGCTGACGTGGTCAAAATGTAAACTATGCCAGGTTTACATTGCGTTCCACAGGTCCCCTCTAGTTCCTCACCACGATAATCATCACGTCCTTCAAGTTCTTACTACGTGTTCACTACATTCTTACTCCGACCAGCTCGCACCACAAATTTATCACAAAGGCACTGGGTTCTCTGATCCCCCATCGCATATTTGCAAAGTGGAATACATGTTAATAAACCTTATGTTTTAATAATTGGTAAATATTTTTTCATAATTCAGTGTTAGATTAATTACGCTTGACACAGACATTTCACAGATTTACAAACCACTGAATAACTTGAAAAAAGTTACATCCTAATAGAAAAAAAACTAGAAAAAAATATCAATGATTAAAAAACGACCAATCAATCGAACAAAGCGACAAGATGAAGTCCTGGGTAAGAATATTAGGATATTGATAACACTGTAGTTGCGTATATTGCACTACCTCATATACTATTAATACTAACATGTCAGCCTACGGAATAGATCTGTCAAAAACAAACCAAAATAAAAACTTTTCAATTTTATTTTACAATGAGCATGATGAGTGGAAATTTTAGATACAAAAATAACTATGAAATATAACTAGGCCTCCCTATGTAAAAAAATGTTACATCGTCATTTTATTTTTAAAAAGTGGTTCGGCGTCGGCATTAACATTTACTTGTGGGCGTGATAACTTGAAAACTTTTTCATGTATCCTTTCCAAATTTGTTATGCATGTTACTAATGACCAGCTCCAGGACAAGTTCAATAATGTCTAAAAAAATCAAAATAGTCAAATAATTGTGATTTATTGCATTTTACGTCAAAAATTTGACCTTCTGGGCAAGATAACTGCAAAACTTTTTCATGTATCCTCTTCAAATTTGTATGCATGTTACAAATAGCAGTTCTCGGACAAGTTCAGTAATGACTGAAAAAAATTCAAAATGGCTAATTTAGTGTGATTTTTCGTATTTTACGTCAATAATTTGACTTTGTGGGCGCGATAACTTGAAAAGTTTTTCATGTATCCTCTTCAAATTTGTGATGCATGTTACTAGTAAGCAGTTCTCGGACAAGTTCAATATAGGCTAAAATTAAAAAAAAAGGTCGATTTATTGCACTTTTCGCATTTTAGGTCAATAATTTGACTTTGTGGGCGCGATAACATGAAAAGTTTTTCATGTAGGGCCTATCGTTTCCAAATTTGTTATGCATGCTAATGACCAGTGCTCGACAAGTTCAATAATGGCTGAAAAAATAAATTTGCTGATTTACTGCGATTTTTTGCTGTTTACATCAATAATTTGACCTTGTTGGGGCGATGACATGAAAAGATTTTCATTTATCTTGCTCAAATATGTTATTCATGTTACTAATAAGCAGTTCTCGTCAAATTCGCTAAAAGCTGAAAAAAAACAAAATGACTGATTTATTGTGATTTTTTGCATTTTTTTCACGTCAATAATTTTACCTTTTGTGTGCAATAACTTCAAGTTCAAAAATGGCGGCAGGCTATTGTCCAGTGTGCTCTTGTTCAGATTTATTATTCATTTTACTGATGACATTTCATCATACTAGTAATCATTAGCAAATATTACAGAACTAGCCATACCACAAGTAATATTCTTAACCCTTTCCATGCGGAATATTCCTGGGCTAATCGCTCATTATTTGCGGAATTAAATAGTAAAAAATGACTAATTTCAGGCCATATTTACATCATTGAGATAGGCTTTCATCTCATCCTAAGGATATCAAGATGGATATCAATGTTGATATGGACTGGGGTTAGACTATTTCGGCATAGTACTTCAAGACCAAGGTCATTTCGAGGTCATTCCAAGGTAAAATCACATGCAAATTAAAAAAAATGACACATTTTGTACTGTTTATTGCATTCTAGTTCTACTGAAGATCTAAACTTTGGACATTAGTATATACTGTTTAATTTCAGCTGAGCACTATCCCCATACATGTTAGGGCTGGCTACTAACATTCCGGGGTTAAAGGGAGGGGTGGTAGTAACCTTCTCTGAACTTTCCAAGGTCATGTTAGAAAAAAACAAAATTATTATTTTCTCGGGGGAAAGTTTGCATTTTTTTTTTCTATGACATGATTGTATAATACTACTGGATATGAAGGGTGACATGGTCTGGAGTTGCCTTTTACCTGTTTACAAGTCTTAGTACCATGACAAGACACTCCAAGGTAATCTCAAGGTCATTTTAAATGTGCTCACAAATGATAAAAATTCTAATTTTGTCTATTTTTTGCCAATTTGACCTTGAAATGACCTTAACGTTACCTTGGCATGACCTTGAGAAGATACCTAGTTTAAGAACAATCCGAGATCATGTTATTATTTGCGACTAGACATGGGTCATGTTTGTAAAATCAGAATACTTAGTCACTACAAATACCCCCTCCCCACGAGTTAAAGGGCAGTGGAACAGGTTATGACGGGATTACAGCGTTTAAGGGGCTAATAAGGGGTTGATACCCTCCCCCCCCCCCCAAGTGAAACAGGGGTAGACTCTACACCCATGGATTACAAAATAAAATCTGAATGTTCCCCAAAACAATTTGGTGGCAATTCACACACATGACTTTGTCAGTACTGGAATTACCAGCGATAACCTGTACCTGTACATAATCCCGGCTAAGGAGCGTTTTCGGATCCTGGCTGGGGTACGGGAGCCGCATGGAACAGGTTAATAGATGGTTAATATCGAAAATGATGGTCTGAAGAATTAGATCCAGTATTTATACCAAACTATCTGATCAATATGTGGACGCGGTTGACAACCTGATACAGACGTGGCCAAGACGTAATAAGCCACGTTAGACCGTAATAAGGAAATAATGCAGTCTTCTAAAATATGGAATGGGCGTACAGTGGTCATAGTAGAAGCATGGGTTGGTCTCAGGTGACGTAGAAAGAACGCAGTGACAACCTGGTAGCAACTCCCTGGACTTGGAAAGAACGCAGTGATAACCTAGTAAAACGTCCTCATAATGGGATGCAATATTACCCGTTCATGCCACGCTTGTACTACGTCTATCAAGTTGCCACAAGGTTTTGGCCACGTCGTTACTGCGTCTATACAGTTGTTACTACGTCCTTATGAAGACCGCACAGGTTTCTAGCCCAACTACGTCCTCGCTACGTAAATTTTTACCATGTTCATTGTTCCTCCACGTCCTCTGCGTTCATGGAGACAATAACACGTCCCAATCGGTTTTGACTGCATTCCCACGACATTGTGCAAGTCCTTATTGTGTCCTGTTGTTTTTTTGTGGACGTGGTGGGAACGTGTTCTGGTGTGACAGGGGCATAAGATCAATGGTAAGATTTTCGAAGCCAATATTTCTGTTATTGCAAAATATTGTATCAATATCATAATAGATTTGCTTTCTAACTGACTGTCATAAAATAGACGATAAAAAACATAATAACTCAACATACAGACACACACTAGCATGAGCTCAGAAATATGTTTTTTGATCACTTTAAAATTCATTGTAGAAATGAGTTCCAATCATGCAAAAAATGTACGCCTAGCGTTAAGTGGACAACAAGAGACCTGACGCTTTTTATATTTAATCTCAAAAATGTAAAACTTTCAAGAATGTGAATGACTTCTGTTTGACCAAAAAAGGTCACCTCCGATCAACTTATTCAGAAACAACCTTTGCTAGGCTTACTATAGCCTATGTGATGACAGGAAACTGAATGTATGCGTTTTTTCTGTTTTTGACAAGATGTCGGTGAAAACCATTTGGGACACACACTAACAGATCCCAGAAATCTGTTTTGTGAACATGTTAATACATTATTGGAATTGAATTCCAATAAAATTCCAATAATGTAAATATTGTAGGCATATGGTGTTAACAGGACAACAGACCTAGCACTTTCTACATATTTTTTAAAAACTTTCAAGAATGTGAATGACATCAGTTTGACTCAGCAAAGTCACCTCCGGTCAAAGATGAAAATGTTATTTTATGGCCTATGGTGGGGTTTTCTATTAGCAAGTAATGAAAACTATAGCCCTAACGTAAGATGCTACTGGGTGCCCATTGTATGGTTCTATAGGTGACTAATACTAACTATAGACATATTCTGCCTTTTTTTCAAATTAAAAACCATTAAAGTGTGATTAACATATGTTTCAATCCTCGCTGTCAAAAAAGGTCAAAAGTAATTATGCTATTGTTGTATGCCTATGGTGGGGTTTCCTATTGGTAAATAATAGAAACTGTGTCCTATCGTGCTCACTTTTGAAGATATAGAACAACTTAAAACACTTTTCCATTTTTAAAGCTATAGCCCATGTTTGCCTAAGAGTCTAAAATTGTAGGTCGTTTTATATTACTCCCCCCCCCCTCCTGCTATATACCATGTATACAATATGAATAATAAAAAGAGTGGGTTAAACATCCTCCATATTTATTTAAGGTGACCTATCACCCGTATATGGTATAAATAAATTTGTGACAAATAAATCAAAGTTGCCACAAGATGGGGCACAATTGTTTCCTTATATGGGGTTATTTGCTATCATGTGACCCATGTGAGGTTCACATGATAGCCAATCATCTAAATTCTGTATATGCGCCTTGATGTCAATGAGAATTATTCCTGTGGCCTACTTGCATTTCTGGCCAGTCTGATTATTCTTAATTAATAACTTGTGACGTCATAGCAGCTATGTTTGGAGTTTATAATAACGCCTTGAGGCACCAGCTTTATGCTATATTTATGATTTCGCAAAGTTGAAACGTTTTGATGAGTATTTTGAGTTCTGACTGGATCTACCAACTTTGATTACCAGACAAACCATCTTGTATGTTACTAGGTTCATCAATTGCATAACAGTTTGTATCCAATATTTAACAGTGACTAGGTTAAAAAAGATTTGTGCCAAAGAACTTCTGCAGTTCCAGTCTCTGGTCCAATAGTTCAAGTGAATGGTTGGACTTCTTATCATCCCGCATTTCCAGTCGTCAGGGACAGATTCCAGTAAAAATTTTGTAAATTTAATGTTTTTTTCACAACCAATCTAGCTCCCAAAGTTAGGATAGGCCCCACTATAGCTTCAGGTGTAATATTGAAACAATTTTTTTACATGAATATATAGCTTTAAATGCCTACCATGCTGACACTCATTTCGAAAATAAACTTGCCATGAAGTTAATGGGAGCTGTTGTCTGGGTACATATATAAACATCCGGCCAAATATTGGGTTGATCACAGTAACGGTTTTCAAGATAACATGACTAGGCCTACAAGATATTTGGTCGCCATCTTGGAAAATGGCAGACTAATTGCCCTAGAATTCCGCAAGAGTAGGCCTATATAGTGACACATGTGAATATAACGAGAATTGTCCAAATGTGACCCGATCTGGCAAAATAAGACGGAAGTCGCGTTTTGGGGTATTGGAGTTATTGTCAGATCCTAAATCTCCACAAAATTACCTTTAAAATGAGGTGTCACACAAGCCTGTAGGTTGAATAGCTCCAAAGATGTAACTCAGGCAAAATCGGAAAATATCAATTTAAAAATCGTGTCATTTTGAGAAAACAGAGTTCAAAGATGGAAAAAGTTTTTTTTTGAAATTTTTTCTCAACCCTTATTCAATTTCTTGTATGAGAATGTCACCGGGAAGGATTTATATTAAAAAAAAGACATATTTGGACAAATGACCAGTATAGTAGGCCCACTTCTATTGAAAATGGTCAGTTAGCTGATGGAGGTAATCCCAAGTACACACTGCGTCACGGCTTAGGGTGGGATTTCATATGGGTATTACCCCAAGGTCATATCAAGGTCAAATCAGCCAAAAAGGGTCAGAATATTTAGTTTTTGTTGTTTTTGCTTCAATTGTATTAATTTAGGATGTCTATGATGGTTGAAACCCACTTAGGCCCCAACGTGGAAGTTCACCAAACACATCTCAAAGAGGTTACAAAGTGACCCTTATATCACCCACATCTGATATGACAGGAATGGATCAAATAACACATACATTGTCATGTTTGGACCAATAACTAGCACTTCTTCTAAGTGTGATGAAGCCCAACCCAAGTAGGGCCTACACATGGTGACATGGGCTGAAGTGGGGCTTCATAAGGGTGTTACCTCAAGGTCATGTCAAGATTATCTCAAGGTCACAGCAAGGACAAATCAGCCAAAAAGTGTGAAAATAGTTAGTTTTTGTTGTCATTGCTCTAATTCTGTACATTTGAGATGTCTATGACTGTTGAAACCCACTTAGGCCCCAACACGAATGTACACAAAACACATCGCAAGAGGTTACAGGGGTAATATGGGGGTTGGATGGTAATACCCCCCCCCCCAGAATGACCTTTGTGTCACCCCCCCCCCCCCCATCTCATATGATAGAAATGGACCAAATAACAGAAATAGTGTCATGTTTGGACCAATAACTAACACTCTTTTAAAGGTGATGAAGCCCAACCCAAGTAAACATGGTGAAACGGGCTGGGGTAGGGCTGCATTACCCCAAGTTCAAGTCAAGGTCATCTCAAGGTCATATTCCAGGTCAAATCAGCTAAAAAGGGTGAAAATAGTAAGTTTTTGTTGTTTTTGCTTCAATTGTAATAATTTAGGATGTTTATAATGGCTGAAATCCACTTAGGCCCCAACACGGAGGTACACCAAACTCGTCTCAAGACATTACAGGGGTAATATAGGGGTTGGAGGGTAATACCCCCAAATGTGACCCATATATCACCCCCATCTGATATGACAGGAATAGATCAAATAAAACATACATTGTCATGCTTGGACAAATAACTAGCAGTTCTGCTAAATCTGATGAAGCCCAACCCAAGTAAACATGGTCACATGGGCTGGGGTGGGGCTTCATATTACCCCAAGGTCATCTCAAGGTCACAACAATGTCAAATCAGCGAAAAAGGGTAAAAATAGTTATTTTTTGCTTCAATTGTGTTCGTTTAAGATGCCTTTGATGGCTGAAACCCACTTATGCCCCAACACGGAGGTACACCAAACACATCTCAATCTATCTATTCGGTTGATTTAAAAATATGCCCCTTTTTATCACCCCCCCCCCCCCCGGAAGGTGGTAAATATGAATTTTAGCCAATTTTTTCTCAGGTAAAAATTGTTCTATTCATCAATACCTACAAAATGATCTGCCACACGAACCTATTTGATAGGTTGAAAATATACAGAGTTTTCGTAAAATGAAAGCTCTTTTTATCGGACACAAAATAGATTATTAATCCTAGGCGAATCCCAAGCTATGTAATTCGTGGTTTGTTCGGATCTCGATTTGTTTGTAACAGTCTCTTTTAGCAATGAAATCTTGAGAGTGGTTCAAACCAAAAATTAATCCGAAAGAAATATAAATTTATATAGCAGATTCTATGTCTATCAAGAAAATCTTGTATTTTAAATACGTTTCAATAGTTCTTTTATATGTTAGATATAGTTTCGCATTGTTTTTGAATATGTTCAACCATGTGTCAGTGGTTTTTTAGATTGACTTCGATTGATCATCGCCGACATCGGTCCAGTCACATGGTCAACTTCAAAAATTCTGATATTATCGCTCACGTTTAATTCGTGTTTTTGTTAACTATTAATAATAGTATTATCCATACGCGCTGTTAATTAAATGTCAAAGTTACTCGAGTCTATTTATAGTCTAGTCTCGGCTTTAACTGTTACTCTTAACTGTTACTGTTAGTGTTAGTATACTCTATAGACTATACTCTATTATTGCCATAGGCTCCTGGCCTAGCCGCAGTAGGCCAGGGCTAGGACTAGACTTTGGTCTAATTAATTTTAAGTCTAATAGTCTAATTCTAGACATTGCACATTAAAAAATTGTAGCTGTCTACAAAAACGTATATAGGCCTAGTCTAATCGCTTTTTGTTTCATTTCATGAAATCAAAAATTAAAATATTAAAATATACGATGTAGACTAGTCTACCATTAGACTGGTTGCAGCGTCATTATTAGTGTGATAGTCGGCAGCACTTCCAGTCTCTGACAGTGACATATTTTTGGAGTGACAAATTCATAATACAAAATTCATCTGGATTGAATTTGGTTTGGACTGTTCTTTCATGATTTCAATAAAATGTAGACTAAAAAATATACAATCTTAGGAATTTAAGCGCTAGTGCTAACTTTAAATTAAGTTAAAACACAATGACCATATGATTTTGATTTAATTTAAATCAATGAGAGTGGTGATAGTTGTTTTGAAATTTGATTTAAAATAACAAGAATCGATGAACTTATTGGGGCGATAACCAATCGCACATTAAAAATTTTCAGCTGTCTATACTTTATTTTATATGACTATATGATTCTATAAAGGAAATTTATGTTACAAATAATTTTAATAGTTTGTGTATATATTTGATAATAGCTTTGCGTGGTTATTATTGAATCTGTCTGACCAATTATTTGGATTATGACCCTTATCTTTGTCACATTGACATTGTTGTCTTTTCATGTGGTCTAGTCAGTCTCAAAACCTTACATTATCGTTCACTCATTCTTCGTTTCAATCGTTAATTTCCGTTGTTATTGAATTATCAAATTTAACAAATTGAGCATAAAACAAGAACTCTTATAACTGCAGAGTAACACTGGTCGGTTCCTCATTTATCAAACATTTGCGGAATGACATAACGAAAAAATCATTTGCATTTTTGCATCCAAATTTGGATAACTTTTAATATGTCAAGGGGGATGGAAAATGTTTCATCTTTGTCACATAAAAATTTTGGTTTCATTCAGTTGAAAAAGTACTATGTTAACTTGTTGTGATTCGCTGAGTAATCATTTGAGATGGCGTTCACTTTAATGCTATAGGCAATATTTATTTTATAAATCAACGATAATTGTGTCAGAAAATTTGTTTAACAAAGATTGATTAACTCTTGAGGCGATAACCACTTTGGCTGCTTTTATGCATTTATGCTAGTTTGTGGTTGACTCACTGATTCCTTTCAGGAACTGTTTTTCCTGTGGGCCATTCTCTGGCATTGCCACTGCGGCCTTATGGGGTTTCAGATAGGTCTTGTTGTCAGGAACATATGTTTTTGGCCTTTTTCCTCATGGTTGGGAGTTTCATCTTTGTTACTTAAATTTTTTTGGATACATTTTATCGTGTGATTTGCTTGGTCAACTTTATAAATTATCTTGTTAAAAAAGATTAATTCTTGTTGTGATTCGCTGAGTAAACATTTGTGATGGCGCTCACTTTAATGCAATAGACAATATTAATTTTATAAATCAATGATAATTGTCTCAGAGAATTTGTTTAACAAAGATTGATTAACTCTGGAGGCGATAACCACTTTGGCTGCTTTTATGCATTTATGCCAATTTGTGGTTGACTCACTGATTCCTTTCAGGAACTGCTTTTCCTGATGGGCCATTCTTTGGCATTGCCACTGCGGCCTTATGGGGTTTCAGGTAGGTCTTGTTGTCAGGAACATATGTTTTTGGCTTTTTTCCTCATTTTTTGGAGTTTCATCTTTGTTACTTAAAATTTTTGGGTACATTTTATCGTGTGATTTGTAGGGCAAAAATTTACAAATAATATAAGTAAATAAGAGGAGCAATTGTTGTTTCTAGGATTTGATTTAGCAAGAATTGATAAACTCTGGAGGCGATAATCACATTGGCTGATGCCAATTTGTGGTGGACCCACTGATTCCTGTCAGGATTTGTTTCCTGTGGGCTATTTTCTGGCCTCGCCAGTACAGCTTTCGGTTTCAGATAGGTCTTTGACAAAACTATGTTTTTGGCACCTTTCCTCTTTGATTGGAGTTTTCTTTTTTGTTACTTTTGGTCAATGAAGCATACATACCAGCTACTCTTAATCTCAAATTAAAATATACAATGTTAGTGCTCATAAGGATATTTGAAAATAATTCATGTTAGGAAGTTAAGATTTAACGTTCTCATCAGTAATAATTTAAATTAATGAGAAGAGATATAGTTGATAATCTCTTGATTTCATTTTATATAATTGATGCAATTATGCCAATTTGTGATGACTCTGGAATAATCCCAGGGGCTGGTTTTCCTGTAGGCCATTCTCTGGCTTTGCCAAAGTGACCTTAGGTTTCAAGTGGATCCTATGAAATTATGTTTTGGGTCACCTTTTTCTTTCTAAGTTTACTTCTTCGTTGCTTGTTTTGTAAAGCTTAGTGATCCAACTGCTTTGAAATTAAATAATAATAATAAAAAAAAAAAATTAAAAAAAAAAAATTAAAAAAAAAATGGCCACAAGAATTAAATCTTTCATCATTCTTACTTAGATATATATATATATATATAATAAATAATTTGTAAATTGAAATAATTCGGAAGAGTATCCAAGTGTAGGAGTGTAAGGTAAAAACAATATAATTATTCAATTAAACTACTGCAAGAACATATTATTAGTCAATAAATACAAGGTCAGTTACAACAAGACTTGGCCAGTTGTTACAGGCCGCAGTAATTATTGCATGCCTTATACGCCAACTACATGATGCTCTATGTCTAGCTTGATAATTCCAGCATCAGGACTTGCGCCAGCTGCTGAAATCAGTGCTAGTAATGATAGACAGGATGCATCCGGACTTGCGCCAGATGCAATGAACTTCATGAAGAACCAAACATATGATTATTCATTTGTTAGTTCGGCAGGACTTGCGCCAGCTGTTCTAACTATAGCAAACATGATGGGGAGTGATTCGCCAACTGGATTTGGGCCAGTTGGTTTTTGATACAATATCCACAAGCTCATTCTTACAGGTGGAATTAGTTTAATCTAGCATCAGGATTTGCGCCAGCTTCTGAAATCAGTGCTAGCAAGGATGGGCAGGATGCATCCGGACTTGCGCCAGATGCAATAAACTTTGTGAAGAACCAAACATATGATTTTCCATTTGTTAGTTCGGCAGGACTTGCGCCAGCTGTTCTAACAATGGAAAACATGATGGGGAGTGATTTGCCAACCCGATTTCGGCCAGTCTGTTTTTGATACAATATCCACAAGCTCATTCTCACAGGTGGAATTACTTTGAATGTGAATGATTTATGTCCTTTTTCTTCTCCCGTAGAAGAGAAGAAAAAGCTGAAATTTTTGCTTTTTCGTCAATAACTGCGTGAGTAAAAAATTATTATTATTATTTTTATTTTATTTTATTTTTTTTAGAATTCTTTAGATTTTGCTTTTGAATGTATATGTAAACAACATTTTTAGTGAATACAGCAATACTCAAGATGTGGACCATTTCCTCATGTTCCTAATTTGCTTAAAATCCTTCTAAATCTATGTTTTGTGGTATTCTTATGTTTTCAAAGTGTGTCTGCAATACCTAGGTCAGCTCAAAATGAGGTCTGTATACTTCTGGGTCAGATTTTACACTTACAGAAAATAAAATTCCACTGACATATAAATCCAGCCAGTCAAAACACTACTGAGACTTGCTTCAGGAATTATAAATACAGTAGATGTTATGATAATGTGTCCCTTATTATCTACATTTGTAAATTTTAATTATTTGGTTATCTATTCATTACATGTAAATTTCAAGTTTCACTTCTGTAGACATCCTAATTTCAATTTAAAAACTAAATTTCAGACTATATAGCACTTCACTATTTAGAATTAGTGTTGTTTCTGATGTCGCAAGTAATGGTGGATTAGACAGATGAGAGGTTGGAATTCATATGTGCTCTTACGATGCATTCGTAAGTTTGGGTTGTGGGGGTCAGACACTTTGTGTCTGTGTGCCGTTTTCATACCCTCCTCAACAACAGATAATCTTATTTAATAATGTTATTGATAGATTTTGTCAATATTATGTAATTTGTATGTAATGATACAAGAGTCAATGTTCATTAATATATTAATGTGAACAATTAGTAGATTGTTATTGATAGGTTTGGTTTTGTGTGAACAATTACTAGATTGTTATTGATAGTTTGGTTGATATTATCTAATTTGTTTGTAATGATACAAGAGTCAAAGTTCACATTTAAATAGTAGATTAGATCAATCAGAGACATTTATAAATATTCATAGTAGATTAGATCAATCAGAGACATGTATAAATAGTCATAGTAGATTTGATCAATTTGAGACATGTATAAATATTCATAGTAGATTAGATCAATTAGAGACATGTATAAATATTCACTGGTTAATCCTGTTAACTGACTGTCAAGTAAATTTATACCTATTTTGGTCTTAGGGCTTCACTCTGTTACAACCACGTTTACATTAACAACATTTGAAGTGAAGCCCTTTTTATTTGTAGTCGTTTAATTTGATGTTTATTTTTAATAAACAAATTTTCCCCATTTTATGTGTCTGTTTTTTGTACGATAAATACAGAGTTTTCGTAAAATGAAAGCTCTTTTTATCGGACACAAAATAGATTATTAATCCTAGGCGAATCCCAAGCTATGTAATTCGTGGTTTGTTCGGATCTCGATTTGTTTGTAACAGTCTCTTTTAGCAATGAAATCTTGAGAGTGGTTCAAACCAAAAATTAATCCGAAAGAAATATAAATTTATATAGCAGATTCTATGTCTATCAAGAAAATCCCACCTCCTCCCGCTTCCATCCGCTGCAAGTTTTTTGTTCATTTTTCTTCTGACCGTTTTCATACCCT
Organism: Flabesymbios commensalis; assembly: GCA_964017125.1. NCBI lineage: Eukaryota > Metazoa > Annelida > Polychaeta > Terebellida > Flabelligeridae > Flabesymbios > Flabesymbios commensalis. The sequence continues at coordinate 62,954,386 of OZ024912.1, forward strand.
CCTCAACAACAGATAATCTTGTTTAATAATGTTATTGATAGATTTTGTCAATATTATGTAATTTGTATGTAATGATACAAGAGTCAATGTTCATTAATATATTAATGTGAACAATTAGTAGATTGTTATTGATAGGTTTGGTTTTGTGTGAACAATTACTAGATTGTTATTGATAGTTTGGTTGATATTATCTAATTTGTTTGTAATGATACAAGAGTCAAAGTTCACATTTAAATAGTAGATTAGATCAATCAGAGACATGTATAAATATTCATAGTAGATTAGATCAATCAGAGACATGTATAAATAGTCATAGTAGATTTGATCAATTTGAGACATGTATAAATATTCATAGTAGATTAGATCAATTAGAGACATGTATAAATATTCACTGGTTAATCCTGTTAACTGACTGTCAAGTAAATTTATACCTATTTTGGTCTTAGGGCTTCACTCTGTTACAACCACGTTTACATTAACAACATTTGAAGTGAAGCCCTTTTTATTTGTAGTCGTTTAATTTGATGTTTATTTTTAATAAACAAATTTTCCCCATTTTATGTGTCTGTTTTTTGTACGATAAATACCCTATTTTTCTTGATTTTACCCCTTTTCACCCCTTATTCCCCACTGGAGGGGGTAAATATGGATTTTAGCATATTGTTCTTTCGTGAAGTTTTTTCTACTCATTAATACCTACAAAATGAATTGCTACACGACTCCATTCGATTAATTTTGAAAATATACCTTATTTTTCGTAATTTTACTCATTTTTACCCCTTATTCCCCCTCCTGGGGAGGGGTAAATATGGATTTTAGCATATTGTTTTTTTTATGAAGATTTTATTCTCATTAATACCTACAAAATGAGTTGCTGCACGACTCTATTCCATTAATTTGAAAATATACCCTATTTTTTGTGATATTCCTCTTTTTACCCCTTATTCCCCCCTCCCCCCACTGGAGGGGTAAATATAAATTTTAGCCTAAAGTTTCTTAGATAAAGTTTGTAACCCATCAATACCTACAAAATGAGCTGCTACACGCCGCTATTCAATTAAATTTAAAAAATCATATAGTAGCTAGGTAGTCTAGTAGGGGGGAGGGGGGTTTTCAGGGGGTCAGAAAATAACCCCAATGACCCCGACAAAATGTAACCCACTTTAATTTTAGCATTCTCAAGATACATAATCAACAATACAATCAATTTATACACCAACATCTAGCAAATGGGGTACATATAGACATACACTATATAGGGGCCTATTACCACGCTCATGACGCTTGTGCTGGCGTCATAATTTTTATTGTCTGTAAATTTGTTCATTTTTTGCAAATTGTAGTGTGTTTAAAACATCAATTTTATATAATTCATATTTATTTTTATAGCTTACAATTTTAGGAACCGAAATGTCATACTTTATTTCAAAATCTGAAATTTGTCAGATTATGACCATTTTGCCTTTTGGAGGCCCTAGCTCAATAGTCAAAACGCGACTTCCGTCTCATTTTGCCAGATCGGGTCACAAATAAGAAGAGAGTACATATGATCAATAACAGACAGTGAAGGCGGCTTAGCAGAGCAAACGCTAAAAGCCTCTCTCGGTAGGGCCTATATGCTCAATTAGACTATTTTCAAAAATATAAGTAATCCATCAGAGCCTTCAGAAACAAATTGTGACGATAACAATATTGGTATTTACGTTGTCTAATTGTTTAACATTAATGAAAGATAACAATGATAATACCCAGCAAACACTGGACGTTGGCTTAGCGGTGTAGACGATGGGCCAACATTGGGCCAAACTAACTAACTAAAACAACTAACTAAACAAGAGACCCAGGGGCCTTGACGCTTGTCAACAGCATTGCAAAATATCAGCCACAGATGTGTCAGAGAATGTATATCTATGTTCTAAAATGAATTATCACAAAAAGAAAATATGTATAGGCCTATATATATCTATATCTATATCTATATATATATCTATATATATATATCTATATCTATATATATATATATATATATATATATATATATATATCTATATATATATATATATATATATCTATATATATATATCTATATATCTATATCTATATCTATATCTATATCTATATCTATATCTATATCTATATCTATATATATATATATATATATATATATATATATATATATATATATATATATATATATATATATATTATACCCTGTAGTATGTATTTATATCCTATCCATAATTGGAATTTATATTAGATGTTGATTTTACAAACCTTCTGAAGTACTGCACTAAATGAAAAATGTTTGACAAAGAATCATTTTACAGGACTACAATGTAATTAATATTACAAAAGTAGAAGTGCAATTATTATTTATTCTGGGCCTTTCAATAGTACTCCAGGACAGCTATGTCAAAAATAGGGACAACCCACCACAAATTGCAACAGAAATTATTCCTTTACCAAAAGTCTCATAAATTATCATAGAACAGCATATTAAAAGTCACATAGAATCAGAGTAGTGGAAGAGTGCCTAATTTGCATAAGATAAGTTGTATTTGTTAATCACATTATATGCACCCATTTTCCACACCCTCCCTCCCTTTACAAAATATAGTATGTCGAGGGTTATGTGTGAAAAGGGGGTACCTATGATCATATCAGGCGAATAATGCCACATTAAAACAGTGCGATTATAGTCGGATTCACATTAACTGTGGTGAATGATTTTCGTCGATTCTCAGTTAATCCCTTACCAATTGTCATGTACTATTTTCTAGTCATGGTGCGACTACCCTGAAAATGTCATTGAAAAATATTACATAGTTTAAAAGTTGGTCTATTTAACGTGGAGTAAATAAATCAAAATGTCACCCTCTATAAACCCATTAGCTTCGTCTCATAATTTCATTACATGTAAAATGGTCTAACTTCTAAAATACTTATCAAAATTTTCAGCGTAGTCGCGACATAAATGGAAACTACTGTGTGTAAAACTTCATAACAATTGCTTTAGAATTCACTGAGGTATTTGCGAAATTATTCACCCTGGTTGATGAATTTTCATCGCCTGTTTTTTATGAAACATATTGAGAAATTTTATAAAAGATGTAACCGCAGCGTGATAAACTGTTTAATGGTTGCACAATAAAGTAATAATACTATCAGACTTAAATATTGATATGTTTCGCAAATATTGAATTATATATGTTTGGGTTACTGAGACTAAAACAACTGCGTTGACGCATAGTTATAAGCAAAGATCAGCCGTATAGTTATAAATTAAACCAAGCTAATAATATATGTCCCCTTTTTATAACGTAGCATGTAATTATTTACACATAATGATACTATGAACAATCTCAACCTCGCCTATAAACATAACCGTTTAATGGCTGCACTAAAACATTAACAGTAATATAGCAAATGCCAGCCATAGCTAAATAATGATATCCTATAAACACACATACTTCCATACAGGTATGGAAGTAGCGAGTCCAGACGTGCATTTGTATCTGATCTCGAAGAGATCCGCTGGATCTTTATCTGTTACGATTGGCAAGCTCGTCTTCGTTGCACCAACCCCAGTCCAATGAAATCAGTGCATTCAAATTAGTCAAAAATGAGGTAATACTTAAGATTCTAGGGCTTGACTATGACTTTATGATGAAACATTTGCAGGCTCAGATGGTCAAGGTTTACCTTTGTATAAAGCGACCAGAGCGTCTTCACCTGTAGATATCACGTCATCCTTTGAGCTATTTAGATCATTGAAAACTAGCCCACTGTTCCCGAAATACTGCACTGGTGGATCGGAGTGTCAATGCTGCTTTTTTGCCAATCCCGACGCCAGATGTGGTATACCATCTAATAATGTGATGAATAAACGACACATTTTTGTACACTTCTGGACTGTTATTTACAATAAAGCAATACTCCAGCATTTTGGTGGATGATTCCCTCACTGATTTGGCTCTGGTCTAAGATATAATTTGTGGATTTGGCATGGAAGCATACCAATAAGTGGGTTTGTGTTATCGCCAACCACGACTGTTGGGCTTGGTGTTTTGTTGAAGCCGCTATGGCAGTTTGCACTATTAACAGATCTCTTTGTTAGACATGTTAGAAATGATCTTCCCGTTTCTCCTTAAAGACCACAGAGTCTGGAACTTGTACAGCTGCATCTACATAGATACTAGCGAGTTTCTGGTGAACTACATCAACACAACAATTGATTGTCGTTCCATAGTGGTTGTTGACATACTTTACATAATGCTTGCATGTTTCTTCAAATGCGATTCCTTTACACAGAGAGACTCTATGAAGTAAGGTACCTTTATGATCTAATATATATTGAATGTTAATTTGCGCTTTTTGGAGTAAACTTACTATTATAGGATTGAGGGTAGCTACATGCATGTAGCTCGTACTGAAATACATTTGTTAGGTTATCAGCACCCTGTCCTGCAGCTACAAGTCTCTGGAAGAGAAGTTAGGTATCACTGTAAATGATCTCGTCTCTTATCTTGGTGAGTTTACAAGTTTCTTTAAGAGCGGTTAGGGGAATGACCTCGTATCTTATCTTGGTGAGTCATCATGCAGTGCCATGTCCTCCAGCTACACGTCTCTTACAAGTACATAATCTTAAGGGTGTATGTCATGTCCTTTTATCGTCGTTCAGGTGAAACTTCCTTGTGTTGCACACTGTTTGTGTATGAAATATTAGTCAGGGCTTGCATGGCAGAATTAACATGAGTAGAGGAGACCCAGGAGGATTTGGACACAAGGTGCATTTGGACAGTAGATCTGGACCATAAATAGATGACGTCACTACAGGATCACCGCTCTCAGGGAATGCCTTCAGGGAACCCTTTAACCAAGACCAAGTCAGTGGACGCCATTTTTTATTTTAAAATGTTTGGTCACATTTGTTTGATTTTCAACTGTCAAAGTAACTTGTCAGAGGTAAGTTCAATGTTTTTTTTATTTATTAATGACTAGTCTTGTATTTCACCTTAAATATTTTAATGACTGTATTGCTCATTTGGTGTAATTCATTCAAATGTATCTTGTTCAATAATTGGGCTATCCATAGATTTTCAATCTGTTGGGTGCATTTTGACAAAAAAATTCAGGAAGGAATTGGACACTTTTTAGGGAGGAATCGGACACTTGGGGGATGTTTTGACTATGTCCATATCCTCCCAAAATCACTTGTCCAAATACTTCCAACAACATGAAATTCATTATTTCTAGCAATGTTATTCTTCTGCATAGAATGTTAAAAACACATATGGCTATCCATAGGCATAGTGAATTTCTTTCTTTGGGCAAAAGATTAGCCTGATCACATGAACACAGTATGAAAAAAAAGACAAAAAGCTGGCAATGTCCAAATCCGCCTGGGTCTCCCTTACAAGCCGGAGTTCAGAGCAGCCATACGAGACGCGCCGATTCATTCATGCCACTTCCTCTCGTCAAACCATCTGTAGTTCTGAAGTTTCTCATCACCACTTCAATGACTAAGTCAGTCGACAAGTCAGCTCAGAACCTATCATTTCTTCTGATAACCTGGTAGCCATCATAGTGATGGGTGATCAAAATATGTGAAATTTTACGCAATTCGGCAATCGTCATATACGACAATCCCATTTATGTTGTCAGAGACGGTCAGAAACGGTCCAAGATGCTTAAAGATGTGCTCATCCGATTCCTTGACCCCAAAAACATATGGTTACAGACCAAAATCATGATTCCACATTGATTATTAGCCGAGATATCGCGAAAATAAGACTTAGTCAATTATTTTGGCGGCCATTTTTGATTTATGCAAATTAGGCACTCTTCCACTACTGCGATTCTTGGTGACTTTTAATATGTTTTTCTATGACACTTTCTGAGACTGTTGGAGAAGAAATAATTTCTGTTGCAATTTGTGGTGGGTCATTTCATAGTTTGCCTGGACTATGGGGCTCCTGTCCTTTGGTATTGTTGTTATATAAGCCATTCTATGCAAACAGTGAACTTTAGTGTCCTGTACAACCAGCACCTAAATTAAAGGCTGTTAAAAGTAGCTGCCCGTGCACCAGCTCACTATCAATGTGAACAGTGTTGGCGAAAAAACACTCTCCTAAGTGCATCCATTACATTATATTTTGGTATCCGAGTACGACAATTGTCGTAGCGTGTCCGAAAAGTGACTTTCTGTCTTTAATAACATTTTGCAATGTACATAAGTTCCTGGTATCTGGAAATGTATTTCCTAGTTTGTGACCTCAAGGAATACCAATCAGATCCTACAGAGAAAAAGAGTGCCGTATGCTGAATGTTTCTACAAGTTTCATTGACACATGTGTCCACCAAAGTAACGTCAACACTATAACACAGCATGTTCATGTGGCTGGCTGGTGTTCGTTGCAACTGGTATCTTGTGGTGATCATTTCATATACGACTAATCTTCTGCTGGTCTAGCATGGGACACACAAGGTTGGCGAAAGTTTCATATTTTGTCTTTCAAAAATACCACTCTAAGGAAGGAATTTAAATGGTATGTTTATTGAAAGTTATCACCTTAACGGCCTACATATAGCCACAGATGAAAGTGGGAATCAAAAGTCAATGTCGTTAGGTTGATTTGAGTGACCAAAATATATGATATAGTTTGAGTGATAATAAGTTGATTTTTTTCAGGGAAAATCTTCATTAGACATACAATTTGTCATCACCGTAACAGTCATCACCTTAACATATTTCTGTTACGGTACTGACAAATTTTACATTTTGTGATGCTTAAAACAGCTGAACTAAATGGAAGTAGACCAATTTTATTCATAAGTGAAACTGTATGTGTGCATGTATATGCTCCTATTGGTAACATCTGACAGGCTATGTTACGGTGATGACGCCAATGCATTACGGTGATGACCACTACATGTTACGTTTTCCTTGATATGTTTCAGACCATGGGACCAAACATAATTTTCAAAGCTCCTCTTTATAGAAATGGATAAAGTGAATACCAAGTAGAAGCAAAACGTGAGGTTTATCAAATGGTGTAATGTGGGCTTAGCATTACCACAGAATTAATTGATATAGTTCTTTGGCATTACAAAATCTCATGGTGTCGACATATTTGCCAACCAACGATTTTATTCCACCCCCTGTATATTTTGTTGGGGTACTAAACGATCACTGCCAAATACTGATTGATGTTGTTCAGTTGTCTGACAAACATAATAAAGCAATACATTTGAATTTCTGTGTATTTTATTTTTATACAGTGTGAAAACTCCAAATTCACTGTTTCCGTGGAATGGCTCATATATACAAAGACATTACCTGATCACTGATAATCAAGATGATGTGTTATACACTTATAGGTTCTTGCTGGTATCTATAAGCTGATTAGCATAACGGTTCCAATCGATGATTTTTATGATGAATAAAATCATATACATTGATGGTGTACTATATTGGCTTGAAACTTCTTTTTTTTTTTATAGTTTTCACGTGGTGTTATTGTTAGTTTAAAGTTGGGCAAGCGTTGCAGACGAAGGACCAGCAATAAACCAGCGATAATTGCTAGAGCTGTGTCAGTGTCGTCATACGCCAACGGCACTGGGCCAGCATTGGGACAACGCTGGCAGCAAGTGAGAGTGATATAGAAACATCGAATGCTGTCACAGTGTGGCTACGGCTGTGCCAATGTCAGTCCAGCGCTAAGCCAGCATTGGCGCAACGCTGGCGTGCCAACACTTCCAGCGTTGAGCAGGTCACCACTTACCATGTCACCAAGTTAGTGAGTGGGTGAAAATAATTCACAAGCCAGTTTACGCATTCACATGAACACTTAGAAATAACAAATTAATAACTTTCCCCAACAAACAAAAACTCTCAAAACACCAAGAAAACAAGCATACACTAAAATACACAATTCACAAACCATCAAAACAACAAGACAAAATAACACACAGGATTCAAACATGGAAGGGTTTAAAAACCCTGGTGGCTCTGAAAAAGAGACAAATTCAAAACAACTATTTTTTTTAAATTTCACAAATAAGGATGAGACGCTATAGCTTCTAGGAACGTTCTATTTTTCAAATTATTATTTTTAGATACTTTTAGATCATTCCACTCAAATTCAATCGAAACTAGGGGGTCTACATAACTCTGACGTTTTTTCTCTGGGTATGCTGGAGCATGGCGACGGCACACGGACAGTCAGGCAACAACACAAGGTAAAGTGCTCACATTTGATCCAAAATTTAACATGTTTAATGAGTAACGAAGCATGGTAAGTCTACTGTCCACAAGACACAAATTATGCAAACATGGCAACAATTGTCGCACCGCAATATAAGTCATAGTGTCTCAAGTGTTGATTTAATTGGACCATGTTTGACAACTCAACCCAAATTCACATTCTAAAAATCAGCGACGCAACATGTATAGGGGCTTTACTGTATTGTCCACTCTAGCTTTTTAGAATTGAGTGTGAGTAAACAGGTCACATGTTGGACAGCCAAGCGCAGAGTGCAATTTTAAGTACCGTATATCCCCAGTGGCTGACCCAGAAATTGACAAACGGGGGGGGGGGGAGGCGCCGATTTTTCCTTCAAGAATTTATACACACCATGGCCAGCCTCATATGCTCTAGAGGGGTCCCGAGACATGCTTCCCTCGAAAAAAATTGAAATCTGAGGCCTCAACCTAAGTGTTCTGGATCATATTTTGGCCTGTTTTTTCTTACCTATTCACGTCACAAAAAGGCACCTCGTATTATCTGATTATAAATAGGTGTAGAATTTAATAAAAAAATAAGCGCTCTAGCAGTAGGCCAAGGCCCAAGTTCCTTGTGTGTAAAACGTATCTCTAAACGTAGGCCAGTCAGCGTGTTTGGTAAGCTCGCGACGATTGTGATGCACACAGTGAACAGATACACTAACATGATGCTGGGTCAAAGTTAGGACACTGTCGACAACGCTGGCCCAACATTTAAGCAACATTGGACAATGAGTCGTGGTGCAATGTTGGTCCACCGTCTGCGACGCTGACACAGCATTGCTGCAGCATTGGGTGAAGCGCGACATGTTTGCTGGGAGTCCTCGTCTCACACTCCTCTAACAGAGATGTATTGGAATGAGAGAAATGCGTTCACAAAATATAACAAGATATTGATCACTGATCATATTTCCTATGGCAAATTCTATACGTGTAGGCCTCAGAATGTCCATATTGCTGGGATAACATTAACGCCTACTGCTGTGCGTTATCAGTGTTTATTACACCCTGATACCCTATACAGAGCTATACAGCCACACATCTCTTGTATCTAGACAATGCGGCTAGTCTGCAAATAATTTACAATCACATTGCATCTTGAAATGTTCTTATTTTGAGCACGACGATATCAAAATATGGTATTTATAATAGATGAATTCAATAATATAAATTTGTAGGCGAAATATAAATGTTTCTTAAATCTGACTGATTAGATTTCATACAGTGTAGGCCCTATATATGTCTACTATTAGTAGAACAAGGTAATATCCAAGGTAATATCCATAGGCCTACATCATATTATGATGGCCCATGTACACTGCCGACATCCAAAATTTGAGGTCGTATTAAATAGAGGGGTAGACGTTTTTCCCATCATCAAAAGCCTCATATCTTAACTCGTATTATACATGGCGTCGCACTATACGCAGGGATATACGGCATGTCAACATACTAAGTGAATTTAAATGTGCACGAGAGACATAGCCTAGGTTTAATAAAACTAGAGCCTGAGGGCACTGAAGTAGAGCTTGCGTCGACCTTCAGGGTTATTGTTCTACGGACAGCTAAAATGAAGCTGTCTCACAATAATTATTAAAGATGCTTAACTGTTTTGCTTATTTTAATCAAAAGATCAAGTCATAGAAAATGGTGTTTAATTTATTATTTAACTGTTTCAAGTAATAAAACCCATTGGGGGTTTCTGAACTTTAAAGTCTGAAGTTTAAAGTCTTAACTCTTCAAGTCCGAAGTAATCTGAAGTAGCCTATATTGTCCAAAGTCTGAAATTCAAAGACCGAAGTTTAAAATCCGAAGGACGTGGTCTGTCCGAAGTATATCCAAAGTAGCTATTTTATCACTGGTGTTGGTGCGGGAAACAAAATGATAGATCCCCATGTTATTTTGGTAATGCCTTGTAATTTATATCACCGAAATACCCAGTTTTTATTATGGCAATGCCACTTAACATGATTTTAGTTGTTTGTCATACCATGTATATTGTCATATGATTTTAACAAACTAACATTCTTGTATATACATGTACATATATCTCTCTTATTACTATGACAAATAAATCTGTAATGACTTTTATTTCTGTCAATAAAATATCTGTCTGTCTGTCTGTCTGTCTTCCATGTTTGATGTTAAAGTGGATTTGAATTTTGTCCAAAGGTCGTTAGCTGAATACCCTTGGTTGGCATTTTTTATGCTAGTATAGAGAGAATTTAGGTTTGATCTAATGCCATCCCAGTCTGCTTTTCTATATAGAAAGACGTTTTAAAATACGGCAAGGCTGGGTATCAATTTCTGCAAAAACAATTTCGTGATCAGATTTTCCAATACCGGGAAGAATTTCGATTTTCTGGAGGCTAGATTTGTTGTTCGTAAAAAGTAAGTCAAAAATTTTGTCTTCCCTGGTTGGCTTATCGACTACCTGCTCCAAGTTGTGGTCGAGTGATACATCGATAAGTTTCTGATTTTGCGGTCGTTCACTTCCAGCAGCGGGGGACACTTCCAGCGAAGTCCAATCGACAAAGCGAGCATTGAAGTCGCCACCAAGCCAAACATAACCATTTGTTGTGTGTGTAATTCTACTGAAGTATGCATCTAATTGGAAAAGGGGGTCTAAAACGTTTGGAGGTGGTCTGTAGAAAGTGCCAAAGTGTAAAGATTTGCATCCTATTAAATTTATATGGACCCAAAGAATTTCACAAGTTGTGTCCAGTTCTGTGGCTTCTGAGCTAATTAAATTGTTTGATACCGCAATTAGGACTCCACCATATGACTTGTTTGGTCTGTCTTTGCAGTATACAGTGTATCCCCAATCGGGCTTGAAAATTTCTATCGAATTAATGTTTGAATTCAGCCAAGTTTCCGTTCCGATGATTATGTCAGGCTTGGTGGAGTGAATGACATGTTCTAATTCTATAGTGCTATTTTTGACTGATCGGAAATTTATGTTTAAGACTCTAAGTGGGCGGTTGAAAGAATTTGGTTTGAGTTTACTTGGGGCTGTCTTTGTTGTTTTACTTGGTGTAGAAGTATGGATGGGTTCTGGGGGCCGTGGTTATTTGTCAGTGGTTGAAAATTTAAATCAATTACCTTAGAAGGATAAGGGTTGGGAGCAAATGAAAAAGACCATCATTTCTAAACACTATACACCCATTGGGGTCTGGGGAATACATTAGCAAGACACCAATAATTATAAAATTTATATTCTTCCAAATATCTAGTTTTCTATGAAACTACTAATTAGAGAAGATAAAAAACACATACACTAATAAAATTGGATGCAAATCATGATTGTGGTTTAAATTAATGAGTCATTGTCAACTCACTCTGATTTTTAAAGTTGAAATTAAAAACCATTTAAAGGTATTGAACAAAAATATATAATATTCTATATTATATGTAGTTTTCGTTAGTAAAATAATTTAATATATTTCTACAAACAAAAATAGATGTTATGTGGTTATATATGTAGTAACGTTATAACGAATGTTCTGAGTATTGTTTTTCCAAAGAGAAGAAGTGGTCACCATGACTCACAAAGATTGCAACGATATATAAAAGTGTGGTTTGCATCCTGTCTTTGTAGACACCAATGGTCGACCCACCACAATCATCACTACCTTCTGCGCCATGAACACACACACACACACACACATTGTATTGTCATGTTGCTTCACTGATACCTAACCATTGGTAATCTCTCGCCTGCAATTATGTCATCTACCGGTCGACAAATTTCATACCAATTGCTATTGAATGTCAAATTGGTAAACTTTTACACTGTGTTCTAAAAAATTAGAAATGAAAAGCTGTCCATTAGGTGCAAGATAAATGTCAGAAGGTCTGAAAATGCCAGTGGAAAGTTGAACGGCAGCTCTGTATGTTCCATCCATGTCAAAAACCTGCATCACAAATAAATAAAGACATTATTAATTAAATCTCTTTTGTGACGTTTCACACAAACACAAACATCGTTTTCATGCAGCATGCTGATACTAGTTGTCACCAGCTACCTTGTTATGGTTATGCAGTTGAATACTTTTGTTGGTGACAAAAAGTCATCATCAAAGTAATGGACTTCAACATCACTTGTCTAGCCTTTTAATTATGGTGCGCCAACATATAGCCGGCATAGAAACTTAACCCTTTAATTGCAGAAATATTACCTGAATTAAACACAAGGACTACATATCATAATTATTTTTGAATATGTAACATGATTTCAAACAGCCAATTATATCATATATAATATTATAACATTGACTAAATGCTGTACAAACAAGGACATTGCTGATATACATATAATTATGATATATAATATCAAGTTCAAGGATGGTATGAAAATTAGACCAAAGTTCAGTGACCCCAAAAAGACACATCTAGTCCCACCGACAAGGGCATTGGGTGTGTGAAATGAGGAGATATCATCCAGAAACAAATTGTTGCAGTGGGACGGACATGACAAGATAAAACACAGTGGAAATACAATTTACATGATGCTCCATTTAAAACAATATTTTAGTGATAAAAAATAATATTTTACCTGAATTCTATGATTTTTACTGTCAGCAATAATTAATCGACCATGACCATCATGAGTGATTCCTGCAGGTTCTCTCATTTCGCCTATCTTAGATCCTGTTGTTCCAAAACACAGTTTTATTTTACCATCCTGATTCCTCACAAGGACACGGTTGCAACCTAGAAACAAAAGCACATCTTTGAAAATAGCCTGCTGTCATTATTAAACTTGTCCGAGAACAATGGACCATTTTGATTTTTTTCTGGCATTATTTAAATTGTCCAAAAACTGGTTATTAATAATATTAACAGAAGGCAGGAGAAATTTCAGCAAGACATTAGTACATAATAACTTTCCAAGCTATTGTTCCCACAAAGAAACGTTAATGCTGAACTTCAATAGCAATAGCTCGCATATTTTTTCAAATTAAAAGCCGGGCTAAAAAGTATCAAAGTTCAGAAAAAAAATGATGTTGAGAACTAATATGCGGCCATTTTGAATCTGATCCATGCCAGGCTGGCAGCAATGTAAAAGCATGCAAATCAATCACATTTACAAGGGAAAATCATTCATTTTTCAGACTTGGTAGAATATAAGGTTGTGTATCATGCTTACAAGAAATTTCTAGTTGAAAAAAAACTGATGTTGTGCTTTAATTCTTATGGACAACACTCATCTTAGAACTTTACTGAGCTATGGTAGAATTTTTATTTTCATCACATTATTTTCATCATTTTTCTTCAAAGTTATTAAACTGTGTGTTGCTGATTATAGAGCAAATCTTGACCCTTGATGCGCTAAATTTTTTTATAAAAACCTCGGGAGTTCAAAAGGGTTTTTTCAATTTGATGTTATCATAAATGTCTTATTAAGGTCTTTCAGATTAATTTGAATACCTTTGTCATGGGTCTACGGCCATTAGAAATATTTTAATTTTTACAGTGCGGGGATAGTCACGTCAGATTCTGACGACTAAAGTCCATCCGAGCGCTGTAAGGGTTAAGGTGGTAACGCATCAATCAAAATATATTGCACATCAAAGACATATTAGTGATGTAATTTATGCTGCAACTAAGTGTGTAACTGTTTTTCAAAAGATAATGCCCATTAAAGGTATTTTAGCGGCAACATAGTGCAAGCCAGATAGTAACCCAAGGTTAAACAGTGGTAAACACAAGCAAATTAAATTGGATTGTCCATTCTATGAATTTATGCTTAACACAACGCACCTGGTCAGACATTTCCAACAACCCTGGATTTGAAAGCGTGACGCGAGTGAGTGGGCATTAATATCAAGGTAATAATGTTTAAACAGGATGAATGGATCACAATGGCACAGGAAGGTTGAATGCCACGTGGCCATGTTTCAAAGGTGCCTTATTGGGAGAGCAGCATGGTGCTCACGAATGGCAACATGGCGCTGAAGAAGGACAGCACTGCTAAGCGCCATGCTAGAAAATGATAAATGAGACACTTCTAAGCTCTTGAAATTGTAAAAATGTATTTAAATTGTTTTCATGAAAATATTTTTGCAGTTTCACAATACATGTACACTGTTTTCTGTGACAGATATAGACCCATTTAGTATTAATATTACATATTCTTAAATTTATTTATACATATCTGTTTAATTACATAATTAAAACCAAAAAGAAATTTTATTATCAAATATTTTTTTTTGAGTGAAGTAGCAGACAAGGGCAGTTGGTGGCGGAGATGACAAAACCCCACATGAGTGGCAGACAAGGGCAGTTGGGGGCGGAGATGACAAAACCCCACAGGAAGTAGCAGACAAGGGCAGTTGGTGGCGGAGTTGACAAAACCCCACAGGAAGTAGCAGACAAGGGCAGTTAGTGGCGGAGATGACAAAACCCCGCATGAGTAGCAGACAAGGGCAGTTGGTGGCGGAGATGACAAACCCCACTCGGGCGGAGGGGTAAAAACTAGTAGAAAGTGACAATAGAAATGAAACTCCGCAGCTGCTCTAATTTCTTAGGCAATGTACTGACTAAGTCTAGATCAAATATCACATCTACTCTTCTGAAAAAAAAATGAAGGGGGTTTCAGGCCACGTTTGTGCACATATAGGCTAAACTGGGCAAGGAGAACCTCCTGAGGATGATGAGATGACTCTGCCCTTCAGACACAGGATTCAAAATTCGAGCCGTGGCGGTCTGAAGTCGAGTACGTTACCTCTTGGTCAAGGAGGCTCCCGACAATATTGAATCTTTACAAGTGAGCGGGGAAGAAACAATTCGTTTCTTTGAAAATTGAAGGCCAGAGTGGGGTTAGAACCCGCGATTTCCGACTTACCGACCAGGCAGCTTTACCCACTGCATTAGGGCCCCCGCCACCTACTCTTTTAAACCAATTCCAAAATTTATAACAATGGTACAATATATACTATAACAGAATAAGGAATTTTAACTTTGAACCTCCAAATATATACCCCCCCACACAGCAGTAACATTAAATTTTGGAAAACGTGCCATATTGTAAGTTCCTAGTCCTCCACATAAGGAAATAGGAGGAGAGCTATAACCGGAAATTTTTAGGAGAGCACTGAACTCTCCTCGAGGCGTGAAACGCGCGCTAAGAGCAATTTTGTTTGGTTGATATAACCAGCTTCTATTCTGGTGATTGTCAGGAGTGCTGTCATTTGCTCTCCTTGCACTTGGTTAGGGAGTGTAAGAGGATCGCCCGCGCAATAGTGTTCCTTGTAAATGGACGACTGATTTCTTGAGAGATGTTGGTGAATATCTGATAGGGACGGGTAGTATTATATAGCTACACGCATATGTATGCATAGTTGGCCATACACAAGAAGGGCACACTATATGGTCACATAGGACTAACGCCTCTGCTACACATGATTATGCTAGTTGTAATACAATACTATGTGTGAGGGTGCACATAGGTTAAAAAACGAAGCGAACGAACGGCGAAGCACCTGTTCTTAGGGGCCGACCATCGAGGATTGCAAATTATAATTAGTGTAAAAAACAAACCAAAAGTTTTATATCTATTTTTATCTATATTTATATCATTTTTCCTTTTAAAAAGTGAATTGTGAGGCCAAAAAATGGATAAAAAGTGAAGTGGGAAGAATCCATAATTTCCAGGACCAATGTGCACCCTCATGTATTATGTAAAGTGTGGGTGTCAAGGCAAGGCCAACTAACCCAGATCTGTAATTGCCACAGAATTATTCACGGTACACAAGAAGCGACACTTGGATGAATAATCTACTGTATCTTCTAGAGAGATTGTTTTGCATCGGTCTCCTTTCTGTGTGAAGAAGCAAATAGATGTCGGTCGAGTTCCATGATCAAGAACTACCAGGTTGTCATCAGAATCTATATCCAAGCCTTCAATCATAAGAAACAAACCAAGTTCCCAGTTGTGTAATCAAGCTATGTGGGACTCCTCCGCACGAAATCAGTTGCATAGCAATTTTACAGGAAATGAGATAATGCACTATTGTGAAAGAGAACACATCTTATAGACTATCTCTGTCGTTTAAACCTTTTCCAAATGAAAGTTACGAAATTATAAACATTTTGAAAGGTGACTGTTGTAAAAGAAAGCAAATGAAGATTTTTAACACTCTTATGTCACTTACCATTGGGAAAAAAGCGAGTGTCAGCAATGGAAATAGGATAGACTAAACCACTGAAAAAGGCTAATTTTATAATTACACAACAAGAGGCCAGACAACCACCATAATCCCCCATCCCGCCGGCGTGTTAGAAATTTTTCAGGGGGCATCATTCCGAGAACTCTCACAATATGTTTTACAGTAATGGTCTACCAAAGGTTTTTTTTTCAATTTGAAATCATCATAAATGTCTTAGATAGCTCTTTCTGCTTCATTTGAATACAGATGTTATGGGTCTACGGCCATTATATATTTTTTTACTCTTTCAGTGTGGGGACCATCTTTATAAGTCGGAATCTGAAGTCTACATATTACTTTTGAAGTATTAAGACGGTCCTCGTGCTGAAAGGGTTAAAGCCAATGATGATCACAAGTCAGCCATTAGGCTAGATCAATTTGGACATTTTTTTAGGCAATATTCCTCCCTGAAGACACACATTTTGTTTTAGAGTATTAGTCCTGCTATCTGGCACTGTTTTCCCTAGTTTACCCAGATTAATGTCAATAAATGTCTCCAATTCGGCCTTTTTGAATTTGATCGAGTCGAGATTTTTCAGGGCATTTTCCTCATTGAAACGCACATTTTGTTTTACACCTAATGGTCAAGCTATCTGGCTCGCTTTGCCAGATATCAGACATATTAAAGCTAATTATGGCCGATCGGTGGCCATTTTGAATTTGATCAAGTTGTGGGATTTAAAAGTTGCCCACAAAAGTTGTCCATTACTTAATAATTCAAAACCTTACGGAAAACTAATACTAAAATAGGTCTGGTCCCAACCCAGTACCAGTAAACACAATACATTTGTATAACACTTATACATGTACAACATTGTATAAATTTTATACAAATCTTGTGTTTACTTGGAAGTGGAATAATGTGTAGGCCACTACCCCTTTTCTGCAGGAAATTTATTTCGAAGCTGCCAGAGAACTAAAATGTTAAAGATTAACAGTAGCGATGTATTATACCAGCTGGTGTAGATATGTGGGCATGGCTTATGTGAATGATTACATTACTACAGGTGTATGTTTCATTTAAATGTACATGTAAACACACAACAAAGATTGGCCTGAGTGACTACTGCAGTTGTCCGAATTATAGACTAATCGGCACATACATATAGCTTAATTAAACTCAAGGCTTTTGGTCTGATTGCAGTATTCTACTACACATTTGTGCAAAAATAGGCTCAATTGATATAAATTCTTTGTTAATACATGTATCTCGAATTTTTGAAGGAAGGCCGGTCATTATTATTGTATTTCTAAAATATTGACTGATATACCAAATGGTCTTATTAAGCTTTTTCCAAATGTCCTGATATGACTTCCTTGTTGAGCAAATGCCTGTATGCAAATATTATCCTTTACAAATATATTGCCTTCTTTATTAGCAACCACTGCCGATGGTCTGTTGAATCGAGCAGCCTGAAATCAAATTGTCATAAATAGTGAAATTATGCAATTGATATTCACGAGAAAATCATTTTTACATTTTAAAATGTTGAGCAAAGACACTAGCACAAGAAAACTTTGGAACTTAAACAAATATATAATACATATATATATAATTATATTTTATAATAAACACAATTCAATATACAATGATCGAGGTCTTCCATTTTTTATCAGGGCATCTCTGTCTAAGTGTGGAAAAAATTGCTGCTTCTGAAATTTCACAAGCAGATATCCAATCCACAGCAGCACATCTCTTTCCCTTAACCCTTGAAGCGTGACATATTTTTACCATGTATATACCATGGAGATCAAAGTGTTTTTTCAATTTGAAATAATCATAAATGTCTTAGTTAGCTCTATTCGATTTATTTGAATACCTATGTTACAGGTCTATGGCCTTTATAAATATTTTTAATTTTTCAGTCAGCCATTTTGAATTTGATGCAGTTAAACATTTTCAGAGCACATCTCTACCTGAAACCCCACATTTTATTTTATAGTAATAGTCTAGCTATCTGGCACGGTTTTGTCAGATATCACGCATATTAGAGTTAATTACGGCCTAAAGTCAGCCATTTTAAATTTGATCTGGTTGAAATTTTTCAGGGAACATCCCAGACCCTACCTGAAACCGCACATTTTGTTTTATAGTAAAATGTCTAGCTATCTGGCACAGTTTGCAAGATATTAGGCATATTAAAGTTAATTATGGCCGATGGTGGGCCATTTCAGTAGGTGAAATTTCATAAACCCCAAAAGGCACATCTACACCTCCTGAGGAAATCCATCCACGTCTTTCCGAGATCTGTTCTGGGAACAAAACACGGACAAAAACCTAGTCAGTTGGTATTAGATGAAGAGAATGCGACAAAGGCCCTATCTGGCCCATGTTTGATCACCTGATGTTAACAATTTGTCAACTGCTCCCCGGAAATTTGATAAAAACAGGCAGAGATTTTCTGATAAAAATGCCAAAGTAACTAAATTTATTCAAATGTATGGCTGTTAGCAGCCAGTGATATCGCTTGCCACAACTACAATCTATGAAATCCTGATAGTAAAGCAAGATGATTAATTCTTTACAACAATTAATGAAAGGGCCAACAAAAGGGCTCATATAGCCTTCGGCCGTATGAGCTAAAACACATTTACCAGGTTGAACTTGTGTTTGCCTGTGGATCCACAAAATACTTTTGTAAAACCGTTGCTGGAATCACATATTATAATATCTCTTGTAGCAGAATTCACTGTGACTCCAATTGGAAAATTCAGCTGTTCTTTTTCACCTTGTCCACGAAACCCAATCTTCATCACAAATTTTGCAAGTATAACTGCAAAAAAAAGAATAAAAAAAGAAGCAAAATGAAAATAATTATCAATATGAGAGTTCTATCCATCAACATCGAAAGTTAGAAATTTCTGTCTGTTTCCATGACTGTGAAAGCACATCTCTGAGACACATTGAGGACTAGGGATGTGAGTGTGTTGCATGGATGAGCCCCCAAGCTGCTCTGGAAAAGAGAATATTAGTCTTAAATAGCTATTTTGGCTTAGGTATGTCAAAAACTACTATCGGTAGGTCAAAGGCTAGAACCGCCAACAGGCACTTCTACACACCCTAAGTGATGTATCTGCACAAATATCAATGTGAAACCATAATGCAGACAAATGGGCGGCCAGCCAGATGTCTGGGATAATGCCATAACCCCCATGGGTGATCGAAATTGTACTGTTAGAGGTCAAGCATGGATCCGCTATCCCAGTAAGCACAAAACATTTGCATAACATTTGTACAAAGTTAGACCAACATTAAAGACATTGGGCCGACGTTGTACAAATGTTACACAAATGTTTTGTGTTTGCAGGTATAGTATCGGATAAGGATTGTATTGGACGAATAACGAAAACTATAACCCTATATTACATAGTTTTCAAGTTATAAGCTATAACTATATAAGTTATAATTGAAGTGTGATTGACCTCTCTTTGACCTCTCAAAGTCACCAGAGGCCACACGTAAAGACAGAGTTTGCACACTTAGCCCAGTACTTTTTCAAGGCTTTTCAATGCTAAAGTGTTTTTAATTCCACCAAGTTTTCTCTCAAAATGTGTATTTAATATTAGACAGGGAGGTCATGAAATTTATCATACAACGGGTCATACATTGCTATTTTCTGTCAGAAGATTAGCTGGATTACACATGCATATGATTAGAAATATAATTTTTTTTAACAACTGACCACTCAATTACTACAAAAGCAAGAGCAGGACTTTGTATACTAGAAACTAATAAAATACACATGATTCGCTGGGGTAAGGGTATTCATAAAGCATGTAGGTGGTATGACAAAATGAATGAATGACAAATGATGAAGGTGGTAGTTCAGGCATCTGAGAAGATTTCTCGAGGTCTGTGCTTTTATCAGTTTCTATATACCTACATGATAAAATCAACATTTATAACACTTTGCAATGTGGGGGAATGCCAAGAAAAAGAAAAACAAATTTTACATACGTACATTCCTTGTTCAGATGGAAAGTCTCAGACCATGTCAAAATATGGTCCTGTTATCAAATACTAACCTTTACCAGCATTCAATTCAAGATAGTCACCCAGCCAATCCTTCATAAAAATGGTGGCTATTTTTTCTTTTGCTGGGGAATCATCATGGCTTTCCAGTTTACTGACATCATGTGCATAATCAGAAGCGGCTGGCTTTTTTTCTGGAACAGATGATAAATCTTCTGTTTTACTGAATTCACTGATTCCTGTTATAATTCCCCTAACTGGACATATTTCCTCATCCCAACAGTTACTGTCACTAGCACGTTGGACACATGATGTTTGTGGAGGATAATCTCTTTCTTTCTCATTAATTAACTTGTCATTTAAATGCTCGTCTGATCTATTATCATGACTTTGCGCAACTGAATTATTTTCACTTTTATCTTGTGTCACATTACTGTGCAATGTCTTTTCGAGTTGTTTATTGGACAAAGTTGTCAATTTGTCAGAATATCTTGATATATGGGGCTCACTAATCATATTGTACTGATCAGTTATGCACCAACTGCCTGCCCAGTTTGAATGTTGACTTCTAGCAGCATTTTCATGAGAGGGAACAGTTTCTGTTAATTTATCAGGTACATCCGTTTCACCATCGGAAATTTCACTACAGCTCGCTTCAATTATGTTCATGTATCTTTTAGAAGTATCTTTAACATTTTGAGGAGAAAAGTTTGTTTTATCTCTATCCGTTTTGGATTCAATTGTAAATAATTTGTCTCTGATTACAGCCGAAGAAACATCTCTCTGCTCAGCTTCCTTCTCTTTCTCCAGTCTATTGGATATACCAATAACCAGATCTTTCTCTTGATCATTTTCGAGAACTTGTCTTTCATTGACAACATCTCTGTTTGCTAAATCTGAAGCCAAATCTTCCGTATATTTGTTTGACAATTTGTTTGCATATTCTCCCACATACATATGTGGAATGGAAGTGGAGGCAGCAGACGATTTTTCAGTTTCTGTATTCACCAATAAAGTGCTGTGCTTGTGGTCCTTTTCAAAATCATTATGTTCATAATGTGATAGCCTTGAATTTCTATGTCTATGTTCCCATTGATCTCTTGTTTGTTCTGCATTTCTATCAAACATTTTTGTGTTATAATTTTGATCTACAACATGTTGATTTCTGTGAATTTTAGTTATGGACTTCCCGCGTCCACGAGAGGCGCTAATTCTTCTTTCCACATCTGCATACATTTGTGAAGGCCTGGTGATCGGATTACTTTTGATATGTTTTTGAACACTCCCCAGAGCTGTTCTATCGATACAAACTCGACTTTTTGTCAGCCTTGCGTCAATATCTGGAACAGTTGGCTCAACAGTGACTAAATTGAATGGACTATTAAGTATAGCACAATCATATAGTTCAACCTTGATTACAGTAATACCAGGAGTTGTGGGGACAAAACTCAGCAGGAGAGTGCCATCAAGATTTTCTTCCAACTTGTGTTCTATGATATTACCCAATGACCCTATAATCTCAACCTTGATTTCTGACGAATAACCAGTCCAAATATTTGGACAGGTATCAATTTCTAATGCCCGGATATTGAGAATCTCTTCTACTCCACACACTGCCTGAATATTGCTACAATCCTTGAGTTTCATACCACACTTTTCAACTTTAATAGCTAATGGGTCAAGTATACCAGAACGAACATACAAGCACCTTTTTATTTTTCTAAAATGTTCATCACATCGGTTAGTGTTGAACATCAATTCCAAATAATTTGCATCTGCTATATTGGCCTCGGTAGATTCTGACAAAAGCACACCCAGGGCGTGTACAACTTTTGGACTATGTTCTAATACCTCATTATTATTTCCATCCCTGAGCAGCTCCTCTGCAGTGCTACATTCGGCAGCAACGTCCTGAATGTGGGAGGTTAGTTTACTTTTCTCAGCTTTCATCATTCTTTCCTTTTTCAAGGTACACATGTCAATCTCACTCTCAATGGAATGTTGTAGAGACGCTACCCTCTGATAGAGTTCCTGCATCAATTCTTCAAGCTTAGTTTTCGCCACATCCCTTTTCATATACAACAACATTTTCAAACTATCTATATGCTTTGCAGCATTATTTGTTTTGGCTATGTGTAGACAAGCATCGTGTAGCATCGAAGAAAGAATTTGTTGCTGTTTCATGCACAGATATGAATCACTCTGTTTCCCAAGAGGAGAAGACATGGTTGTAAATCTACTGAAAAGAAAAAATATTGTGTATAAAGATAGTGATCAATTAAAATTAATCATCATAATTGAACAAGCAGTAGACTCTCGCCAATGCGGTCAAGTACGGGCCAAAAATTTTTGACCATAATGGCGGTCCGACCGCATTAGTGATCGGGCAATAAATACCACGTGGCGTCCTGCTATTTGATATCAAATCAATTATGTCTATATGCTCCAAATAATGAAATGAGTAATAACAATAGTAAATTTTTTAAGTTTATTGCAGCTGTTTAGAAAAACAGTGTTTTATTTAGTGCAAAGTTAAAAGTGATTATATAACATATAATGTATATGTATATAATATATTAGTAGATAACATGCAATGTTTTGTCTTTGTTTAAATATCTGCACTTTTGTCAGTAACAGACAGCTGAAATATGTCAGTGGGAAACAATGTGCTCCCACGCGAGATGAAGATCATCAAGTGATGAACGTTGACGAATATGTTACCCCGCCCTTTATATATTTATAGATTAGAGGTGTAGTATATCACGGCTAAAATTGAATTATCCTGCGGCCAAGAGACGATATAGCTCCATGCCATTATCAGATACATTAGAGGCAGGGTTGATTTATAATTAGAAGGACTGGCTTTAAATTGTGGCCCACAGGTGCAAAGATGGCCTAACTGTGTTGGGTCAACTGTGTCAACTGGGCTCGTCCTCTATTGCCTTGCTAAGAGTAAAACTATTTCTTTTTAGCACGCACACTTCTCTCTAACAGATAGATGATGAAAACACAAAACCTCCTATCTATAGTGGAAGCACAAAACACATATCTGCAAAATAGGTGTTTTTCGAATTTTGCATTCTAAAGTGTTACTTTGCCAATTCTGTACTATCTGTCAATTTTTCTGAGGTATATATTGATGAAAAATAGCTTTTAAGCGCATAAGTTGAAAACACCTATGTTTTGGGGTTCGATATTTGACGGCACAAAACTGTCAAGTAAAGGATGCTGAAGATGAGCCTGTGTTTATAATTAAACAATTAGCTGGGTGTAATGGATAGCTACTGAGAGCCAGGTTTGACAGAGAGCTACCGAGGGCTGGGAGTGATTGAGAGCTGGGTGTGATGGGGAGCTTAACTGAGAGTAGGGTGTGTTGAACAACTGCTGAGAGCTGGCTGTGATAGAGAGCTACTGGGAGCTGGGTGTGATGGAAAGCTGGGTGTGTTTGAGAGCTGGATGTAATTGAGAGATTCCGAGAACTAGGTATGACGGAGAGGTGGGTGTGATACTGAGAGCTGGGTGTGATGGAAAGCTGGGTGTGTTTGAGAGCTGGGTGTGATTGAGAGATTCTGAGAACTAGGTGTGATGGAGAGGTGGGTGTGATACTGAGAGCTCGGTGTAATGGAAAGCTGGGTGTGATGGGGAGCTGGGTGTGATTGAGAGATTCTGAGAACTGGGTGTGATGGAAAGGTGGATGTGATACTGATAGATGGGTGTGATGGAAAGCTGGGTGTGATGGGGAGCTGAGTGTGATTGAGAGATTCTGAGACCTGGGTGTGATGGAGAGGTGGGTGTGATACTGATAGATGGGTGTGATGGAAAGCTGGGTGTGATGGGGAGCTGATTGTGATGGAGAGCTGAGTGTGATGGGGAGCTGGATGTGATGGGGGAGTCACTGAGAGGTGGGTGTCAGGGACAGCTGGGTGTGATGAAGAGATCAGTGTGATGGGGAGCTGGGTGTGATGAAGAGCTGGGTGTGATGGAGAGGTACTGAGGGCTGGGTGTGATGGAGATCCACTGAGAGCTGGGTATGATTGAGAGCTACTGAGAGCTGGGCATGATGGAGAGCTAAGTACTGAGAGCTGGGTGTGATTGGAGAGTTACTGTGATGAAAGAGTTACTAAAATCTGGGTGTGATGGAGAGCTGGGTGTGATGGAGAACTAGTGAGAGTAGTTGGGTGTGACATAGAGAGCTGGATGTAGTGGAGAGCTGGGTGTGATGATAAACTACTGAAACTTGGGTGTGATACAGACCTACTGAGGGCTGGGTGTGACGGAGAGCTACTGATAGCTGTGTGTGATGGATGGAGAGCTACTGGGAGCTGGGTGTGAATCAGACCTGGGTGTGATGGAGAGCTGAGTGTGATAGAGAGCTGCTGAGGACTGGGTGATGGCGAGCTGGGTGTGATTGAGAGGTACCGAGAGCTGGGTGTGATAGAGAGTTGTGTGTGATGGTGAGCTACTGAGACCTGACTGTGACCGAGAGCTGGGTGCGATGGAGAGCTGGGTGTGATGGGAGAGTTACTGAAAGCTGGGTGTGATAGAGAGCTAGGTGTGATGGAGAGCTGGGTGTGATGGAGAACTAGTGAGAGTTGGGTGTGACATAGAGAGCTGGATGTGGTGGAGAGCTGGGTGTGATGATAAACTACTGACGGCTTGGTGTTCTAGAGAGCTACTGAGGGCTGGGTGTGGCGGAGAGCTACTGATAGCTGTGTGTGATGGCTGGAGAGCTACTTGGAGCTAGATGTGAATCAGAGTTGGGTGTGATGGAGAGCTGGGTGTGATAAAGAGCTACTGAGTGAGTAGTGGGTGATGGCGAACTGGGTGTGATTGAGAGGTACTGAGAGCCGGGTGTGATGGAGAGTTGTGTGTGATGGTGAGCTACTGAGATCTGAGAGTGATCGAGAGCTGGGTGCGATGGAGAGCTAGGTGTGATGGGAGAGCTATAGAGAGCTGGGTGTGATGGAGAGCTGGGTGTCATGGAGTTATTGAGAGTTGGGTGTGATGGAGAGCTGGGTGTGTTGGAGCAATGGGTTTGATGTAATGGCGAGGAGCTGGGTGTGATCAAGAGCTTGGGGGCGATAGAGAGCTGGGTGTGATTGGAGAGTTACTGAAAGCTGGGTGTGATGGAGATCAGGGTGTGATGAATAGCTACTGAGGGCTGGGTGTGATCGAGTGCTACTGCGAGCTGGGTGTGATGGAAAGCTGGGTGTGATGGAGAGCTGGGTGGGATTGAGAGATTCTGAGAACTGGGTGTGATGGAGATGTGGGTGTGATACTGAGAGCTAGGTGTGATGGAGAGCTGGGTGTGATGGAGAGCTGGATGGGATTGAGAGATTCTGAAAACTGGGTGTTATGGAGATGTGGGTGTGATACTGAGAGCTGGGTGTGATGGAGAGCTGGGTGGGATTGAGAGATTCTGAGAACTGGGTGTGATGGAGATGTGGGTGTGATACTGAGAGCTGGGTGTGATGGAGAGCTGGGTGTGATGGAGAGCTGGATGTAATGGAGAACTGGGTGTGATGGGGAGCTGGGTGTGAGGGAGAGCTAGTCCAGTTGCCAAACGACATTTTGTAGCTCAAGCGTGTTTCGCGGTATGGATGATGTTTTAGGATTGATTTTGGCCGCCAGGTCAAATAATGTTTCAACAAATGAAGCGATGAACAAGTGTAATACCTCATTTTCATGTAATTATGACTGGATAATCCATTTCTTGTATCATTTTTATGACTCAAGGTTATCTTCCAAGTCAAAAAGTCAGTTTTAAGGTCAAATAAGCAGAAATACCATTTTTAACAAATAAAGCTAGGAACATGTGCAATACCTCTTTTGCATGGAATTTTGTCTGAAAATGCATTTATGGTATTATTTTGTTCATCCCAGGTAATATTCAAGGTCGAAAGTCATTTCCAAGGTCAAAAACAAAATGGCCACCAGATATTTCAAGGACAAATATCATTTTTCAACAAATGGAGCTAGGAACAGATGTAATACATGTACCTCATTTTCAAGTGATTTTACCGGACAATTTATTTCTTGTATTACTATCATGACTCAAGTCATCTTCAAGGTCAAATCTAAATGTCAATTAAGCAAAATTACCGTGTTTAACAAATAAAGCTAGGAACAAGTGTTATACCTATTTTTTCGTGTAATTATGACTGGGCATTACATATCTGATATTATTTTTATCATTCAAGGTCATCTTTAAGGCCAAGATGTCAATTTCAAGGTTAAGAAAAATAAAATATATCATTTTCCAACAAATAAAGCTAGTGTGTAATACCTCTTTTTATGGGAGTTTGATTGACAAATCCAATTATAATATTATTTTAGTGATTCAATGTTATTGCCAAGGTCAATTTCAATTCTATGTCATCAAAAGTCGATTCCGAGATCAAAAAAACGATTTTTAGCAAACATAAATAGCAAAAAGTGTAGTACGTCTTTTTAGTGTAATTTTGACGAATAATCCATTTCTGCTACTATTTTGTTGAATAAAGGTAATTTTCAATGTCAGTGTGTCAATTTCAGGGTCAGGTAATATAAGCGGGAATATGATTTTTAACAAATAAAGCTTGAAAAATATCTTTCTGGTATGATTTTGGTGATTTGAGGTGATCCTCTAGGTCAAATGTCAATTTCAAGGTCAAACATAATATGCTACAAATTGGAGCACATATATAATAAATTGTCTTTAACAGGATAATTTAATTCTATTACGGTTTTAATGATTAAAAACATCATCAAAGTGAAATTATCAGACAACTAGAAGACGTCAAAGGGTGACCGACATGTGTCAAAGAGCAATGAAAAAGCATAGCAGATTGATCAAGCGGCGCTAAAAGGCGACAGAGAGGCAGTCAAAAGACAATAGGGAGGCACTAAAGGGTGTCGACGAGTCGCTTAAAGGCACACCAGAGGTACTAAAGAGGGACTAAAAATAAAATGACTTGTAGATAAAAGGCAATGAGGAGGCGTTGAAAGGCAATGTGGAGGTGGTGAAAGGCAATGAGGAGGCGCTAAGGGGCAAAAAAAAGGCATTAAAAAGTGACAAGATGCATTAAAAGGTGACGGGGTGGCATGAAAAGGCTATGGATCGGTGACAAGGAAGGGTTAAATGACAGTAGAAGTACGTTAACAGGTGATGAGGAGATGCAAAAGGGTGATGGGTAGGTGTCTAAGGGCGATGAGAAGGCATTAAAGACGACAGAGAATGGTTAAAGGGCAACGGAGAAGCTGTGAATGATGATGGAGAGACGTAAAAGAGCGACGGAAAGGCATAAAGACCGAAAAAAATTGTTAAAAGTAATGTAGATGCATTAAAGTTTGTGTTAAAGGTGTTGCAGATGCGTTAAATGGCAATGGGAATGTATTAAAGGGCGATGGTGAGGCGTTAAATGGGCTGGGTGTGATGGAGAGCTGGGTGTGATTGCATAATTGGGTTAATTTTATTGACCTGAATTTTTTCAAGATGCATCCTCTCCTGAAACCAAACAATTTGTTTTATAGTAATGATGTAGCTATCTTGAGTGGTTTTCGTGATATTACGCAATATCAGGCCTGTCGAGGTGAGTAATGGCCGATGGGCGGCCATTTTGAATTTTATCGACTTGAAATTTTTCAAGATGCATCCTCTCCTGAAACATTACAATTTTTTTTATAGTAATGGTGTAGCTATCTTGAGTGGTTTTCCTGATATTCCGCAATATCAGGCCTGTCGAGGTGAATAATGGCCGATGGGCGGCCATTTTGAATTTCATCGACCTGAATTTTTTCAAGATGCAAAACGAAATGTTCACCTTTTTTGACATATGCGCAGCGTTGTGGCGTGTAATTTTGACACAATACACATAATTGAGTTTACTGAAGTCATTTCCACGCGTAGACCTCTAATATTTCACACACTTAATGAACATAATGTCAGGCAATACAATTGACATGTGCGTTACCATGGAGACCACCAAAATGTGATTGTTTACTATTTTATTAATCTATATTTAACTGTTTTTTTGCAAAATATTTGTCGTGACTAATTTAAAATATTTTTTGAGGGGGGGGGGGGTAAATTAAAATAAATGGCTGTGGTTGCGCAAATGATGGCAGATTTGATTTTTCAAACCGTTTCCATGGCATTTTTTGTGTTAATTTTGAGTCTTTTTAAAAATACATTTTGAATTTTAAATAAATAACAAACAGTCGGATCAACATTTTCGATATCGCAAATGAAGCGTGGTATTTACACGGTAAAACACTGATAAAAATAATATACAAATTCCCTCATTTGCATATTTAATCATAATATGCATAAAAGTGTCATTTGAAAGTTATAATTAACTGAATATTCGTTGTCTAAGCCTATACTGTAGACCTATGTAAATATTTTGGTATTTGAAATGGTTGAGTTATAGCAGAACAAATGTAGATTTTTGAATAAGGGACATATACATGGTCGACACAAAATCAATGGATCTGAGTGAAAAAAATTCAGCCGTTCACATAGAAACACCATTTATTTGATGTATTAATCTCGGGCCCATCCCAAAAGGTATTTTCAATCATATGTAGTAATCATCAAAACAAGATCGTTGTGATATCAAATTACAGGTTTTCAATCTATATAAGTGGTAGAATATGCGAAGTTACTTATAGGCAAAATCTATATTCGGATCACAGAAACAAATAGTTTTTTATTACATAAATAAGATATCCTTGCCGCGATGAAATACAATATAACACATCAACTTGTTTTCAATCAAAACGCATACATATATGTGCTGTCAAATACGATGATAGTGATTGCGAAATGACGACAATGGATTTTGCCAGCAACTATTTCCTCATAATTATGGCAATATGAAGATGAATTTAATTCAATATCAGCTCGCTATATAAAAAGGCGGTATATTTCCGCAGGACAACTTACAACTCAGTAGCACCCTTTACCTGTATGAAATGCTGGGTGCCTCTGTAAAAATAATCAAACAGAACAGCCGTTCGAACGCCGTTCCATATGCCGTTCGAACGGTTGGCATTCAAAACGACAATCATGGTTTTCAGCCAGCATCCCGTTCAAAACAGCCGTTCGTTTGGGTTGAACACTAGGTTTGTAACGGCGTTCAAACACGAAAATTGTTCTTCTTGGAAAAAAACGTTCAAAACCTGAATTAATCGTCCAAAAGGGAAAAGGGGTTTATATATTACCTTAGAACGCTCGGCCCCAGCCCCAGCAAACCGTTGAACCAATGTTGGCTTAATGTTGGGCCATCGTCTATGATGCTGGACCAGCATTAAAGCAACATTGGTTCAACACATTGTTTTTTTCTGGGGCAGGGCGGCGTTCAATTAGAACATTAAGGCTATCAGCCAACAACAACAGTTGGGCCGGCATTGGAACACTGTTGGGCTAATCATGTAAGCTCGAGATGAGTCAAGATGAATCTATGCTGGATAAAATCGTTTAAAGGTTGAAAAAAGGAACAGGTCAGAGCGATGGTAAAAATTAGAGCTTTATGCTACACACCTGCCAACAAGAACAGGGTGTGGGCCCACCATTGGTGAAATGTTGGCCTTGCATCTGTAAAGTCGCCCAATACTGTTTCACAGGCATTCTCAGAACTCTCGTCGTGAATGAAACTTCATGATAATTTCATTCAATGTCGTGACAGATAGATCCACATACATCTACATACATTGTGAATGCAATGCAATGCAATGTATGCTATTTGCCAGTCATCGTTTTATACAGACGAGAATGTAATAATAACGAATTTATATTTACGTCACGTTATAAGTCACCCTTGATGTGCATTATTATACATATATGAA
Source organism: Flabesymbios commensalis (assembly GCA_964017125.1). NCBI lineage: Eukaryota > Metazoa > Annelida > Polychaeta > Terebellida > Flabelligeridae > Flabesymbios > Flabesymbios commensalis. The sequence continues at coordinate 62,984,681 of OZ024912.1, forward strand.
GCTCTTAGTATAGAAACAAAATACAACCTATACACAATACATTTGAGTCCCCTGGTCCCCAACTTTTGTTCAGACATTGGCTAATATATGTAGTAGATAATATTCTGATCACATAATTATACTATAAATCATGTTTCCATGCTCATTTGTAAAGATACAGTATTGTGGGGGTGGCTGAGGCCGAGAGGTAGCGTTCTCGACCTCCGACTGACTGTACTGAAGTTTTGAATCCTATATCTGACGAACAATGTCGCCTGATTCATCGCACCATCCTGATCAGGGCCCCCTGGCCCAGTTTAGCCTGTATGTGCACAAAAGCGGCCGAAAACCCAATTCTTTAATTTTACTATAAATAATTTAGTGTCAAGCATAGATTATCACAAGAATAATATTATGTCGCAATAACAAAATTGGTACTGAATGATTGCTAGTATTGGTACTTTTCACCCCCATTTTGGCAGGGTCATATTAGAGATAGCTGATTGCCAGAGGCGTAACCTGTTTCCTCCGATTAACAGCAGTGCCAATTCAGCTTCCGCATTTGTCACTGTCAGTGCATGCACTGATGTTGGCCGTGGTAACCATAGACAACCTGCAATAGAGTGTATGACAATAGGTCTCTCATGTGGGATGAATGGAGCTACCCTCAGCTATTGTTACTCCGGGGACTATCCTTTCTGAGGATAGTGGAACCGATCTAAAAAAACTGTGTCTCTGTACGTCTGCGGACGCCTGGGGTATATCCCCTAGACATGCCCAGAACTCAGGCCAGTGAAAGAAACACTCTCAAAAACCCACAATGCCCCCTATCACGCCACTTTCAAGGCATCATCTGTACATCATTCATCTCATCAAAGAACTGTCCTGTTAACAACTCCACATCACCCTTCAACGCTGTCTTGTAGCCCTTTAGCCCTGTCCATCTCCCTTTAATGCCTCCCCATCAAATTTCAACTCCTTTTCGTCACCCTCTACTGCCTCTACACTCTTTTTAATGCATAAAGATCACCTGGTCCTATTTATACACCCCGTGTCACACTTTAATGATTTCCCTTCGCCTTTTATAAGTCTTTGCATTGCTTTAAAGTCTACAATGCCTTTCCATTGCTCCATCACTACATTACTCCTCTTCATCGTATCTTTTGGCATTTCTGTAGACCATCAATGCCTCTCTGTCGCCATTTAACACCTCCCTGTCGCTATCTAAAGCCTCCTCATCGCCCTTTAACGCCTTTCAACGCCATTTGGCGCCTCTACGTCACCCTGCAAAGTGTTTTCGTCTGTAAACCTGTAAAGTTTAATGCCTCTGAATCGTCACTCGATGCAGCTTAGTCGTCATGTAACGCCTCCCTATTGCATTTATCACCCCATTGTCGCCTCTCTTTTGTCATTTAGCGCCTTCCCATCACCAGTAAATGACTTCATGGTACTCTTTAAAGCTGTCCTGCCACTCTTTAATGCTTCTCCATCGCCATTTAATGCCTCTCCATCGACATATAAGGCTTTTTTGGCCATTAATGCATTTACATCGGCCTTTATTGCAGCTTTGTCGCCAAGTAACGCCTTCCTAATACTTCTATGTCCCCACTTAAAGCCACCCAATCGCTCTTTTGCACTTGTCCATCTCCCTTTAATGCCTCCCCATCAATCATCCCCTCCTTTTCATCGCTTTTTACTGCCTATATACACCTTTAATGTATGACTGTCACCAGATCCTAGCAAGCACCGCCTCTCCATCACCCTGTAATGCTCCCCAGCAACATGTAATGCTTTTCCGTCACCCTTTAATGCATCTTCTTCTCCCTTTGACGCATGTACGTCGCCCATTAATGTCTCCCCTTTGCCCTTCAACTCTTCTCTGTCGTCTTTAAACTCCTCCCCATTTATCCTTAGCACTTTTTCGTCAATCTTCAACTGTTTTCCGTCACCCTGCACGCCTCTCCATTGCCATTCACGCCTCCCGCTGCCCTTCAAAGCCTTCATATCGTCATCGAACTCATCTGCGTCACCCCTTGACGATTCTTTGATGCCTTTTAATGGACTCTCTCGCCTCTCAATGCCTCTTTATCGACCTTTAACGCTTTTTCCTCACTTTTTAACGCCTCTCCATCGCTCTCTAACCTCTTCAAATCACCCTTTAAGGCCTTCTTAGTGTCATTTAACTCTTCCTCGTGACCCTTTAAATCATCTTCACCATCTTTTAGCACACCCGATCGTACTTTATCATCTCTTTGTGGCCTTTAAAAGCCTCAAAATTGCCGTATGACTCCTATCGATCACCTTTTAACACCTCACCATCAACCTTTAATGTTTTTTTTAGTGCCTCTCATCCTCCTTCTTTTCGCATTCTCGTTGTCTGATCTCTCCACCTTGATCTTTTTCTTTCATTAAAACCATACCAAAGTATCCAGCCAAATTCACACCTGGACAAGACGTGCTCCGATTTGTAGCTTGTATAATAAAATATTTCGACCTTGAAATGACCTTAAGAATGACCTTAAATCACTAAAACGATACCATAAATGGATTTTCTAGTCAAAATCACATGAAAAAGAGGTATTACACTTGTTCCTAGTGGTATTTGTCAAAGAATCGTGTTATTGCATACTTGACCTTGAAATTTACGCTTTGACCTTGAAGATGACCTATAGCCATCAAAATGGTACCAGAAATAGAGAACTCAGTAGAAATCACATCAAAATGATGTGATAAACTTCTTGCTATTTGTGTTTGATAAAAACTATATTTTTTTTACATCTTTGACCTTGGAATTGACCTTGCAGATGACCTTAAATCACTAAAATAGTACTATAAATAATCTTTAAATTGACCTTTTCACCTTGAAAATGACCTTGGATCACCAAAAATATATTATAAGAAATGTATTATCCAGTCAAAATTACACTAAAAAGGTATTTCCCTTGTTACTACCTTTATTTGCAGAAAATCATTTTTGCCCTTGAAATTGACCTTTGACCCTGGATTTTGCCCCCTAGCGCAAATTGCTCAAGGATGACCAGATGTCTACACATTGGATAATTTTTTGTTGGCCATTTGTGCTTTGGTCTAAATAATGTTAGAATTGGACACACAAGACGACATCACACATGTTTTAATCTTGGGTGGCTGCAAAGATAACAGCATTTGTCACTTTTCATGATTCCGCGGTTGCCATCTTGGAATTCTCACATTTTAAAGTATGAAATGGGGCTATGCGATCTTGGCAACAAGCAAAATTAACTTCAGCAATGTCAAAACTAACAGAATTAACAATAAAATTGCTTTTGGCACGAACTTAAAGTAGAAAACAAATGCCGCCTGACTATAAGCAGCTTATGCCTGACGTATATATCACTATCACTAGTCAACATATACAAGTGTATCAGAAATTTATTATCGATACACTGACATACTCTAGTACTTCCTGTCTTCCTTGACCTAAGGAGACCGTTATTTCAACTTGCTCCACTTAAAACAATATGTACCATATGTGCTTCTTCACACACAATAGACTGACATACCAGTATGTAAAGCACAGCATAGCACATTGCATGTAGGCCCTACGTTGAAGATAAAGGGAAGTGGGAGCTCATTGTAAAAAAGAGTAGGATTCCCTACACAGGCATCGCCATTCACCATGCATTGGAGCAAGTTATCGAAAACTGAAAGTGTTTGCCAGTGTAAGGGACATACCGTAAAAGCAGGATTTTTCCTGGTGTCAACAAAACTTACAAGTATTTCAAACTGTGATATAGCATTATTTTTCACATGCAAGGAGGTATGTAATGAAGACATCCGCCACAGGACACAGAGCGCATCATTGCCAATGCAAGTATCGGCACAAAGATGATAAAACAAAACTTCTGTAGATCAATAGGAAATCACATCCAAGTGAATATGCCAACCAAGTGTAGCTTCACATAGATCAAAATGTTATTGTCAAAAAGGCCCTGACAGCTCATGTGCACGAGTTTCCATGCATAACTCGATCTTTCTTTGTTTCTGGTGGATCTTTGCCACCTTCTCAGGACAATTTTTTTAATATTCTGACAGTCTTTTTTGAGACGCACGACGAACAATATCCCCAAATACAAAGGAGTTGAAATGTAGAATTGCTGAAAAATATACTTGTCACCAGATTATGGCATCATGTACCATCTGGTCAAGTGAAAAAAAGCTGAACGCTACAGGAAGTCAGATCCTGAGCGACAAAAGTCCCGGCCTCTCGTTGTTATTATATAGATGCTAGTCTGACATATAGCTCGAGAGACCATATTTATCAAACCACTGAGCTTGTGCATGGAGAGTTTGAAATTCAGTGGTCTTGAATTGATCTATATAACGGACGAATATAGATATGTAAGATAACAAGCATTATAACACAAATCCCAACTAAAAAGTCACATTTCTTAATTTTTATTCAGTTCGGCGTACATTTATATCAATAGTGCTATGTGCTCGTATTCTTCTTGTAATTCAGAGAATTTTAAGGGGTCACATGATATAATTTCTGGCATTAACCGGAAAACGATATCACGATTATGTGAAATATACGGTACCTGCATTAAATGACCTCAAAATAACCCTTAATGGCAACAGAAAAATGGCACCAGAACTTTTCTGAATTATTAGACCCAGTAGATTGATATTAGCATTGGTGAAAAACACAACCAGGACCTTCTGTACTACTTGTTCTTGGCTTCATTTATTGACAAAATCATATTTGACCTTGAAATATCTGGCGGCCATTTTGTTTATGCCCTTAAAAAATTCCGCCCAAGGGTGTCAAAGTGGCACGCGGCTGATTCCTGCTCAGGACATCCCATAGTATAAGAATCAATCACAAAACATCGTACTAATACCGCGAAACACGCTTTCGTCAAAATCAACTGGACTAAGCTGGATGTGATGGGAGTAGTCCAAGAGCCAGGGGTAGGCCTAGTAGTAGTAGTAAATCATTGCTTTACGTCACTTTTCGGCACAAAAGGTCTTTTGAGTGACATTGTAATACGATAAAAACGTTGTAGTCAATTGATAAGATAAAATGATGTACAGATGATGATGTGAGGGTGGGGGCGATAGGGCATGGTGGGTTATTGAAAGCGTTTTCCTTTGCTCGCCCGATAAGGGGGGGCTCTGGGCATGTCTAGGGGATCTCCATCCACGTGTGAAAGTCAGTATTGTGGGGAGCCTCCATGACCGAGAGGTAGCGTGCTCGGCCTCAGACCGGGCATTGCAATAAATTACATTATTCGGTCATTTTTCACACCAGAAGTGTATAAATTATATCAATGTGCAATGCCTTTTACTGCCGAGTCCAAAAATCTAATTTTAATAATACAAAATTTGCAATTTTTGGAGATAAATATCTTAGCCAAGATCTAATTGTTATATTGCTTAACATAACACTGTTGCGTCAAAAACAAAGATATTGCTCAAAGTGTGGTGCAGCGATAGAATGATGTTGGGCCAGTTTTATTTTTTGTGGGGATCCCACAATTAGGCCTACTCTTTATAAGTCAGGCATTGGGTATTCTTTACATCATGCGCCAGAAACACCAGATAACACGATACATTGGCCCAATGCTGATGTAATGCTGGGCCACTGTCTGCGACGCTTGGCCAATATTATTCCAATTAAACCCCTTCACGGTCTAATCACTATATTTAATAATAAACACATATTTTATCTGAACACTTCTTAAAGACAAAAGTAGGCCTACCTAACCTAGGGACCCCAAACGTTATATTGGACATATTCACAAGGAATGGTGTACAGAAATGTCAACCGTTTCTCACACATAGCACCCTTATTTCCCCTAAATAGGACACAAACTCAGGCAAAATAAACTTAATAAATGAAAATGTATAGTTCACCATACTTTGTCTCCTTTTCATGTCAGATGGTCGTAATGAAAGGGTTAACTTACCACATGATCGGGCATTGCAATCAATTACATTATTCGGTCATTTTTCACACCAGAAGTGTATAAATTATATCAATGTGCAATGCCTTTTACTGCCGAGTCCAAAAATCTAATTTTAATAATACAAAATTTGCAATTTTTGGAGATAAATATCTTAGCCAAGACCTAATTGTTATATTGCGTAACATAACACGGTTGTGTCAAGTGAGACAGAGAGGGGTGGGAGAAGGTGGCTAGCCCTCCCGCGACAGACTGCTGGCATTCATGAACACCTACCCAGCTATCACGAGGCATTGACCCAATGTTGTTTTAATGTTGTGCCGACGTCGAAGACGGTGGGCCAGCATTAGAACAACATTGGGTCAATGCCTCCTGTCTGCTGGGTTGCGGTCACAGTTGATCAGCAAACTCCAGTCATTGACCCAATGTTAGCCTGATTGTGGCCCACCGTTTACAACACTGGGCCGGCATTAGCCCAGCATTGGCATACCAGTATATAGTCCTTAACAAGATAAACGTTCACCCAATGCTAGCTTACTGCTGGCCCATCGTCTACGACCATGGCTCAGCTGTGAAACAGCATTGGCTGAAGGTCTCATTTTTGCAGGGGACATCTGCAACTCAATACCCTGACACAATGTTGGTTCAATGTTGGAAGAGTGTCATAGATGATGGCACAACATTTAACCAGCATTGGGTCAGTGCAAGCCAAAAGGAGGCAGTGACATCAGCGGGAAGGAAGTATATACTTGTTTTACAAGTGAACAAATACGGCCTTTTGGCAGCGCTATGGCAGGAAGAGACGGGACGCCAGTTAAAAAGCAGTAAATGCCTAGTATACCAGGGAGCAGATATTGCCTTCTGACATTGCACAGACAGAACAGATAGTAACGGAAGTTAACGACAGACGTTTGTGTGGAAAACCAGCTTAAAAGTTTGTGGAGTCGACAAACTAAAAATGAGAAACAGAATTTCCACTTCAGCTTTATTTAGACACCGTTGTAACACCAAACTACAGAACGAATTATTAAGCATCTATATACATGTATAGTTGTACTTGTAACTAAAAAGACTGAGCATTGTAGCCTATACATGCTGTTAACCAATTCATTTCATCGACCCACACGTCACATGTGTGGAAAAGTGGAAAATAATCTGGACCTAACCAGCTTCATCCCTGGCTCGGTCAAAACCCTCAAAATGTCAGCACAGTAGCTGGTAGGTCTCGATATCTCCTGTAAAGATTGGAGGCTTTCCTTTCTTGAGCTTTCCCTTGGTCGGCATAAAATACATGACAGCCAGATGCGAATCAGACCTGAAACACGATGCATAATGTGAATAAGGTGACATACTACATACACACTGCTCAATATCCCAGTAGGCCTGCCCCTTTATAAGAATGTGTAAGGGAAATATAGATGCAATGATCTGAAGTAATGAACAGTTTGTAGCCTAGTGCTCCATAATTATTACCTATCGACACAGTACATATCTGACACATACCATGTATTAGCGGGCACGCCATGATGGTGATAACGCAGGTCATGCAGGTAGCAAGCAGTGACGATTTACTGAGCCAATGCTGGTTCAACGTTGAATCACTGCTAACGACGATGGCCCAACATTCAAACATCACCAGTCTGCATTTGCTGGGCGTACAAGCCCAGTCTCACGTTCCCGCCATACCACTTATTGATAACAATAGAAAAACGTTTTATATCAGCCAGTACTAGGGTGGATGGCCACAACACACATACCCCACTCTCACAGTTAGCCGCCACTCGGTAATCAGAGCATTGCATCAATGAAGGTGTGACATTATACTGCCAACGGCCGCAGTTAACCTGCAAATAAAACAAGACTACATAAGTCCAGGAGCTCCCGCTCCGAATTAGAATTTGATTTAAGCAATTTTGTATAGGGTTATTAATGTAGTCCTAGTCTAGGTCAAAAATCAAGACGCAAGACAACTAGGTCTAAGAAGCCCAGTCTAAGAGTAAGATAAGAACTAGACAGTCTGTCAGAGAATGCAAACCTCCATTGAAATTAATGATCCTAATCAGTATCCCAGTAATGGTCTACCTATCTGGCATGGTTTACCCGATATCAGGCCAATCGAGTTAACTTATAGCTGATTTACGGTCATTTTGAATTTGATATAAATTAGTTAATAACTTAGGGTGCATCCTCCCCCGAAACCTCAAATTTTGTTTTATAGTAATGGACTAACATCTAACACAGTTTGCAAAATATTGGGCATGTGAAAGTAAATAATGGCCGATAGAGGGCCATTTTGAATTTGATCAAGTCAAAATTTTCCAAGATGCATCCTCAGCTGAAATCTCACATTTCATTCTCTAGTAATGGTCTAGCCATCTAGCACGGTTTACCAAATATCGCCCATGTGAAAGTGAATAATGGCCGATAGGAGGCCATTTTGAATTTGATCAAGTCAAAATTTTTCAAGATGCATCCTCTCCTGAAATCTCACATTTTGTTTTATAGTAATGGTCTAGCCATCTAGTACGGTTACTAAAAACCGGCTATGTGAAAGTAAATAATGGCCGATAGGCGGCCATTTTGAATTTGATCGAGTCAATTTTTTTCAAGATGCATCCTCTCTTGTAATCTCACATTTTGTTTTATAGTAATGGTCCAACTATCTAACACGGTTTACCAAATATCAGCAATGTGAAAGTAAATAGTGGCCGATAGGCGGCCATTTTGAATTCGATTGAGTCGAAAGTTTTTTAAAGGCATCCTCTCTCTAAACGTCACATTTTGTTTTATAGTAATGGTCTAGCTATCTAGCACGGTTTACCTGATATCAGGCCTATCGAGGTAAATAATGCTGATTGTCGGCCATTTTGAATTCGTAAATTAAAAATTTTCAGGGTGCATCCTCCCCCGAAAACTCACACTTTGTTTTATAGTAATCAGGTAATGGTCTAGCCATCTAGCACGGTTTACCAAATATCAGCCATGTGAAAATGAATAATGGCCGAAAAGGCGGCCATTTTAAATTTGATCAAGTCAATTTTTTTCAAGATGCATCCTCATCTGAAATCTCACATTTCGTTTTACAGTAATGGTCTAGCCATCTAGCACGGTTGACCAAATAACGGCCATGTGAGAGTGAATAATGGCCGATAAGCGGCCATTTTGAATTTTATCGAGTCTAATTTTTTCAAGATGCATCCGCTCCTGAAATCACACATTTTGTTTTATAGTAATGGTCTAGCCATCTAGCACGGTTTACCAAATAACGGCCATGTGAAAGTGTATAATGGCCGATAAGCGGCCATTTTGAATTTTATCGAGTCAAATTTTTTCAAGATGCATCTTCTCCTGAAATCACACATTTTGTTTTATAGTAATGGTCTAGCCATCTAGCACGGTTTACCAAATAACGGCCATGTGAAAGTGAATAATGGCCGATAAGCGGCCATTTTGAATTTTATCGAGTCAAATTTTTTCAAGATGCATCCTCTCCTGAAATCACACATTTTGTTTTATAGTAATGGTCTAGCCATCTAGCACGGTTTACCAAATAACGGCCATGTGAAAGTGAATAATGGCCGATAGGAGGCCATTTTGAATTTGATCAGGTCAAAATTTTTCAAGATGCATCCTCTCCTGAAATCTCACATTTTGTTTTATAGTAATGGTCTAGCCATCTAGTACGGTTACTAAAAACCGGCTATGTGAAAGTAAATAATGGCCGATAGGCGGCCATTTTAAATTTGATCGAGTCAATTTTTTTCAAGATGCATCCTCTCTTGTAATCTCACATTTTGTTTTATAGTAATGGTCCAACTATCTAACACGGTTTACCAAATATCAGCAATGTGAAAGTAAATAGTGGCCGATAGGCGGCCATTTTGAATTCGATTGAGTCGAAAGTTTTTTAAAGGCATCCTCTCTCTAAACGTCACATTTTGTTTTATAGTAATGGTCTAGCTATCTAGCACGGTTTACCTGATATCAGGCCTATCGAGGTAAATAATGCTGATTGTCGGCCATTTTGAATTCGTAAATTAAAAATTTTCAGGGTGCATCCTCCCCCGAAAACTCACACTTTGTTTTATAGTAATCAGGTAATGGTCTAGCCATCTAGCACGGATTACCAAATATCAGCCATGTGAAAATGAATAATGGCCGAAAAGGCGGCCATTTTAAATTTGATCAAGTCAATTTTTTTCAAGATGCATCCTCATCTGAAATCTCACATTTCGTTTTACAGTAATGGTCTAGCCATCTAGCACGGTTGACCAAATAACGGCCATGTGAAAGTGAATAATGGCCGATAAGCGGCCATTTTGAATTTCATCGAGTCTAATTTTTTCAAGATGCATCCGCTCCTGAAATCACACATTTTGTTTTATAGTAATGGTCTAGCCATCTAGCACGGTTTACCAAATAACGGCCATGTGAAAGTGAATAATGGCCGATAAGCGGCCATTTTGAATTTTATCGAGTCAAATTTTTTCAAGATGCATCCCCTCCTGAAATCACACATTTTGTTTTATAGTAATGGTCTAGCCATCTAGCACGGTTTACCAAATAACGGCCATGTGAAAGTGAATAATGGCCGATAAGCGGCCATTTTGAATTTTATCGAGTCAAATTTTTTCAAGATGCATCCTCTCCTGAAATCACACATTTTGTTTTATAGTAATGGTCTAGCCATCTAGCACGGTTTACCAAATAACGGCCATGTGAAAGTGAATAATGGCCGATTGGCAGCCATTTTGAACTTTGACAAAATGAATTTTTTCAAAATACATCCTCTCCTGAAGCCTTACAATTTGTTTTATAGTAATGGTGTAGATATCTTGAGCAGTTTTCATGATATTCCACAATATCAGGCCTGTCGAGGTGAATAATGGCTGATAGGCGGCCATTTTGAATTTTATCAACTTCAAATTTTTCAGGATACATCCTCTCCTGAAACCTTACAATTTATTTGATATTAATGGTGTAGCTATCTTGAGCGGTTTTCATGATATCCCGCAATATCAGGCCTGTCGAGGTGAATAATGGCCGATAGGCGGCCATTTTTAATTTTATCGACTTGAAATTTTTCAAGATGCATCCTCTCCTGAAACCTCACAATTTGTTTTATAGTAATGGTGTAGCTATCTTTAGCGGTTTTCATGATATTCCGCAAAATCTTTCAGTCGGATTTACCGATGTTATAAATTAGGTCAAAGTGCTGGGTCAACTTCAAGATCAAGGTCCAAAAACCTGAAAAGGCACAACTAGGGACCTTAGAGAACATGTATGTGCAATATGACTGTCATCGGCCCAGTACTTTTCGAGATCTGCTCCGGAAACGAAGTGCGCGTCAAAACGTCTAAATAGGTCATAGTTCTGAACCAGAAGTAGGTCAAAGTTTAAATACCCCAAAAGGCACAACTAGACCCCCTAGGGGTGTTGTGTGTAAAATTTGAAGACAATCGGACAAGTACTTTCAGAGATATGCTCCGGAAACGAATTGTTTACGGACGGCCCAACGCCGTCACATCATCATTTTCTCCTCTGCAACCTTGCGTATTGAATTCAGATTAAAAATATTTTAACCCGTCCATTAGCCACCTGGAAGTAACCCACATACCAAAAATTGTTATCCTAGCTTATTTTCTCACAAAGTTATAGGCAAAAGAAGAGGCCAAAAAGAAACGGAGGTAGAATCCATAGCTCCCTTCGCTCACCTACGGTGACGGCGGGAGCTAATAAATATGCCACTACACACAGTCATACCCCTGCACTCTCACAGTTATAGCCGCCACTCGGTAATCACATCTTCACTCTGCCATGTGATTTGCGGCACGCAATCCCATGGCCTCACGTTATACTGTCATCTGCCCAGATACAAATTTATCTTCGGACCAATCACATTGGTAAGCAGCGTAAACAAATCGTCTGACCCCGGGTGTGACTGTCTCGAAAATCTGTGCCGCGCATTGTTTGTGGTCACCGCTGACGTCATTCACAGGCACTACTAAATATTCATGTTAAGATACCCCTCTCTAATATACAGTTCCCGTACACACTAGTTGTCCAGGCTTGAGCTATGCTCTGCGTGTATTAAGACTGGACTGGTGCAGATGGGTAATCAGAGCATTGCATTAATGAAGGTCTGACATTTTACTCTCACGGGCCGCAGCTAACAGGCCACTACACACAGGCCACCCCACTCTCAGTTAGCCGCCACTCGTAATCAGAGCATTGCATCAATGAAGGTGTGACACTTTACTCCCACGGCCGCGGTTAACCTGCAAATAATTTACCCTCATCTAAGACGGTTCTTATGTCAGCACAACGATATATAAAATGATCTTTGTATTTAGAAACATTGGAAGCCCTGCATTGGAATTATATAGAAACGAGTCGGCAAAATATTAATATACCAGTATTAAAAAGACCAAACAATTACATTTCCCATGATAGACTGAATTTCAAACGTGCATGCCCGTAATCTCTTCAGACAGATGAGACGATGTCTATGACGTCACCAGCATGCCGAATTGCGGCCGTTTACGTGCCATTCAGGGAAGATGTTATAAATATAGTATAGGGCGGGGTTTGTGTATCGGCTACCCAGCAAACACGGGATGTTGATCCAATGTTGTTTGGATGTTTGGCAAACGTCGAAGGGTGCTGAGTGTGATAAAGGCAAACACGCTAACAGAGCACACGCTATATAAGCACAGATAGCTGCTAACCCTTTACAGACATGAGCGATTATATTCACATTAAATCTGTGATGATAGTTGTTGTTGTCATGTTAAGCCTACTTACTGACTGACAGATTGAAAACGTTTTGGGTTGACTTAAAACTATTTGTTTCCATACCTGTATACGTACTTAAGCCTAGAAAAAAATGTTAAAATACAAATCCATTGTAAAATACAAATGACTCATTCATTTTTGTCATCAATTTATATACGATCTACGGGACAGGTGAACAGAAGCAGCTGACTAAAATTTGTTACAAGGTTACGCCAGCATCGCAGTCTGTGGACCAGTAAAACGCAAACACTACAGTGTGTCTAAGTTTATTTATTTTCCCAGGCAGTTGATCAACGTTATAGGTGAGGGTGGTGGGCGCGTGGCCCTATGATTATTTGGTGGGCAGCAGTTCCCAATTGACCTGCTGGCTTAATGCTGATTCACTGGAGACAATATTTAGCCAGCCCTGCGCCAACGTCTCATGCCAGCTGTATGACTGACAGGTTCACGAATTGAAGACTGGAGAGGGGTGTGCTAGCTCACTGACAGGCTGTGTAGGCCTAATAAAATTATGACAGCGCCGCTATGCCTACAAACGCAACACACTGAATACCGGCTGACCTTAAGGTGTGCTAGAGAGATTTGCCTATTATTTCTATAATTTACCACGTCGTATCTACTTATTACATTTTCTGAACAATTCAATATTAAAATATTGTATTGCAATAAGTGTTTAATTAGCTTAATATAAAATAAACCATCTTATAAACTTTCTGACTAATGTGAGCATTGGATTGATTCATAGGGCATATATTTATTTGACCATTGGACATGAAGGGTTGGGTGATTCCCACAGAGAGTTCAGTGTGATAGTCGCTGGGGATTTAATTGTACCATAACCTTAAAAACATGTCCATTTGTAACGTTTGCAAGTTCAAATGTTGTCCAAAAATAATACTAGCAAAAGCACTGGCAAAATATACACATTTGTGTATATTGACCTTATTAAATAACATTTCACTGGATACAAATGTATTCATTGACCATGCCTAAATTAAATCAACTGTAATCATTTGTATATAGTCATTATTTAGCATGTTATTCTCTTTAAACTTGCATTCCGTCTAACAGTAACATTAGCAATGTAACGCTAGGAAATAAATTCCGTCCATCTGTAACGCTAGTACCTGTGCTAGCGTTACTCATTGCTAGCGTCATTTCCATAAGACAGAAAACTTTAACATCATAATTCAAGTGTACTTACGTAATTTGAGCGTCCCAAAACGGCATGATCGTCATTTCCGCTTGCTGCCATATTCTTATTTGCAGTGCGTGCTGGGTAATATCACGTGATTTGAGAAATTTGGTAATTATCCATCATTGCATGGACAGAAAACAAATCCGTAACGTTAGCAAACTGAATTTCTAACTTCCCGTCTACATCGAGGTAAATTGGATCATTGAGTGCACATTCAAAACACTCTATTGAGCGAACTTTAGCGGCTGACGATAGCCATTTCCCGGTAACACACAGCATATGTCAAACACAGGCCACAATACAAATGCGATCGTAACGCAGGACACATGGACATAAACAAATGTATTGCCGACATAGGATGATATTATTCATAAATAAACGAGTGTATCATATTTATGTTTTTTTTACTGTATATTTCTTAAACTACTGGGTTTTAAGTATGTTTTAATGCCCATAACACAGAGCTTTTTGTTGTGGGGTTTTATATAAGCGTTAATACAACGGGTGATGATAATGACTCGGGAGTATAGTCTGTCCTATAAAGGACTTAGTTGACCCAAATCTGATACATTTAACAAAAATGCAACAACACACATTTTAAAATATTTTATTCATTTTATAAACAGTTCAAATCTTCATTATTATGTAGATACATTTTCAGACATTGTGTACAAATAATTTAAATATTGGCAAATAGTGGTTTTCTGTCCAGGTAACATTAGCAAAAATGAAATCTGCCATACTGCAAATATTTGGGAATACTCCGAGTAAGGGTTTTCAAAAGAGAGCAGAAACAAATGATGGCAGTGGGCGGACTCAGCAAAAACAATTAGGCTCCACCACCACATAGTGGGTGGAGACTTAAAAATCAGGGCACGAAATAAGGGCATTCCGGGCGTCCAAGACAATCTTTTTTGCCGTCGGACAACCCAACATCAATCTTGGGGCTTCTGTTGGACAACCAGTCAAATATTGATAAAGATTTATGAAAATATGCAAATTGTTTCACAGTTCTGAGCATAGCGCATTAACCCTTGTCTTGCTAGATTGTTTCAAATGTATTTTTCGTCATTTGAAGCTGGAATTGCTAACGCAATTTCCAGCTTCAAATAACGAAAAATATAACTATTTATGGAGAATAAACATGTGTGAAATTGACATTTTGATTAACTGAGCATCTATCACAAACTATGTTATAAATTTCAGTGTCATTTTATTTCATCTGAAACTTAGGCCTACTAGAAACCGGATATATACGGCTCCAGCACCACAACGGTTAACTCATTACCACCTGAAATAAGCAAGAGATTTGCAGGGAATCACCAGCTATTGCTTTAAAAATAATTTATTTTGAAAAATAAAATTGCTTTTTATATCTCGAGATTCGGACAACTAAAAAAATGTGTGGACAACCTGAAAATTTGTCCTTGTGGTCCGGCGGTCAACCAGGTAAACTATCCTTATTTCGTGCCCTGAAAATGTCTAAATAAACAAAACATTGAAGCTGTCCCTTGATTGTAAACCTCCTATCGTCAACTGACAAGTTTAGTTGTGAGTCCAAGTGAAAATTTAACATACCCTGATATCCATTAATATAAATTCATGAGTAATTAACACTTCAGTGTATGGTTTTAATAACAAACATATAAAGATAAGCATAGTCAAGGTAAGCAGCATGTAAGTTGTACTTGAGTTGAGGGGCACGAGAGTCATGTTCAAGTTGAGGGGCAAGAGTGATGTTCAAGTTGAGGGGACGAGGTCAAGAGCCATATTCAAGTTGAGGGGAGATAGTTGAGAGGCAAGAGTTAAGTTCAAGTTGTGGGGTAGGAGTTGAGAGGCGAGAGCCATGTTCAAGTTGAGGGGAGATAGTTGAGAGGCAAGAGTCAAGTTCAAGTTGTGGGGAAGGAGTTGAGAGGCGAGAGCCATGTTCAAGTTGAGGGGAGATAGTTGAGAGGCGATATGTTCAAGTTGTGAGGAGGGGTCGAAAGCTATGTTCAAGTTGAGAGGAGACGGTCGACACCCATGTTCAAGTTCAGGGGAGGGGGTTGAGGAGTGCTAGTCGTCTTAGTTCAGGGGAGAGGGTTGAGGGGTGCGTCGTGTTCAAGTTGAGGGTGGGGGTTGAGGGGCAAGAGTGATGTTCAAGTTGAGGGGAGAAGGTTAAGGGGCGAGAGTGATGTTCCAGTCGAGGGGAGAGGAATGAGACCCATGTTCAAGTTGAGGGGATGGGATGGAGGGGATGGGCTGGAGGTGTGAGAGCCATGTTCAAGTTGAGAGGAAATGGTTGAGAGGCAAGAGTCATGCTCAAGTTGTGAGGAGAGTTGATAGTTGAGAGCCATGTTCAAGTTGAGGGGAGATAGTTGAGAGACAAGAGTCATGTTCAAGTTGTGGGGAGAGTGTTGAGAGGCGAGAGCCACGTTCAGGTTGAGGGGAGAGGGTCAAGACCCATGTTCAAGTTGAGAGGAGGGGGTTGAAGGTCGAGAGCCATGTTCAAGCTGGGGGAGAGGGATTAAAATGCATATTCAACCTGAAGTGAAGAGAAGTTGACATGTAAAGAGTTTTATTCAAGCTGGGGAGGGGGGGGGGGGGAAGGTGAGTGTCATATTCAAACTGAGGGGGTGGAGGGTTGAGTCATATTCATTCAAAATTGCAGTCAAGGGTGAATTCAATCATTTCAAGATAAAAGTCAAGCTCAATTTGAGGGGTGATAAGGGGTGAGTGACATGTTAAAGAACATCGTCATAGGGCGGTGAACATAGTCCATCTTCATTTTTTGCATTTTTTACAAAAAATTTTAAAATGGCACCTGCATAAAAAAAATTATCAGAAGGGGCCACAGCATGCCTGTTCCACTTAACTCTTCAAGCACTTGTTCAGTTGCAACAATTACGGAATTAAAGGCGAGAGCTGGCATTATTTTTCATAATTGCAAGAAATCTATTGATAGTAACGGAAAAGGTGATAAAAGTACCATTCAAAACAAATAGCTTTTTTAATTGAACAATGATGGCTTCATTTCTACCAGTAATAGTGAGCAAAAAGAACAAACAAACAGAGGAAAATATGTCTTTTATTATTGCAGTGTATCACAAATTCACATAAATCCTGAAAAAAACTGAAAAAAACATCAAAATGACTTTTTTGAAACCTACCAATGCCCATGGGCATGGCTAGACTATAGGCCTAGTCTAAATACTGGTAGTGGTAGTCAGTGTCAAAGACGAAATACTTGATAAAGTATTTAGAAATCTGACACTGTGACAGTGACAGTCACGGAGTCAGTAAGTGAGTAGAATAGAATAGAATAGAATCTTATCGACCCGCTGCGAGCTAATATCGCAGCTGTCTGTGGTGACCTGCTCCGCAGGGCTACAGCGACTCCAAGCCTCCATGGGCCTGGAGAAGCGAGCATCCACCTATTTCCCCACTCCCGTACCCCCTCCCACTTTCTAATTTTATATCTACTTTACTCCCCCCGCTTACATTGCGTTAATGGGGTCCACACCCTTGGGTCAGTCCCCCTCCCTCTTCTTTGTTTCTTCTCTGATCATGAGTTGTACCCCCAGTTAACCTGAGAGTCCGCATAGCACCAGATAAATCTAGGTACAGGGCTCCCACAGCCTGGCGAGTGCTTGTTCAACTACAGTAGCATTTCTTCAAATATTGGGGCTCTTTTTCTCTCTTCTTCTGGTGTTCAGCACGTCTTATCAGTGTTTGCTACCCCCAGTTAACCTGAGAGTCCGCATAGCACCAGATAAATCTGGGTACAGAACTCCCACGGCATGGCGAGTGCTTGTTCATTTACCGTAGCATTTCTTCAGATATTGGAGCTCTTTTTCTGGTGTTCAGTGCATCTATCAGTGTTTCTAACCCCCAGTTTACCTGAAAGTCCGCATAGCACCAGATAAATCTGGGTACAGGGCTCCCACGGCCTGGCGAGTGCTGTACAACTACAGTACCATTTCTTCAGATATTGGAGCACCGGATAAATCTGGGTACAGGACTCCCACGGGCTGGCGAGTGCTTGTTACCCCCAGTTAAACCAAGAGTCCGTATAGCACCAGACAAATCCGGGAGCAGGGCTCCTACGGCCTAGTGAGATATTCATGTTCCTTGAACTTCACTCTTTCTTGAATTTGTAAAATTATTTAGTCTTTGTTGCTGAAAATAATATTAGTCTATTTTTATTTTTCAGGTGTTGTAAGAATTCAGCTTTAGCTTGGACAGCTTCATATCTGTGCTTGTGTTACCCCCGGCTAGACCAAGAGTCTGCATAACACGGATCAATGTGATGTATTTATGTTGCTTGAGCTTCATCATTGTTATTGAAAAGAAATTAATTTTGTCGGCTTCTTCTGTTTACTTTGGCATAATTAGAATTTGTTTTCCATGTTTCTTGGGCATTCTATTTATAGTTCTCCTTTATTTCTTCAGAAATTGGGGCACCGGATAAATCTGGGTACAGGACTCCCACGGCCTGGCGGATGCTTGTGACCCCCAGTTAAACCAAGAGTCCGTATAGCACCAGACAAATCCGGGTGCGGGGCTCCTACAGCCTGGCGAGATATTCTTGTCACTTGAACTTCATTGTTTGCTGAATTTACAAAATTATTTGGTCCTTGTTGTTGAAAAGAATATTAATTTATTTTTGTTTTCAGGTGTAGTAAGTATTCTGCTTTAGCTTGAATGGCTTCATATATCTGTGCTTGTGTTACCCCTAATTAGACCAAGAGTCAGTATACCACCTGATCGATGTGATGCGTTCATGTCGCTTGAGTTCATTATTGTTATTGAAAGAATCGAATTAATTTTGTCAGCTTCTTCTGTTTACTTTGGCATATGCTACTTAGAATTTGTTTTCCATGTTTCTTGGGCATTATATTCATAGTTCTGCTTTATTTCTTCAGATATTGGAGCACCGGATAAATCTGGGTACAGGACTCCCACGGCCTGGCGAGTGCTTGTTACCCCCAATTAAACCAAGAGTCCGTATAGCACCAGACAAATCCGGGAGCAGGGCTCCTACGGCCTGGTGAGATAATCATCTTTCTTGAACTTCACTGTTTGCTGAATTTGTAAAATTATTTGGTCTTTGTTGCTGAAAAGAATATTAGTCTATTTTTATTTTTCAGGTGTTGTAAGAACTCAGCTTTACCTTGAACGACTTCATATCTTGTCACTTGAACTTTATTGTTTGCTGGATTTGTAAAATTATTTGGTCTTTGCCGTTGGAAAGAATATTAATTTATTTTAGTTTTCAGGTGTAGTAAGTAATCAGCTTTAGCTTGAATGGCTTCTTATCTGTGCTTGTGTTACCCCCAATTGGACCAAGAGTCAGTATAACACCTGATCAATGTGAAGCGTTCATGTCGCTTGAGCTTCATTATTGTTATTGAAAGAATCAAATTAATTTTGTCAGCTTCTTCTATTAACTTTGGCATACTTAGGAATTATTTTCCATGTTTCTTGGGCATTATATTCATAGTTCTGCATTATCTCTTCAGATATTGGAGCACCGGATAAATCTGGGTACAGGACTCCCACGGCCTGGCAAGTGCTTGTTACCCCCAGTTAAACCAAGAGTCCGTATAGCACCAGATAAAACCGGATGCAGGGCTCCTACGGCCTGGCGAGATATTTATGTTGCTTGAACTTCACTGTTTGCTGAATTTGTAAAATCATTTGGTCTTTGTTATTGAAAAGAATATTTAATTTTATTTTTCAGGTGTTGTGAGAATTCAGCTTTAGCTTGAACGGCTTCTTATCTGTGCTTGGGTTACCCCCAGTTAGACCAAGAGTCTGTATAACAACGGATCAATGTGATGTATCAGTCAAGTCGCTTGAGCTTAATCATTATTGTTATTGCAAAGAAATTAATTTTGTCAGCTTCTTCTGTTTACTTTGGCATACAAAGAATTTGTTTTCCATGTTTCTTGGGCATTATATTCATAGTTCTGCATTATTTAGTTGATGCCCAGAAGGTTCCTTCCTACCTTCCTTCACACCTTTCTTCCTTCACTCCTCCCAGAAGGTTTCTTCCTACCTTCCTTCCTTCACTCCTTTCTTCCTTCACTCATTCACTACTTCCTTTCTTCATTCCTTCCTCCACTCCTTCCTCCATTCAGAAGGTTTCTTCCTACCTTCCTTCACTCCTTTCTTCCTTCACTCCTCCCAGAAAGTTCTTCCTACCTTCTTTCACTCCTTTCTTCCTTCACTCCTTACTTCCTTCACTCCTTACTCTACTCTTTCCTCTACTCCTTCCTTCACTACTTCCGTTCTTCACTCCCTCCTTCACTCAAGTCGCTTACTAAAACCCTATGGCACTCTATAATCTTACACTTATTGGGACAAAAGGCGAGGACAGTGGACTCTATTGCATGTATTGTGGAGAATGCGGCTCATCAGGGTTGATGAGCAGGCAGAGCCTCCCGAGGGGACCAGTGTTCGAGCTGCCGCAATTCACACTTTTGCGAATCAGATGACTTATTTTGCAAATTTAAAGCCCTAATGGAGAATCATGCAATTTCGCAAATAACATTACATCATCCTAGGCCTATCCCAGCCCAAATTATTCCTCCATGACCATGTTGACGACGTAAATCGAATACGCGCTAGACTAACTTATAGCTGATAATCATATATTCCAAAAAATAGACGGACCCGAACAAAAATTAATTAATGTTGCTTTTAATTAGATCCTAAATGTACTTTTTATTATTGAGACATTACTCATTAGTCTATTACTAAAACAACAACAATTAGAAAGGTATTTTTAAGATGAGACATTATTATTTTAACACAATTAGCATATTTAGATTGTTTTTTATAAAAAAATAAATATTTTTTATGTGAAGATAGACGGAACACGTGCGATGTAAGACCTAGATAGATCTGACGCAATAGGCTACACAGTCACAGCGCTGAGCTTGGAATTGAAAAGTTGAATCACGAATGCACGTGACATCCAAATGTTAAATATAATTTATTTTTGGCCTAAAACACAGCCAAAATTGTGCCCTATACACCAGCCCAGATGAACTGAGCGTTAATAAATCCTAGGTCCGTAGATTAATCTATTTAAATGGAGACTAAAGATCGTCTGCTAAGCGTCTGCTCTTCTCTTCCGCCATTTTCCACCCTGTTCTAACTGTTTTATATTGTCATTATTGATTATTAAAGGGACTGGCCCAGGCTAAAATCATAAAAAAATCGGTGATTTTATTTCCGGTTCTTAATATGACCATATGATGTAAACATGTACATAGGCTAGAACTGCAAATGTTTATAATTTTGGTGCAGCGCGTTCACCAGTTAGGCTAAATATAGAGACGAAATTCCCGATTTCTAATTATTGACAACCATGTCAAAAATAGGAAATGCGGGAATTTTGTCTCTATATCTAGCCTAACTGGTGAATGCGCAGCACAAAAATTATCAAAATTTGCAGTTCTAGTCTATGTACATGCTTACATCATATGGTCATATTAAGAACCCGAAATAAAATCACCGATTTTTTGATGATTTTAGCCTGGGCCAGTCCCTTTAAAATAATAACCTCCCTCTTTTTAATTCCTTTAAGTGACATCTCTGAAAAAGTTGCTGGCCTCTATTAAACATAGGACAACATAGTTGTGGCCGAATTTCTCAACGCCGCTGCGACTGTATTGACCTGTTTATATGCAGATAAGTTTATTTCTATGATTTACCATAGATTTCTTTATAGTTTACCGTTTTGGCAGTTTGTGCGTACATAATGACAACATAGTTGTGGCCGTATTTTTGTACGCCGCTGCGACTGTGTTGACCAATTTAAGCCCAAACATATGTTTAACTTGCAGAATAGCCTTTTACAGCTTGGCTATTTTTCACGTGTGCACCTATTAGCTATAATAATAATACTAATATATTATAACATTGCACCTATCAGCTATAATAATAATACTGTTATTTTATAAGGGGTACATTTGTGGCCGTTATCAAAACGCCGCTGCGATTGTATCCGTCCACTCATATATTGTGTACTTTTACAATTGGTGTTGGGTGATTTGGCACTGTCTTATATTATAAGGATGCAACAATAATTATTAATGATGGCTGTTTAATAACTCCTCCGGTAACTTTGTTTAGTACATTCACTCCCTAAGTGCCTTCACTCGCCTTCACTCCCTAGGCGCCATTTTTCCTTGCACCCCTCCCCCTTCCCTCCTAAAAAATATTACAGGGAAGGATGTAGTGAAGTTGACATCCCGTCTATCTTCCTTGGTATTCCGTACGAGTGACCTCGTGACCTGAGGAGAGCCAGTGGGCCCTTTTTGAGAGAAACAAGACACCAAGCAAGACGCACAACTTATAAGACCAGATATTAACCAGGTTAGAAACTTTATATTTATGCACTGACAAACTTATTAGGCTTTTAGGAGCTTTTTACTACAATATTTTATGTTAGTGGACACATCGTCATCACCGGAATTTGGGTGGTGAGACCTTAAACTCAAATAATCAATGAATGACGGAAACCTCAATTATCGCTCGGGGGAAGGGGTACCCGGAAAGAGTTCTTTCAGACTCCAAAAAGGCTGCACCAGACATGCTGGATGACACAATACACATACCAATGCACAGACAATTTGACAAAGAGGGACAGGTTTTAGTTAGGGTAATATTTGAGTATTTCCGAAGGCAAAGCACGTTGTCAACATCAATTCATACACGCGGTTCTCAGTTGTCGGAATTAAATCAAGCAATAGTTCAGCTATTTTTCTGGAAACACAAGGGATATTCAAAAGCACGCCTACTCATTCCAGATTCTGTAAGACGGCGTGACGTCACAGGTGGGCGAAAAAAAGAAAACCATGCGGCATGTCAAAAAACTTGTGGGACAAAATATCATTTCAGCTTTTAAATCAACGTTTTGGTAGACCCTAATTTTAATATTATACAATATGAAAAACAAAGTGCTTCGTTTAATCACCATTTATAGCCTATGCTCAAATATGTTGTTTATGTGTTGTTAAATGTGTGGTAAGGGGGCCAAATCACCCCCAATCCAAGATGGAGATGTGACAATCCGACTTCCAGAATAAGCTGCTGAGCTGTTAGGGGGAGATGTAATTTAAATATTTAATCCATATCAGACATGAACATCCCTGCAAACACTGTACGTAATATAACGTTCGTTAAGGTCCCATTTTCGTCATTCATAGATGAACGTAACGAGGACGTGCTAAGAACGCAGTCATAATAACCCTAACGTCCCCAGAACGACCCAATAACGTTACATTTATGTTTTACGTTCTAAGGACGTAAATGGGAGTTCACAGAGTTACATCCTAAGTAGGAATGCTGTACGTTGTGGTGACGTTATTACAACGTAAAATTGTTTGCAGGGATAGGCCTACCTGCCCCTAAGCATGATTCGTGTCTAAATTACACAAATGTGACTCTAATAATTTTTATTTTACAACGAGTGTGTACCATTTAAAATTCCAAACCTGCCAACTCGTATATATATCCTTTTCTGTAGGCCTACCAGCTCGTACCATATATATATCTACAAAAAACAAACGGTAGCATGTAAAATGTGTAATGGCTCAGGGGTGTACGCAGCTTTCCGTCAAGGGGAGGTCAAGGGTAAAATTTAGAAAATTTTAAAAGTATGCAGCTCAGGGGGGGGGGGGGGTCAGGACCCCTCTGCCCCCCCCCCTGTGCACGCTCCTGTGACTTAACTTTATTCCTGTTAAAGTGTTGCCGCTAATTGTATCACCATTACGTCTGTGTATGTTAGTTGTACATAACACGAAGTGTTCTGTGTTAGTAACTTTGAACAAGTGTTACTTATCATCTCGCGTGAAGCGACAATTATGTGTTGCAACAACATGTCAGCGGGAGGGGGGTGTCTCGCACGATGTGGCTCGTAACACATTGAACATGATAACATGTTGGGGGGGAGGGCTTGATGACGTCATAGGGCGATATTTTTATCAGCAAAAAAAATCTAGCAACAGTGGGGTGTTATACATAATGGAGGCGACATCAATCCAGTAGGCCTACAAATGTTTTCCGTAATATATATTTCATTTCGCGCCCACATAACTCAATAATACACGAGTACCAGTAAGACTAATGATCTTACTGTTTTGCATGTTTGAACTGTGCGACTTTTCACAAGAGTTATATACTTGTGACAAGTAGGCCTACTGGCGTGACTAGTGTTCATGCCATCTGATGATGTTCCGTGCGACTCTGTTTATTTATGACCTCGTGAGCTAATTAAGTGAGATAATTTAAAAGCACGCGTAACTCTTAAATACACGAGTACCAGTAAGACTAGTGTTCTAACTGTTTTGCATGTTTGAACTGTGCGACTTTTCACATAAAAAATATTATACAGAATAAAATGATTATCATGCATATTATACAGAATAAAATGATTATTATGCACTGATATATTCTTTGTTATTATTATCACTGTGATGACCGCTGTCGCTTAGGTTTAGTACCTTTGTTCTCGCTCATTCAATAACCCTTTGAATTCAAACGTTCTGGCTGAAACAAAACAATGATTATATTTTAATATGGATAGATTTATAACCTTCATATTCACAAAATGCGTACCAGTACCACTTTCCATGCTAAATCGTTATATGTATACATTGCGCTAATGGTGGTAATACCCTATTAGATGCCAAATAAATTTAAAACTTAATTCATGTTCTTTATATATGCCTACATATGCTTTTATATATCCTATAATTCATTGGATTAATGCTGGAATCAGGACTAAGATGTAATAATATGGGCCAAAGTAAAATAAAGGTTTAATTACCGCTACGCAAATAATTTGGAAGGTAATAATTAGGCCTGAGGGCGGGGGCCCTAGGGTAGTGGTTAGCTCCGCTGCCTTTCATGCCAGATTTCGGGGTTCGGTTCCCGGTTTCGGCGGTTTGAAAGAAACAAAAATGTTTCTTCCCCATCCACGTGTGAAAGTCAGTATTGTGGGGAGCCTCAGTGACCGAGAGGTAGCGTGCTCGACCTCAGACCGCCAGGGCTCGAATCTCGAATCCTGTGTCTGGAGGACAGTGTCATCTCAATCATCTCACCATCCTCAAGAGGTTCTCCTGGCCCAGTTTAGCCTATATAGTGACTGTTACCACTTTGTTAATGCCATTTTGTTAGATCATTTTTGTAGTGGCTGAGATAACTTTTAAAGTGGCTGTGATCACTTCTTCAGT
The DNA here is from genome assembly GCA_964017125.1 of Flabesymbios commensalis. NCBI lineage: Eukaryota > Metazoa > Annelida > Polychaeta > Terebellida > Flabelligeridae > Flabesymbios > Flabesymbios commensalis. Next base: position 63,009,829 of record OZ024912.1, read on the forward strand.
GGCCAAGATCACTTTGTAGTGGCTTATACCACTGTTTCAGTGGCTGACACCATTTTGTTAGTGGTCAAGATCACCTATGTAGTGACTCAGATAACTTTTAAAGTGGCTGTGATCACTTCGTTAGTAGTAAAGATCACTTTTGTAGTGGTTTAGATGATTTTTAAAGTGGCTGTGATCACTTCTTCAGTGGTCAAGATCAGTTTGGAGAAATGGCCCCAGAAAATGTAAACGTAATAATAAATATTCATACAATAAAAAGTTGACATGAGCAAGATGAAGTCCTGCTGGTATTCACTAAAAAAACAGTGTAAATTGTTCAAATGGAGGGATAAAATACAAACTTAGCACTTTGTTGCACATTTTATTTTTAACAGAAATAAAATATTATGTATTCATATTAAAGCCCTTGATAGTGACTTTCAACTGCTATCAAAAATGTACACTGTCAGCCACTATAGGCACTGCTACGCTGTATTTGCAGACGGCTGACATCATATGTCCCCCACTCTCAATCTCAAACTACTGTAGGAAGCTTGTGATTGGCCGGCGGTCCTGCTAAAAGCCCTCTCATCGGCTGGTGACAATGTCTACACAGATCATGGAGGGGTTGGGGTCGGTGCATGCATACACCTGTAGCCGCCTTTTGAGACGAACACGGTATCTGTATCTGTTTAGGACTATAACACAGTGCTCTGTGATTTTTGCTACATTTTTAAATTTGGGTCTTCATTGGGCAAAATATGAAACACGGTTAATTTTCCCAAGTCAGCAGAAAAGTGTGCAAATTTTAAATCGAACCAAAAAAGTGCGTAATATGTGGAAATAGCTCATTATTTTTATTTTGGGTTATTTTGAGTCAACAATAGTTCTAGAACATGTTTGAATTAACACTAAAAATTCATTACATATAAAATCAGCTGAGGGAAAAGCATTTTGACAATTGACTGAAAAGCATAAAAAAATAGATGAAATGAATGCCAACATAAAGATCTCTTGTGCATTTGGCAATTATAGGACACAAAATATATTACATTCATATTAACGAAGCTTTTCATTGATATCAAATACTAGTAAGTATAAGTATAAAGCTACAGCCCCACCAAACGCTGGGGAAAGTTTATCTTTCACGGCGCCGCGTTTTTTAACGGGCAGGGGCGGCGTCCGGTGGGGCCGCACCTTTACGCCTTCTATAGCGCCAGTATCTCTCAACAATATTGAGACTCAACACTGTGGACTAAAAGCAGTACTCAGTTGGGAGGTTCAAAGTCGGAGAAGGAATTTATCATTATGACGGTCGGTAGATGCTCAGATTAAGGTGGTAGGTCTAATACAAAAAGGTGTTTTTAATTTTTTCCGAAAGATAGTGATTGATTTTGCTTCACGTATTTGAAGAGGCAATTTATTCCACAAACGCAGTGCGGCAACCACGAACGATGAATGGCCTAATTTCCTTTTGACAACGGTCATGGATGTATATATTGATATAGCTCGAAATTGGAGTACTCATTGGGCACAAATGTGACATATGGTCAATTTTCCCGAGTCTTGAGAAAAGGTTGCCAATTTTCATATCTAATCAAAATAGATGTCATATGTTCACTTAACTCCTTTTTTTATTTCAAATGGGTTTATTTTAAGTCAACAATAGTTTTTTACATTTTTAAATTAAAATAAACAATTATACCATACTAAAATCAGATAAGAGAATATATTTTAACTATTTACAGAAAAAGTATGAAAAATAGGTAAAATTAGGGGTTAAAATACCAACTGGAAGCTTTCTGGCGCGTTTGTCAATGATCTGACACACAATATGGGACTTCCATGTAAACGCCTGTGTCAGTAGCAGCTTTGTATTGATATTAAATATATTGATATAGCTCAAAATTTGACTACTCAGTGCGCAAAAGTGTGTAATACGCTCGTTTTCTCAAAATCGAACCCAAATCGCACATAGGTCATGTATATTTTTGGCCATATTTCAGTAAAGCAGCGGCAGTCACCTGATCAACAGGTTTAAGTTCTTCTTCCGGGTAATACCTAGCCCCCCCCAGCCACGTCTGGTCTAAATATTTTCAAGCATATTTTTGCAAAATTGTCTTTTTTGTTCAATAATTGTTAACAAATCTAATTATTTGAATAAAATAACATCAGAAGTAGCTAAATTTGCCATAACTATAACACATAGCGATATATCACGTGGTCACAGCCCTTTTTAATGGATACTTCCCGAAAGTTAGTGAGAGCACCACAAGCACCCAGAGAACCACAACATCAAATTTGAATGCGATCCAAACAACGGCTCAGAGGATATCGCATTCCAGCAATGCGAAACAAGTTATGGTGCTAAAAGTGGAGGACAGAAAGGCGACGAAAGGAATCTGCCCAAATTTGGCTGAGGTCTAATAACTAGCATGTTTTCTCGCCTACAGTCAACTGTTTTACCGCTAGATGTGAATATAATTGCTTTACGTCACTTTCTGCAATCATGGCAATATCGCGATAGAAGGAGGCCCGAAGTCGGGACTAAGCCCCACTCTTATTGAATGACTTCGAGCGTTCTTTATAGTGCACACTAGCATAGACAGCACTCAACCCTCCAGGCTTTTGAACAGTTTGGAGCTCTATATGCACAACCTCATTGACAAACATCCTTACGGACCGGGATTTGAACCACGCTAGTTTTGAGCCACAGTCAGATTGAACGAGCCATCAAGGTTAGTAGACGTTGCAAAAAACTTTCACCCCAAAATGCCTACAGGAATTATGTATTGTGAAATTTCGACCTGACTATAACCAGAGGGGAACACTCGGCCCGGCTGAAGTAAAGGCGTTGTATGGTAAAAATGAAAAGAATGGGGTTTTAAGACACCTTTGTGTACACATAGGCTAAAATGGGCTAGTAGGAGAACCACCTGAGGATGGTGAGATGACACTGCCCTCCAGAGACACAGGATTTAAAATACGAACGCTAGAGGTCTGAGGCCGAGCAAGCTACCTCTTGGACATGAGCGACAGGTGGCAGCCGTTCTGAGACTGCACATGGCTGCGCATGCGGAGATGGGCGGCAGGGGAAGTCTCAGCACGTGGGAAGAATACGACACCAGCCTGCTGTATCGCTATATTATATATTTTTTTTATATATATTTAACAACAACAATTGCTTGCATTCAATGTGAGTAAAAGCCGAATTAGTTTATTCAGTCACACAACTAAACAATCCGATATTGTGCATCAGACATAGATGATTGTAACTATATTGTCTGTATACGATTCATAATAAGGGCGTGAATAATAAAAGCAATTTTGGAGGTGAACACATATATCCAGAAAATGTCATATTTTTATACACATAGTTACAATGTTGTATGACCAGTAAAGGGCATATAACATTTTAACCAGAATAATATTATCAACGTTTATTTAAGGTCTCGGTCAATGACGTTGGTGCCCATGCAGTGAAAACTGGTGACAGTTTATCAACTATACAGTAAACACACCACATTGACCCTGTGGAGGCCCAATATTGGAACAACATCAGAGAGAGTAGCCCGCATTCATCTACCATAGGGCCTACGTCACAAGGTATCCAGTAAACACGATATATATCTGCCCTATGGCGGCTCAATCATGGCCACTGTCTCCGACGCTGTCCTAACAAGGAACCTCCATTGAATGTCCGATTAATGTTGCGTGTTCACTGGACAGTTGAGAAACCGTGACACAGTTATTCACCAGTGGGAAACCTATGTTTGAAAAAATACCTAAAAAATTAAGTATTTATGGGTTTAGAACACTCGGTAATATAATTTAAACTTTTTTGTATTTCGAGCATAACATTAGCAAATTCATAGATATCTTTAAACTTGTGAGTGGCTGCCTCAGCACCCTTTGTTGATTGACAATAATAATTATTACATATTTATTACCACACTATACCTATATAGGATAACTGAATTAATGTGCTTTTTGGCCACTTTTGTATTACAGGCTAAATTGGGCCAGGAGAACCACCTCAGGAGGTGAGATGACAGTCTTCCAGACACAGGATTCGAAATTCGAACTCTGGCGGTCTGAGGCGAGCAAGCTACCACTCGGTCTTCATAATACTGAATCTTTACAAGTGAGCGTAGAAGAAACATTTGTGTCTTTGAGATTTGAATGCCAGAGCAGGAGGACATACATGTATGTGCCAGCCCGACTTTACAGGCAGTTTTAACCACCACTAAGGCCTCTGTCCATATTATAGATGCTATTCTCACATCAAATTTCGCATCAAATTCAGTGTTATTGGAAAAATGTTTCCACGGTGACCTAAACATATATACAAGTAAAATTGGTCTGTATTTCCTGAGATGAATGATCTAAATTGCATTTGAAGAGGTGCAATTATAGCATAACCAAACAATTAAATAGTATTTGTGAAATAGACTGTGACAACAGCAGGTGGACATGCTGCATATTGAAATGATCACTGTAAACTAAAATTATATTTGAACGATATTTCAAATAAAACACATGTGATTGGTGAAAAGTATTAGGAGATAGTTGGAAAAATACCAGTAGTATAATAGTGACAAATATGTCAAACAAGGTAAACATATTTGGCAGTTAAAATTGTATAATTCCACCCTCAATCAGTCCATATGTATATTATTATATTCTGTTTATCTCTCATTTTTATGTAATTCAAAGCTTACTGTACGTTATCATAAATACAAAAAAAAACATTGATAACAAATATGCACCAAACAGAAGTATTCAAAGGTCAACGAGGGACTTTTGAAAAATGCACACTGAAATGTGGTAAAGAAGTTCCCAGCTTGTCTGAAAGGTAATGTACTGCATTATAAAACATACCGTACGAAGACAAACAAACATTCTCAGACCAACAGAATACATCAATACTGCGATGTTTGTGCATTAATTTAATTCATAGCATACGTTTATGTAGCATTAAGTACCGGGAATATGTCAAGTGATGTTTTGCCAGTGAGACCATTATGACAATGAAAGATGATAGTATATACACTCATGCATTTTATGAAAATTCTTTGGAATGAATGAAAAACTATGAAAATGTATTTATATAATACAAATGGCAGTCAGTAAAACTCAAATAATGAAATGTTGTAAATTCACAATGATGATGTACTACTGCTGGAAGACATTGTTCTTGAACGAGACTTTGAAGTTGCACGACATCTCTCAAAAATCACTTTATCAGCCTCCTTCATTAGTTTTGAATCAAGTATATCCACAGCATCTGGACGTTGAACGGGATCATGTGAAAGTAGCGGCTTCAGAAAAAGGTGCTGTAACAAAGAATTCTGATTTTTTAAAAAAGAAAAGTATACAACCTTTTTTGAATTGCCATGTCAATGCGTCTTTACATTATACGTTGAAGAAAATAGACTAGGTTTGCTCAACCCTTTCAGTGTGGGGATCGTCTTTAGACATCAGAATCTGACATCTATAGACATCCGATTCTGACGTCTAAAGACAATCCATGCACTGTAAGAATACTAAAAAGTATGATGGTCGTGGACCATTAACATAGGTATTCAATTCAAGCAGAAAGAGCTAACTAAGACATTTATGATGATTTCAAATTGAAAAAACTTGTTGGTCTCCATGGTTTATTCAAAATTATTTTAGAGTTGTAAGGGTCAACCCTCACAGGCCTGTGCTGCTACGATCACAAGTTTAAATGCATTTTAGAGCAATTTTCAAGCAATATAAAATGCAGCTGAAACCGATTTATATAATAAAATAGTTTGCTGTAGATATTAGCAAACAATTCAGCAGGGCAAGGGTAAATTGGTGCTATTATCTAAAAAACTGTGTTAGTATATATAAACTGAGAGGACGGCTAAAGTTGGGGACTTCAAATTAAAAAAAAATTAAAAGATATACAACTGCAACAATATAAAACAGAACTCAAAAATGTTTTTAGCATTTATTAACCCTTGTCCTGCTGGACCCGGAGAAATATGTTTCAAACCAAATAAAATGCACTGCAATTGATCAAATATTTTGTAGAAGTTCGATTAATCAAATAATTCAGATTTGGAGACGCATATTTCTCTTAAATATAATTATTTTTCGTCATATGAAGCTGGAAATTGCGTTAGCAATTCCAGCTTCAAATGACGAAAAATACAAACGAAAACACGGGTTGAATGTTTACCTCTTCGGGTAGCTCTCTTATGAAGCGTTCAGGGAATGACAAGTTTCTTACAGACTTCAGAGTTTGTAATCTTTCCATTTCAGTGTTGAATGGATAAAAACACTCAAAGAAAATTACACCCAAAGCATAAATATCAACCTTGTAGGTATATTTCTTTTTTGAAACCTGCAATTGAACATAATATAATAGATGCTTGAGTATATATTATTAGTCATTTATTGATGACATCAGTGCAATAGAAAAAAATTAACTAATACAAATTGCATAAGATCTATATTTGCTGCGTGTGGATTCATTATCAAATAAATTAGCACAAAAATTAGGTGTATAAATAAGTTCTTGTTTCTTTAAAGATCCATTTACCAATAATTTTAGAAAATAAAGAAGATTTTGCATTATTAAGACGCATCAATCACAATTAGCTCTATATAAAATTGTTTTAGCCATACAGTAATTATATTAATGTATAGGGAAGATATATTGGGATTCAATACACCTGGTGGCAAGTGCTGGAGAAATAAAAAATATGCCCTGAGCTTCATGACAACACGAATCACATTACAGTACATGTCTTAGGCGGCAGATAGACATACTGCCGGTCATACATGATAATTGGATAATGATGCAAAAAAAAGGTTAATTAAATAATAAAAAGACAAAAGAAATAAAATTTAAAACCATGTTATTCACAGTTCCAAGAATACCTAAGATAGTGAGATGGTAAATCAGAATTGTACAAACTGTGGAACTGGTGTTCGTATCCTCTGGTACATAAACGATTTTGTGGTTCTAACTAACAGGGTTAAATTATTCGTGACAACACCCGCCGACCAACAGGCCAAACTAGAACATGTGCAAAATGCCCTCAGAGCCAACAACTTCGAAAAGTGAGCCCCAAATGACCCACTTTCTAAACCACACAAAGTGGAGAAGAACAAGAAAACCAACAGCAGATGCTTGAAGCTAGCCCTTCCCTACCCACAAGCTGTCAATGCACATTCAAAATCTTGGCTCGCATTTTCAAATCTCATGGTGTGAACATGTAGGCTCCCACAAGCCGACCAATACCATGAGGTCCATAATCCTCCATTCTATGAATAAGACCCCGAAGGAAAAACAAAGTGGCACTATATATCACATCACCTGCAACGATGATCCCCAACATACTTATGTAGGAGAATCAAAGCGGCCTCTGGAGGTTAGGTTCAAAACAAAAATTGGACAAACTCACAGCAGGCTTGGGGCCAAAGTACTCGGTACTTCGGTACTTTGGTACTCGAGTACCAATTTTGCAGTACTCGTCGGTACTCAGTACTCGTACTTTTAAAAAGTACTTGTACTCGTACTTGTACTCAAGTACTTTTAAAAATAAAAGTACTTTTAACGAGTACTTACGAGTACTTTACGAGTACTAATCATCTCAAATTGATGCAAAATAGCTCACAGAAAAATCATAAATCATTATAGCGGGATATGGAACATTCAGTTAATGATTCTTTTACCATCCGTTTAGCAATTATATTGAAAAATGGTTTAATATATACTTTAAAATTATTTCAAAACTAGTCCTAATTACTTACGTCAACTTTTAACAAAAGTGCGCCTTTTTTTACAATATCATGATGCTAATTGTTTGGTCTGCCTTGTATATACTAGTATCCTCGTGTAGTTCACAAGATAATTAAATAGCTATTCTTAATAAAAAAGACTAGAGACATTTCTTTGGAAAACAGGAATACATATGTTGATATCTAACATCTACAAGTGACTATACTATACGGTAGGACTAGTAATCATTAAAGGGGGAGGCGTGATTTCAACAATAATGTAGCGCTATTTAAGAATCACACTTACAACACCTCGTTCTTCGCAGCTAAGCCCAAGGAAAGACACGACATTGAACCAATGGTGGTATAATGTTGGGCCAACGTTGATGACTGTGTACTAATATTACTATAGGTTCAATTTCTCGTGTTTGTTGGGACGATCGATCGGTGTTTGCACAATATTGGCCCAATTGCGTAGACACTTAGCCGACATTTCCCCAGCACTGGACAAATAATGCCACTTGAGTGAACAAGTATAGTTTATAACTGTTCTCTTATAAAGCAGTTGAGACCCGAAGTGGACTAAGCTATATTAAAACTGCCATAGCTCATACAACTCAGTACCAATGTTGTGTAAGTACTAAAAAAACACGACGGCGACAACGCGACGTCTCATCTACCGTGACCTTATAATGTCGGGCCAATGTCCAAGACATTGGGCCAAGATTTAACCAGCAAGTACGTATACATGTAGTAACAGTACTGTTCAAGCAAAGATGACGAAAGTAATTAGACGGCGAGCATAACCCTTTAACTGCGGGAATATTTTTTATATATCATTAAAATAATAAAGCGGTTCATCCAAAAAATTTCGGAGCGCTTCACATACTAAAAACAAACAAAAAATAAAAGTAGACAAAATTATGCACAAGTTTACAAGACGTCAGGTGTCTAGCGAACTAAAGTACCTTGAAATGTACAACATATAGGCTATACAATGTGTCAGGTCACCAGTAAGCAGCAGGTCAGTCAAATAAATGCTTTTTGATTTGTAATTTTTTTAATATCGTGATTATGTAGTTTGTCATTTGAAGCTAGAAATTGAGTCGGCAATTATAGCTGCAAATTAGAGAAAGATATAATTGAACACGTTAGTGTCGCGTAAGGGTTAAAGGTGTGAGGTCACATAACGAGTCGATTGTCTGCCTACGGCGGCTTTATATAACCCTTTCCGTCCCCGAAATGTGCTGACGGACCGAGTATAAAAATAAATACAACAGTGATGTGCTCCTCCTATAAATTGCATACAAATATATTTTTAAACTAATAATAGGCTAATTCATCAGCGTATACCCGAGCTGAATCATGTAAGGCTATACATATATTATGGTAATGCATTTGATTTGATATCAGTCACCAGCAACTAAAGTGTGCTTGTTATCGCGAACAAGTCTGCCGTGCAAAGCCAACAGGCACTTCTGTTTACTTGTCAAGTAAGCAGATACTGTCTTTTGGAATTTCAGGGCAGAATTGTGATCCTTGTACCTTTAATAGCCTTGATCTTTTCCATGACACAACGTGTGTTCAGGCTCATTTAAACGTGTATTACAGGCGGCACTGGTCCAAAATTTTACAATCATTAGGACTAGCAAAGTTTTTAAGCTAGCGTGTTTTGCAACGTAAAGCTTTAGACACAGACAATTTGTATACTAGTATGTACTTATTCATGCATTATGATTCGCCAAATAGTAGGCCTACATGTAGCATACAACACTTTGTACACTGATAGGAAAATACAATATTATACTATTGGCTGGGACATGGTATCAGATATGCAATCTCAATAATAGGCCTGTCCCATAAAATATTATTTTCACCACTCATATATATCTATATGTGACCCGACCTGGCAAAATGAGTTGTAAGTCGCATATTTAAATATTGGAGTTATTAAGATATCCCGCACCTACACAAAATTACCTTTAGAATGGTATATCACACAACTCTGTAGCGTGTTTAACTCTGAAAATATGAGTCGACAAACCCAGAAAAATATGAAGTCTGAGTTGCGTCATTTTGAGAAGATAGCATTTGAAGTTCAAAAAGGCAGTTTGTGCAGTTTTGGATAAAAACACAAAATTGTATTAAAACGAAATAAATAGAAAAAATATTCATTTCCACTCCATTTTCTTAATAATCGTTTGCCAAAGTGTGACTTGAAACTCATGTTGCCTGATCGGGTCACATATATCAACATGAAGTAACATATATTATAATCAATTATTTATTTAATAAATGTCATTAATTAATTACATTAAAGTTTACAACCAAAGTACTCGGTACTTGTACTCAAGTACTTTTCAAAGTACTTGTACTTGTACTCAAGTACTTTTGAAAATCCAGTACTTGTACTTGTACTTGTACTCGTCATTTTTTCAGGTACTTGTACTTGTACTCGAGTACTTTTGTCCAGTACTCGCCCCAAGCCTGACTCACAGGAGATGGGGAACACTACCTAAACACCTGCCACAGTGTGTCTATAACCAACACCAAATCTTAGTAAGAGAGCTAGACCGGCATAGATGTAAAGTCAAGGAGGCCATCCAAATCCGCCAACGACGCCCGACCAAGAACAGGGACCAAGGCTACCAGCTACCACCCGTCTATGACAAGATCATTCCGCCGGTGTCTGAGCCATTTCACCGCCAGGACATGTATCAGTATGTGATCAAGCCTGTTTGCAATAAGATTCCCCATAAGAGAGCATGCAATGTGTGTTTCTGAATTACATGGTTGTGTTCTGTATTGTGCTTATCGTCAGAAGGTCACTAACCTGCTCAGGACTCATGTAAAGCTTGGTTCCGACCTGGTCTGTATGTCGAGAAGAACGATTACGTAAGCTGTCCATTTCATCATCCCTTTCTTCCTCGAGAGCTGTTACAAGTCCAAAATCGCCCACTTTCACCATGCCGTCCATGGAGAAGAAAATGTTGGATGGCTATAACACACCATACTTAAATAGTTTGCTTTATGACAAAAATAAAATATAAAAGTGTCACAAATGGAACACAGCAACAACTATAATGGAGTTATAAGGTGCTAAACTGCCACTTTACAAAGTGGCAGTTTAGCACTTTCTAACTCCAAGGGGACATGTATAGTTTAAAGGTGAAGTAGAAAGTTAATAAAAGTACCAGTATCACAGAAATGGTTTCTCTTTCGCAAATGTTTATGTTGTACACCATTTATTAGCACATTTTACAAAGTTTTCTCTAATATAAATTTTGAATATAGGTCACTGGGATAAAAGCAAGATATTAGACTACATATATATCTAAGATATTTTTGCATAGTTATTGTTCAATCCTATAACCTCCAAAATTTCACCTAAATTAATACAATTCGGAACATAGATATATGCATTGTTTATGTAACACAGCAAGATAATTAATAAGGGATCAAATATTCTTCACACAAAGGCTACCATGAGACATAAAAAAACAGTAAATTTGTGAACTAATAATATTCTTGTTAGCAGTTATAGGTTGAAGAGTCGATTCTAAGGACGAGTTTCACTTTTAAAATCCATAAAATCCATAAGATAGTGAATGACAAAGGGCAAGGAATATATTTACACAAAAACTATGTACCCGGTATATGATTTCAAATAACAGATTGTATCTTCTCACCTTTAGATCCCGATGCATCATTCCATAGTCATGAAGAAATTGCACAGCAGATACTACTTGGTGATATAAATCTAATAATCTCTCACGACTCCTGTTTAATGTGTTATTTGTCAACCAGTCTTTCAGACTTTCCTTTTGGCACAATTGCATTTGAATATATAAAAATATTTTTGGTCCCGGTGTAACTAAGTTAGCGCGTTTTTCATGCTTTGTTGGGCTATTTTTGGTAAGTTCTAAATTAGAAGGTCGATTTGCACTTGTATTTCTGCTGTGCTTATTGGGAGTAACATTTTTGCTCTGTCTTGCGGAAAAATTCTTATGTTTTGATGAATGACTAGATGTATTGTCGTTCACACCATTATGTGTTTTAAGTAGAGATGTGTCATCCACACCAGAATCTTCAAACACAATATCAAGTGAATCACCAGAATTACTAACATGATTTCCATTGCCATATTTATTGAATGGAATGTCATAAGAATACTGTGACTCAGAGTTACGGAAAGAAATATCAAATGAGTCACCATTTTGGAATGTCTTCATATTTATGCTGTTACTGTCTAGACTGAATGAACCACTTTCCTCGCTACTACTGTCAATATTATCACTATCACGAGATGGGGTGAATTCAGTTGTTGAGCCTTTTTTACGATCTTGTGTTTCTGATAGCTCTTCTACATCTGACATTGAGCCACCAAACAATCTCAAGGGGTTTGTTCCGAGCTGGTTTTGAATTTGAAAGGGACGCAATTCCTCTAAACCAACTCTGCTATGTAAAGGATTGTGGTTGAAGTCGTTAGGAGTAGCCAGTTGAGTGGGAGTATATTCTGTGGTGTAACCAGGCGTTGGAGTGAATGATGCCATATCTGCACATTTTTTGTCGATTTCTTCCTGCCATCCCACAGGTGGGTCTTCAAACCAGGAGTTGTGATACCGAACAATACCATTGTGATCCAATTTAGCCAATGCTTTCACTTCTCTCATCACTTTCTGTTTGGATAGCTCACTGTAAAAATATACCACACATATTTTCAGTTGGGTAAAGATGTCATATAGTGTGTAGGTAAAAAAGTAGGTCAAAGGTCGTAATCCCTAAAAGGCACATCTACACATCTCATGTGTGTGCAATAAAAAAGAAATACCCCCATGGATTCTGTGATATGCCCCGGAAACCAAAATGTGGACAGACGGATGGACGGCCATTTTAACCCTTTTACCGCAGGTCCCGATTATATTCAGGTTTTTATTTTTTTATTTGCACATTAGGTGCCACCTTTTAAACAAGTAAAAGATAAAACGTGACATCATTCAGCAACATTGCAAAACAGTTACCCTCCATTTTATCTATCTGAATAATTTTCACTAACTTGAAGTTATGGAGCGCATCAGCGAGACACAACTTTAGGTGAGTGAAAATACCAATTAAATATTTTGGCGGTGATAGGGATAAGAAAATGAGGTAATGCAATATTGCGAAAAAGAACACGTGAAATATTTAATGGGTCCAAGACGATAAAAACTAAAGTTATTTTAACTGAAATCTTATATCATTCAACATCTCAAAAAACAATTGTTATAAAACAAATGTTTTAAAATGAATGTTTTAACTCCGATTTCTATCCTTGCAAAAACTTGTAATAAACCACACAAAAGGTTATTATAATGTAGATAATTGTATTGGGTATCAAAAGGTTTATTTAATAAATACATTTTGATATGTATTATTTTTTATATTTCAGTATTGCAGAAAAGTGTGTGGAATGACTGTTTACGTGCAGATATGTGATGAGAAATATACCAGTGTCTAAGCAATAAAAAACTAACTTGTTGTGAAGCGCTATCCGTTTAATGGCATATTCATGGTCTTCCATTTTCTTTCTAGCCTGGAATACCACGCCGAATCCTCCCTTTCCCAAGCACGCAATTTGCTCAAAATTTTGGTAATAGCTAAAACAAATGTTTCATAAATTTAAACACTTTAGATACATGTGGTAGCTTGTTACACCACTCAGATGTTTTTCAACACATAATTCTTCATGTTGAATTTTTAACATTCTGAATTTAATTTACGATATGATTTTAGTTAAACTTTATCACTTTTCATAAAAAAATATACACCATGTTGAATATAATGATATATATTCTGATGGATCACCAGTAGATTACCTTCAATAGAATTTGTCATTATGCATATTTATTGTTCGAATTATTTTACTTTATTATAATGAAAAAACAGCACGATTGGTCAGACAGACAAAATATAAATGAGAGGTACGACATACTTTGAAATAAAAGGAGCAGGTTTTGATTCCTCCACATCAACTATAATGGGTTTTTCAGTTTCGATGGCAGAACTCTCGTCAGCTTTAGCATTGTCATCTTTGTCCTGCAGATATATCAGCGATAAAACATCAACTACACAAACACAAGCTGATGAAGTATGTAACAAAGTGTTATAAAATATAAGTAAAAGTTGGATATTTTTTCTCAGAAACTAAATTTGAAATAATAGGAAAAAGTGTACAACATACAAAAATTAATAATGATACTGATTGACTACTAAATTTGAGCTTGCAAAAGAGGATAAACAACATTTGTATTCACAGCCAAAAGCCACCAAGAGAGAATAAAAAATAATACCTTCGTAGAAATATCTCCTGAATAGAAATTTTGTAGAGTACGTGACAAGTTGTATTTCTTCATGGATTTTACAATAAAAATATGGAGCAAAATGGTTAGTATTGCAGTGCCAGCAACCACTTCTTTCCTGAATGGAGAATATATATTCATGTGTGATTAGATGACTAAATAAGAATACAGTATTCATTCTGCTAAACACCCATGTTAAAAAAACGGCCACTCCCACGATTTGAAAATAGAATCCACAATCATTGTACACTACATACACTACACTACCTCAAATTTAAAGTTTGGCAATGCACCTTTATCAGTTGCCAAGTGTTAAAATTTACATGTGATATTGCAAAATTTGATTTTATTTTCTGTCTGAAAAAAGGTATTTTATTAGTGTCAAAATTAAATACAAACCACCAGTTCCAAAGCATGATAGCAGACATGTATTTCCCAAAGATAATTTGTTTTTCATTTGTATCCTCTTCTAGAATGGTTTCAACATGAAGAGTCACAGGTGTTGAGTCAGTGAATAAAAAATATCCAGCATCTGAAGATAAATTCAAATGTGTTATATTTTTATTTCTTACACATTTAACCCTTTCAGCATGGGGACCGTCTTTATACGTCTGAATATGAAGGCTGCAGTCGTCATATTATGATGTGTTGCTGTACATGTATTATCAGTTAGGGAGAAAATATGGTTGACAAGACCTAAAGCCAGGGTTCCCCACAGAAAAAAATCATCTGGTTGTTCTCTCAAAAATATTAACTTAGTGCACACGAGCAGCTTAACCCTTACACTGCTGCATAAAATTTGCAGCATGTGTGGAAGCCACCAAGTAATATCTGGCACGTTTTTTCTTCAAAAAAACATCTGATGAACAACTGGGACTAAAAACCAATAAATTACAAAATCGGTCAGTTAGCCATCTTAAAAACGAAAATGGAAGGACACAAAACAAAACTGAAAAAAAATGCAATTTTTTTTTTAAAATAAAATTCTTTTTTTTTTTTAGAATTCATCCGGTCGGCAGCCGGCACTACTGTGGGGAGCCCTGCTAAAGCCAATATATATAACAATATGAGAGCACAGTAGCCACAACAAACTGCAACTCCTTGTTGGGATGTCTTGACTACAGTGCTCAGTTTTACTCTGCCAAGATTCAAGTAGGCAAAATTATGGATATATAGATAGGCCTATGTTAGTTAGTCAGTGACTAGACTAGATCCCTTCTGACACGGGACAATAATAAACATTGTCAGTTTAGTGTTGGTAGAACATTAAAATAAATAAATAAACAGGTCAAGGTTAGTCTATCATGGTTATTGGTACATGTAATGGTTTTAAAATAAAATAGGTTTAAGAAATCAAGATGAGAGCTAAGACTCTTCGCAGTTTGTTCAAAGGTCCACAGCATAATTATTGGGTTAATAATCAGGTTATTAAAAATACCAATTTTACCATAAGGATATTGTTCATGATAAATGGAAACTTCTTTCGTTTCTTCTTCCTCTTTGTCCCATGTCAATTGAAGTGGATTTCGTTGACTTGTCACAGCTGGTGTTCTAGACGCAGCTGAAATATTTGATAAATGTTGTACCTATTAAACCTTGAATTCTGCACAGAGGAAAGCAATAACCAAGTTGGCATTTTTTATTATGCTTTATAGTGTATGCTTGATCGATCATAACTAAACTAGTTAACTAACTAAAAGTATATTATATAAAGTCCCAGAACATTGAAGGCACTAGATATGATTGAACAACAGGGCAATCATCCAGGCCTAAATATACATGTACGCTCACCCTTTGCCTGCTTTCACGACTATAGTCGTTTTTATTTTCTTTTATTCGCAGATCAAATAATTAATATTGGGAAGGAAATGACTGTTTAAACATCAAGATTTACAAATGTTTCGTCTCAAAGTAAACAAAGATAAATAATTTTCAACGACTTCAGGTTGTGGTTCTCGGTAGTGAGACACAGCCCCAAGTTGTTGAAAATGAATATAATAAATTATTCAATAGGTCTTCATTGCACAATTTAAATACAGACCTGTAGCAATATATGGCGTCCACCGTACCCTAGGCATCACCACAGATGTGCCGTGAACCATAGCATGCAGTGCAGCATCTTCCACAGCTTGGAGTAAATAAAGAGATGGCTGAATATAGAGCTGATCATTATATGTACCTGAAAATATACATGAATTGAGATCAACCTGCAAGAAAAAAAAGAAAAAGAAATCTTAGGATATTTTGCTAGGATTCAATTCAATTAAGGTTTTTCATGTACCCAGGCCAACAGTAATAATTTTGACTCTAATCTACAGAAATTAACCCCTCAAGCGCAGGAATATTTTTGTACAAAATATGGAGATCAAAGTGTTTTCTCAATTTAAAATCAACACAAATGCAGATTTTAATGTATACCCATGTTATGGGTCTACGGCCATTAGAAATATTTTTATTCTTTTAGTGCGGGGATTGACTTTGACATCTACAGAAAAAGACGGTCCCACTGCTGAAAAGGTTAACCAGCTAAGAGCACGTTTTTAATATGTTTTATTAGCCGAATGAGCATACATATTTCAAATGTTTGGTCTCAAATTAGGCAAATATGAGTAATTTTTACCCACTTGAAGCTGTGGGTCACGATGGCAAGACACAATTTAACTGTTTGTGACGCGCCCCAGAAATCCCCGTGATTTAGGGAGATAATTAAGATACGAGCCCCCGGGTCTGATTGCCTGAGATAACTATAACGTCATAAAATAATCTTGTTTCAAAAACAGCACAGTAGCATGATAATCTTGTGTTCAACGGTTTAAGTAGGTGAAAATTTAAATTATATATGTTTTAAAAAATTGTTAAAGTTGACTGGTACATGTGTAATCCATCCAATTAATGTACTGCTTCAAGTTGTTGGTAATATTGAGGGTGAACAATATGTACAGGCATCCATGTTAGACATACGGGCGTGTAAATAATGAATAAAAAGATCGAGTGAAGAGAATGTTCGAAATTTAATGTACAGTACACAATAGAAAAAATAAAAATTTACCTTGTGCTTAAAAACATGTTAAATAATAAACTGTCAATACAAGTTAGCTGTGTTATAAAAATATGTTAATTGAGTTGATGCACATGAACAATAAATTTGATCTTGTGACTTTATTCAAATGACAAAAGTTTGTGTATTTTGCATGTTAACTTGAATGAGAAACAGATGATGAAAGTAACAATGAATCAAACAGATTTGTTTATACAACCATATGTGACAAAGAAAACCAAAATAATTAGTAAAAAATTACGTGGAGTGAAGCACTGAGATTTTCTTAACCATTTCAGCTTTGGAACAGTCTTTGGACGTCTGACACACTGGAAGAATTGAAATATTTATAATGGCAATAGACCCGTAACCTTGGTAGGCCTATTCAAATGAAGCGGAAAGAGATGACTAAGCATTAATGATGATTTCAAATTGAAAATAACCCTTTGGTCTCCATGGTTCATAGAGAAATATTTCAGCATTGTAGGGGTTTAATACCTGACCAGAGGTTACATGTACCTACCAACATACATTGCAGGAGATTCATGTGCATTTTCTTCAGAAGCATGTGGCTGTGAAGAAAGGGCAGGTATGTTTTTATCATCAAACAAACTCACTTGGCTGACTTCACCATCTTTCAACATCCAAGCATTGGCAATAGCTGATGAGAACTATAAGCAATAAAAATATGCAGTTAACTCTAGTCCTGCTGAATTATTACTATTGTATTTTTCATTCATTTGAAGCTGGAATTGATTACGCAATTTCCAGCTTCAAATGATGAAAAAATATTTATACTATATTATCTATTTAAGGGACATTACTGGCATATTAATTGGATTAAAATCTGCTTGCAACTGTAAATATACATGCAAAGCAGGCCAAAGGTTGAATAACTTCTACAAAATCAATGGATGAACAATTGTAAGATATTTTTCTAAATATAAACTGGAACTGCACCTTGTGCTGCCAAAGCACGGTGGATGGCTGAGATTTCCTGACAGCTGTAACCTTCCCAGACGGTACAACAACTCTGAATTCTATATCATCGAGATCATCTTTGCTCTCAAACCACTCAAAATCAAACCATTCGTTGTCTGATACATCGTCTGAAACCATAGAATACAATCATGCACAGTGTTTTCTCCTGCAAAACACTGATGAAGTAATATAGATATCTGAAAATCGAATGCATTCAAATATTACAAATGACATCTTGACTGCTATATTTCCACTTGTCTCCAAGATAATCTTGAGTTAAATTTTGATAGCCCTGTTCTGAGACTCGTCAATTCATCATCACAGTTTCTTCAGTGTAACAGTCTTGTGAATTTAAATTATCCCATCATTTTAAAAATCAAGTAGAATGGTTATATATTTGTTCCTCTCCTAATTTTTAACCCTATGATTCTTAAGTCATATCATCATAAATGTCCAAATTCTGACAGCACTAAAAACATAATTTTGCATAATAATGATCCCTCTGCTAGATTGATTGTTTGTCAAATCCTACTAATTCACAGTGGAGAAGCACGCTCTGTAGACATTTACAATTTCTAACCTTTATAGCGTGGGGATCATCTTTAGATGTCTCAGGTCAGATTCTGACGTCTAAAGTCGATACCTTATATGTCAAATTCTGACATCTAAAGTCGATCACCGCATTGTAAGAGTAAAAGACCTATAACATGGGTATTCAAACGAATCGGAAACAGATAACTAAGACATTAATTTTATGATGATTTCAAATTGAAAAAAAAACCTTTGGTCTCCATAGTTTATATAAAAATATTCCAGCATTGTAACGGTTAATTGCATCAAAAGGAAATGTTAGCATTTCCAACCTTCCACAACTGAAGCACAAGAATCAGCAGGAATGATATTTTCAATTGCATTTTCTTCTGCTATATATTCATATTGCTGCCGTTCTTTTTTTGCTTTGGTAATATAGGCTATGTCATGCTCCCCAACACTGAAATTCCACCTGAATAATGGAAAAAAAGTAACAGATATATATATATCATATATATGTATAATAAATCAATGCAGTATTTTCTTCAATTACTATTTGAAGACAAAAATAAAAATCTGAATAAAAAATTTATTGATGATTTTCTATATGTTCCAGGGGTGTGCCCACGGTGGATGGTAGTTGGCAGCCAAGCCCAGAACAATGACATGCCATCCACCACAACAGTTGAAAACAGCCTCTCAGCTGATCATTTAGAGTATGGTACACACCAGGGATGGGATCAAATACGTAGTTGTATTTGTAATTTGCATATTTGCATTCGACTTTTCGAAGAGGCTAATATTTGTATGCCCATTGTCCATTTAAATGAACATCAGTACAGCCCATCCATATTTGGATAAAAAAATTCAATATTATGTTTAATGCAATAGTGTTTACCTTCAGTACCATTTCACTTAAAGCTTGCATAAATACTATTTGACACTTATTATATTATATTCAATGGTGTTAGACTTAAACACATCCAAATTCTGTATTGTAGCATAGGCCTATAGCTATTTTCCATGTGTACCAGTACTAGTAAAATGGTTGATGTCTTCAACAACGTACATTAAATATACGGATGGGCTATTTGTACGACATATTCGTACAGCAGATTAATATATTAATATTAACCAAGGTTATTTTAATATTTAACTTTCTAGAGCTGAAATTTTGATGGGTCTTAGCGCCTATGGCGATATAATCATTTGATAAGACAAATTATGTCAAAATTTCTAACATTAGCATCAATTAATATAGAAAAGAGCAATAAACAGTGTTTAAAGTTCCAAGCAAAGTGCTATTTTCGTAATAAACTATTACTAACAAACAACTTCTGTGGCCAACTATTGGTATGTTATTTTGTGGGAAATCCATTTCCACCCCTGTTACCATACCTCGGTACTCAATTACTGGTATTTACTATTAATAGCATATCAAATAAATATTTTGGGGTAAAGAAAATCGGAAATGAAATGACCAATAAATTTTTACCATCACCGAGGGATGAACATTACTTTCTATTAATAATCAAAACTTACTTTTCTTCCCCGGATGTCATTTCCACTGCACGGACTGTCTTGCTTGTTCTGGTTATAATAAGAATATCATGGTCATCTTCAGCAGGGGCTCCAAACTGCTTACACTCGGCAGCTGAGCAAGTATACTGCAACTATAATTTTAACAATTTTCTTCAATTAAAAGTAAGTAGTGCAGAAATATCTCAAAATCACAATTGTAATTTTAATCATCAACAGAGTGAAAGAAAACCACTGAAATTTGGTTAAAAAATCACTTGGAAGTCTATACATCTGTTTCTCTACACATAGGTGAAACTATTCAAGCTTTTTCAAGGTACCGTATTTAAATGACACATATTGCATGACAAAATCAACACATTTAACTTCTGGTAAATTTCTGGCCAGATATCTATATTTCCATTTTTACTTATCGATGAGTTAAAACAAAAGTGTGCTAAGTGACATCTTTGGCCTTCAAAAAAACAACCAGCCAAGTCATTTCTAATATGCATTTATAATATGTACCGCATCCCCGCGCATAAAGGTGCATGCACTTATAAGTGAAAATCGCATGTTTTAGGGATGTTTTAAAATTGTTTTATGTCCGAATATAAGTGCATGCACTTGTTTTTGAAAACTAAGTGCACCCCTCTAAATAGAAATTGTGTCGCCATATCTGACACCTTAACTACAAGAAGAAATTAATCTATAAAATCAAAACATACGGATCACCCTGTGACACGCGCCCCAATTTAGCCGATTATTGTTACAACGACCAAATTATTTAAATAAACCTTGGACTCAACTAAACAGATTCTTGTAGAGTACTAATCCGCGAAGAAAAAATAATGTACAAATGGGCCACAGCAGTTCCCAAAGGGTGGTTGAGTGGGGAGGCGTCATGTAAGTGGAGAGAGATTCCGAGGCTAGACAAATCTTTAATCTCATTGATGTTTTATATTGATCACGTCTTGAGCCCTTCTAGACAGAGGTGTGGACGCCACTGTTGACAAAAGCTGTGAGGATGCAAAAATGTACTGTATGGAATGAAGGCTGGCAACGAGACTTATATTTATATAATAAATGCAACTATTTTGTTGTTTTCTTGATTTAATTTATATAACACACATCCCGATGCTGATATGGTGTTTTAATAAATATGTACCATAAATGTCGTTACAAAACAAATAAGATCATAATTTGACATTTTTATGTCAAAATATTGATAATTAGTTGATTATTAAGGTCTTTTCATGTTCGAATATAAGTGCATGTATTTTCTTAAAATATTTTTTATGTTCACATATACCGGTAAGTGCATGCACCTGTTTTCGAAAACTAAGTGCATCTTCAAATATAAGTGCATGCACGTTTATGAGCGGGGATACGATATTATTTCGAATTCAGATTAATTTGGCAGAAAAACAGATCATGTCGACTTAGTACATTGTTATTCTTGTGACGAGGAGAACATATTGATCAAAATAATATCTGTCCAACACAGGGCCATGTCGACTTGACACATTGTTGTTCTGGTATTACATGCTTATGGGCTCTGTTTCTGTGACAACAAAGGTGCAAGTTCACTTAGCGTATTGTTCTTTTGAGACTTGTGGAGACAACACAGGACTTACAAGTAGCTCATTGTTGCTCTAGAGATAGGAACAATCTCTGCATATTCTGTGTTTCTGGAGTAACAATGAGCAAAGTAAACTTGGTGTCTTGTCGATACCAGTTTTACTTTTGTAAATCGTTTTGGAAGGTAAAAAATAATTTACCACTGCATATTTCATTAAAATTGCTGCATAATTTCACACAAATACACACTGCTAGACAGATGGGCTAGTTTATTATGAAGATTACCCACAAACCTTTCCTGTGTTCAGGTTGTACCCATATGTTTCGTATCCTCTTCCACCAACTATTACAGAATCCTCATTAAAGCGGAATGCAGATGTGAGCAGGGTGTCTGCAGTGAAAGCTAAAGGTTCTATTGCATCACCATCTAAATGGTAAAGACGACCATCCAGTGCTGGAATCAAATATGTTATCCTCCCATCTGTTTGCATCTGGGAAAAAGAAGAAAAATTATCATTATGTTATAACATAATATCTTCAAATTGCCTTACAAAACAACTGCTTGATATAGAATTGCTATTTAAAATACGAATATTTTGGTTGTCCGCCACAATTTTAAGTCCGCCCAAAAATGAGAACAGAAGTTGAACTATAATTTTGATCATGACCACATGACCACAAATTGGGCATAAGCTAGACAAGTCTAGTGGTAGCGTAGCCTACGGCCCACAGTCAGTGACTGTCACTGTTGGATGAAAAGCTGTGGTTGTCCGGATGGACAATCATGAGAGCAATATGGGTTGTCTGTCTTGTGATTTAGTTGTCCCGGACAAATGGAACATTTTATTAAGATACACTGTATATTGGAATAATAGATATGAGTTGAAGAAATAGAACAAGACATCACTGAATATATTTCCTATTTTAAATTCATAAAGGTAGGCCTCAGAATGTCCATATTTCTGGGATTTATAATAACGCCTACCTGTACTATTGCCAATATTGGTCCCATATTGAGCAAACGATGGTACTGTATATGTTACTCTGTATTTCACTGTGTGCGGCACAACCACTAAGCCATGCAACATTGGAGGGAGTGCACTGCAGGTGAGCAAGTTTATTATTTTTACCCTTAACCCTTTCACCACTGAGGCCCGTTTTTATGTGCTGAATGCCATAGCATTCAGCACATAAAAACGGGCCTCAGTGGTGAAAGGGTTAAAGCCCTGATTTATTTTTGTATAAACGATGAAGACCAAATATTTTTCAATTTGAAATCATCATAATTATTTTAGTTAGCTCTTCCCGTTTCATTTGAATACCTATGTTAAGGGTCTACAGCCATTATAAATGATTAATTCTTTCAGTGTGTGGAATTTCTTGAGACATCAGAATAGGATGTCTGTAGATATCGTCTAAAGACGGTCACCGCGCTGAAAGGGTTAAAAAATCAATATATTTTACCTCAAGCCTACTTATACTTGAAGATAGGAGAGGACTGGATCCTACATCTATTGTCCACTGGACCTTGCCATTTTCATTCAGGTTCATACCAGATACTTTTCCATCCATCGTGCTCACAAGTAGAAGATACCTGTGTGATACATTTGTGTAAAAAAAATTTACATACAGGTAGTGACAAATGTGGAGCTGAACATATTCTAATAAGATCAATTAAATTGTTTCTGAATACATAATTACATACAAATATTAGTAACTTAAATCTAAAAAGCGTAATGTTCAGCATAATAAAGCTTTACTAGTGTGATTCGACGTCTAATATTTTGCATCGATGATCATGATGATAGGAATTTACAATATATTTATTGTAGGCTACATTAATTTGACAAACTGCAACATTAATTTGCCGAAGACAGGCCAATTAGACTGACCAGCATCTACTATAGCATAGCCCTATAGTATAGGCCTACTGCAGTGTCGACTATAGTAGGCCTAATACTAATAGAAATAGTACTCAAAAGAAATAGGTCTGATACATGTGTAATACATCCAGCAACAGAAATATTTAACTATGATACTGATTATAGTAGAGCAGACAGCATAAAAATTGTGCACGAGTACATAAAAGCATGAAATTTTCCACACATCATCTCTATGCTTTCAAGCTTTTATTCAGATGTGGAACCACCTTAGTCTATTTTTGGATGACCTTGAGTTCTTCAAAGTTTAATTCCAGGTCAATGCATTTTGTCACGAGTTTAAACTATTATAAGTCTACTTTTCCACATTATATGGAAATAGTGTAGCCTTTATTGGCCAACTGATTAAAAATATTAGTAGTAATATTTGTGTTTCTAGGTAAAATTGATTTTGATTCAGCATAAAGGTCAAATATATGAAAAAACTGTAGGCCTATTTGTCTAATATAACTTTCACACTGTTACCATGTAGAGCACTGGATGTAAGAGTTCAGGCACCATTTCCCGAGTTACCTATGTCAAAGGAGGTTATGTTTTAAGTTGTGCTGATTTGTTTGTTTGTCTGTCTGTCTGTGTCACTGTGTCACCAGGATTACTTACAAAGTAATAAACGGATTTGCATGAAACCTTTATCATAGTCATGCATTGAGAGATTTGTCATCCTGATGTACGACATAACGAGTTACCTAGATGACATCATTGCAGCCAAGAATGAGAGGTTCACCAGCCAATATAAGGCAATTGGCAAGATTCCTCCGACAAAGGCAACTCTACAAGGAAACACCAAGCCCACCACTTTACAATTGATGTCAACCATTGCTCCAGGCGACCTGCCAAACGTCTGCCCGATCTAGTGGACTAAGGTTGGACAAAGGACCAGAATGGCTGCATTGGCACCGCTGTTGAGTGGAGGAACTAGGGTTATGTACCAGAGGTAGATCCAGGATTTGAAAAAGGAGTGGCGCAAGGGGTTATTGGGCTCGCCCTCAAGATTTTTTTGGACAATTTAGGGGAATTATTAAAGAATTTGGCGCAAAAAAGGGGGTGGGCATGCGCCCCCTGCGCCACCCCTCTGGATCTGCCCCTGTGTGGAGGCCGCAGCTTCCCCTGGATAATTGTTGTAGAGTTCTTCCGTACCATGCAGTACGACATACATCAGATGGCACAGATCTCTAATGATCCTTTGCATGTTGGGACAAAACATAGGCTACTACTAACTTAGCCTACTATAAAAAATATAAAGTCTAGCAACCAACGTAAGGAATATCACTTATAAATGTTACAAAGAAAGGTATTCTTAAGCTACAATTCAATATAACAAGTATTTTATAATCTAATGTTACTTAGCCTTAGGCTATAGGCATAGCTAGGACTAGGAGTCTATAATTAATAGCCTAGACCTAGTCTCCCTGGACCCTAGGCCTAGGGCCTATAGG
Organism: Flabesymbios commensalis; assembly: GCA_964017125.1. Lineage (NCBI taxonomy): Eukaryota > Metazoa > Annelida > Polychaeta > Terebellida > Flabelligeridae > Flabesymbios > Flabesymbios commensalis. Next base: position 63,034,928 of record OZ024912.1, read on the forward strand.
TCGTACGCCCAATATCGCGAACCACGGTTTTTGCTATTTTAAAAATATTTACTGGCTGAAATTATTTTTTTTAACTTCTATTCAACTCACTAACATGTCCGGCGATCTCCAGGTATAATTTTTGGTTGAAAATTATTTTAACTTGGGAAATCCTTTCTTTGTTATGTATACCGATTTACCCGAATTTCACTTAATATCGCCCACCGCTCTAATGATGAATGACTTGCACCTGTCATCATACATGACAAAGAAAGGATCTGACGATGTAAAGTATTTTTTGCCGAAAAAACGGCAGAAATAGGCACCGTATAACTTGGCAAGTTGAATGGAGTTGAAAAAAATTGAATTTAGTCACCAAATATTTTTCAAATGGCAAAAAACGTGGTTCGCGATATTGGGCGTACGACCTATAGCCCTATAGTAAAAATCACATTAAATCTGCCACTTTTGCGTTGCATGCTTTTCGCTGATTACTCATACAATTTTCATCCGAGTGTCATGAAATTTGGCAAGCATTATTTTCTAGTCTAACGGCAACTTCCCTGAAAATTTCAAGAAAAAATATTATGTAGTTTAAAAGTTAGACCATTTGACATGTAGTTTTTGCAAATTATGACGCTCCTCTATAAACCCATTAAACGCTATCAGCCTCAATCACGAAATTCCACTACATGCCAAATGGTCTAACTTTTGAAATACTTATTCAAATTTTACAAAATTTTCAGGGTAGGCGCCGGAATACTTGAAAAGATAGCTTACAAAATTGCATGGAAATTGATTTAGAAATGACTGAGAAATCGGCGAAAAACACCCAACGCTGGTGGAAGTTGACTGCAACTATAGTAAGAGTCACCTTAAATCTGTCACTTTCGCGTTGCATGTTTTTCGCTTATTGCTCGAGCAATTTTCATCCGATTTTCATGAAATTTGACAAGCTTTTGTTTCTAGTCTTACGGCACCTGCCCTGAAAATTTCGGGGAAAAATATTATATAGTTTAAAAGCTAGACCATTTGACATGTAGTTTTTGCGAATTATGACGCTCCTCTATAAACCCATTGCACGCTATCAGCTTCACTCACGAAATTCCACTACTTGTCAAATGGTCTAACTTTTGAAATACTCCTTCAAATTTCACGAAATTGTTAGGGTAGGCACCGGAATAGTTTAAAAGAGTGCTTGCAAAATTTCATGAAAATTGATTCAGAATTGACTGATAAATCAGCGAAAAACACCCAACGCTGGTGGAAGTTGACTGCAACTATATAGTCCTAGACCTGATGACGTGAGTTGTATAATGTATGTTCATATTTAACAACTCTAAAGACTATTACACTGACTGGTACTGGCACGCTATTCTAAAGCCTAATCTACCTGTCCTTTGGTGATTGTGTTGTACATGATAGCTTGGGTTTGTCTGATGCACTGGGCGCCTGGATATTAGAATCGCTTGTTGTGTCACTTTCAATAGTTGCATCATCAATATCAATCACGACTTCTGAATCCGAGAGCGGCGAGACTGTCGGCTGACCAAATGCTGTGGATGAACTGGCGACGATTAGGAATGCCAACGAGACAGCTAGGCTACAGTAGCGCAGCTTTTGCATCGATGACATATGACTCGCCATTTAGCATAGATAACCTATTATTAACTCAAATTTGAACATATTTGACGTTTTAAAAAGCAAACGCATTCATTCAGCAATTGTTCGGGAGGCATTCCCCTCACACCACTTGTTTACAGTGGTCCACGTGGTGCTATTTCAATCATGTGATTGGATAATTCTGGGTCACGCAACGTGGCTTACAGTCAGCTTCCGGTGAGTCACCACAACAAGTCAAATGACGTCATTTTCACGGACCCTTTTGTGGTTTACAGAAAGTGAGGCTCTGGATGCCTAAACCCAATGACCAGGGGTTTATTTCACACACACAAAAATGGCCATTTCAGATTTGTTGCACGTAACCACTGACCATCTGATTTAAAAAATAATATTAATAACTACAGTTTTTATTAAACTATTCACAACTATACCTGGTATCACAGTATAGATTTTATCTTGCCGATAAAGCTTCAAGGGATAGAACAGACAAACTCAGTGACCATACTATTACTAGGAACCCCCGAGATCACCTTCTGCCCCAGAAGGATCTCGACGCCTTGACACTCTGGACAAAAACCTGGGGCGTCAGTTTCAATACAAAGAAGTGCTACATATTACTAAATAAATCTACAATTACCCTACAACCATTTTTCCATCAACTAAACAACACAATGTTAAAATACGTCCAGAACTACTCATACTTCCACATCCCCTCCTTTGATTTTTGAACAGCACTAAAAAATATTCGCGCTGATACCGGGCGACGCATATAATAGCACATTCAGGCGAACACTCACTGTTTTCACAAGCCAGCTTTTGCAGAGATTATCACTCATACAAATATTTTATATTTCTTAAAGACTATCGGTTACTTATAAAATCCAACATCAGATATTCCAAGAGATATACTGTTAGGCTACTGATAACAACGCTTTTCTTTCTGTTTCCCGTAAATGTGATGTCGGTGGCTTTCACAATTCAGCGTTTTCAGGGATTATCACTAATTATTACTTCTAACGTTACAGATATTTTATATTTATTAGAGAATATATGGGCTACTTATATAATATTAATCATCAGATATTGCAAGAGATATACTGACATTACTGATAATAATGTTTTTCTTTCTGTTTCCCGTAAATGTGCTGTCGGCGGATTAGTTGTTTAAATAAATATAGGCCTACCTTTACTGCTATACAGTTAGCTTTTTCTTTCTGGTTCTCCTGAACGTGGCGTCGGCGGATTAGTTGTTTAAATAAATATATATAAAAAAATATAATTGTGATTGCGGTGTTTACTGTTCGCCATCAACATGTGAAGGGTAACAACTCAACAGTCTTAGAGTGATAACATGCTGTCATTTGTTATTTAATATCAGATAGACAGATATACCGGGTATATCACTTGTTTATTTGCTATGAAATACTAAAATTGCAGTCGCATCTGACCCCTTGAACGCACTAGATTTTCGCGATTATCAATGGAGCGAATCACTCAAAGACTCACAACTCATCAAAGCAGTTGACATTTCACGAGCAGCTCTATCTGACAGGCTTTCACAAGTCAGCGTTTTCAAGGATTATCACTTATTACTTCTACAAATATTTTGTGTTTCTTAGAGACTATATGGGTTGCTTATAATATCAATCATCGGATATTGGAAGAGATATACTGACATTACTGATAATAATGTTTTTCTTTCTGCATGTTTACCGTGAATGTGATGTCTGCAGATTAGTTGTATTATTAAACTAATAATAAAGTATTCATTGGGTAATCGCTGCCCGTATTTCTAACTTTAAACCAGATCAGATAGCCTACAATATAGTCATGAGTTGGGGATGAGTTGGTATTAACACTCGGCCGATGGCTGGGGATGAGCTGGTAAGGTAATGACGGCCGGGTGACAGTCAACTCGTACCCATGTCAACTCGCCCCATGTCAACTCGTACCCATGTCAACTCGTACCCATGTCAACTCGTACCATCAATAGATGTTAACTCGTACCACAAGGGATGTCAACTCGTACCACAAGTGATGTCAACTCGTACCCAACAAGGCAGGTGTCAGATAATGGTACGAGTCGACATCTCTTATTACACAACAGATGTTAACTCGTACCCATGTCAACTCGTACCATTCATAGATGTCAACTCGTACCATCATTAGATGTCAACTCGTACCAAAGTTAATTCCGGAGGATAATGAATGCAGGTTATACATAAGGGCCTTTTTGTTACGTATTTATTCAGTTATTGGGTCATTAGGTATCACAAACAGAATAAATTTAAGCAAAAACACTTGATAATTATTTGTGTTTAATGCACTTATGTTTATGAATTGATACGAACTTTTAATATTTTATTAACCCTTCGAGCCCTCACGATGCAATAAAGCATCATTTTACATCCCTAAAAACAGACTTAATTTTCCTACGACTAAGGGTTTTTTATTGAAAATTTCCATAAAACTGGTTTGCCAATACATGGTAATTTTCTTTAATTTTTCACTCACTTCAAATCATCTTTATCCACTATTATTATGTTCAAAGTCAACACGTTTTGACGGGACTACAAAGTAACACTTGTTCAAAGTAACATAAGTTCAAAGTCAACACGGGATGACAAAGTAACAAATTTTAACTATGATTGTGGATTCAAAATTAGATTTCAACTATATGTGGAGCTAATTTTCCTTGAGCAAACTTTTTGGTTCTAATGTTTCACTTCAAAAGGTAGGGCTATAGCAGCTAAGGTGAATCAACTTTTTATCCTTGTCACTTTATGTCCGTTTTAATTTTTCACTGGCTTGTCTGTAGGATCAGCGAGAAACTGAAATTGAAACGCTTCTATGATCATGTTAAGATACCGTTTGACTGCAGCTTAGCTCTGGGGTGTCGACGGTCAGTCCCTTCACTACAAATTGTGTATGTGTTGTCGCTAATTGCAATGAAATGAAAACACACCATTGCTTAAGCCGTTTTTTTCTCACATGTGATTGATCAATCTGGTACCCTTATCGTAGTAATTGTCACCAGCCATCCCCCCTCCCCCCGTCTGCCTATTTAACATTACGTAACGTCGTATGTAGGTAGAAGCATAGCGGCATTGTCAATGATTAGGGCGCTAATCTCTCTGACCCTTCAAGTCTTGGAGTTTATAAAATGTCACCTAAAAACATAACATAATATATTTCAAAGTTGTTTGGATTCATTAATATTGTCGTATGAGGGCCTGTACACAAATTTATGTTTTGTCTGAGAAGGATTGAGGTAAAATACAATTTGCATTAACATGATGCTTCAAAAATATTATAATTCATGATAATGTATGAAGTAATTATTTACGGTGATATGTTTATGCTGGTCTGACAGTTAGTAGGCTATTGCGATAGCAACCTATTAACCATTACCATTGTCATCTAAGGTAATTTTGAAAAGCCCGAGACATCGCACCTCAGTACCGGAGTCATTCATATCTTTACTATCAAAAATTTAACACAACATGGTAAAATTTAAACTGAAAACATTTTTTGCCTGGAAGAATTAAATTGTCACCGCTCAGTAACAATTGCCATCACCTTTCCTGACTTGTGATCACTATGACGCAACGCCGTAAATAAACATAACCCTGATAACGGCATTGTCTGGGAGGGGGGCAACCGACCATTGCGGCTAGTCTCGTTTGACATGCCTGGTTCAATAAATTAATTAAGTATTATTTGAACCCTAAAATAAAAGTTACAAGTAATATGTATATCGTACAATTATTATCCTCCAGAATATTATCTTTAGTACGAGTTGACATCTAATGATGATACGAGTTGACATCTGTTGTGTGGTAAGAGAAGTAAACTCGTACCATCATCTGATACTCACCTTGTTGGGTAGGACTACGAGATGACATCACTTGTGGCAACTTGTAGTACGAGTTGACATCTATTAGACTAGTGGTACGAGTTGACATGGGTACAAATTGACATGGGTACGGGCTGACATCTATTGTGTGGTAATAGATGTCAACTCGTACCACCCTCTGATACTTGCCTTGTTGGGTACGAATTGACATCTAATGGTGGTACGAGTTGACATCACTTGTGGTACGAGTTGACATCTATTGGTGGTACGAGTTGACATGGGTACGAGTTGACATGGGTACCAGTTGACATGGGTACGAGTTGACATGGGTGCGAGTAGACGACTTGGTCTACCCGGGTGTGAACTGGGGTTCAGTTGGTATGAGGGATGGATTGGTAAGGGGGGGGGGGGGGGGGAGGGTGAGTTGACTGCCATTCGTTATACCAGCCGTTATACCAGTCCCATATGGGAACCTTACCTAGCAGCTGAAAAGCGTAAGCTATAGACCATCCAAAGGAGAGCGAAATTTGTCACAAGGGACTATACCAGCAGAACGACCAGTGTACGCGGCAGGCCTCTAATTGTCAAGGCTTGAGTGGCGAACCCTTGAACAGAGGAGAAGGAGAGCAAGACTAATCCTACTTTTCATAATTAAAAAAAATAATCTGGTTGGCATAGATGCCAACCAATACCTTACTCCTGCAGACTCAAAAGCACCCGGGGCGGCAAATCGAATTTTAAAGCAGCTCCTTGGCATGACATCAATTTTCGTTATTAATTTCGCAATGAAGTATTTTATTTTTTTTAATATGTTTTAAAATATTTTCTATCCACATTTTTAAGAATCCGACCGAAACCCAAACAAACTATTTGTATACATAAACACCTGCTAAAGGACGTTTAAATGTTCCTACAGCATGTTGAGCAGACATTTGGTGCTGCGGGGGAACCCCCCTGATCAACACGTTCTCACAACAATTAAAGGCGGAACCTATTGATGTGACTATGTGGTTACTTTGTACATGCCGACTGAGATGGTCTGTATCTGCTGTCTATATTGTGGTATACTGTGAACAAACTTGTTTACATTACAATATACGTCTTGGAAATAAAGCTTGTTTCGTCTTTTTCAGTGCTTTAACCCTTTCCATACTTTTCCCGGAGCGTGTCCGGGAATTTTAATACTGATTACAATGCCAATCCCGGACCGTATCTGGGCTAGTTTACAGTTAATTCACTATATGCTTAACATCGCCAAGTGTGGTCCGATGCATCCAGTGTCCTTCAAAACATTACGGGCGTGTACTACAGTGCCATCTGGTGACTGTTTGGCGGGTACGACCGCTGCTACGCTCTGGTTAGGCAGTATATGGGCATTTTGTTGGGTTGGTTCACAAAACAGTGGCGGTGTTATGTTTTGGCGTGAATTAAAACAGTTTGCCTGTATACAATTACAATCACATAGAAAACTAGGAAAGCAACAACTCATGTGTATGTAGGCCTACTTTTATTCATATATTATGTCGATTTATCCACTCCCTGCAGCAAACACAAGACGTTCAACAGATCTGCTGGTTTAATGTTGGCCCAACGTCTGCGACGTTGCACCAACATTAACCAAGCATTGGTGCAAATTACGGCAGTGTTTGTTGCGTGTGCCGTCGACATCTGATGTCTGCTATAATATATAGGCCTATCTGGGGTCACGTCGTACTATTTCTGGTTGACATGTAATTTTTAGAGGCCTTAATGCGAGAAACCAATCTTATCAGTTTGCAGCCTCATTAGTCAGCATTATTCAGAGTCTGTCTCACTGGCGTGACCTCCTGTTCTGATATATGTGTTGTGAGAGCTCCCGGGTAGCGCAACGACTATGTCTTTCGGGATCTCGTCCCGCACGAATAATGTCACTCCTCAGGTACCTTTATTAATCTAAAACTAATTGAAAAACCTTCCGAAATAGTGCTTGACCCTCAATGATCCAACTACAGTCATATATAACACTTAGCTCACGCATAAATAAAGTTGGAAGGCATAATTTTTTTATTTTTTTTCGAGTTTGACCTTTATATGACCTTGATATGACCTTGGAATGACCTTTGCACACCACCTCAGTATAGTGGAACTCCAACCAGTGTTACCCTTTCCACACAGTCATATCTAAATGGCCGTTTCTGATGTGTTACGATACCACTGACAATCTGATTTTAAAAACATTTTTAGCCTTTAACAATTTAATTGGCATGTACAGTATAGATTTTATCTTGACGACAAAGCTTCAAAGGGATAAAAAAGACAAATTCAATCTGAAGGGACGATTTTAATTCGACTAAAAATACAAAAAGATTACAAAATGTCATTGAAATCCGGGCCTTACATGGCGAGAGAACACGATCTCCATTTTCAACATGTCTATAAAACGCTAAGCATTTCAGACCTGAAGTGCTTAGAAGATAAACAGTTAATTTATTTATTTTATCAATTTTATTATTTTTCACACGTTTTTTGTGGAAAATCGTTGTCTTATGGGGGGTCCAGATGGTATCGTAACGTGAGTCCTGCACTTTTTTATAAATATTTTACTCCAATTTGACCAGATTATGTATCATGCTAATCACAATTCTTGTCACATGGATGCTTAATATAATATCGCATCATTTTACATCAATATAATAAATATACGACGTCGTTTTCACTATAAACTATTCGTTTACAAAACGTGAATCATGGTATCGTAACTGAACAGTGCAAAATTGCAGCTGTGATAAAAAAAACCTTGTAGTAGCTATATCTGTACCGTACAGGAGTGCACGTGCTCTGCACAAGGTAAGGGACATTACAGTGAGCTTATGGCGGGAGCTTAAGATGCAAGCGCTGATGAACAGGCTAGTTTGTAGTGTGAGTCCAAATTTCATGCCTGTTACGATACTTTTTCTTACTCAATTTATTCCCTACCTATAGAACATACACCTTAGACCTTCTATATATACATATACATTGTGATAATGTGCAATGCTGCAATCTAATGCTCACGATATAATGCAAAATGTTTGAAGGAGGCTGATTTAAAATTTATAGGTATCGTAACGTGAGTCTTTTTGATAAAATGTATCGTAACAGGACAAGTGTTACTCCAGTGAATCTTTAGTGGTATCGTAACTGTACACTCTTTGTTTTATTGGTCTTGAAATGGTATCGTAACTGGACATTGAGAATACCTAACATGTATTGAATGTATCGTAACAGGACAAGTGATATCCCAGCATTGACTGTTCTGTGGTATCGTAACCGTGCACTATTCACTATATATATTTTTAAATTGGTATCGTAACTGTACGCGTTAGGTTTAAACCAATATAAGCTATAAATTGCACAATTTAGAGCTAGATTGTTGCGACAGCTAAGATGCAAAGCAGCAATTTTCGTTGACAGTAAAAATAAATGTTACTTTTTTGAGATACCAATACCAGAAAGTCTTTTTTAAAGACTGGTTGTGTAACAGGACATCGGATTATACAGATGGTTATGTAACAGGGCATTGAAATAACGGTGGTTACATAACATGACATTGAAGATGACAGTGGTTATGTAACATGACTACGTCGAGCAATCCATGCTGCTGGGTGGTTATGTAACATGACGTAATTTGAAATAATAGAAAGACATGGCTATGTTACAGGACATGATTTTTTACAAAATGAAGTCGATCAATACTGATCCTATGTCTTTTTTGTTATCTTTTTTTGTTTTGATGATTACAAAAATGGGGCAACGCCGTGGTACATATACTTTTTTTTTCATTGTATAAATTTTAAAATATTTGTAGTTTCTGTGCGACGTCAGGAAAGAAAATGGTGAAATGCAGTTAAATTTTACTTTTTTACCAGCACATCACTTGCTAAATGTGCATATTGTTAGTTATTTAACACATTACGCAATTAAATGGATGGACGTACTATGATCAGAAAAACCTCTGCTACAACTAGATATAGATATATCGTTTGATTAATATATAAATATTTGCAGATTTGCGAAACAAAATCTGTTCTGTTACGTAACCACCTTTAGTGGGGTGCTCTCACAATATCTCAATTTTTATATATTTGTAGGGTGCCTACTATCTTATTACATGTTTTTTATGAATCTAGATACATTTAGATACATTACGATCTAGTTTTTACATGATTATTTTTCTTTTTAAAAATTGATCAAATTCGACCATTGGTTACGTAACAAATCAGAAACGGCCAAATTTGTTGCAATTCAAGGCGTAGTTCCACACTACTATATTTGGTCACTTTTGGCATTCAATTTAATTCCTGGAGAAAGCGGAATTGAATAGTGAATTTATCCGAAGGTGAAAATAAGGAAAATCCGAAGGGGCTATCACTACTAGGGTACTCCTCGGGTACCTTAAAACTACTTGAAACACCTTCTGAAATGGTGCTTGACCCTGAATGATCCAACTACAGTCATATATAACACTTAGCTTACGCATAAATCAAGTTGTAAGGCATAAAATGGCAATTGGTTGTATTTTTTATTGAGATTGACCTTCATATGACCTTGACATGACCTCGGCATGACCTTTGCGTTCAACCCCAGTAAAGTGCAACCCCAACCCGTCCCACCATACATTGCCAGTTACAAATATGAGGGTTCACTCTGAATGATGTTCTGTAGGCCTACTGATGAATCCTGATTAGTTTTTTTAGCCAAAATAACCATTATGCTCGAGTAATTAGGCATTGTAGAAATCGGCAGGGGCTGAATTATTGAGCATGGAAAGGGTTAAAGTGCAGATAGTGTGACGCTGCATCAACGTTGAATCAATGCTAATCCAGTGCCTTACGCTACAGCCTGGGAATGTGTGTGTTTGTGTGTGTCGTTTTTCAATATACCATTTAAAACAATGTCACAAATAGGAAATTGTTCAAAAAACAAACTAAAAAACTGCATGTTGTGGTATAGAATCAGTATACAGGATATATTTTACTGAAGATAAGTATATGTATGGTATATTAAGGAGCCCAGTGAAGTCGTACTGCATGGAAGAAATAAGACAGATGTGAAAGTGAGTCAGATTATTTAATTATTGTCTGTATCAAATAGGTCTAATTATCTAAACCTTCAGAGTTAATATTTTGCTAATCGAATAGGCAATGCCAGCTTATATCACATGCTAGTGATCCGAGTATCTCAATATTTTTAACGGATGCATATTTTGTACAATATTGGTATGCATAATTTGAAATATTCTGTACCTAATCGGTAGGTATCATATATTTTTGAACAAAGTATGAAATTTGATGGTAAAATGACTCCTAAATAGTATGCAAACATAGCGCACGGTTTAACAAAAAAATATTCTATTTGTAATGGTGTCATTATATATTTAACAAAAACACATCTCTTTAATCTAACTGCACCAGCAGTCCCTCTGTGAAAGCAGGGTAGTAAATAAACAACAAACATATAAGACATTAAAATGTATTGTTTTTATAGTCACAGTGGTGCACTTTATTGATTCTGGCCACACCTTCAGTGTACATTACATTCGAAAGTGTTCGTCATGTCACAAACCGCGTAAGCCCCCACCCCACAAAAAAAAATGTTTTCTAGTGTAGTCAAGTATTGTTTTTAGTTAGGGATGTTGCAAAATTAAAAAAATACCAAACATCCCCAACAAATTTGGAAGTGGGTTGATGGGTCCAGGGTCATTTTGAATAGAACTTGGAAAACCCCCCAAAAATTTAAATCTTTGTTGATTATTTATTTTTGGGTAATACTGTCAAAATACATTAAATTTTTTGGATGTCTGGAATTTTTTACCTTGACAAGGCTCCTTAGCTCTTTCCGCTTCATTTGAATATCTATGTTATGGGTCTACGGCTATTATATAGATTACAATCCTTTTAGAGGGGGGATCGATTCTGACGTATAAAGACGGTCGCTGCGCTGAAAAGGAGTAAACAGAAAAATTTAAATAATTTACATTTTCACCCACTTGTAGTTTTGTCTCGCTGCCGCGATCCACAACTACAAGTGGGTGAAAATCACTCGTCACTATTTGTTTAATATGAGACCAAACATTTATGTTTGAACACACATTTCGTTCCCAACAAAAGAACTGATAAAACAGATCTCTTGAAAACGACTATTATATATATAGTCGCGCTTAGCAGTTTAAAGGTTAAAATTGTAGATGTGGTGTGGTAGCACTGTCTTCTTGCCAGACTATCAGATCACACCCTGTGAAATCACGTCCCAGGTCTCACAGCCCTATCACTCTCCATGACGTAACACGCACATAAATTAGATGCAGAAAGCTGTTTTTCCAAGTAAGCTTCCGATTTGCACATATTATGGAGTCACATCGAGGCAGCGGGGGCCATGGTGCAGTGGTTGAAGCTGCCTGCTTGGAAAGTCGGAGATCGCGGGCTCGAACCCCACTCTGGTCTTCAAGTTTCAAAGAAATAGAAAATGTTTCCCCCCCGTTCACTCGTAAAGATTCTATATTAAGAGAAGCCTGCGTGACTGAGAGGTAGCGTACTCGGCTTCAGACCGCCAGGGCTCGAATGTCGAATCCTGTGTCTGGAGGGCATTTTCATCTCATTCATCTCACCATCCTCAGGAGATTCTCCTGGCCCAGTTTAGCCTATATTTCCACAAAGGTGGCCTAAAACCCCAGTCATTTCATTTATCTAGGTAGCACTATGAGAAAATACAGTCCACCAGCCAGCGTACGGCAATAAGCGACCTATATAATTTACACAATGTAGACTATTTGATCCAGTCGCTCATGCAGTCTACTCCTTCCACGATACCGACGGTCACCACATCACCCATTTACAGTCTGCGAAACACATGGGTTTGAAATCTTTGTTTGTGACGGGAATTGTTAATATGACACAATCAACACTCCTGAAATCGCCGTCTCCCAGGGAGAAGGCCGTGTGCCACTGTCTTTTTTTCACGTGGTAATAGTCCACCGTGCTAACACAGGTCCCCTCCTCATCTTCAGTACAATGACCACCAACCAAGAAAATCTTATTACCTGTAACATAGAAGATACATTATGACCAATTTTAAAATTATAAATGTTACTTGTCCAAGTTCTATCCCACTATCAATATCGCGAACAAATGTGATGAGGAAACGTCACTGCCAGCGTGAGTTATAAAACATAATGTTGCATAAAAAGGGGGGGATGAACCCTTTGCGTTGCGGGAGGTAGGCCTAACCATCTATGCCCATGTTTAATTGGTGTTTTCCTTTTTAAACGTTTTAGATAAGCTGTTACTTATGTAGCCGGGTGTGTGTATGACGGACTGGAGTGATTACTACTCTGGCCAACGAGTCGACTCTTTTGCTAGATTCATAGCGCTCAGGCATCACGATGCCAGGGTTGGTGGTTCGATCCCCGTGCTGGGCAGTTTCAACACTGTTACAATGGCGCCGCATTGGCCAGATGCGTAGCGCTCAGGCATCACGATGCCAGGGCTGGTGGCTCGGTCCCCGGGCTGGGCAGTTTCAACACTGTGACATTGGCGCCCAATAACGGTTCTCCTTACCGGTAATTATGCAGTACCAATAGGCCTGACCTTAGTACAGAACACTGGGGATAGGGTTGCGGTAAAAGGCAGCCAGGAGAAAATAACCCACGAGTGTGCGGAAGGCTGCTCGGGGACGAGCATGATTACTACTCTGGCCAACGAGTCGACTCTTTGGCTAGATTCGTAGCGCTCAGGCATCACGATGCCAGGGTTGGTGGTTCGATCCCCGGGCTGGGCGGTTTCAACACTGTTACACTTACATAAGATCGTCGGTACAATTATGTCATTTAATGATGTTATTATTGTAAGCGCCATTATCAACTGAACTGCATTTGTGCGTATGTTTTTAAATACTGCAAATAAATACAAGAAGCGAAAGATTGTAACAGACAAGCGACCGAATAACTACGATTCGGTTTAAGTTGCATTTGATGTACTTTTCACATGTATTTTTCTTTCAGTTGATTTTCCACCTTCATCACTCAGTAATCTTTAAGTGTAACAGTCGGCTTTAGACAACAGTTGTAATGGTAGGCCTACTTACCGATAACTGCACTGCCGGCCGAGCAGCGTGGCCTTAGCAACCTCGGCATATTATGCCATTGACGATGTCGTGCAACAGCATCTTGATTAGTGTCACCAGCTAACAATTCCCCTTTCATATTGTCATTGGTTAGGTCATTGTTATCAATAAGAACAACTGAGGACGGAAATTTATAACACTCCAACACTGCAAGAAAGTAGAAATGGTTAAAAGTGTGATTAATATTCTATAGAATATGGCACTCAAGCATCAGGATATGGCATTATGATGTCAGAATGGGGCACTGAATTTCAAGAATTACATCATGATGGCAAAATAATGTCGGGAAATTATAATGTCGGGATTCAAAATTACAATGTATTAATTATTATCATATAGAAAATAAAACATTATGGATATTTGGGATATAAGGATATACACCTTTTATGGCAGCATATGCCATTAGAATATCAGTATAATTATTTCATTATGATATATAATAATTCACACAATTTAAAATGTAATGTTAGTCTCACTATAGAGTAGGCCTAGAGTCATATTGTCAGAATTATATTTTGAGAATAAGTCCCTATAATGTCAGGGTATGTCACTTATACAATGCCGGATATGTCATTATAATGTCAGGATATTACATTATTATAATAAATTGGCATTACAATATTACACAAGTTAATATAATAGCAAAATTTTGCTTTATGTATTATGTATGAAAGCATATCTGACGCTATAATGTCAACATAATCATGAAAACATAGGGCCTATATTATAATATTTTACTACAGAGGTACAACAGATCTATGCAAGAGTCTATTTAAAAACTGACATTTTAGTTCAGGCACGTCATCAATTGCTACTAAGATGTTAGAATATGACGATAAAGTGTCATGATATTACATGGCGTGAAAGGCAGCGGTGCTAACCACTACCCTAGGGCCCCCGCCCCTATGGAAACCAATAGGTTGCATTTCCTCAAAATTTTAAAGAAGCTAATGTAAGACCACTATTTAAAAAAATATCTCTTCTTAAGAACGAACTGAACAATTACAGGCCTGTGTCCATTTCATTTCCAAAATCTTAGAAAAGGTAGTGGCTGATCGGCTGCAAAGCTCATATAAAATATACCCATCATCTAATCCATTACAATCAGCCTACAGGAAACATCATTCTACAGAATCGGCTCTGATGAAAGTATATAACGGATAAAGTTACAGCTCTGACATTGCTTAACTTGTCGGTCGCTTTCGACACCATATTGGCCATACTACATTAACATATAGACTTTCAGACTGGTATGGAATAACGGAGTAGGGTCAATTTTTTTGTTTTTTTTATAGCAAAAATAGGCACCAATCCGTAGAAATTAAAGACACACTGTCATATGGAGTTCTAGAGGGCTCTGTGCTGGGACCTGTGCTTTTTACATCTACATCACTTAGCGCTATTATCTCCAGTTTTGACATAAACCACCATCTTTATTCCGATGATACTCAACTTTACATGTCTCTATCAGTTTCAAACGCTAATAGGACTCTTTTTAGAAGTTGAAACATTGTTTAGTGGGTGTGTCGGCCTGAAGGCCATAGTCTAAGCCGGAGTTTAATCTTAGCAAGACAGAGTTTCTTCTCATTGGGTCCAAACTTTAACAAGAAAAATTGCATCAGCGACATTTTTTCAATTCATATTAATATTATGTTATCAGCATAGTAAATTAACTGAAAAGCTTCATGTAGACCTGTTTTCTCGATATCTGAGACTAATAATATAATGACATTATCGTTCTTTAACAACATAGTTAGGACATGAAGTAGGCTACTAACTATTAGCTGTGGCCAGTAATCTTTTCATTTTCTTCGGGTTTTCTGAAGATTGTTCTTGCATCACTTCGGTCTGAGACTGTACAAAATTAACACCATCAAATGAAAAGCCATTACAAACACCTGAAATTATAAGTCAATGTACATACGTAGAGACTGTCAATCGCGATATATATGGCTAAGTTTATAAAAGCCCCCACAATAAATGAAATAACCCTTACAACGCTGAAATATTTCTGTATAAACCATGGAGACCGAAGGGTTTTTTCAATTTGAAATCATAAATGTCTTAGTTAGCTCTTTCCGCTTCATTTGAATACCTATGTTATGGGTCAACGGCCGTTTGAAATATTTTAATTCTTTTAGTGTGGGGACCATCTTTATACGTCAGAATGTGACGTCTACCGGCGTCAGATTCTGGTTTAAGGCTACAGTAATTCACCAAGTGGCGAGCTGGTCTTGAGTGAAGTTGACCATGTATGATACTAAGGAGTTCAACGCGTATATCCCTTAAGTACATACAATCCTATGATTTGAAAATGTTATTAGATTAACTTGGAAATAATGAATATAACATGCGGGAATATAACTGAATAGATATCGATGATATGTGAAGTTGCTATATTCTTACCTCCACAGAAGTAGAGTTTATCACGACAAAGATGCAAGCTATGTTGAGACATTTTGTGAAAGGTGTGGTTCCGATGCGCGTCTTCGAATACCGTCCAAGCGTAATAAAACTCTTTGGGGGATGAGTCCTCCACCAATACTCTTTGCATCACCCTGCAGTGTTGAATGACACATTTATAACAGAGTACTAGTGTAATGATAGAGAAGGGTGCGCGGTGGCTGAATGTGTGGTAGGAGTTATCTAAGACACATACCAATACTATTCTGATCATCTTGAAGTTTTGAGACCATGTAGCAAAACAAAACTTCGAGCGAGTGAAACTAAGTGGGCCTGTTATTATACACTCTCTCAGAAATGTGATCTGTATATCTTTTCGGTGAGTAGCATCCACACCACCTTTCTGACGGGTAAGAGAACAATTACCTCAATTCAGTGTTTCATCTATAACTCGTTCTAATGGCGCAGCGCCACGTTGCCTTTTGTGAGTGCCATGTTGCACTTCATGAGCGCCATGCTGCCCTTCATGGGTGCCATGCTGCCCTTCATGTGCGCCATGTTTCCCTTCTAATATTACTAGTATTCAGAAGGTAAAATGCTTCATCGAACTGTATGTTACGTCATATTCGACCCAGTGCATTGTAACAGAAAAAAACACCCCAGTCATTGATGTCGCGCGCTCACACCTATGACGCAATACCTTATAAAGTTAGTAATTGTTTATTAATGTATATAACGGCCTGTGTAAAATATAGTGATAATAGCTGGCGATGTTTACATACTTAATTCTGTTTATACCCTGATTGGGGATGGAGGGTGTTGGAAACGCCTAGCTGGGTGCCCGTTGTGCGTGCTGATAAGGTGCCCCTAATGATAGGTGGCGCCATGTCCCTTCTGAAACCTAGATGAAACACTGCGATTAACCCTTACAACGCTGAAATTTGTTTATATGAACCAAGAGACCAAAACGGTTTTTTAAAATTTAAAATCATTATAAATGTCTTCTTTAGCTTTTTCTGTTTCATTGGAATACGTATATTATGGGTCTACGACCATTAAAAATGTTTTACTCTTTCAGTGTGGGGTCAAAATTACATTTCAAATTCCATTCTAATCCAACCCACTAATGTTACACCATTAAATTATATTTGTTCCATTAAGCACTATACCTGATATGTGATAAATCTAACCTACCAAGGATATAATATAAATTATTATAGCGTACATGATCAATTTGATAGCTGTAATTATTTACCAAATATCATCTGTGGCATTCTGAGTTTTAGACTGTCCGCCTGACAGATAAAGTGCCCCGCTGCGCTCCACTACACAGTGATCTTCACGTGGGTTGGGCAGTTCAGGTTCCTTGTGCCATTCATCCGTGAAAGGCTCATAAGATTCACAAGACGATGTCAGCTCATTGCTGCTCAGCTGTCCTCCTGGTAAAAAATCACATGCAGCGCCTTGGAAATCAGTATCACTTCATTAGACGCCCCATTATAGGCTTTGGCATACATATTATACCACAGTGTGATTCCCCCCCCCCCCCCCGAGTCACTTGAAGTTGTGCATCGCGATTCAGAACTTTGGGTCACTGAAAATTACTTGGATTTCTTAGGTTCAAGTACAAATGATTATCATTATTGCAATTTAACCCTTATCCTGCTAAGTAAATATATTTAAATTTTCAACCACTTTGCATCTCTACCGCGATCCACAACCTGAAGTGATTGAAAATTACTCATATTTGTTTAATTTAGTACCAAACATTTACAAATCTTGATGTTTAAACATTCTTTTCATTCACAATAACAGTGGTTCAATCGGCTAATAAGATTAAAAACTACTACTGTCGTGATTAATAAAAACACGGAATGTAAAAAGTATTTATTTCTGATGACCTCCAGAGAGGCAATACTGACATATGAGTATACATATGCCAGGAGAGCGCTGGCGTCAATAAAATGTAATTTTCTTACATATAAGTATTTACACATACACACATCTAAATATAATATTCAATTATAATTACTATAATTATTACAGTAGAATTTTAATATTAAAAAAATTACAATGACTACTGTAGTCGACATCAGTGCTCTAGCGGTTAGTATGTTTAAGAAATTGCACGGATATAAGGTTACAAGTTTGTTTTTGTGGTCACTCTCGTATTTAATTTGTAATATATCATCCACTATGAGGCCAAGTGTTGTTTGTATCATCTGATCATGTGTCGCTCACAAACGACAATTTGGCTGCCAGTGTTGTTATTGTTGATTCAGTGTTGGCCCAGCGTCGAAGACGATGAGCCAACATTGAATCATTGGTGAAACATTGGTGAAACATTGGTACCATTTGTTTAACGTTGTATTTCAGCTGCCCCAGCCTGCAGCCAGATGTTGTTGCTGGATAGTGTTAAAGGTGCAGGTTTATCATGTTTATAGTCTGATATCAAATCTGAAGACTCATCAGAGGACTTTACATTTTACACCCCGGTCACTGGAGCTGTTCATTTGTGTGATATTTTAACTCCATGGGGAGCATACAGTCCTGCGGCCTTTTCAGCGCATTGGTCTTATCGTATACACATTGCCAGCTCTGTCCTGTCATGGTACTTATTTACACCTGAGTCCAGTGAAGCATGTGTGAGGGTAGTGTCCAAATATTGTTCCAATATTGAGAGGGTAGAGACATGATATATTTCTTTGAAAATCCTGCACCAAGCGGGGTTCGAGATCGCACAGCAGGTATAGCGACATTGGCAAAGCTCCACGTTCTAACCATTGCGCCATGTCCCTCTCCATTCTATAGCGCATCATGACGACCGGGCCGCCCTATTATGCCATTTACTCCCCCCCCCCAGCCCCCAGCTGAAAATCTTCTGATTTTATCCAATATCTCGACGCTAAAATATTTATGTATGAACCATAAAGATGCAAGGGTGTTTTTCAATTTGAAATTATCAAAAATTTCTCAGTTAGCTCTTTCTGTTTCATTTGAATACCAGTGTTATGGGTCTATAGCCATTATAATAATCTGACGTCTAGTAAAGACGGTCCCCGCACTGAAAGGGTTAAAGCGTAGGCCTAACCGATAACACAGGTATTTAAATGAAGCAGAAAGAGCTAGGTTACAAGATATTTATGAAAATTACAAATTGAAAAAAAAAATTCTTTATACAAATAGTTCAGCGTTATAAGGGTTGAGCCCGTGAGATCGCCTGCTCTTGGCACAACTGTAGGCCTATAAAGAAATCCTTATACTTGTGTTGTCAGACAGCAGACCAATCCATCTGCCCATCATTACGCTGGATGAGCCTGTGTCAAACAAACTATTTTTGACAAGAACAGTATTGCATGTAGGACTATAATTCAGCTGGTTCACCTGTTAAATAATTCCTCAAAATACAAGGATTGACGTGCAGTGCCATTCCAAATTTCTGAAGCCAACTGTGAAAGCTAACGTTAAAACTATCTGATCATCTATTTTTTGTCAAAACACAGGCTATATCATGGTATTATTTTACCCAGCAAACACAAAACATTTGCATGACATTTGTGCAAACTCTGCCCAACGTCTGCGAAGTTGGTCCAACATTGTACAAATGTCACACAAATGTTTTGTGTTTACTGGGTGTGCACTCACCCGTGACGTAGATTTTTCCTCCCATCACAGTTGCAGTGTGACCTACGCGACTCTTCAGCATGCTCTCCATTTCGTTCCAGCGTCTCTTGGTGGGATCATAGCGGAGCACCTGCCGCTGTACTTTACCAGTGCTCTTCTCTCGTCCACCAATTATATACAAACAGTTCTTCATGACAACTGAGGAATAATCCGACAAGTCATTTATCCGCGGCCAAATCACTTGGTTCACTTTGGGCGCAATATTATGAGCGTCGTGGTTGATCATGACGTATGAATGGCGCATCCCGCCCGATGACTTGTTCAGGATGATCATAAACTCGTGATCGTGTGCTCTGCAGGGAACCTCATCTGGCATGTCCATGATTCGCCTTCTGTGATGTCGAATAGCTGACACTTCATACCAGAATTCACTGAAAAGTAAAGACGATGCCGATGAGAGATAACTAACTAGAAAGAGTTGTTCGGAAACGAACACGAAAGCAGCCCTCCGTTATCGCTAGACCACTATTCTTTGCTCCCAAAAGTTAATCAGGTCATTGGCTGACATTGCTGTGCATATTTGCCAAATAAGAAGAAGATCTGCTGGAAACTTTTCCCTGAAACGCGCGACAAGTATGTTTTTGCTAGTGGCTCTAGTAGTTAAAGGGTTGATTATATGGGTATCAAAATGTCACAAAAAATCCCCCCAGTGGTATATGATGTCTCTGTGAAGTATGGGGAAGCAGAAATTCATAGATCAGCTATCATGCAAGATTTCCGAGATATGAAAAAAAAAAATGGCCGACTGGCGGCCATTTTTGATTTTTTAGTGTAAAATTTGTCATGGGTTATCCTTCTGTGAGACATTACATTTTGTTTTATATTGATGGTCGAGCCATTTTGCTATTCTAATTTCACAAAATTAATTCTAAATGGCCGCTAAACGGCCATTTTGAAATTGTTTGATCCCAAAAGTTATTCAGGTCATTGGCTGACATAGCTGAACATATTTGCCACATTAAAATAAGATCTGAAGGCAACTTTTTCCTGAAATGCGCTAACGAGCATTTCTTCTTTAGTGGCCATGGGAATTAAAGGGTTGATGATATGGGGATCAAAATGTCACCAAAACAATTCCCCGGTGGTATGTGATGGCTATGTGAAGTATGAGGAAGCAGAAGTTGATAGATTAGTAGTTATCTTGAAACAAATAACTGCGGCGGACCGTGTGGAATACAGTGAGCAGCCCGCCTCGGCGAGGGCTGCTTAATTATTGCTTAAGTTTAAATTCGTAGAAACTACTTTTCAATCACCAGGGGACATGTTTTTTCACTACATTTAATCATGATAACGTTACTGTCATAATTATCAAGCACAAAATAAAATATGCAATTCGTCTATGCATGTAAATAAAATGGATACTGATAGCAGCACAACATATTAAACAACAACATATTAAACTTACCGACAAATACGGTCAAGGTCAATAGAAATATTATGTCTGAAGTTCATTGCCAGTTATGTTTTATTCACTATGTAAGTTATCCATTAAATCGCTCTAGTTTACTTATCTTAAATTGAATTTTATAACCGTCGAGTCGACTTTGCATGCCGACACCTGCGAAAGTAAACTAATTAGATTCAGTTTTACCTACCACAATTATATCGGGGGTGTTCACGTTTTTTTAACGTCAACAATTTTTTTCTGGTCATACAGTGAAACAGAAAATGGACTAAGATTAAGTGAGAGGCTATTGTGTATGGGATGTAAGAGCGAATCGTTGGCCCAGTGTCAGGATGATTTTGGCCCATCGTCAACGACGCTGGCCCACCATCAGGCCACATTGGGCCAACGCATCGTGTTTCCTGGGTGGGCTGTAATATGTTATCTGACTCGCTCTTCACGCAGCCATTTACAAGTGGGCTTACAGTAAGCCTATCTATATCGTATAGATGAACACTTTACAAACTCCGTCTCTATTGTCAAGTTATTATCCGAGCCAATGACTTGGATGGGCATTTTTGAACCAATGATCTGCGACGCTGGGCCAATCTTGAAACATCATTGGTCTAAGGGTACTTTTGGTCAAATATAAACAGCATGCTGAATAGGCAGTTAATCCCTTTGTGGACCCACTAGCAGCTGTGGGTGTGATCGATCTCCTACCCAGATATGTCACACGAACGTGGCACGGCTATACTGCTCGGCAAAGCCAAAAGGCAGTATCTACTTGTATAAACTGCCTTTTGGCTTTGCACGCCCGAGTACTGTATGGGCCTACTGCAATCTAAATCAACAGTAATTCAAACCATTTTAAAGCAGGAGGGAAATGTACTACGAATTAAATAAAGAACGAATTTCATGAACGATCAGATATTTTGGCTCCTGATAATGCCTGCGGATTATCATTTTAGATTTATAATTAGAACCTTTCGCGATGCTCTTATTTCGCGAATTTCCCAATATGGTTAACTTGATTAATATTTGGAATTCCATATTGAGAAAAGTGATGTATAGGCCTACTCATGGAATTAACGGCTTTATAATATATGGTATAATCTCATGATCTGTGCCGTATATACCTACATATCTTTCGTCATTATTTTTTATTTTACACCATGCATGTTTAGCTGATAGATATACATTATGATTAAAGACAATGGAATAAATTGTGAAAGACATTAAATACAATAAAATAACACAAAAGGAACTATTCTATCCCATTTACTTTGTACTTTTCTGTCATTGTGAAAAAACTTCCCTTCACGCTTGAAGTACCGTTCTACCTTATGATGATAAGACCCTTGATGCCAGGAAAATGTGTTGTTTTTGTAGATTGATGGCGTACATTTTTTGTATATTTTCAATGTATGCTGCTTTATGAGCAATAGTGTTAGGAAGAGGCATAGAAATGAAATGAATCGGGCTTTAGGCCACCTTTGTGCACATATAGGCTAAACTGGGCCAGTAGAACCTCCTGAGAATGGTGAGATGATTGAGATGACACTGTCCTCCAGACACAGGATTCGAAATTCGAGCCCTGGCGGTCTGAGGTCGAACACGCTACCTCCCGGTCACGGAGGCTCCCCACGATACTGACTTTCACACGTGGATGGGGAAGAAACATTTTTTGTTTCTTTCAAACCGCCGAGACCGGGAACCGAACCCCGAACTCTGGCGTGAAAGGCAGCGGTGCTAACCACTACCCCAGGGCCCCCGCCCAACAAGCATAGGTAGCCTAAACCAGCAGACACAAGACGTTAAATCACTGTTGGTTTAATGTTGGTCCCCCGTCTACGCCGCTGGACCAACATTAAACATTGATTGAACGTCTTGTGTCTGCTGGGTATATGGCTAAGAATAGTAGGCCTAATAGTTAGGGGGATACGGACATGACAGGAAATAATTGACATACATGGTTGGCAGGCTTCAAGTCATATAATTTTAGGATAAAGGTAAATATCGGTCAGTGCAAAACAGTACGTGGTTGTATGTTATCTGGTTATGAACTACAATATTTGAAAAAATCCTTTATTTCCTTTAAAATACAAATATTCAGTGTAGACAAATATAATATATACATATTATATTGTAAGTAACAATACAAGTTTATATACGATACTGAGACCGATAAGGTGTGGGCTTGTATTGTCCCCGGCCTTATTATTAAGTGGAATACAACATCCTACTTGACTAAGATATAGTTGTGACCTCACCTTTTATGTACACAAGCTTCATATCGTATGTAATTATAGCTACCTCTCAAACATTTTCAGTACTGGTTCTGATGACAATATACCGGTTATACACTATGTTGAAAAACCTCACAAATAAGCCGTCCCAGCAGACACAGGACCTTGATTCAATGTTGGCTCAACGTTGGTCCAACGTCGTAGACGGTGAACCAACGTTAAACCAACACTGATTCAATGTCTTGGTCCGCTGGGGTAGAACTCACAGTATTCGAGAAGAAATGTGTTCGATCCCAGCGCAGGCATACACCCACTGGGCACACGACATTGATTTAACGTCGTAACAACGTCGCGTGCCTAGTGTGCAATGCCTGGTATGAATCCCGTGTCTTAATTATTGATTTGGCATGTATTATGAGATAATTTGTCTGACCCGTCAGGACATAGCCTACAACACTTTCGCTGCTGGTTGGGCGATATAGCCCCCCATACATACATTAAATAATTGTTTTACAACTAAAATTAATTAAACCTCTTGGTTATATCGTCATGTTTCGAGCATATTTGACGATTGATTCATGTTCTGTTGTTCATTTCGCTCCTTGGGATGAGACTATTTAATTGTCAGTTTTGAAAATTTACCTAATATGAAGCTCTATAGCCTACTGATCCTGAATAAAATACAAATACACTTTTAAAGCACTGAAAACGACTAAACCAATTTTATTTACAAGACGTGTAGGCCCCTATTGTAGTAAGCAAGATGCCCCCCATCTCAGACGGCATGATCAATGTGATCACCTGGTCACATCAATAGCTGCCGCCCTTAATTGGTCTGGGAACGCGATGATCGAGGGGGGGGGGGATGGAGGGGGTTCTCCTACAGCACCGATTGTCTGATCAACGCTGGGCCGACGGCATCAACTTGTGGCCAATGATGTGCTAGCATTCAACCATCTTTTAGGAGAACTCACTGTATGTTTGGGTTTTGTCCAGATTCTTATAAATATTGATAAGAAATGTTTCTAAAAATCTAAAATTCTTGAAAAAAATGAAATAATGCTCTGTGCGATACACTACTTCATAAGAAAATTAAAAATGAAAATTGATGTCCAAATACTGAGTCGCTTTAAACTATCAGTTTTTAAATTATTATTTCGTTAACGTAGCCTACATGTATTATTCAATTACTAATTTGGTTGTACAAATGTGTCACGTTTCGTTATGATATCGCAATTAACCCTTTCAGCGGGGGGACCGTCTTTAGACATCAGAATCTGACGTCTACATAGACGTCAGATTCTGACGTCTAAAGTCGATCCCCGCAATGAAAGAGTAAAATATTTATAATGGCCGTAGACCCACAACATAGGTAACGTTAGTCAAACAAAGCGGGAAGAGCCAACTAAGACATTTACGATGATTTTAAATTGAAAAAAGCCTTAGTTTCCCATGGTTTATACCAACACATTTCAGCGTTATAAAGGTTAATATTGTCATTATTCAGGTTAATAGGATTATATATCTAGATGTAGATATTTCTAACATGTATACGTGATCACCCTGATATCGTAAATCATTGTGAAGTGACCTGTAATATTACACACGATACAAAACTACAATGTAGTAAAAGCATTACATAAATCTGTAATAATCTTATTCCTTTAGACTTTTGGCGTCGTGATTTTCTATAAAGAAGTTAATAAATTGTCAAATTTACAAATGAAAGATGTTCAATATATATATGGTTTTATATTGTTGAAATTGATTTATTTTCTACTCAAATCATAGTAGGCTAATCATATTATAACAATAAAGGCAATAAAAGGTAATATAAATCTATGTAACGTTAGCGGTGATCCCACTATATAAATGGGTCATAATTTAAACATGAATACGTTTACAAGTTAATTTTACGATGCAATATAACTAAATAATTATCGACTAAGATTAAATCCGATAATTTTTCACACATTTTGTTGCCTTTTCTAAAGTAAGCTTAATACCAAATCGGATCTGAGAGGGTCCATAATTGTGCAACTCACTACTCAACAGGTTAAATCACAATCGTATTTTAGGCTACAGATTATTGGACTACCCCAGTAAACAAGAGATGGAATATAGGGGTCGCTACTGTCTGTTCACGATAACATGTGATACTAGAAAACACCACTGAACGTTGGCCCACCGTCTGCGACACTGGCCCAACATTAAACCTATATTGGGTGAATGCCTCGTGTTTGCTGGTATGTTCTGAAACACCCAGCCCAATAACCCAGCAAACACAAACATTTGTAAGAAATTTACACAGCGCCGGCACAATGTCTTCGATGTTGGTTCAACATTGTACAAATGTCATACAACATTTGTGTTTGATGGGTAACACAATGCCAGTCTTGTATGAATGACTAGTGTTTACATGGTTTGCTGGGAATGATGACACCAAATTTGAATTTTCTGTTGAACTGCTATAGTGGCCGCTATGTAGACTATGACATTAAATACATGGGAATAGATTGTCAGCTACATAGGCCTACACCTAGATCAATCTTTCTCTCTCATGGCGAATGTTATTACAATCGATAATGTTACACTGATGCGTTTGTAATAATCTGCGTTTCAAATATTATATAACCCTAAAAAATTTAGCAATCGACAACAAGGAATCAAAGCAAATAGTCTACGCTATATTTGATACAATACCTGAAATATAAGTATTCCTATTTTCTTTGGTTAGGCTATATGGTCTATATGTGTATTGTTTTCACAAGTAGGTCGATGCGTGTTCTACTCCCTTATTCTGCTCACGTTGTTTGTGATATTGACAAATAGTGTTTGCTCGCAACACGACAATACCACACACCCTTGTCAGCCAAACGTGAGTCGAGTAACGGTAGTGCAGTTATCACACTGATTATCGCTGTACTGTTCTCACAATATTGACATAATAATGCCCATAGCAATTTCCAACAAGTACGACACGTTCATCCAAAAGTGGTTCAATGCTGGGCCAGCGTCTTAGACGGTGGAAGAACAATTTAAACGAGTATTGAACAAACTCGAAATTGTTCCAAGGTCCGGAGTGTACTGTACGGCCTACATCATGTGCTCCATAAGAAATCCTTGATTTTTTTCAAAAAAAGTAATGCATAGTAACAATTTTATGCTTCCTCCTGTCACGATATTGCCACAAAGTTCAGAAATTCACACACATTACGTCATTTATTCGGCTATATAATATAAGAATAATTAAGCAGCCCTCGCCGAGGCGGGCTGCTTACTGTATTCCACACGGTCCGCCGCCTCCGCGGTTATTTGTCTTCAAGATAGCTACTAATCAACTTCTGCTTCCTCATACTTCACATAGCCATCACATACCACTGGGGAATTGTTTTAGTGACATTTTGATCCCCATATCATCAACCCTTTAATTACTATGGCCACTAACGAAGAAAAGCTGGCAAATATGTTCAGCTATGTCAGCCAATGAGCTGAATAACTTTTGGAGCAAACAATTTTAAAATGGCCGTTAAGTGGACATTTTGAATTTTAATGATTTCGTGATATTTACGTAACTGAAAATGCAAAATGGCTGGACCATAAATATAAAACAAAATGTAATGTCTCACACAAGGATAATAATAATAATTATTATTATTATTACAAAACCATTTATAAAGCGGACCATCCAAAAAATGTTCTTGATCGCTGTACATACTAAAAACAGGATAAAAGTCGATGTAGACGAAGCTATGTAAAAGTTAAGTAAAATAACATTTAAAACTTTAACTAAAACTTATAGTACTGATTGTAAAGTTAGATTAATATAAACTACATCAAATTATAAAAGCTACAGACGTCATGTAAAATTCAATTGTACATGTAATAAGTTAGTAAAATTGTAAATATTATTAAGTTAATAAAATTTTCAAGTGAAGAAAACTGTTTTTAAAACTGTTTTGAAATGTGCAGTGCTGTCTATCAATCGCATATGTGCTAGAAGCTTGTTCCATAGCAGAGGAGCGGCATAGGCAAACGACCTGTTTTTATAATGGTTCTTGCCTGAGGGATGCACCACAAGCAGTGTTTTGTCAGCTGAACCAAGGATTGGCTAAACGGAGTGATCGGGCTGGATGATAAAGTGTTATTAGGTTTGCCAGATAAGTAGGAGCCAAGTTGTTGAGGCATTTAAAGGTGTGAAAGATGATCTACTCTGTGGGAGAGTGTACAGGTAGCCAGTGGAGCTCCCTCAGTATTGGTGTTATATGGTCACGTTTGGAGCACTTCATGACCATCCTGGCACATGCATTCTGTACACGCTGCAGCTGCTTTAGTAGTGTATATGGCAGACCGTAAAGATGCTGTTGCGATCGAGACGCGGTATAACAAGTGCATGAACATGATGAACAAGCTGCTTGGTGCTCTGACGATCAAGGTATTTTCGAATATGACCAATGGCATATTCAACCAATGGCAACGGTGATAGTAAGCAGCTCGTGAAATGGCTGTAATCTGCTTGCTGAGTGACATGGTGGTATAAAAAATCACACCAAGATGCCTCGCGGGCTCTTAGATGGTGATATGCTGCTGTTTCCTACTGTCACACCTTGAGAGAATTCAACAGAGTCAGTACTTTTAGGATGAAATAAAATTATTTCTGTTTTGTCATCGTTTAGCATCAGCATATTATGCCGCATCGACTCCCCGATGTCAGCCACACACCGCTCCACTCTCCCAATGTCCGCTGTCTGTGAAGAGTTGTTGTCACGACACAGCTCTATGTAGAGTTGTGTATCATCAGCAGATAGATGGTACGACAGACCGTGACTTCTGATGATATAATACGAGCCAGCGGAATAGTGTAGATTGAAAACAGGAGAGTTACCAGTACAGAGCCTCGAGGGACCCACATGTCAGTGGAGTGTCTTCCGACTGCTTTCCAGATATACGAACAGCTTGACTCCTGTCTCTGAGATAACACTTTATCCACCTCAGACACTCTCCTGTAATGCCGACCTCGTGTTGGAGTGTGTGAAGCAGGATGCCATGGTCGATAGTGTCAAACGCAGCGCTCAGGTCGAGAAGAAGCAGTGCTGCGCCATTGCGTTTGTCGAGAATGTGCAGGATGTCGTTCTGAACTTTTAGCAAGGATAACCCATGACAAATATCGCACTAATAAAATCCAAAATGGCCGCCAGTCGGCCTTCTCATTATCTCGGAAATCTTGCATTATAGCTGATCTATGAACTTCTGCTTCCTCATACTTCACATAGCCATCAGATACCACCAGGGGATTTTTGGTGACATTTTGATTCCCATTATATCAACCCTTTAATTACATGGGTCAATATAAACAAAGAAATACTTGTTAGCGCATTTCAGGAAAAAGTTTCGAGAAGATCTTTTTATTTGGCAAATATACACAGCAATGTCAGTCAATGACCTGATTAACTTTTGAGAGCAAACAATTCTAAAATGACGGTCTAGCGGCAATTCTGAATTTGAGTAATTTTGTGATACTTATGAAAATCAAAAGCAAAGAAAAATAACTGGACCATGCACATATAACAAAATGTAAAGACTCACACAAGGATAACCCATGAGAAATTTTGCAGAAATAAAAACCAAAATGGCCTTTTTAATTGTTTTTTCTCATTATCTCGGAAATGTTGCATAATAGCCAAAGCTGTAATATAATATATATATAAAATAAACCTTGAGAGTTCGCTGATCTATATCAAATTAGTAATGGCCGACTGGCGATAACAGAGGGCTGTTATCGTGTTCGTTTCCGATCAACTCTTTCTAGTTATTATTATATTATTGACAGTTTGTATAATCAAATAATGTGCCGAATATCTGGGCCCGTATTCTCGTACAAGTTACAATATATCGTAGGCTTCTGATTGGTCGAGATGGCCATCTCGATCAATCAGAAGCCTACGATATATCGTAACTTGTACGAGAATACGGCTCCAGGTTATTAAAGTCATTCAGCGGCACAAAGCAGTCACATTCGAAAATATTCATAGACAAAATATAATTGAAAGATGTAAGTATGTATAAGTTTTTATTATTATAATTAGAAAAGAAAGTTTAAAGGGAAAGTTTTAAAACTGTTTGAAAGTTGGCAAAAGTAATAAAACATAGAATAATAAAATAAAACCCAATGACTAAAACTTCATGTAATTTAAAACGCATATATTAAATACGAAATTAGATTGTCTCCGGATATAAAGACTCCTTAAAGTGTTTTTAATTGTCGTTTGGTCTGACGCTTTAAAAGGTAATACATATATAGTATAACGTTAGTTAAAATATATGTGTTATGCACTCCTAAAATGTTATAGATCATCGCTAACGTGTACAACGTTACACTTATAGGTAGGCAGAGAGCTATAAAAATATAATCTCACCTTTCCCAAAAGTATCCTAAAATTCAGGTGATACAGGCCTAATTAAGTGTTCACGAGCGATTCCTGATAGGCATACAAAGGCTAAAACTGTAGTTCGGTCTTGAATGTGAACAATTAATGGAAATATATACTGATTCACTTGGCAGCTCTTGAGTTTATGAATGCCGTTGGTGGGGTGTCAGTCTGTAAACGTATGTAGGCCCCTACCCAGTAAGCATGAGGCATTGACCCGTCGTTGGTCCAATGTTGGCCCGCCGTCTACGACGTCGGCCCAACATTGGACCAACGGCGGGTCAATGCCTCATGTATACCCGGTAGGCCCATATCTGTGTATTGAGCGAGTAGCGGCTCGTGTGATCCCGAGCCACATAATGCACGATTGACTGCACAGAAAATAAAACGTATCCTGACAGGATTAACGTTTTGATCCCCGATAGCTAATCCCGTGAGAGCCGCGCAGGTGGCTGAGCTACTTAGTTATTTCTAAAGCGTAGGCAATTACGTCGTAGGCCTAGGCTTATAGCTCGTCAAGTGTAGCATTGCGCCTTGAATATTTTTCATTCTTTTGAAGATAGCGCTTAACCCAGCAATGTTAGGGTAACGTTGATCCAGCGTCGTAGACAGACGGACAACGTTGAAGCAACATTGATTCAACGTCTCGTGTCTGCCGAGTACTGACGTAACTGCCATAATGATAATACAATAGCACTGCGTCCAGCAACTGGATACACTTAACCTTTTGATTCTAATTTGCAATTGCTGGTTCATTTGAGCAATGAACCGTCACATTTTATAATCTTCATTCAATATAATGTCCTGAAATCGATGACGATCACCGTCTTCAATAGCTTTCTATTTTAGTACAGGGGGGGGGGGGGGGATTTTAAGTTATGACCTAAAATCGGCTCAGAACATGCATCATTTTAAACCATTTTCGTTCATGGAGAATCCAGTGCAAAATCGTGCCACGCTGGGACATCTTTTCTAAATATGTCTATCAAACAATTTAAAGTGTGACGTCAAAATCATCTTTGATTTATCAGAATTATATTTTTTTTCATTTATCTGGCAAAGACGGGACCCTTGGAAGGTGGATATTATGTGCACAGCATATGTTGGTGATAGTTTATGAAAAATAAAATATCTAGCCCTACATAATTATAAAAGTCACAGTTTATTAAACATAAACATGTAATCACCCTGGTAATTTATTGATAACACACTGGTGTGCTAGTATTTCCTCAAGTGCGTAAGTGCACAGGTACGTGAGTACTTTCGCAAGTATTTGCTTTGCGCAATTAAAATTTTTTTAAATGCTACATTACAAAATTAAATTATGGAAACGTCGATCCAATGTTGTTTTAATGTTCGGCCAGCGTCGCTGACAGTGATACAACATTCAGCCAACAGAGAGACTAGTCAATGTATCTACCGGGCCCTCAAAAATTATGTAACGTAAAAAAATCAAAGTTGTTATTATCAGAATCACACCAAAAACTAATCAACACATGTGCAGGGTAGGGTCTTTCCTTTAAACCAAAAATGAAACAAATCCATAAAGCGGTTCAAGCTCTAGAGAGCAACATAGGATTTTGGCGGCCATCTTTGATTTTGTTGAAAAAGCTGAAAAAAAAACAAAAAAAATTACAGGGCAAATGTAGGGCCAATATGCATAGGCTACTGGAAATATTTAGAAATAATCCGAGAAGGGGTGTATGGTTATATTACTAAATTTTGATGATGGCCAAAATGAGCAAAACGCTAAAATACTAAAACGTAAAAAAATCTAAGTTTTTAATCAGCACACGGTCAGGGTAAGGTCTTTCCTTTAAAACAAACATGAAACAAATCCATGGAGCGCTTCAAGCTCTAGAGAGCGACATAGGATTTTGGCGGCCATTTTGTATTTTGTTGAAGGAACTGAAAAACGCAAAAAAATTACCAGGAAAATTCCCAAGGGCCAGTATGCATATTGCAAATATTTGGAAATAATCCGAGCAGGGGTTCCCAAGTGAGAGCAGAAACAAAATGCGGCGGCGGCAGCAGGCGGACTCGGCAAAAACAATAAGTCTCCACCATCACATAGTGGGTGGAGACTTAATAATTATTATTACACAATGATATTTCACACCCCCCCCCCCCAGCAAACAAGAGAAATTT
The DNA here is from genome assembly GCA_964017125.1 of Flabesymbios commensalis. NCBI lineage: Eukaryota > Metazoa > Annelida > Polychaeta > Terebellida > Flabelligeridae > Flabesymbios > Flabesymbios commensalis. The sequence continues at coordinate 63,066,821 of OZ024912.1, forward strand.
ACCAAGTTGTTTGTATGTTGGTCCACCGTCTACGACGTTGGTCCAGCATTAAGCCACCATTGGGTCAACAGCTCTTGTTAACTGGGTTTTGATTTCTTGTTACAGTTTAATATAATTTCTTGTTGTTTGTAATAATCTAAATGAAGGCGTAATTATAAACCGATGTCTGAGCTCCTTGCAATTTATTGTTTTTCTAATGTTTAAACACCGTTGCGTTGGCCTATAATTTATACAACGTTGTGTAAACGTCACTTTTACTATAGTATAGGGGTATTCAACTCAACCTGCAGAGACAAAGGGTAGGCTACGACGTCACAGACAGTGGAAGCAGCAGAATGTCTGCCAGTGTTTCTGAGTTGACCTCCGATGCACTAAACATTATTAAAAATAATCAATGGTAGACATTTAAAAATGCAGGGTGTAATCTAGTCCACTCGTTCTTCGGCTAGATAATCCGGTCTGGAAAAAATAGAAACAAGAGGCCAGCCGACCACCATAATCCCCATAAACGGTTGCTCCTCCTGTGCACGTTTCAAAAACTTTAATAACAATCGGCCTTTTTTGTCTCCCATCTTGAATTTATGCAAATTTATGCAAAAGTGTGAAAAAACATTGACCCGCAATTAAAATGTGTTTCATATCTCTTTGGTGGACCGAATGTTCGGTACTTTAAAAAGTTGAAATCATATTATTTTTTTGGATCAGAAAAGTTAAAGAAGTGTACAAATAACATTTATCATCATGATTTTCCAAATTATGCAAATTTTGAAGGTTAGAGCATCTAACTATCTGGCATGGTTTGTTCGGCATCAGGCATATTAAAATTAATTATGGCCGATAATCGGTGATTTTGAATTTAATCAAGTTGATAATTTTCAGAGCATATCCCTACCTGAAACGACACAATTTTTTTGTAGTAATGGTCCAGCTATATGGCACGGTTTGTCAAATATCAGGAATATTAAAGTTTATTATGGCCGATAATCTGTCATTTTTAATTTGATCAAGTTGAAATTTCTCAAAAGTATATCCCTACCTGAAACCACACATTTTGTTTTACAGTAATGTTCCAGGTATCTGGCCCGGTTTGCCAACTATCAGGCATATTAGTTAATTATGGCCGATGGTCCGACAATTAAGTAGATCAAATTTCAAAAAAACCCACAAGGCACATCTACACCCCCTGAGGGATGTGTGTGTCAAAAATTTAAGAAATCCATGCACGGGTTACAGAATTCTGCTCCGGAAACGAAATGCAGACATCCACACACGGGGCGGACATCCGAGGCGACGCCAATACCCCCGCCTACACTTCGTTGGGCAGCGGAAAAAAAGAAGTGACTACAGGCCAAAACAGATACCGGGTGCTGAAACTAGGACAACAGAGTTACACCCAAGAGATAAATAATTATGCGGTGTGTAGTGTATCTGCCTATTATCTGTGTGTACTATGGGACCTCCTCACAGTCATTTTAGTGATATCGTTCAGGCACTGAAGACATACATGGTTATAACATGTATTTATTTATTATTATACAAAATACATAAATAACATCGTAATAAATAGAGTAACATCACATCCTCAGTCTTTCTGCTGACGGACTATTGAATGTACAGTGTATAAAAACATCCTCATGTTTCCAATAATATATAGATACCATATAAATACCCAGTAAGCGCGAAACATTTGCATAACGTTTGCACAATGTTGGACAAAAGTTGAAGACGTTGAGCCAACGTTGTGAAACTGCAATACAAATGTTTTGTGTTTGCTAGGTATATGTTTATCATGTTTATATGGCATATAAATATTGTTGAAAACATTAAGATGTTTCACGATACTTATTTTAATGGAGAGTACATTTTGTGTGCTGGCAAATAAAAAAGGTAACTTCTGTTTAATGTTAATGGAATCAAAAGTTGAATATGAAAAGTAAATATTTACACATGAATGATATGGATGTAATGCGAGTCACTGGTTTGAAACTCCTTGTGACTAAAGATTGTGCACACTATCTTGTTACCCTTAATATAATAACCATAATAGTCTACTGTTAATTTGAAATAAAAAATAATATCATGCTAAAAGTAGTCAAAGTTTACATCTTGAAAAAAATCCTTAAATAACATATTTAACCCTTTCAGCGCGGGATACACCTTTATACCTCAGATTCAGACGTATAAAGATGATCCCCGCGCTGAAATGGCCGTAGACCCGTAACATAGACTAAGTATTCAAATGAAGAGGTAAGAGCTAACTAAAACATTTATGATGATTTCAAATGAAAATAAACCCTTTGGTCTCCATGGTTAATACAAAATCAATTTAGCACTTCAAGGATTATATAACTTAATTAAATTGAGGAATTTCTATCAAAGTAACTATGCTAGTTGAATGTGTTGTACTTTCAGCGAGGACTCCTTGGTTGATAAGGCTTGAGCTTGTATTAGTTGGTCATGTAACCTGTAACATATCAAAACAGTTATTTATGATCCGCAATATAGAAATTAGTAAGTAACAAAGTAAACATAAACATAATTTGTTATCAATATAGATGTAAAGTCAACACATGGATTGAGCACACAAACAAAACTCACCGAACTATAACTACTGTACATCTCAGCAAACACGAGAGGTTCACCCAATGCCGGTTCAATGTTGGGCCACCGTCGACATTGAACCGGCATTGGGTGAACCCGTCGTGTTTGCTGTGATGTAGGTGAGGTTGACTGTTGTCAGGCTAAATAATACAGAGATGCCGACATGTCAACTCCATAACCCATTCACTATCATACAGGACGGAAATTTCCGTCCTCTTTCGTCATGTTATGTAACCATACATGACGGAAATTTCCGTCAGATTTACTTCAGTTACACCAGGATCCATGGATCCTGGCAGGCATGCACTTTGGCCTGGAAGTGAAGGTGGTTAAGAACCATCCACATCTGTAATTACTAATTTGTCTTAATAGCTGATCAAATCACTGTTATTGCGGTAGCGAGATACAACTCTTAGGTGGGGGGGGGGGGGGCAGATAAGATAACAGAAGTCAAGCCCATTGAACCCCTTGGTTGTGCCAACACTATTACATACTGTATGAATTATCTGCGTTGTCAGAGTTGTGCTTGTGTAGCGCATGTTTTTTACCAATTTCTCAGTCAACCGATTTTCAGGAAATGCTAAAATAGTCTCGAGACTGATTTCGCCAAATATTATGGACGCCGAACTTAATATTAAATAAGACCTAATATGACGTACTTTTGTCAATAACATTAAAGTGAGTCACATATGAAACAAATTATTACTCACACTCAGCAAAGTTACAGGAATAATTTTGTTTTATTTTTTCACTACTTGAAATTGCAGAATCATTAAAACGCAAAACAGTTTTTCTCACCTCGGTGATTGAAATAAAATACCTCTACAACTAGATGTTCGGTTGTGAACCCTAAAACGGGATCCTCAGATGAAAGTGACTGATGTTTGTTCGTGTGATTGACCTCTGTTTGTGTGATTGACTGTGTTTGACCGCTCATGGTCACTCAAGGTCATGTTATTGCATATTCATGATTAACCATTATCATGCTAAGGTAATTTATTTAAATTTTCAGCCACTTGGAGTTGTGTCTCGCTAGCGCGACCCACAACTTCAAGTGGATGAAAATTACTAATATTTGTTTAATTTGAGCATAAATATTAGCAAATCGTGATTTTTAAACACACATTTCATTCCTAATAGCATTGAGTTGGTTGAATAATAAAACAGATTAAAAACGACAATAGTCGTGATCAGCAGGATAAGGGTTAATGGAAACTACAGCCCTATTATCTTGACTATTTTATTATAAGACATTCATTCTTTTTACCCGTCAAAGGTCACCAGGAGGCACACAAAAGATACTATTGGATGTCTGTTGTATGGTTTGTATAAGTGGTAGTAATTACTTATTAAGTATTGAGACACATACATGTATAGACATTTTTTAAACAGCAGTTTGTTTCAAATGTTAAACATCCCACCAAATATCAGGTTGATTGGTTAACGCGTCCATAAGTTATTTGGTGGCCATCTTGGAAAATTGCCACCTGATAGGGATATGATTGATGATAATACATTTGAGTACCTTTTTACTGGAAAACAAGAACAAAACAATTTTCCCAAGAATTTTACAATTTTCTATTGTCCTTTACAAAAACTATACAATGTTGCATAAGAGTAACGAAAAGGTTTTTATTTTCAATGTGGAAAATCGATCTTACCATTGAGAAATTTGAAAAATCGATACAGCTAAACCAACTAAACTTGCTCCAGATTCCACTACAATCAGTTGTATGAAGTGAAGAATTTAGCGAAATACCATTACATGCACAGCAATTTCCGTCTAATTTGTCTCCTCTCACCTTTGTAATTGACCTGTCTGGTCCTGTATTGATGTGTCCAGGTTGGCCAGATGCTGGGAGAAGTTTTGTGCGTGTCCTGCCTGCTGACGGCTCATTGTATTCAGCTCTGACAGCAGCATTTCACTCTCCCTGAGAGCGCCACTCACCTCGTCTGTAACAAACAAACATCACCTTTATAGTGCGTGATAGACTTTAGACGTCAGAATCTGACGTCTATAGACGTCAGATTCTGACGCCTAAAGTCGATCCCTGCACTGTAAAAGTAATAGAAATATTTCTAATGGCCGTGACCCATAACATAGGTATTCAAATGAATCGGTGAAATATATTTGTATAAACCATGGAGACCAAATGCCTTTTTCAATTTGTAATCATCATAAATGTCTTAGTTAGCTCTTTCTGCTTCATTTGAATACCTATGTTATGAGCCTACGGCCGCTATAGATATTTTACTCTTTCAGTGCGGGGACCGACTTTATATTCAGAATCTGATAGATGGCAGATTCTGAGGTCTGAAATCGTTCCTCGCGCTTCAAGAGTTGATATACCTTTAACCCTTGAAGCGCTGAAATACTTGTGCACAAACCATGGAGCCCAAAGGGTTTTTCAACTTTAAATCATTATAAATGTCTTAGTTAGCTATTTCCGCTTCATTTGAATACCTATGTTATGGGTCTACGACCATTATGAATATTTTTGCTTTTACAGTGCGGGGATCCCCGGCAGAATCTGATGACTAAAGTCGATTTCTGCGCTATAAGGGTTAAGTACACAGATATAAAAGAGTTTTAAATATGGCGATTCCCTGCTGCACGAGTGACTTACCCATGTAACTGTCTTGTTCAGTAGGTATATACACTCCCTTGGTTGGCATCTGGTGGCGTGATATATCTAAAGCTTGAGCTAGTGTGGTATATTGTTCACCTAGTCGGGGTAGTTCCGAAACCACTGGTGTTAAACCGGTGCTCTATTATAACACAATAAACATGTACATGTACAAGAAGTTGATTGATAAGAGAATTTCATCAATAATATGCTTAATATATACAGGCTGATTCACTAAATAATTATCAATATGATAAATTAATGTTTAAAGTCACATATTAGCACTGAGATGTCATCACTGTGTAATCAACAAAAGCAGTGTATGTAGAGTGAGTATGTGAAAAAACTTAAGAACACTGGAATAAAAATCAATGACACTCACAAGCAGATCTAGACAAACCAAACTATTCGTTTCCTGAAGGCTTTAGTATTAGTTGCTTTAGAAAACAACTTTTGAAGTATTTTATGTGGTGTAGTGATATGTCCACCACGATAGGTACTTAATATTCTGTAGAAGCCACCACCCCTATAATAGGGTCACCAGTTTTACAATGCACGCTCGACAATCAATTCACTGTTCAATTGTTTAATCACTTTAAAACTGTGGTTGTCAAGATGTGTTGTGTCTTATTTTCTCACCACTAAAATAATGTCTTTTTGAACAGATACTGCTTTAAATAAAAGACAGTTCATCTAAGAATTATCAATTATCATTCATAACTTTTATGAAAGGAACACATATTCTCACCTGTGTTTCTAATGCCTCATCTACGAGCTTAACATGTTTGAGGCGAGCAAGCATGAGGTCCATACTTGTTTTCTTGTCCCTCTTCTCTTCTATCGATTCCCACAAAGCATACAGTTGATTCTAAAGAAGTAAGAATGTTGATTTTACTTTTAAAAAAGAAGCTAACTAAAACAAAATTGCAAAAAAATAAACGAGCAACACAATTTTAAGAAAGCAGTTAACAATCAGTGATAAATGAATGCACAGGGTAATCTGTTGATTCTAATTTTACTATTAATGATGTAGCAAGTGGGGAATCTCCATGATAGAATAAAGGATGTACCAAAATACATCAAGCATATTTCATGTGTGAGATGCTATGAATCATCCCAGCAGTTTCTGTGATAATGGGCAAAAATTTACTATTTGTATCATTATGATATGTAATCATTGGAATAAAATTTGTGAGTCAATTGCGAAAGTTTGCAAGGAAAATTTACTTATGTCCAATATGCTCCATCTTATTTCCAAACAATTCTGTCACATTTGTAATATGAGGGAGTTGGACAGCGTTGGAGACAGCGGCGGCCATCTAATGAACACGTACATGCATTCATGGTGATCAATGCTGTTATTCAATGCTGTTACAGCATGAAATTGAGAAATTATACAGCAGAATTATTAAATCATACATAACTATAGCAATTTTAAAAAAGGAAAAACATGATATCACCACGAAATGTTGTAAAAAAAAAAAAAGAATCATTACAATATGCTTCATAGTTGAATTATCTTGGTGGAAATAGTTAAATGGAATGTTTTACTAATGTTGATTTAGTGCCACAATAAATATAACCATAACGACAGCGGTCAGTAACAAAAATAGGCTTTAACTTCTAATCAATGCTTAAAATCAATAATTTGAAAACAAAACAGCAGCACCTCACATGAATATCCCAAAATGTGTGATTGCTTACATAGGTGATATAACTCGTTATTTGATTCAGTGAGTTTTACCAACAAATACAAAAACTTTAAAAATATTTGACTTTATTACATCCAACAATAAAATTCATTTCAAATGACAAGACATGTTGATAACAATAAAACAAGACTACATAAGTCCAGGAGCTCCCGCGACGAATTAGAATTTGATTTAAGCAATTTTGTGTAGGGTTTTTAATGTAGTCCTAGGCTAGGTCAAAAATCAAGACGCAAGACAACTAGGTCTAAGAAGCTCAATCTAAGAGTAAGATAAGAACTAGACAGTCTGTCAGAGATTGCAAACCTCCATTGAAATTATTGAATCTAATCAGTATCCCAGTAATGGTCTACCTATCTGGCATGGTTTACCCGATATCAGGCCAATCGAGTTAACTAATAGCTGATTTACGGTCATTTTGAATTTGATATAAATTAGTTAAAAACTTAGGGTGCATCCTCCCCCGAAACCACAAATTTTGTTTTATAGTAATGGACTAACATCTAACACAGTTTGCAAAATATTGGGCATGTGAAAGTAAATAATGGCCGATAGGGGGCCATTTTGAATTTGAACGAGTCAGAATTTTTCAAGATGCATCCTCAGCTGAAATCTTACATTTCATTCTATAGTAATGGTCTAGCCATCTAGCACGGTTTACCAGATATCGCCCATGTGAAAGTGAATAATGGCCGATAGGAGGCCATTTTGAATTTGATCAAGTCAAAATTTTTCAAGATGCATCCTCTCCTGAAATCTCACATTTTGTTTTATAGTAATGGTCTAGCCATCTAGTACGGTTACTAAAAAACGGCTATGTTAAAGTGAATAATGGCCGATAGGCGGCCATTTTGAATTTGATCGAGTCAATTTTTTTCAAGATGCATCCTCTCTTGTAATCTCACATTTTGTTTTATAGTAATGGTCCAGCTATCTAACACGGTTTACCAAATATCAGCAATGTGCAAGTAAATAGTGGCCGATAGGCGGCCATTTTGAATTCGATTGAGTCGAAAGTTTTTAAAAGGCATCCTCTCTCGAAACGTCACATTTTGTTTTATAGTAATGGTCTAGCTATCTAGCACGGTTTACCTGATATCAGGCCTATCGAGGTAAATAATGCTGATTGTCGGCCATTTTGAATTCGTAAGTTAAAAATTTTCAGGGTGCATCCTCCCCCGAAAACTCACACTTCGTTTTATAGTAATCAGGTAATGGTCTAGCCATCTAGCACGGTTTACCAAATATCAGCCATGTGAAAATGAATAATGGCCGAAAAGGCGGCCATTTTAAATTTGATCAAGTCAATTTTTTTCAAGATGCATCCTCATCTGAAATCTCACATTTCGTTTTACAGTAATGGTCTAGCCATCTAGCACGGTTGACCAAATAACGGCCATGTGAAAGTGAATAATGGCCGAAAAGCGGCCATTTTGAATTTTATCGAGTCAAATTTTTCCAAGATGCTCCTCTCCTGAAATCACACATTTTGTTTTATAGTAATGGTCTAGCCATCTAGCACGGTTTACCAAATAACGGCCATGTGAAAGTGAATAATCGCTGATTGGCGGCCATTTTGAACTTTGACAAAATGATTTTTTTCAAAATACATCCTCTCCTGAAGCCTTACAATTTGTTTTATAGTAATGGTGTAGATATCTTGAGCGGTTTTCATGATATTCCACAATATCAGGCCTGTCGAGGTGAATAATGGCTGATAGGCGGCCATTTTGAATTTTATCAACTTCATTTTTTTCAGGATGCATCCTCTCCTGAAACCTTACAATTTATTTGATATTAATGGTGTAGCTATCTTGAGCGGTTTTCATGATATTCCGCAATATCAGTCCTGTCGAGGTGAATAATGGCCGATAGGCGGCCATTTTTAATTTTATCGACTTGAAATTTTTCAAGATGCATCCTCTCCTGGAACCTCACAATTTGTTTTATAGTAATGGTGTAGCTATCTTGAGCGGTTTTCATGATATTCCGCAAAATCTTTCAGTCGGATTTACCGATGTTATAAATTAGGTCAAAGTGCTGGGTCAACTTCAAGGTCAAGGTCCAAAAACCTGAAAAGGCACAACTAGGGACCTTAGAGAACATGTATGTGCAATATGACTGTCATCGGCCCAGTACTTTTCGAGATCTGCTCCGGAAACGAAGTGCGCGTCAAAACGTCTAAATAGGTCATAGTTCTGAACCAGAAGTAGGTCAAAGTTCAAATACCCCAAAAGGCACAACTAGACCCCCTAGGGGTGTTGTGTGTAAAATTTGAAGACAATCGGACAAGTACTTTCAGAGATATGCTCCGGAAACGAATTGTTTACGGACGGCCCAACGCGGTCACATCATCATTTTCTCCTCTGCAACCTTGCGTATTGAATTCAGATTAAAAATATTTTAACCCGTCCATTAGCCACCTGGAAGTAACACACATACCAAAAATTGTTATCCTAGCTTATTTTCTCACAAAGTTATAGGCAAAAGAAGAGGCCAAAAAAAAACGGAGGTAGAATCCATAGCTCCCTTCGCTCACCTACGGTGACGGCGGGAGCTAAAAATGATAATTGAAGATTGATGGCCATTTTTACTCAGATCAGCAAAATTTTGTTAGCCTCCACATTGCATCTTCAAAGTGATTTATTTTCGAAGTAGCCAAAATAAAGATAATCAGAGGATAAATGGGTGGATAGCGAGCATGACAACAATTATAGGCGCACAACAAAAATTTGATTGAGACCCAAAAATACGCACAGTGAAGAACATTTATGAAATTAGCATGATATGTAGCAATGTCATTTTCTGATTATTTTGAAATGTACATGTATATGTGTAACACAATGTTTGATGTTCGGCCACTATCTGCGAAGCTGGCCCAACATAAAACCAACCAATAGTGTACATTCTGTAAACTTAAAAGATACACTTTGACAAATATTGCACTAACCATACTTTTTTTCTCTTGCTCTTTGTGTTCTTTTTTCGCCTTTGACATGAGAAACAAGCCCTGGAGATAGCGGGCATATTGTATATCCACATCTTGCGTTGAAATTTCTGGAACTTTCTAAAAATAGAAGTATATGTTCTTAATTACTGTTTTATTCGAATTATCAGTGAATTACAAATAATGGTATAAACATTGCATTTCGAAGTGTATATTGTGAATGTTTATGGACAATTTAGGTTGTCCATAAAAAATCAGTTGTCAGCAAAGAAAAAATTAGGTAAATGTGTAAATTTTCTATTGAATAATCACTGATAATATTCTGTTCTAGATGATTTTGAATACAAATTAAACATTTCTTATTTTCTTCAAATTTAAAAATGTACTTTTGATAACCTGTTGATAAAATAAGGTCCAATGACAATTTATGTTGTCTCAAGGAAATGCCTTATTTCAGTGCCTGTACAATTGAACAAATACAGAGCTGAATGCTTAAGTCATACACAACTTATCGAAACAATATTTAAAAATTGAGGGATTCTTTGCAAATAAAAATACTTTTTAAATGTAGTGAATGTGATAACCCTTCCAGCGTGGGACAGTCTATATACAGATGTCAGATTCTAATGTATAAAGACGATCCACTACTGAAAAAAATTAAATAGGCCTTATTTATAGTGGTGGTACATAAGTATTCAAATGAACTGGGAGAGTTAAGATATTTGGGATGATTTCAAATATAAAAATACCGTGCAAGCACTCAAATACCCCTCAGCTCATGCAGTGACTCTATATAACCAAAATGGTCGCCGCAGCCTTGTTTTAAGTCTCACATGAAAACGGACAATACTAATAGACTTGCAGACCAAGAAAACCTATATATATATACCAGGTTTCGAGGAAATTCTGGAAATTTTTTTTTAAAAAAAATTAGTCACCTGGTGGCGGCCATTTTAATTATTGGTGGAAAGCTGAAATTCTAATCAGGTCATCTCCATACTTATGGGTCACTTTACATAAAAAATTAAAGAGATCCAATAATTATTTTTCAAGTTATCGCGTTAACAAGGAATTATTGAATTAAAAAATCAAGATGGCCGCCATAGCCTCGTTTTCAGCCGCACACGTAAACGGACAATGCCAATAGACTCGCAGACCCCGAAAACCTATATATACCAGGTTTCGGGGGAAATCAGAAAAAAAGTTTAAAAACAATTTTAATCGCCAGGTGGCAGCCATTTTAATCTAATCAGGTCATCTCCATACTCATGGGCAACATCACATAAAAAATTGGAGAGATCCAATAATTAGTTATCGCGTTAACAAGGAATTTTGTAATTAAAAATAAAGATGGCCGCCATAGCCTCAAATGCATAATGCCAACAGCCTCACAGACCCTGAAAACATATATATTCAAGGTTTCAAGGGAATTATGAAAAAAAAATTAGGTTGAGAAAAAAAATTTAGTCGCCAGGTGGCAGCCATTTTGATTATCGGTTGAAAGCTTAAAATCTAATCAGGTGATCTCCATACTCATGGGTAACTTCACGTAAAAAATGGAGAGATCCAATAATTATTTTTCAAGTTATCGCGTTAACAAGATTTTTTTTTAATCTTTGACCTTAGACCTCTGACCTTGACCTTGGGCGGCGGCGCATGAAGGGAACGACAATACCCCTTCGGGCCCAACGGGTCGAGGGGTAAAAACACTTTGGTCTCCATGGTTTATACAAAAATAATTCAGCTTTGCAAGGGTTAAATTATTGCTCTGTACAGCACGTTACTATGAAGTTGCAATTTCTCTCAAATTTAAAATGATTTCCCCCACTTCCAGCAGTTATAGAACACTCACTGTCTCTGAAGACTTAGTTTGCTTTCTATGGGTCGTCTGAGAAAAATCTGCAAAAAATTAATATAAATAAAAAATAATTCACAAATAAAGTTTTGTTTCTTTCAAAATAACATTTATTGTAAACCTAATGCATAGTAATTTTTTAGAGATATATATCGTCTCCTCGGAGCTAAAGGATCCTTTCTGTCTATAAGATAACAGCTAGAGGCTACATTATTTTCGTACATACATTTTTAAATTTAAAATAGAAAGAGACGCATCTCTGTCGATCATTTGAATTTATGAAACAGAAAGGTTTTTCACAAAGAATGTACATCATCATTTAAATGTTAAGTCCACTTAACTCTTAGTGTTGCAATAAATAATATAAATTTCCACTTACTTGAAGTTGTGTCTCGCTACTGCGACCCACAATTTCTAGTGAGTGAAAAATACTAATCTTGCAAATCTTGATCTTTTAACACATATTTCGTGCCCAATAACAGTGCTTTGATCAGAAAATAAAACAAATTTGAAACGACTAATTATGCTTACCCAGCAAACAAGGGACACTCACCCAATGCTGTTTCAATGTTGGTCCACCGTCTACGACGATAGCCCAGCATTGAAACAGCTTTGGGTGGATGTCTTGTGTCTGCTGCTTAGTGGTGTGAGGTTGAAACCTTTACCTGATAATGATGCATACATCATCCCAGCAAAACACGAGATGTTCACCCGATGCTGGTTAAACGTTGGGCCAGCGTTGCAGACAGTGGACCAATGTTAGACCGGCATCGGGTGGACGGACGTAGACCAACATCGGACCAGAATAAGGTGAACATCAACCAGCAAGATTTGAAATGACTTGACCTCCACTTTGTCAAATCTGAATAATTTTCAATCACTTGAAGTTGTGGATCGCGTCAGCGAGACACAACTTCAAGTGGGTGAAAATTCAGATTAAATAATTTGGCGGTTAAAGGAAATGGTACAACTAATCGAGACAAGGAATTTAATATAAAAAAATAGTTCAGTGTTGTAAGGGTCAAGATAATACATGTATCGCATTCACAAGGAAACCAACCAGATGAAAGGTGCCCACTTTGAAATATGGCCAATACGCAAATTTATAAACATGACTTTAAATTTCATTTCTGAACACAACCAGTCGCCTCTTTATGTCACATATTTTCATTTTTTAGGACTATGTTGTGACATATTTGAAATTACTAACATATAAACATATAACTGCAGACAACATATAAACGCAGCTAGCTACTGGGCGGTGCATGAAAAATCGAACCTGATAAACTAGACTCAAGCCCACTGCTGTGATGTGATAGGTGGTAGCCGGGAGGGCCTATTGCAGATATATCAACTTCTTGCTCTTTGAATAAAACGCCACTTGCAGTTGGTGTTGATGAGGCTCTGTCTCTACCCTTAGGTTCGGGTGTGGCACTGAAACGTACAGGAGTTGACTTCTTTTTGGATGATGATGTATTGCCCTCTCGCTCTGAATTAGATCTTTTCTTATCTGGAATAGCACCAGCTAAGGTAGAGTTCTTTTTGCCAACAGTAGATGTAGCAGTTTTACTTAGGATACTCTGTAAAATATAAAACACTGATTTTAAGGTCAAATTATTGATGAAAATTCTTTGGTGTTAAAAACTAGGAGCCGAATACAATTTTTTTTCAATGAATGGTAATAATATTTAAAGACGGTCAGTATGACACAACATAGTTACCCTTAACATAACACAATTTCAATATAATTAAAGTAAGATTAAAATCCACAAAAAAAACGAATAGACTAATCGATTGTAATTCGATCGGAAAAGAAAGCTAACCTTTGGTTGTCAATTATCAAATTTAATTCAAAAAATTCCAATCTATATCTTCGTACAAATCAGTGTTTTACTTAGTATTCAGAAGGGGGACCGTATGGTGCCACGTAGCATTGGGGGCATCTGATCGTGCATGTAGGGCACCCGGGTTAGGCATTTGCACTACCATGATTATCCTCTTAAAACCTTATCTTCAATCTGAATAAACTCACAGTTATAAGGAGTACATACATTTATTCATCTTGATATGCTATCATGCTTCTACAAAGAATTATGAAATATGTTCACATTTACATTTTAACCCTTTCAGGCCTGAGTTTACCATTGTCATCTTCATCCACTACAAGCCGCGAATTGCTGTCGCAATTCTAGACTTGTAGTGGATGAAGCTGATTTGATGGGGGTGGTAAATTAAAGAAAATTGCCATGTATTGGTGAAACAGTTCAACGTAAATTTTCGTTCTGAAATCCTTAGTTGTAGGAGAATTAAGTCTGTTTTCAGGGATGTAAGATGATGCTTTAATGCATCGGGAAGGTTCAAAGGGTTAAGGTAGCTCTACTCACTCGATCTGTTGCCTTCATGGGGCCTTTCCTAGCAGCTGCAGCTGCTGCCTGTGTGCACCGGGATTCAACATAACGTGGCACTGAAACAACATATTATAAATTCATACTTGCAGGACTAGGCTCAGATTGAAAACCTTGATAATATTTTTGGTGAAATTTACTTACACTAGGCTACTGTTAGGCCTATTTAAGGTGACGTGGAAGAATTACAAGGCATATAATAATCGGGCCATATTGGCCACCACAACAAAAAATACTAAGGCCAATATTGAAAACACTGAGTTATATTGTCTATATATTTATTGATGTCTGCAATTAAGCATTTGGAGGAACATACCTTTTTTCTTCTTCTTGACTTTGAGATTGCCATTATTTACAGATCTGAAGAATTACAATTTAAAAGATGAGTATTATTTACTTCCTTAACCAAATGCACAAATTTAAACGATTTTTCATACAAAATTTAACCAGAAAAAAAGTCAATAGGGCTGTTGTACAGCTTTGTGCCTTAATTAACCTTTTCAGTCCTCACGATGCATTAAAGCATCATTTTTTATCTCTGAAAAATGACTTACTTTCCTACACTTAGGGGGTTTAGAACAAACATTTTCTAGGAATTGTTTAAATAATAACAATACATTTTTTTCATTTGCCACCCACTATAAGTCATCTTCATCCACTACAAGTCGAGAATTGCGACAGCAATTCGCGGCTTGTAGTGGATGAAGATGACAATAGTGAATTCAGGCTTGAAAAGGTTAAAGTAATATAGTGATATTCTCACTTCACTCTGGGCTGTCCATTTCTAACACTGCCTGGCTCAGAAAGGTTAGAAACATTACTTGTGGTGTTACCGATACTGCTGGCACTAGATGAGTCTGAATCAGCATGACTAGATAATAACATTGGTTTCGGAAGCGGATATTTTTGTGATATTTCAATAATATCAGACTCCATATGATGCTGATCATCAGATTTATCATATGATTCCAGAGGTTTAGCAGTGGAAAATTGATCTCTGACTCCTCCTGAAAAGATAGAAAATGTTGATAGCCTATCATACAGGAATGGTGTGAACTAGAGATGTGGATGTGTTTTTAGTAGGAGGCGAAAACAAATACACCCCCTGCATTTTAACCTATCTAAGAAAAATCACTGCACGTGACAAAAAACATTTTTATTTTGTGGTCAGGCAGGTAATGGCCCACATACAAAACTACTGAGTAATTTAGACCAGCTGTTCAGTAGATAATGTTCACAAAAGGTGACGAGCTTAGCATGCTTGAGTGCACTTTTTAACAGCGCACATAGTCTTTTTTCACAATTTATCATAGGCCATACTAAAAAAGACAAGTGTATAATTTTGAGCCGTCACTAATCAGCTAATTATTACAATCATCGTCTGCAACGCCGGCCCAGTGGTGAACTAGGATTGATTAGGTGCCCCGTGTTTGATTAGTTGGCACTAGATGGGTTGCCTGTCTGGCACTGGGGAGCAGGATGTTGCCCAAAAATCACATAACTTCAGACAAAATGACTGCCATTTATATCGATTATAACTGATCGATTTAAACTTTGAATTGTTTAATTTTCTTCACGTGACCCTAAAAACTGATTAAAAGTGGACCAAATCAGTATAAAAGATCACACGTATGTGGCATAAAACACACTCTGGTCTAAACCGCGAAATCATCAGTGGATTAGAAAAACTGAAAGGTTTATTCTCTGCTTTATTCTCTACATTTTACGATAATAAAATTAACTTAACAGTCCACCTATGATCTCTACATATGCTATTGCAATTTATTCAAAGCAGTGGCCTTACACAGGCAGTACAACCCCTCCTCTACCTGCCTGTTCTGACCTGTAAAAATTAGTTGCTGATTTGTCAATTTTAAGGCTAAAGAATTATAATATATCAATCTTCAAAACTTTCAACTGTAAACAACTTGTAAACATCTATTCTCAATCGATGGATATTTAGAATAAGAAGATATATTCTTAATAGGTATACAAGGACTTTGTCCGTTTCCGTGGCGTCACACATGTCATAAATGACATCAACACATAACCCCATTGTGCACTCATGACTAGTTTAACTAGATTTGCCTGAGGGGCAAAGCTTGCGTCTCCACCCGCCCAACATAGTACATTAATTATAGAGAAATACAGTACTGTCACCAAATTTTTATGTAAACCACGTGAAAATGTGATTTCAGAATCACACCAAAATCTAATCAGCATATGGCCAGGGCAAGTTGCTTCCTTGAACCAAATCAGTGAAGCAGTTTAAGCTCTTCAGAGTAACATGTGATTTGTCAGCCATCTTGAATTTTGTTGAAAAAATGAAAAAAACATTTCTCCTGACTTTTTTCTCAGGGCCACTGAGCATACACAAAAGATCAAATTTGAGCTGTATAACCATATTACCAAATTTTGATAATAGCCAAAATGAGCAAAACTGAAATATCAGCTAAAATCCTGAAAAGTAAAAAAAATATAAGTTTTTATTATCATAATCACACAAAAAGCTAATCAGCACACATCCAGCACCACATGAGGCAGTTCAAGCCCTAGAGAGTGATATAGGATTTTGGCGGCCATCTTGGATTTTGTTGAAGAAGCTGAAAAACTCCAAAAATATTTATTGGGCAAATTCCCTAGGGCAAATATGCATACTGCAAATATTTAGAAATAATCAGATCAGGGGTGTATAGCTATATTACCAAATTTTACTGATAGCCAAAATAAACAAAACTGAAATATCCGCTAAAATTCTGAAACGAAAAAAAAGCAAAGTTTTTATTATCGGAATCACACCAAAAACAAATCAGTACATGTGCAGGGTAAGGACTTTCCGTTAAACCAAACATAAAACAAATCCAGAAAGCGGTTCAAGCTCTAGAGAGCGACATAGGATTTTGGCAGCCATCTTGGATTTTGCTGAAGAAGCTGAAAAACGCAAAAAAAATTATCGGGCAAATTCCTTAGGGCCGATATGCATACTGCAAATATTTAGAAATACTCTGACAGGGGTGTATAGCTAATTAACAAATTTTGATGATAACCAAAATGAACAAAACTGAAAAATCCGCTAAAATTCTGAAACGTAAAAAAATCATCGTTTTTATTATCAGAATCACACCAAAAATTAATCAGCACATGTGCAGAGTAGGTTTTTTCCCTTAAACCAAACATGAATCAAATCCATAAAGCGGTTCAAGCTCTAGAGAGCGACATAGGATTTTGGCGGCCATCTTGGATTTTGTTGAAGAAGCTGAAAAACGCCAAAAAAAAACTTACAGGGCAAATTTCCTAGGTCCAATATGCATACTGCAAATATTCAGAAATAATCCAAGTAGGGTTGTATGGCTAAAATATTACCAAATTTTGATGATGGCCAAAATGGGCAAAACAGAAATATCCGCTAAAATACTAAAACGTAAAAAAAATCAAAGTTTTTATTATCAGAATCACACCAAAAGCTTTTCAGCTCACGGCCAGAGAAAAGGTCTTTCCTTTAAACCAAACATGAAACAACTCGATGAAGCGGTTCAAGCTCTAGCGTGCGCCATAGGATTTTGGCGGCCATCTTGGATTTTGTAGAAGAAACTGAAAAACGCCCAAAAAAATTTGCCAGACAAATTCCCCAGGGCCAGTATGCATACTGCAAATATTTAGAAATAATCCGAGTAGGGGTTTACGAGTGGGAGCAGAAACAAGTGACGGCGGCGGAAGGCGAACTCAGCAAAAACATAAACCCACATAGTGGGTGGAGACTTAATAAATACAATCCATATTATAATAATATTTGTGTTTACTCTCACATCTAAAAAAAATGTCTTACCAGCAATAGTATTTTCCTTTACTACAATAGGTGATTTGAAGAGAGAAACAGCTTTTGTTGGTGGATCTTCTCTAGCTCCACCAAGTATGAGTATTTTCGGCACATGGGAGATTTCCACCTCTCTTGCTTTTTCCACATCACCTGTATTTCTGTTTCCCAGAAAGATTTGTCAGATATTTTAAGCCATTATATATCTAACCAGAAATCAATGACAAAATTTAAATGTGGTATTGTGCGTTTCACAAAATCAAATTTCCCTCAAAAAATTGCACTGGCATTTGCAACCAGACAAAAGTTAAACCTGAGCATCCATCACAAAGTATATTATAAATTTCAGTGTCATTTTATTTGGTTTGGAACTCTCTTAACTCTTACAGCGCGGAGATCGACTTTAGTCGACAGGATCTGACAACTGTAGAAAGTTGATCCCAGCGCTGTAAGTGTAAAAATAATGCTAATGGTCGTAGACCCATAACATAGGTATTCAAATGAATCAGAAAGAGCTAACGAAACATTTATGATGATTTTGAATTGAATAAAACCCTTTGGTCTCCAAAATATTTAGCGCTTTAAGGGTTGAAACTGTATATATATATACTGTTCCCACAGCACCAGTTAAGATGCAAGATTTTGAAATATTTTTTCATGTTTACCTACCGCAAGTTACTATGCACACGAGATGGGGAGTGACAGACAACTTTGACGGGAGAATGCTCAAAACCAAGCTCAATGTCTATTTCTGAATCATTGAGATTTTTTGGCTGATGAAGTGCATCAACAACTAATACTCCATGTGGTTCATTTTCACTACATGCCTCATCAGAGGGAATCTGAAAGGAATGTTTTTCATTAGGTTGTGATCAATAATAATCTAGAGATATAAAGTTCTGTCTTTATCAAATATTACACTTAGAGGGTGTCATGTGTATATAGATTTAAGGGAAAGGGCCTTGTTATTGTTTACTAAGCTGTGATAGACTCACCACTTTAATTAACCCTTGTCCTGCTGATCACGATTGTTGTCGCTTTTAATTTGTTAAATTATTTGTCGACCAAATCACTGTAAATTGGTAATGAAATGTGTGCCTGAACATCAAGATTTGCAAATATGTGTGCTCAAATTGAACAAATATGCATAATTTTCACCAACTTGAAGTTGTGGGTCGCGGCAGCGAGACACAACTGCAAGTGGGTGAAAATTTAAATAGATTAACTTAGCAGGACAATGGTTAACAGGTGGTGACTATGTAATGGCCTAGAAATCTTGGTTTAAAATTCTGTAAAAGTATCAGAAAATCATCGGCGGTACATCAAATTTGAAACATGGAAGTGACCCAAATGGAATAGGGTTGCAAAAATTAATATATTCTGGCCTACTAAAATATAATGTGCATCAAACTAATAACGTGATCAACTATAAATTTCAACAGATCAGAAAATTTTGCTGGACAATAACAAAATAGCGAGGCATTATTCTGCGACTTAGTCATGGATATGGGGCAAGGTTACTTTAAATATATTCATTACAAAAAGAATGTTGATATGCATATGGCTATATATAAGCAAGATCACAAAGGGCTCTCACTCAGTATAGAAAAGGTCTTGTTACAATATTGCAGTTGGAAGATTTTCTTCACTGTAAATCATTCTTAATTTGAAACCTTTATATTTTTGAGTTTATTGATAAGGCCAAGCCAAATTGATTTGTGTTTGATGCATTTGCCCACCACAATTTTTAGGTTTTCACATTTAAAAAAACCTTGTAGAAAAAATAAAACCATTCCCAACTGCCGTCTATTGTAACTTATAAATTAAAAAATTAAATGTTCACCTGCTGCAAAACGGACAAGTATTTTAAAAACATTTTGAAAATAATTTTTCTGCCTGTGGTTCTTCTTTCTCCACAGTAGATATAATTGGGCATCATGTGGCTGGCCTCCAGCAATTCCAGCCGGTGGCATTTGTTTCCAACTAAGCTAGCCCTGGGACGGTCTGCCGGGGCCTTCTGCTCTGACAATGCAGTTTGGCCTTAATATATATTGTAGGGCTTAAATGTTATGAATAGTTTTATGAATCTTGTTACGATAATATGAATCAGTTGCTGGATCTTCTCCCATTATTTTTTCTCTTTCAATGGCTGGCTTCCTCGTTGGCTGTTGACAATGCACGGCTGCTACTCCGGATTAAAGATAAATCACTCAAATAAAAATAAAAAGTATAACAAAACTTGTGCAAATCAGAGGGATTTGGTAGCTGCGACAATTTTCCTGAGAAACGAATCAGTTCCAAAAAAGGCCTGATATCCTCACAAAGTTAATCAGTTCTGCACATCACGCAAATAAATGCAAAATTGTAAGGTTAGAAGTCCTATAGTCAAAAATTTTTTACATTAGCGCTAGGAAACCGTCAATTCTGGCTGATTTTCATGTTTTTTGGCAACCAGAGGGGCCGATAATGAGCCGATTTTCGTGAAAAACTAATCAGGTCTGGCCCTAACCCCAATGAGTGTTAGTGCCAGGTTAAAAGTTGATTGGTCAAAAACTTTTCACATTAGCGACCGGAAACCTCAATTTTGGCTGATTTCGCATGTTTTTTGGCAACCAGAGGGCCTATTTTCTTGAAAAATTAATCAGGTCTGGCCCTAACCCTCATGAGTGTTAGTGCCAGGTTAGAAGTTGATTGGTCGAGAAACTTTGACTGTATTGCCTGGAAACAAAGTGTTACAGACGACAGACAGACAACGGCATTTATAGAGCTGCTAGGTTGCGGCTAAAACAGTTTCCGCCTGTATGCTTAAAATATCTTATAATGTCAAAAGAAGAAAATTTTATTTATAACGTTAATAAAAGTCTGCCCGCTCGCACCATTTTTTAATGGAAGACATCCATAGAACATAGAATCAAAATAGAAGGGCCTAAGAGTTGAAATTTTCAGGGAGTATTCTGAACTGAAACCTTATCTTTCTTTTATTGTAATATTCGAGGTAACTATGACAGATTTCTAGAATGTAGGATGATGCATGCCAGTCAGTCAAGTTGATTTAGTTGAATTTTTTGTGCATGCCTCCTGACACCTCACAATGACATGACAATGTGTTATATCAATAATCCAGTAATTACTGGGTGCTGCGTACCTACAATATACATGTATAAGGTAAGTTTGGAATGTGTTGGTAACCAAGTTTTTCTGAAATTAAAAGTTTTTTAAATAGACGCTCGATAAATGTTAAATATTTGGTGTGCATATTTTAATGAGGATGCTGTTACTAACCAGCAATATGGTAGTATTCAATACCAGATAAAGCATACCTTGCTATGGTGTTCCTCTTTTTCTGTGTCACTGAGTTCCAGGAACATAGACGGACCTGTAGGCGGTGAAGTATCAATAAGGTGGGGTGTCTTCCTGTACAAAGCAGATTTATTTTGTATATTCATGATAGGTTTGAAAAATAGAGTGACAATACAAATAGAAGGATTGGTTACGAAGAGTATCCAGGCCTCGAAATAATAGCATTCCTCCAGTCCTATGCAGCCAAGAAATACACAGGAATGGAGTGACGAGTTTAAGGGCTGTTCAAGTACAACTTAGTTATTTCTAGGAATGACAGTTTCTACTCAGGAATGGCAGCTTCCTAAACATGATGCCTTCTAAATAGTGGAAGAGCAAAATACATGGAAGCATGGTGCTGAGGAAGGGAAGCATGGTGCTGATGAAGGGCAGCATGGTGCTGATGAAGGCAGCATGGTGCTGTCCAAGGGCTAAATGATGATGATAAAGGGCAACATGTTGCTGATGAAGGGCAACATGGTGCTGATGAAGGGCAGCATGGTGCTGATGAGGGGCAGCATGGTGCTGATGAATTGCAGCATGGTGCTGATGAGGGGCAGCATGGTGCTGATGAAGGGCAACATGGTGCTGATGAGGGGCAGCATGTTGCCAATGAAAGGCAGCATGGTGCTGATGAAAGGCAGCATGGTGCTGATGAAGGGCAGGATGGTGCTGATGAAGGGCAGCATGGTGCTGATGAAGGGTGGAAAGGTGCTGATGAAGGGCAGCATGATGCTGATGAAGGGCAGCATTGTGCCGATGAATGGCAACATGGTGCTGATGAAGAGCAACATGGTGCTGATGAAGAGCAACATGGTGCTGATGAAGAGCAACATGGTGCTGATGAAGGGTAGCATTGTGCTGATGAATAGCAACATGGTGCTGATGAAGAGCAACATGGTGCTGATGAATGGCAACATGGTGCTGATGAAGAGCAACATGGTGCTGATGAAGAGCAACATGGTGCTGATGAAGAGCAACATGGTGCTGATGAAGGGCAGCATTGTGCTGATGAATAGCAACATGGTGCTGATGAAGAGCAACATGGTGCTGATGAAGGGCAACATGGTGCTGATGAAGGGCAGCACTGTGCTGATGAATGGCAACATGGTGCCGATGAAGAGCAACATGGTGCTGATGAAGAGCAACATTGTGCTGATGAAGAGCAACATGGTGCTGATGAAGAGCAACATGGTGCTGCTGAAGGGCAGCATGGTGCTGATGAAGGGCAGCATTGTGCTGATGAAGGGCAGCATTGTGCTGATGAAGGGCAGCATTGTGCTGATGAAGGGCAGCATGGTGCTGATGAAGAGCAGCATGGTGCTGATGAAGGGCAGCATGGTGCTGCTGAAGGGCAGCATGGTGCTGATAAGGTAAGTAAGTAAAATATTTGCTTTACTGCACTTTTCGGCCAGTATGGCCATTTAAGTGAAAATTCCAGGTATTACAATATCCCATATTGTATAGTTAAAGTAGTAAAGGAAAGACAAAGCCAATAAAAGCATGATCGTACTAAAATATTCAGTTTAAAGTGTTTGATATGATAAGATGACGATGCTCCTGGCACCTATATGTAACGAGTTTGATGACATGTTGTAGCGCCTGCACTACAACACAGTTTAATTGCTGATGAAGGGCTGCATGGTGCTGCTGAAGGGCTGCATGGTGCTGATGAAGGGCTGCATGGTGCTGCTGAAGGGCTGCATGGTGCTGCTGAAGGGTGCTTATATAACTTAAGCCTGAGGATATACTATGTGAAATGTGGTAGACCTACTACCCTGCCTATATCAAACTGGTTGCTTGGAAAAATTTAAATTAAAGGTTTGCCACTTGGGCTGACACATCATGATCACGTTTGCTTTAGAAATTCTTGTGAAATCTTGCAGGAAAACTGCAAATGGGGGAAGATATCTTTGCAACTCTGACCGACCTAGCTCGTCAGCAAAATAAATGCTGTGTATCCATGTGTATGCGTCAAGGGGGAGGGTTGAGGGGGTTGGGAAACAATGTATGAGTGTCAAAATATAGACAAAAGAGAGAAGTAAGACAATTACTAATTAGACGTGAATGTAAAGTGGTTCTAAATAACTTTATCTTCACCTTCGTGGATTACTAGTATCTAAACT
This sequence comes from Flabesymbios commensalis, assembly GCA_964017125.1. Taxonomy (NCBI): domain Eukaryota; kingdom Metazoa; phylum Annelida; class Polychaeta; order Terebellida; family Flabelligeridae; genus Flabesymbios; species Flabesymbios commensalis. Next base: position 63,090,244 of record OZ024912.1, read on the forward strand.
AGCAGAACAATCAACAGTCATATACTGTGAAAGGGGCCTTCCAGGACTTCCCGACAGAACACTTTTAGGAGACGTTATAAGGCTTAGACTTCCTTCTCTTCCATGATTGCCTAAGAGTAACATTTAAAAACATTATGAATGTAAAGAATGCATTTAGTTATCACAGTACAAATAAACAGACATGTACAAGAATATTACCATGATTAAAGAGGTATGAAAACATGTACAAATACCAATTACTAGTAACACAGGGTTTGAAGTGCTACTGGCCCGGCAGAAACAATTACCGGTACTAACTGATACAAACAACGGACAGGGGATCCCCATCCTGCTGAAATTTTTAAGAATTAAAATCCTGACTTAAGTAAATAGTGGAAAACTGGTCTGGCCTACAGAGCATACCAGCAGTCCAGTGCTATTTAAAAAAAAAAACGTTTGCTGATCTGGCAGTTATGGCTATTGCCATTGTACACTTTAAACTTTGGTTATAAAATAAAAGTCTAAATGACACTGCAGCTCATCCTTGTAATTGTGGTGTATTTCATTTGAATTTTCCACATGATATTGTCTACTTAGACAAGTTCACACTAGGACCGGATTTAAGGGAAGTTTTTAAATTCAGATATTCGCGAGTGTGAACTCACAACTCACAACAAAAACTGTTTCCCATAAATCGGTGGTTAGAGGAAGATGTCACTGACAGGCCATGAAATACAATAGGTGGAGCCACCTGGAGCACACTTTATATACATCTCTACTTGGTTAACATTGTGTAGAAGTTTGAATTCTCAAGGAAAAATAGTGTTTTCCGATAAAATGCAAGTGGGGATGATGTGGCATACCGTAACAATTGCTGTGACAGGTGCACTGTATTGACTAGGTCCATACTAGTATGAGCTTTGTATGTGGTATACATGAATTTTAGGTTAAATACAGCAAATTGTTTGAAAGAAAAAGTGTTTGGTGCAAAGTGTCACTTGAAAACAACAATGAAATCTGAAATATGACAGTTGGCGCCACCTGAAGCACACCCCATTTACACCCCTACATCGTGAAAATTGTGTACAAATTTGAATGAAATCTGCTCACTCCGGGAGAAATAGGTCTACGGATGGACAGATGAATGGACAGGCGGACAGACAACATGCCATGACAAAAGCTTAACTGGCCTTCAGCCGGATCAACTAGAAAAGAAATCTTAAGAATATATTTAAAACAATAACTTTTTCAAAAGTTATCATGATTTAATGGACAAATAAAGTGTTAATAGTTTCTGTTTGTCACACTGATGTTTATGGTTTAATCTTGTTTGTACATGGACCCACATGCCACATCTAAATTTGCATTATTATTTTTGAATTCGCAATATATACATGATATATTGCGCTTACAGCTCCATACATATTGAGCTAAGAACTCTATATATGTATATTGAGTTACCAACTAAATATATTGTTGTCAGCTCAATATTGAATTGTAAACTCAATATATAGAGGAGACAAACTCACTCTATTGAGTTGTCACAACTCTATATATTGAGTTGAAAACTCTATATATTGAGTTGTCAACTGAATATATTAGGTTGTGAACTTATATATTGAGTTGTCAAGTCAATATATTGAATTGTCAATTCAATATCGAGAAAGCAAACTCAATATTGTGACAACTGAATATAATATTGAGTTGTCAACTCAATATCAACTTGATTTATTGAGTTAGGATCTAGATATAATTTTGCTGAGTTAACAACTCAATTAATTTGTCAACTCAATCTATTGAGACAGCTGTCAACTCAATTATCAAGTTGTCAACTCAATATATGGTAAGTCACTGAAACCATAATTATGCATCCCTAGACTGAATTATGTTGTGAGATTTTTTATCTTGGCATCAGTCTATACATAGTTACACATCATCATGATCATACCATATAGTAAATAAAATTTATGTATTCAAGAGTAAATGGTACACACCATGTTCTGAGTTTTTATTTGGTATAGAATACTTGAGTTTATAACAAAATTAGGTCATTTCCATTCAGTGTGAGGTGGGAATTGCCACATCAATTCACATGTCACACATTACCAGGGTTGGCAATATTGCCCGGCCCGGGTTTTCCCACCCCGGGAAAACCCGGGCTGGGCAATAATGCTTTTTTAGCCAAAGTGGGCAACAATGGGCAATAATAAAAAATAAAAAATACTAGAATATCACGGAGTGAAAAGTAAAAATAATATTGTCAAAGCACACAATAATAGGCAACAAAATAAGCCAATTGTAAAAGTCGAATGTACTAAATGTATTTTTCATAGATAATCTCAACATTAAATTTGTAATTGTGTAGTCCCTTGGGCACTGAATACAAATGCGTGGCATGCATGACTGCTCGTACCATGACATCATTTAGGTTCTAAATGTGCAATTCGCTAGTTTTAGTGCAGAATTTAAATATTTGGTATCGATTTACAGTGCCTTTCAGTGAAACTTACAAATGAATATTAAAAAAACCAATACGGATATTATTTAGACAAGAAAAAACAGTCAGCGATGTACTGCACTAGGTTAGCAATCAGAGAGACGTCCTCTCCGTAGCTGGGCTTATGGTTACGTAATGTGTAGACGCCAGACGGTAAACTTTCTATTGACAAGAGGTGTGATTGCAGCGCGCCTGAGAAACACGTAATTCGGCCGGCATTGGGTGAACACCCACTGTGCACTAGATTTTGACCCAATGCTGTATTTCAGCACCTTAAAGGGTAATGTGACATTACCCTTTAAGGTGCTGGGGTGCTGAAATACTTTTATATCAACCATGGAGACTAAAGGGCTTTTTCGATTAGAAACCATCATAAATGTCTTAGTCATTTCATCCTGATTCATTTAAATACCTATGTTGCTGGTTTACAGTCAATTTTAATATTTTTCTTACAGTGCAAGGATTGAACTTCGACGTGAGATTCTGACGTCTAAAGTCGATCCCCGCACCGTAAGGGTTAAATACAAATAATTCATTGTAAGAGGTAAATGTGAATGCAAATGAGAAAGACTATATTACACCTAGGTTTTAAATGTGGCCGTGATTACAAATGGGTAATATGGATGTTGGTCTGTGATTACAAATAGGTGATTTGGATGTTCAAAATCATCTGAATAATGTGACCAATATCTGAGATATTGGCTTTGCAGGCCAATGAAAAATACCAGATGTACCGCTTTATTGACTTTACCACCCTTTGAGTTTTGCTGAATTGCCAAAACAGGTCAAAATTGACCAATCAGCCTGTAATTATCTGAAGTTAATGGTCTTTGGGCTTCTACCTCAGAGCAGTTTGTGTTGTTCCTGCCAATACATATCACACAAAAAACACATTGTGCTACATGTTGATCTGTTGAGTAATAATAAATAAATTACAAGTTTCCTTAGTCAACGTACCTGCTTTAGCCACTGATTGTTGGTCACGGGTTGAATCATGTGTACTTAGTCTTCCTTGAGCAAGAGGCTTTCTGAAATGTTAACATGACATAATATATTCCTATTGAGAAGAGGCCCATTCAAATCATGACACAGGATAAACCACACCTGGTGAGCAACTATACATCAACAGCAATACTGAGTATGTCTGTGATTGGTTATCTAACCAGAACTCTCTCTGGTGCAGTCTGCACAGTGTGTGTGTGTGTGGGGGGGGGGGGGTGTTAATAATGTAACTAATGGTAGCTCCTTATTTTACAGATTAATTATTACATTTTGGGTTAACTTGATCATTAGACCTAAATAAAAAATAAGCTTGTTTCAGATTTCCCGGCTTGGTGGGTAGGCTATAAATGCTAGGGTGAAATTATTTTTAAAATGTTTTTCCCAAACAGATCTTTAGTCATTTTCCGAAGTACTCTGAACAGTCGGTCAACATACATTGATTGGGTTTCTTCTAAAACTCAAATTATTCGAGCAGTCCTAATGAAATTGAAAAAAAATGGGAATTTTAAAGTGGTTAATAATATGCTTAAAGATTAATTAGCCTAATAATGGGGAGATATCGATGTGTGAATGCAAGACTCCTCGTCTCCTGTAAAATATAACTTGTAACTGTTAAGTCAATCAATGATAGGTAGATTCAATAAATTTTAAAATTGTCCAATAAAATTATGCTGAGCCTTTTTTCGTAACTGCCGACATGCTAAAATAAAATAGATTTCTGTTAGCCCCGAGCAAGAAAAATAATGTGCTAGATCAAAATCTGAGCTAAATTATAAAAACGTCCAAAAGATGGCACCTCAATGTTGTAAATTGGTTAAAAGGATACAGAATCCAAAACATCACCCAGACACTTGAACTTTTTGCATCAGCTGAAGAAAACTACTGAGGTGATGTCGCTGTTGAGAGTTCTAGTTTTTAGATACATCAGGTTACCCAACAAGTGCCCATCAATGCAGTAACAGTAGGGTTCACATACAAAACTGAAAACAAAATTCCATGATTTTTCCATGATACCCGGTTATTTTTCCAGGTTGGTCAATTCCGTTTTGGCTGCATGTGTAATTTGCCTAAATTGTTATTATTCGCCTAAATTGTCATTACGTCAAAAGATTTGGGCATGTATGCAACCACCAGTAGTCAAATATCAGGCTAAGAGAGAAACACAAGTGACAAAGAATAAATTCTGCAAAATGTATTCTGATATTGAAAAAAAAGTGGATAACTGAAACAAAATTCCATGATTTTTCCATTTTTTGATGGATTTTCATCCTTATGGTTATGAAACTTCCCATTTTCACCCTCGTTGCGCCCCATGAGGAAGCGTAGGGCAGGCAAACAAAACTTCACCCAGGTTTTACCCTGGGCAAACTAGTGCAGCCTGCCCCAGGTATCTCAATTCTTCCGAGATATCCACATTGTTCTGTCCAAACGTTCTTAATAATGTCCTCCAGAATTTCCTCATAGGGCAGTGGACATGTTTTCATTTGTTTGCATTTTCTTACAAAAATTAAAAAAATGGCACATGTGTAAAAAAATCAACAGAAGGGGCCACAGCATGCTTGTTCCACTTACCTCTTCAAGCATTTGTTGCAGCTATCATGAAATTAAAGCCTTAAGATTTTTGTAATTGCGAGACATCTAATGATGGGAACCCCCAGAACAAGTGATAAAGTGCCATTCAAAACAAATAACCCCTAATTCTACAATGATGGCTTCATTTCTACCAGTAATAGTGAGCAAAAGAACAATATGTCTTTTATTGCAGTATATCACAATTTCACATAAATCCTGGAAAAAACACCAAAAAACCACCAAAAATGACGTAGCCTTCGAATGTACCTATCAATGACATTGACCGCTAACATTGTCATTGTTGGACGAAAATGATTTTTTCGCACTTTTGATTTATTATCGTATTTTGTTTATTCAAATTAGAGTAGCCGGGGCACTATAGGTCGTACGCCCAATATCTTGAACCACGTTTTTTTCCATTTAAAAAATATTTGGTGAATAATTTTTTTTTTTCAAATCCATTCAACTTGCCAAGTTATACCAGGGTTTGACACAAACTTTTATGAGCAGTGGTCCACAGGACGCCAGCTGAGAGGATTTGGTGGTCCGTCAATTTTTTTAGTGGTCCTGACAACAACTAACGTTATAACACTTTGAAATCTTTAAATTTTTTCACGCTTGCGATGTGTTTCCACATCGTTAATTTTGTAAAACCACAGAAGGCATGACAGGAGACAGTTCAAGGATGATGACCAATCTCAATGTCAATAATTCATGACCCTCATGATTACAAATACGTGTTTTGTTGCGTCAAAAGGGTGAGAGAGTACAGTGTTTGTGGTATTATCACCCTCGAGTTGCGACGATTGTTTATATCTGTGTGGCATGTTAAGTGTATTATCTCCCCGTCAGATAAACTTGTATCGCATGTTTTTCGCCGATTGTCAATTCTCAACTAATTTTCATGAAATTTTGCAAGGACTCGAGTCATCTGCCGAATACCCTGAAATTTTCATCTAAAAATATTCTGTAGCTCAAAAGTTAGACCGTCTGGCATGTAATTCAATTTTTAAACTTTAATTTAACCAGTTTAATGGGCTTATAGAGGGACGTCGTAATAACAAATTTACTACATATCAAAGGGTCTAACTTTTGAACTATATAATATTTTTTGATGAAAATTTCATAAAAATCACTTGTGAACGCTGTATACGGCGCCTATTTCTGCCGTTTTTTAGGCAAAAAGTACTTTACATCGTCTGATCCTTTCTTTGTCATGTATGACGACAGGTGCAAGTCATTCATCATTAGAGCGCTGGGCGATATTAAGTGAAATTCGGGAAAATCGGTATACATACCAAAGAAAATATTTCCCAAGTTAAAATAATTTTCAACCATAAATTATACTCACTGACTCAGATACTTGGAGATCGCCGGACATGTTAGTGAGTTGAATAGAAGTTAAAAAAAATAATTTCAGCCAGTAAATTTTAAATGGCAAAAACCGTGGTTCGCGATATTGGGCGTACGACCTATACTATTAGTAGGGTGGTCAGTCAATTTTGAAAGTTAGTTTGATCTTATTAAAAATCCTACAGTTGAATAGAGCTTGCTCTCCCATTTGCAAAATGGGTTCATTTTCGAAAATCGGTCCAGTAGATCCAAAGTTATGTTGAAAAGAAGGGTCCAAAAATGGCCTATTATTTGACGGGGGCTTAACTATGGGGAGCAAAACACACAAACAAGCAACTTCAAAATGTGATAATTTTATTTTTAATATTAGAAGAAGCCATATTAGGTTATTTTTACAGACAGTTTATGTTACTTCAAGAGTTGAAGACAAAAAAATTATAATGGCAGTTCTAATTTTTTTGTACAGAGGCATTAAAAATGCAAGAAAATGCAATTTCACGACAATAAATTTTGCGTGTCTCGTGCAAAATTTACTGTGGGGAAGCAATTTCGAGTCGCGATAACTTTTTTTTTCAATCAAATATGTTCAATATTTCAACACTACTTGTGTACACTAATATAATGAGCCAGCAGACAAGATATAATGACTCTAATACAATTCTAGTGGAAAATATGCGGGTTTGAAGAAGCCATAATATCATTTTTGTCAAAAAACAACCAAAAACAGCCAAAATCGACCGTTTTCAAGTTTCATGAAAAAGCTCATAACTTTGTCAAATATTAATCGATTTTGACAAAATTTATCTTTTTGTGAGTTTTAAAGAATGGGCTACATATTTATCCAGGTTGTATAGTAGTTAACACAATTCTAAAAAATAATGTTTTTTTTTCAATTATTCTATTTTTATGTCAGTATTAGGTAATCACAAATTCCTTTATAAGTTAAAAATGTCGATTTGACTTTATGAAGTTTACGTTAAGTCACCATTTTAAACTCAAAAGTAGGCCTATAAATTGTGACATGTTACTTCATAAAATTGTACACATGTATGTAGTATTTGCATTATTTAGATATCTTTTAAGTTTACAACACAGGAAACAAAAAAATACTATTACTATACTTCATTAATATATTAAGGAACCCCTATTTAACATGTTTAACCCTTTCAGTGCGAGGACAGTCTAAAGATTCTGACGCCTAAAGTCAATATCGCACTGAAAGAATTGAATAATTACAATCGCCCTAGACCAATAACATGATCAGCATTCAGATAACCCAAGACATTTATAAATGATGATTCCATATTGAAAAAAACACCTTTGGTCTCCATGGTTTATACAAAAATATCTCAGTGTTGTAAAGGTTAATGTTGATACACCGTATATGTTTCTACATTTTCATGAACATCATAAAATACATGTATGTATATTGTCATGTCAAGAAATATTATTATATATAACTGAAGCATGCGAAGTGAGCACAAATTGATTAATGTTCTTTATGTTAGTAGGCCCTAATGATGCAGGGTTCCCGCTAGCAATGTTTGAGAGGGGGGTCCAAAAGGGGTGGGGGGTCTGGGGTCCCCCCCAGGAGGAAAAAATTTGAGAACTTGAGAAATTTGAGTGCTTAAAATAACCTATTTTAAATGAAATGACAGTAAAACCTGGAATATATTGTCATTTTCTTTGCGAACAAGGGGGGGATATTCCGCCCTGTGGTGCTGAGAGGGCGGGGGGGTACGGACCCCCCCTTGGCGGAAACCCTGTGATGTAGATAAAAACAAGTGTACACTTGTATGTTAACATGACATGTCTAAATAATTACCAGTTGTTATTAGATTATCAGCATTATGTAAGGAACCAAATTATTTCTGTTGATTAAAAATAAACCATTAAACAGAAGTATGCTATAGGACCATTGCCATGTATACTTTGAAGTGTTTGAAGTAAAATTGTTTCTAATACCATAATATTTGTCAAAAAAAACTCCTTCTGCTGCTAAGACCGCACATATGCGGTTTCAAGTGAATGTCAGACCAAACAAAATATTAAAATTTGTAACATATCTTGTCATGTGGATGCTCCGTTAATCAAATAATTCAATTTGGGAGATGCCTACTTTTAAAAAAATAATTTAAATCCTTTATTTCTCATTCATTTGAAGTTGGAAATTGTGTTAGCATTTCCATCTTTAAATGAATTAAAAATACTCACATGATTTTAGGGCTTGAAATTTGATCGAATTTCTACTTGTCCTGTAAGACAATCATTTTTGAAAAAGAAAAGACATAGTATGTAAGCATTATGATAAAAATAATTTGTCTTCAATCAGGCAACTGCAGTGTTCATCGACATTATCGGAATTTGACAGACAATCAGACGGGCCAATTTCAAGCCCGTGACACTTTCATTGTTTTGAATTGTCACCATTGCTTTTATCCACACAAATAATCCATTGCTTTGAACTGGAATTATTACTCTAATTATCTACACAAAAAATCCATGCTTTTGAATTGTTGGTATAAACATGTCATTTATTGGGATTTCCAAGTAGCAGCATGTGCTCATACAAAGGATCTCTATTGCTTTTATCTACACAAATAATTGTTTTGAATTTAAATTTTCATGTTGTTTACTAGAACAGGTACAACGTATACTGCCACTGTTCATCAGCACTGCGTTTCTAAAAAGCGTCTTCTCTCTGTATGGTTAGGTCAGCATTTTGTTTCTGAAGAAGTTTCCTCCCTCTGCGTCATCAGGCCTACCAGAGTGTGTTGTTTCTGAAAAGTGTTCTCTCACTGTTTAATTAAGCAAACTGGGCTAACATCCTGCCTCTAAACATTCACACTTCTCATGACAGTCTTTGGGTTCTCTATTCTTCTGCAAACAAAAAAAATGGATTTTAAATTCAACCCATGTTTTCAATGTTGAAGATCACTGATCAACTTCTGTATTAATTCTATTAAACACTCTAGGCGTTAAGGCGTTAAAGCGACACAATCATGCCAAAATCATCACTTTTGTTTCGGCTCCTTGATATGTTCATAATATGATGGTGATTTTGGCCTGATTGTGTGGCTTTAATTAGAATAGTAGGCCTACATCCTGAGGGGAATGTGTGGTTGTTAAGAGTAGTTTTTTAATGGCTAAATAGTGTACCATGATCATAGATTTTATTTTAAAATCAGGTGAGTGGGCTTTTATTGGAATATGGGTGTTTATTAAAGTAAAAACGGTATATATTTAATGTTTAACCCTCACAGCGCGGGGATAGATTTTGACGTCTGGAGACGTCAGATTCTGATGACCAAAGTCGACCCCCACACTTTAAAGAATGATTCAACTCCAAAACGCACATGCCTGGGATGGTCAAGTGTAGGCCAACAGTAGCCTATTGAGTACAGATTGACGGCATTAATATAGCCACTGAACTGATTACAAGATACTACTTAAACGGGACATTGATCCAATGCTGTTTTAATGCTGGGCCAACTTTTGCGACGCTGGCCCAACATTGAACCAACATTAAATAAATGTACAATGTTTGAGAGAAAGTCCTCCTGCCCAGCAAACACAAGACATTTGTATAACATTTATATAACGTCGGCCCAACGTCGAAAACGTTAGTCCAACATTGCATAAAGTCATACAAATGTTTTGTGTTTACTGGGCATGTCAATACAAGCTTGGGTCAAGCAGCTTTGAATTATAAACTCATAGATGTCGCTCAAGTATATATGAACTTGCTATGATTTGAGAACTTGCTCTTAATGAGGCTTTGGGTATGAAACGCATATTTAGTATTATTATGGAATAGGGACTTGACCTACCCACGGGCACTATTGCCTTCTGGGGGACCCTTGTCCCGCTAATTTTAACAGTTGACTACACCTTTAAGAGTAAAAATATTTCTAATGGCCATAGACCCCCAACATAGGTTCTTAAATGAATCGGAAAGAGATAACTAAGACAGTTATGATGATTTCAAATTGAAAAAAAACCTTTTGGTTTTCATGGTTTATAGAAAAAAATTCAGCATAAGCATTCAGCACATAAAAACGGGCTTCAGTGGTGAAAGGGTTAAGGGTTAAAAATAGAAAGACAAATGGCACATAGGAAGGCAAATGGCATTCAGCACATAAAAACGGGCTTCAGTGGTGAAAGGGTTAAAGTACTAGTTATCACACCTGGCATTTTTGTTTTTTTTGTTTATCCAAAAAAACAAGACAATTTGAAGAAATGAGCTTTCAATTTGTTGTATATTAACCTTCATCCTGCTGGAACCATAAATATTTGGTTTAAAGCAAGATTCAATCCAAATAAAATACCAATGAAAATGATTTAAAAATTTACAGGAGATGGGTGTTTTTTAATTTGAAAGGTGACTGTTTTCTATTACAATAGTAATCGCTCTTCTTTATTTGAAGCTGGAAATTGCGTTATCATGGTTATGTATGCTAAATATTCAACTTTAGCTAGATAGGCCTACTGTTCTGTAAATAATAATTTACTACCACCACTTTTCAAACTCTGTACACAACCCTGAATCAGCATTCAAAATAATGCCTTTTACTTGTCCGAAATAACCAAACATTTTTCTCATATTAATTAAGAAAAAGTTAAGACTATCAAGACATTTCGGGTTAAATACTCTTTGTTTGCAATGTTGAGCTTCGATTGCATTGCGTACCTAAGGGACGCACTATTAGATATGGCTAGACAAGCTTACTTTTTATGTTTCGTTGGGGAACAAAAATATCAGATTTGTCGTTTGCCTTTCCTGTTCTGTATGTTACTATTTGCCGTTTTCTTCTGGTCCACATATTTTTATGAATTCCGTCAACAATCATTTTTTCAACCGCATTTTTTACAATTTTTTTTCAACTATTCTAGCGACAAACTATTTTTATATAACTTGTACCCCCCCCCTCCAAGTATCTAAGGCCACAATGTTTAATTTCTCAGTTTTAGATCATAATGAATATAATGAGGCAGGGCGGAAAAAAACAATATTCAAGAAAAATAAAAGATTGAACATATTTTTGGAAAAGTTAATGAAGGCGACGAAATAAAAAAAACATTGGACAAATTTCTGGAAAAGTCAATGGGGGCGACAAATAAAAAAAAAATTGACCTATTTAAAAAAAGTTAATCAGGGCGACGAAAAAAAAAAAAACAGCTAGAAAAATATTTTTTATCTGTCAAAATAGACTTGGTTTTTTTCTTATTGTTTTTTTTATCTCCCGAAATTAACTTTTTTTTCGAAAATCGATAAGAATTTAATGCGCGCTCTGGGCAGAAGAAAAACACATGATTTTTTTGAGTAATGCGCAACCTAAATCTAATGCGAGTGCTCATCTAAAACAGAGAAAAAACATATCGGCCTTACGGTCCGTACAGTCTCTGCAATGTGTGCGACCGGGTGAGGAAAATTTACATAAAATTTCTGGACACCCTGAAATGATTAAATAATTTTCAACCACCTTTATTTTGAATGCTGCTGTTTTAATGTTGAACAGACCTTGACCTTCTAGGCTCATATTTTGAGATGTGACTATCGTTTGATATTATTTATTTAAAATTTACCATAGTCTATTCAAAGACAAAACAAATTTATATTGACAACCTATTAATGTGCAGAATCAAGAACTCTACTAAATAAGTAGACTTGAATAAAAAAAACATAGGCCTATATAGGCTAGGAAAAATTATGAGTATGAAGTTGAAGACAGAAACTGAGGCTGAGCAATGTTAAGTCTGAACTGATTAGCCTAGCCCTAGAAATAAATAGAGGTCTAGTCTCATTTAAAGCAGAATGCATCAGAATTAATATTAATTTGAGGAATGTGCTTGCATGATGTTGTTTAGAGGCATATCAGACGAGATTTTAGCCTGCAGCAGACTGAATGTTCCGTAACTCATCAATTATCGCTCGCTCAAACACATGTTTTCCAAGTTGGATTCTAAGTGACCAGCGATCGTCATATGTAAGATGCAAATAATGTCTTAAAATACAAATAAAGCACATACTAATTAAATAATTTAACCTTTGAACATGAATCCAACATTAGACAAAAATATTTTTTTATTTATCCTTCAAAACAGCGTCATAATTTGATCGCATAAAAACTCAGTTCACGTTACTGTTGTAAACAAGGTAAAACAGGAAGTACTCACCTGCGCCGACGCCACGATCTCGTCCTGCAAACAAGTCACGCGCTCACTGAATTCTAAACGGATAATTACGATAAACATATCATTGGATTCAGAAGAGCTCACACTCTCTGAATCTGTGCTACGATTGGACTTTTTTCAATCGAGACATAACGTAAAATTTAAACAAAGTGTTTCGTTTTGAATCTAACTAATTTTCAAATTTGGTAACTCAAATCGTAGCACAGATTATGAAACTACAGGAGTGTGGCAAACTTTTGTAATTTATTTCATGTTAATATCTTTAAAATTGATGAAGCGCGCTGGCATCGAACACACCCCTTTTTGAAAATAAAAGTGCTTCCATCGCGAAAAATGAAGACGCCGCGCACGCCGCGGTAGCATATTTACGACGTCATAACTCAGTGACAAATGCCCCAAATACGATGATTTTCTCACACGCCTTAGAACTTTATTAGGTTAACAACATATTCAAATTTCAAACATATGAACTTAAAATTAAAGAAACTGTGAGCGAATGGAAATTGCTGATCGTGAAGTGCGCTCCCCATAGTTAAGCGCCTGTCAAATCTTTTTTCCGGAATTGTGACGTCCCTACTATTAGTATAGGGCAGTAGGGGGGGGGGGGTCTTGCCAAAGAAATTCAGCTTGACATGTTATCGCCCACACAGCATGCCATACTGATTGACCAGGCACTGGACTGACACTGACAACAGCGAGCGAGTGAGCAACATTTCTAAATGCTGGACAGTTTGGACAGGTGACGGAAGTAGAAAACCTTCATTATCGCCCGGTAAAAAAGGTGAGTCTACTCTTCTCACCTCTTCTGTCGTTCCGCAATTGTATCTTGTTGTGCTGGTTTATACAGTGAACGTTTAGACATTATTAATCGTGTTTATAGACCAGATTGGTTAGTTATTGTCAACACAGGCATTAAAATCTAGTCATGGCAGCGATTTTCATGACAATTCCGACTTGTTCCAACAAAAATCAAATTCCCGCTTCCATGATGTTACGAAATAATTTTACACTGACAATCATGAAATCCGCTAAATTATCTGGAGCGCGTGCTTTTCGTCGAGTTCTCAGTCAATTCTGAACCGATTTTCTCGAAATTTTGCACAGGATATTTTCTAGTCATGTCCTAACATCTGTAAAAATTTCGTAAAGTTTAAAGCAGAATTGCAAAAGTGAAACCATTTGACATGTAGTAAATTGAAAATATGTCGTCCGTCCCTCTAATCTCTATAAACCCATTACACTAATTCTGCAATTTTATTACATGTCAAATGGTCTAACTTTTGAAATATTGAATATTATTTCGCGAAATTTTTACCGATGTTAGGACATGACTTAGAAATGGCATGTGCAAAATTTCAAGGAAATCGTTCAGAATTGACGGAAAATCGACAAAAAGCATGCGCTCTAGGCCTAGATAATTCTGTCATAGACTTTAGTCAAAATTAGGCTGCCTCCACTGGGCTCCAGTACACTGTCTGTGTAAAAAATAATATCCCCACTTATATCTGGGTGGCCTTTAGACCTGGGAAGTCTGTAGTAATTTAGCCCTTCGCCGCATGATAGCCCACTTCATTGAGGAGGACCGCGAAGTTAAGTTCGATATAATTATTCCGGCTTAGCCGCTTATAGGGTAGTGGCTACTAAGCCAGAGTCTGGTTGGCTAGCATCAGAGGCTGTAAGACCGCAGTTCCGGTACGGTCCGATTTCCCAGTCTGAGCGGCCCTATCCTAGCCGTGTGTTACAACCACAGAACATACATTATAAAAGCTAATTTAAAGGCTAAATATAGTTATATGGTTACAACGGCTGTTAGTACCAACCTAAACATCAACATTTATCGTACAAAAAAGCACCACGCAAAGTTTACAATTTCGAGAAGGCTGACAGCACGAAAATTAAAACTGCTCCATCCTCTTTCTATGAAGAATTCAGCAATTTGTCACAAATTTCTGTAGAAGACCAGTGGACAAAATTCAAAGATGGAATTTTCAAAATTATCAATAAATATATACCAACAAAACCATTGACAAATAAAATGGACGTTCCTTGGATGACAACTGAAATAAAAAGAATTAAAAAAAAAGACAAAGGTTATTCAAAATTCACAAAAAAAGCAAAAGTACTAAATTGAAGCAGAGACTTAAGAAAATCAGTGACAGTTTGAAATATAAATTAAAGGACGCATACAATAGTTATTTGACAGAAATGCTCGAAGGTGAAGATAAAATCAAAATTTAAAAGTTTTACAATTTTTTGAAAAAAAAACAGAAAACGTGACAGTTCTGGAGTACCACCATTAACCAATAAACAGGGAGAAACCATAACAGACACCAAAACCAAAGCCGAAGTCTTAAACGAACAATACCAGTCAGTTTCTACCAAAGAAAATAATCAATCAATCCCTCCTGTAAATAATCAAAATTTAAATATGCCTGGCATCAACTTTACAACCAATGGAATTTCAAAATTACTGTCCAAGCTAAATCCTCAAAAAGCTAATGGACCTGATAAAATACCAATACGATTCCTTAAAGATTAAATGCTGATGACATCTCAAAATTTCTAAAAAAAAAAAAAATTTAACTCTTACAATACCGGTGATCTTCCGCAGAATTGGCTCACAGCAGATGTAATATCAATTTTCAAAAAGGACAAAAAAAACTAGCTTCTAATTACAGACCTGTCTCCCTTACAGCCATCACTTGCAAACTAATGGAACAAATCATACACACACACACAAATTCAACATTGTGACTCACAAAGCATAGGCCCCCCTACTACAAAATTGCCAACATGGCTTCAGAAAAAAAACACTCATGCGAATCACAACTCATTATAACCACAGAAAAATTACAACGCAGCATACACCAGAGGAAACAAGTAGATGTAATCATTTTGGACTTTTCAAAAGCTTTCGACACCGTGGCGCAGAACAAACTAATCACAAAATTACAAAATTATGAAATTCAAGGTGAAACCATATAGTGTATCAATAAATAGTTAAAATTCAGAAATTAGAAAGTTTTTCCTGATGGGAAAATGTCTGATCCAGTACCAGTCACTTCCAGGGTGCTACAGGGAACAGTTCTTGCCCCTCTTATGTTCCTCCTTTACATCAATGACATCAACCAAAACATAAATGTCACACCTTACATGCCCACAGAAAGAAACAGCCCATCGTACACACCTACACAATGGACAACACACCGGTAACACCAGCTACGCACCACCCATATCTTTGCATAGAACTGCAGTCAGACCTCAGATGGACAACACACATACAGAACACAGCCAACAAAGCACAGAAGACACTAAACATACTGAAAAGAAATATCGAACAAGCCTCCACAACTGTAAAATCACAGGCATACAAAACAATAGTCAGACCTCAACTTGAATATGCATCAGCCATCTGGGACCCACACACGACAAAAGATACATACAGCCTTAACAAAATACAAAACTATGCAGCAAGATGGGTCCATCGTGACAACTCCCACTACACAAGTGTCTCTTCCTTACAAAAACAACTGAATTGGCCTTCTCTTTCGGACCGACGTCTACAAAGTAGACTAGTATTATTCTGCGAAATTTGCCATCAGAATATTGCCATCCCCATTCCCTCCTATTTACAAATACCCCTCAGAACTACACGCCACACCTTAAACATAAACGAAAACAGCTACAGATACAGACAACTCAGCACATCAACTGACACATACAAATACAGCTACTTTCCCCCGAACAATCACAGACTGGAATTCACTGCCACCCAGTCTGTGTGCGACTCTAACGGTGCAGTCCTTCAAGGAAGGCCTAACCCGTCATCTCTCCCCCAGCCTTTAATTCACACGCGAACCCCACTGTATATAACCACTGATGCACTCTCTATCCACTGTAAATAAATTTCTGCACTGCACTGCGAATGTCAGCTCTTTCCTCACGGGGTCACGTGTGATCATAATGCCATTAGGCGACGATCATTAAAACCCATAAGTCATAAAGTCATATGCGAGCGCAGCGAGCTGCTGCAATATAGCGCTACCGGTAGCCAAGATATAAAGCTCTGTAGCTCGGGCTTAGTTACTACACACTCCCGGGTACACACTATACAGAGATTTTCCATACACACACACCGATGTCGTCGACTCAGCGGATCAGTATTTTTGCTGCAAAATTGCTCTGACAAAAATGTTTGGCAAGTCAAATCCAACCACTATCAGTGTTTCATCACACAACTGTATCAACATAGGCCTACAATATATTTGAGAAGGCGTAGGCAGCTCAGGCAGCTGACGCCCTCATAAAATTGCGTCAATCTACTATATTTTCAAGCAAAATAACTAGTACTAGGAGAGAAGTCAACAGAGAAGGGTGGAGAAGAAGATGAAAAAGGTGATACATGGGAGTGTAAAATTTGCAAAACACCATGCGACAATCAAAAGCAAGATAAAATGCTGTTATGTGAGTAGGTTTATTGCGGGAAACACTTTTGTATGAAGTGTCTCAAAATAACAGATCAATTCTACATAACGCTGAATAATGCTGGAAATATGTTCCATTGGTATTGTTCATATTGTATTGGTAGAGTAGAACCAACCCTATAACATGGAAAGAGACACAGAAGAAAGATGTAGGGAATATTGTGCAAGCATAGAGTGAAGACATAAAGACACGAAAGAATAGCTAGAGACCAAAACAAACGAGGAGCAAAAATTATTAGTATCAATTTTTTTTTGTCATAATGAAAATATATTTTACATGTTGTCATTCAGTCGTTGTCATTTTCACAAGTTAACGTGACAGTCACACGGGTTGATTACATGTATAACCACGGTCGCTTGGAATATGATTTCGTGCCTACGGTTTTGGCGCGAAATTCGCGAAAATTGATTCCACACGAAATAAAAATATATTACAGTATCCAGAGAAAGAGGCCCACCGTGTATTTGGCACATTATCATGAAGCAACTGGAGAAAAATAAAAAGAAGATTAAAAGTAGAAGACAACAAGCTAAACATGAATGATATAGGTATATGGTTGGGTGGAGGATTGATTGTGTCGCTGATATGAATATGTTGAAGTGTTACGTTCCCCCACCTTCCATCAACTCTTCCGAGACGACGGGATTAAACAACTCTTATTAAATCATTCTTCAGGTATTTCTCAATTTATTGTAGTCTAGACATTCACACAGTGCACACAGATTCCAAGTGGAGCACGACGATCGACGCCATGCGGCTAAGCCCCTGAGCTCACGATGGGACGTCCATCTGCTTCAGTGGCAACGAGATGAATGGTGGCGCACTTGGCTGAGGGCGCGCTCGATTTGTGGCGTAGGCTGTTCAGAACGAGGCTTGGCGGGCCCTGACCACTCATCAGTGGTCGGAGAAGCCGAGCAGTCCTGAACGGTGAGACGCTAACCCCACATTACCCCCGGGTTTTAAAAGTGTAAACGTATGAACCAAGCCAGCTTGTGATAGCATCCGTTTGCCGCTCCGTTTGGGAAATGCACAAAACCAAAATACAGTAATCAAACAGTAAAACAGTCAGTTGTGAAAATACAGCGTTGGTGGTTGGTAACATCGCAGGCGCAGCATAGCGAATTAATATGTAGTGATTATATATAAGTTCCCATCCTCTTAACACCATTGTTCCAATCCTCTTAACACCATTGTTCCTTGTTTACGAATTATGCTGCTGCGCTACGGGTAACGGCCAACCTATATAAATCTAATTATTACATTTTGTACTTAGTAATAAAATTACTTCTATAAGTAACTTAATTAAGTAACATTTCACATTATTATTTTAATTATGCCAGGCCTGGCAAACTCTATATTTACAAATTATGATTGTTACGGCTAGTGCAGTTGGTCCCGCAGTAGATGTGTAGGATCCTGACGTCGTTCAGTTAATGTGGCGGTTATCCCCAGCCTCCTGGACGCGGGGGAATGGGGATGACCGCCTCGTTTCCGTACCTTGGTGACGGGTGCACAAAAAGCAATGTGTGCGGCCTTGGTATTTTTCCCGCACTTCAGGCGTTACACTCGGCGACTACGGACGTGCCGTAGCTCGCTCTCGCTAAGTCAATTGAGACGTGCCGTGCGCGGGAGGTTGTGCTTTGCTGTTACCGTATGTTAATCAAATAAACATGATAAGAGAGGAGAGAGTTTTCTGACTTGTTTGGAACCGTCGACTCGGCGGAGGAGGAGGAAGTTTGAGTTTTAATGGTGAGATTGGGCGGAGTCCCTCGTCGGCCATTGTGACCCCATAATGGAGCTCCCGGCGTAGGCCCATCACGCCATACTGGTGACCCCTGACGACTGATCGTCTACGCAACAGTGTTTTCACTGCGTAAATTTCTAAACTTTTGGTCGAAATCCCACGTGTTTGGCGCCTTTTCAAGATGGCGACCTTGTCGGTTTCTCTAGAAGAATCCAGAAAATTATTCTCATAGACCTAGTCTATCATTTTTTAATTGTAAGAGTTTGTTTAATGCCTTCATCCTATTAATGCCACTGTAGGCGAGTAGGAAGTGGGTATTTTCGGTTACTCAATTTTTATCGTTGATTACAATAATTGGGTAACTCGATTTTAAAGTCCATAGACGAAATCTCGTCATTTTTTCCGATTTTTTTTCTACAAATCGACAGAAATTTTAAATATCGCTTCGACTCGGGTAACCTTCAATAGGTTTATGGCCAAAATAAATTGTTTCCCTAAATGAATGTCAATAAACGGTCTTATTTGGTCTGTTTAAAATATTCCCAGGACCGTAGGTCAATATTTTGTACTATTATCATATGTTATTTCAGAGAATGCTGAATATTGTACATGTATTTGGTAGGTGTGCGCCATTTTGGACGCTGGTTTCCCCAACTTAGCTCTTCGCCCGCCGTGGGCATCCACGTGTTCCCCCCTAACCGGCATGCATCCGGACAGTGAACCTGTGTCGCCACATCACATTAGCATAAAATAGGCCGCCATTTTGATTTGGTGGAGATCATTTTTCACGTGTTCCAAATTTTACACGGACTGATTGTAATATATTTTTTTTTAAATTGTTTATAAATCTTCTTTTTCAAAACGATTGAGGGAGAAGAAATGTAAATAAGTTGTTTCGAAAACAAATTCTGCCACTAATAGTGCGAGATTTTTGTTCACTTTGAAACGCCTTTCGGTGTTTGTAATCGTATTAGGCTATTTAGCGCCTTATTTGGGCACGCAGTAGGTAATGAATATGCTAATGTGAGGCGAGACGGGGATGCTGACTTACCGTCACAGACTATAAGCCACATGCTGCCTGCCGCACAGGCTGTGAGCACCGACAATACACCACACACACACCCACCACAGACGACATAAAAACAACCGCACGGAAGACAGTCGGTTTATATGTCAATCAATGAATCGATGCGAGCGATTGATTCGGACGTTTATGAGAATGACTCGGTGATGAACGTACCATTATAAAAAAACAAAAACGTGGAATGTTCATCACAGACATCATTTTTCAGCGAAATGATATACTTTATCATTAATCAGCATAGACTACTGTCAGTCACGTTTTAGATATTATTCTTAAATCATATATGTCACTGTTTTTCTTCGCAGTCACATTTAGTCTATCGGTTTGAGAACGAAATTTTCTCACGATAGTTTATTTCTGAAGTTTAAATTTTTTATAAATACAGAAATATTCGATTTGACAGTTGCGCTATTGCGAAACATTGCAAATATTTGAATGTGTTTTTCGACTTGTGTGGAATTTTTTTTTTTTCACCCAGGTCGATTTACAAAATACTATTATCCTAGCTTAGCATAGCTTATCATAGTTGTATCTGGCATATTATTTTTATGTACCACTTCGACCTACGGTTTTCACGGTACCATTTTGCATGTGTGTGACTAGGTGAAAACCTTTTATGTCTCATATAGACCTTCAGTTTTCACTTCAATCAATACATACCTTTTGTGAATTAGTGCACAGCATTTAGGTGAAACTTCAACGACGCATTTTTTTCAACTAATCTGCAACCCCCGTTTCTCGCAACATGCGACATAGCATGAACATTTTCTACAGTCTACACTTCTAAGCTTCAACATATTACAGACATTTTTTCATCTGATTTTCATGGCATTGCACAACCTATCCGCGCACGGCGCGTCAAAAATAGTTGGCATGTGTTAATACGACATGCCATTTTAAACACATTTGGGGATAGACGCAGAGCCAATAGGCCAGCTATCTCAGATGCTTCACTAGTTAGATAATTTTAAAAACACTACTTCATAATGTCAAAGCAGTACGACAGTGAAGGCTTCATGTCAACGCCCCTAGAAGGTTCGGGTGCTAGACCTAAAGATGATTATCATCCCGACAGTGAGGACAATGAGGTTCGATTCCGAGAGGCGGACGAGGAATATCAACGCCTCAAAGCTGATTTCGCTCGAATTGCTCGAGCTAGACGTATGAATTCTCACTCTAGGAGCGACTCCTCAAGGAGTTCTTCACCGCTCGGTAGACAGTCGCAGAGACGTGCTACGAACTAACCAAAGTTCAGAATTGCCACTTTCTACGCCTCGGATGTTGAGCTCTGATTCAACCAAATTGAGACTCAGTTCGCTCTTCACCAGATCAATGATGATGACGAGAGGTACAGCTTAACCTGCGCTGCACTTTCGGGCGAGATTGCATCGGACGTGAGGGACGTGCTACTTCAGCCTTTCAGGTCCAACAAATACGACAGCCTGAAAGCGATTTTGATTGAGAGACGAGGATTGACCACACCCGAAAGGGTCAACAAAGTTATCTATGGCGAGAAGATTGGAAATGACATTCCCTCGCGTTTCCTGCGGCGTCTGCAGAAGACTGCCGGTTTCGGCACCAAAGCTGTGGTGGGGAAGGCTGTAATTCGGCAAGCGTTCATACGCCAGATGCCCGCTTTCATCAGAGCCCATTTGGCAACTCAACCCGACAGTGCCACCCTCGAAAGTTTGGCCGTTTTGGCCGACCGGGCACTGGCAGCAGAAGAGGACGTCGAAGAGAGTAAGCCGGGGGTCGCAGAGATTAAAGTCGAAGAAACCACCAAACTAGTTGGTTTGTTAGAGGATCTGTCTAAGCGAATCAAGAGATTAGAAACTGTGACTACAGCAGAGAGGAAAAGAAATAAAGGATGTGGACGAGCAAATAACTATGCTCACGCGCCTGCATTTGCCCCTAATGTTCAGGCCTCAGGTTTTGCTAGCAACCAACCTAGTCAGTATAGAAACGCAAAAGATAATGCTCGACCTTTCGCTCCGCCGCCGAATGCACAGGCCACTGAGTTTGTTTATGAATCAAATAATTGTACTAATGCACAACAAAATGTTCGACCTTTCACACCGCCGCCGCAAACGCCGCAAAATAATGTCGCACAACCGACCGACACAGCCACTGCACAGGTTTGCTATTACCACCACACTTATGGTGAAAAGGTGCGCTTGTGCAGTGAACCCTGTTCATACTATGTCACATTAGGTCAGCGCGAAGGCCTAGCCATTGCCGCTTCACTATCTTCGATTAAACCTCTGTCATTGAACAGAGTTGATACCGTTCAGAATGAGTACACAAAACTCCTCGGCCAGTTCCCGGAACTGACACGCCCTACGACAAAGGGGGAGACCGTTAAACACGGTATAACTCACAAGATTGTGACTAAAGGTCACCCGGTTTTTGCACGACCACGACGTTTAGCACCCGATAAGCTGGTTACCGCCAAACGCGAGTTTGACGAGATGATAAAATTAGGGGTCATTGAACCCAGCGACAGTGAGTGGTCCTCAGCGCTTCACATGGTGCCAAAGAAAAACGGCGATTGGAGACCATGCGGGGACTACCGTAGTTTGAATGCACAGACCGTACCGGACCGTTATCCGATTCCTCATATACAAGATTTCACGCAGCGGTTAGCCGGATCGAAGATTTTTTCGTAGATCGACTTGGTCAGGGCTTATTACCAAATTCCGGTGGAACCGTCCGACGTACACAAGACTGCTGTTACCACACCTTTTGGCTTGTTTAATTTCACTAGAACACCATTTGGTCTAAGAAATTCCGGTCAAACATTTCAGCGATTTATAGACCACGTTACACGCGGACTTGATTTCGTTTTTGTTTATTTGGATGACCTACTGGTAACCAGCCCAGGTCATAAAACGCATAAGAAACATCTACGAAGTCTTTTTGCTCGACTATCGGAGTACGGAATTATCATTGGTCCTGAAAAGTGTCAGTTCGGAACAACTGAATTAAGTTTCCTAGGTCACCACGTTTGCGCTGAAGGCATTTCGCCGTTACCCAGCGCCGTTGACGCGATCGTTAATTTCGTTAAACCCGAAAAGCAACGAGCATTGCGTAGATATCTGGGAATGGTGAATTATTACCACCGTTTCATACCGCATTGCGCCGCGAAGTTGACGCCACTCAATAATCTACTGACTTCTGCCAATGAAGGACATACCAGACTGTCACCGAAGTCAAATTTCGATTTGAAGTGGAATAAAAACGCAGAGTCAGCATTTTCTGAGTCAAAACAGATATTGGCAAACGCTACGCTTCTGGTGCACCCAGATTCTACGGCCCAGCTTAACATCACGTGCGACGCTAGTGATGTCGCCGTCGGTGGCGTTTTGCAGCAATTTTTAAACGGTATGTGGCAGCCGCTTTCGTTTTTCAGCAAGAAGCTAAACCCAGCAGAGACACGCTACAGCGCGTTCGATCGTGAGCTTTTGGCAGTATACGCTACAATTAAACATTTCAGACACAATTTAGAAGGACGAAATTTTTTCGTTAATACAGATCACAAACCGTTGACATTTGTAATGTCATCCGTGACTGAGCGCGCATCCCTACGACAAACACGTCATTTAGCGTTCATCGCTGAATTCACCACCGATATTAGATATGTAAAAGGAGAGACAAATTTCGTCGCTGATGCGCTGTCATGACCATCAGTGTCAGCGATACATGATGGACCAGCGATAGACTATAAAGAATTAAGTCTCGACCAAGCTAGCGACGCGTTTGAGACACTCGACTACATCAACTATGAAGTTCAAACTATTAAAATCGTTCGATAATCAATTGATCTGGTGTGATGTGTCCACGGGACACAACCGGCCGTACCTTATCGCGAAATTTCGCCGAAAAGTTTTTTCAAACTTGCACGGTTTAGGCCATCCATCGCATAGAGCTACCAAACATTTGATTAATACCCGATTTGTATGGCACGGCATGAACATAGATATTGCTAGATGGTGTCGTACCTGTAAGGGTTGCTAGACTGCTAAAGTTTCACGTCACAACACTCCAGTTTTCGGAAAGTTCACTGAACCTACCGAGCGATTCGATCATGTCCACGTAGACATAGTCGGACCCTTACCTTACGCCGATGGTTTTAGATATCTACTGACTTGCGTCGACCGTTTTACACGTTGTCCCGAAGCTATACCTATGGTAGATATTAGAGCCGAAACGGTCGCCGATGCCTTCTTCAGCAGGTGGATAGCACGTTATGGTACCCCAGCCACTATCACCACTGATAGGGGCGCTCAATTCGAGTCCAAATTGTGGGATAGTTTGTGTAATCAATTCGGGATTATTCGAAATCGTACCACGAGTTATCACCCTCAGTCGAATGGCATGGTCGAACGTTTCCACCGTCAATTGAAAGCCGCCATTATGGCGCACGAGTCACCGAACCCGTGGACTATCACGTTACCTGCTGTACTTTTAGGAGTTCGTTCAGCCATGAAAGAGAGACTAGGCAGGTCAGCTGCCGAGATGATTTACGGGACAACCCTTAGACTCCCAGGAGAGTTTACTAAACAGTACACCGTCGACGCCAACACTGATTTGGAGAATTATTCAGACAAGCTACGCGTGGCCATGTCGCGTCTCCGTCTATGTCCGCCACGTGACACACAACAACACAACATTTTCCAATTCAAGGAAATAGCTACATGTACTCATGTATTCTTGCGCCGAATCGCAATTGCACCGCCTCTGACCGCCCCTTACGACGGACCATACAAGGTCGTCGCGAGGAGTGGCAGAGTAATGAAAATCCTAGTTAAAGGCAAGGTTGAGACGGTCTCTTTAGATCGCGTTAAACCCGCACATATGGAGTGCGAGCCTACGACAGGTACGACAATACAGCGTAATGTGCCAAGCAAACCACGGAAGTTGACGGCTACCAGGACATCTAGTAAAAATCCACAGGGTCCATCTAGACCTGGTAGTGCGGACACTCCGACGTCCAACGGGACGAGAGTCAACACAAAAAAGTCGACGGCAGTCAGAAGCAGTCAAAAATCGGCCACAGTCCCAAAGCAAATAGATGTTAAAGTCAACTTGTCTAACAGAGACAATACTTATGTAGCGCCGCATTCGCGAGCCCCCGCCGTGTTCCGCGCTAACGGGAACGGCGGTGGTTTACGAACGTATTCCCGCATACCTTTACATCTACGGGGTAAAACCCCGGGTGCTGCTGACGCCGCAATCGACTCGACAAAAAGCAAACATGCAAATATCGCTAATCGCGAAAAAATTTCGACCGACCAAACAGTGCGAAAAACTAGAGTTGGACGAATAATCCAGACTCCTGCCCGATTCGTGCAGATGGTTCACGCCATAGTTGCGCCTAACGACATCTATGGCGGGCCCAACCACATACCTCGTAATAACAATGTTGTTAAATTGTAAATGAATATGCCAGGCCTGGCAGCATTGTGTACAGATATATAAATGTAAAGACATTTTTTTAGCAAGCTCATTGCTAAACTACTAATAGAAATTATGTTAATCAAATGAATGGGTTGATAGCAGCTTGCAGCAAATGAATCATACATAAAGGACAGTTGGTGTTAAGAGGATGGGACAATTCACGTATAATGCTGTGCTTTCAACCACCCACGCTGTAACCACACTCGCTATATTTAAAAAAAAAAAAAACTATGCTTAGTTATAAGAGGTTAGGGGGCTACCATTTATTATCCAGGGGGGGGGGGGGGCAGGGATATTGGGATGGACCAAAATATTTTTTTCAATATGATCCAGCTCATGGTTATTTTTTTTCACCTGTACGGTTAACAAATTATTTATTTCAACCACTTTTGGAACGACTTTCATAAATTGCCAATGTATTATTTATTAAGGCTATATAATATGATATTAGCCTAATATTTGCAATGTGAGAAACTGAATATCTCCAGAAACTTCATAATTTAATCGGCTAGAAAATAGTTTAGGCTTGCCCGATATGCCATAAATTATTTATTTTAAATGGGATCGACATCAAATTATTTATTTCACCTTCTCCCTGCCTTTAATTATTTATCTTGAAAATATCCCTGCCCTCCCCCTGGATATTGAATGGTTGCCCCCTTACATATTTTACAACCCCGCTACTTGCACGAAGCAGTCTCCTACACGTCAGCTTGGTCCTACGTTATCACTCACCCGGGGGTAATGTAGGATCCTGACGTCATTCAGTTAATGTGGCGGTTATCCCCAGCCTCCTGGACGCGGGGGGATGGGGATGACCGCCTCGTTTCCGTACCTTGGTGACGGGTGCACAAAAAGCAATGTGTGCGGCCTTGGTATTTTTCCCGCACTTCAGGCGTTACACTCGGCGACTACGGACGTGCCGTAGCTCGCTCTCGCTAAGTCAATTGAGACGTGCCGTGCGCGGGAGGTTGTGCTTTGCTGTTACCGTATGTTAATCAAATAAACATGATAAGAGAGGAGAGAGTTTTCTGACTTGCTTGGAACCGTCGACTCGACGGAGGTGGGGGAAGTTTGAGTTTTAATGGTGAGATTGGGCGGAGTCCCTCGTCGGCCATTGTGACCCCATAATGGAGCTCCCGGCGTAGGCCCATCACGCCATAGATGTCTTTAGGCGCTACTAAAGCGTGGACCATCTGTACGAAACGTGCAGGAGTGTGGATATTTCGTCCAGCTCTGGTTTGTTTTGTGGTTGCGTCCGGTACAATTTGGTCGCCATCAGCAATATTTGAATTGTTTTCAACATTCGATGTTTTGGTCGTTTCGTTTGAATCAGGGGTTTTATCCCGTAAGTGTAAAGGTACACGTGAATACGTTCGCAAACCGCCGCCGCTCCCTTTAGCGCAGGAAACGGCGGTGGTTCGCGAATGCAGTGCTACATAAAGGGGTGAATTGTTTAGGCAAATTTACTCTATTAGAATTATGATGTGAAGATGTGAAGTAGACCGTGTCTGTGTTTTCGCGTTTGACTCAGCTCTCTTTCTTTCGGAATTCTGTTTGAGAGCCGATGCCTTCTAACTGTCGCAGTATTTTTTAAATTCTTCGTATTATTTTGCGTTTTACGCTGTTTCTCTGTACCTGTTTCGGGCTCGCTGTCTAAGTGTGCAGGTTTAACTCGATCAAGGGAGACTGTTAGAACTACCTTGCCTTTAATTAGGATTTTCATGACTCTGCCGCTCCTCACGATGACTCTATATGGGCCGTCGTAAGGGGCGGTCAGAGGCGATGCAATTTCGATTCGTCGCAAAAATACATGAGAGCATGTGTCGATTTCCTTATATTGGAAAATGTTGTTCTGAGGTGAGTCGCGCGGTGGGCAAAGACAGAGACGCGACATGGCTACGCAAAGCTTATCAGAATAGTTATCTAAGTCTGCATGTGCGTCAACAATGTACTTATGTGAAAATTCGCCTGGTGTCTGAGTGTCGTTCCGTAAACGATTTCGGTGGCTGACCTACCCAATAACTCTTTAACGTCGGGACGTGCGCCTAGTAATACAGCAGGTAGTGTTGTGGTCCATGGATTCGGTGATTCGTGTGCCATAATGGCTGCTTTAAGCTGACGGTGGAAACTTTCGACCTTTCCATTCGATTGGGTGGTAGCTCGTTGTGCGGTTTCGTACTATCCCGAACTGGTTACATAAACCATCCCATAATTTTAATTCGAACTGGGCGCCTCTATCCGTGGTGATAGTGGCAGGAGTCCCAAACCGCGCTATCCACCCGCTAAAGAAGGCATCAGCGACCGTTTCAGCTCTGATATCCACTAGCGGTATGGCTTCTGGCCAACGTGGGAAACGATCTACACAAGTCAGTAGATATCTGAAACCGTCGGCATACGGTAGGCGTACGACTATTTCGATATGTATGTAGTCAAATATCTCAGTAGGTTCGTCGAATTTGCCGAATACTGGCTTATTACGGCGAGATATTTTAGCGGTCTGGTAACCTTTGCAAGAACGGCACCATTTAGCAATATCTATATTCATTCCGTGCCAGACAAATCTTGTATTGATCAACGGCTTTGCAGCCCTATGCGATGGATGACCTAATCCGTGTAAGTTCGAGAAAACCTGTTTTCGATATTTTGTTGTAACCTACCAAAGGAGGTGGTGCAAGTTGTCATCAAATGATTTGAGTAATTTAAAATTCATGGTAGATGACTTTGAATGTCGCAACCGCGTAAATTTTGTGCCCAAAGCTTGATCTGCACTTAAATCTTTATAATTTATGGTTGATGTATTGTCTATAAAGGACACGGTCGGTCGTGACAAAGCGTCGGCGACGAAATTTGTCTCTCCTTTCACATATCTTATGTCTGTTGTGAACTAGGCGATAAAAGCCAACTGCCTTGTTTGTCGCAGTGACAAATATAAAAAAAACATAATGTTCAGTGACTGATGACATTACGAAAGTTAAAGGTTTATGATCGGTATTCACGAAAAAATAACGGCCTTCTATGTTATGCCTGGAATGTCTAATAGTATAGCGTACACTGCTAAAAGTTCTCGATCGAGCGCACTGTAACGTGACCTAATGAAGGAAAGGGAACACAAGAGGCTAAGAGGCCATGACTTCAAATTATTCAAAGTCAGAGCAAAAACAAATATAAGAATAATAAACCCCTGGAATTCCCTACCAAAGGAGGTGGTGCAGGCGCCAACACCAAACAAACATTTTTAAAATCCTCGCGAGGAAGTGGCAATCCTCGCATCTTCGCTTTCCTCGTCTTCACCCCTTTGTTGTAAGCCTAGCTCCTGTCTCTCTCTGTGCTCCCTCCAACACTGCTGCTGCTTTTGTAGTTGATAGCTGCCCCTGCTGCTCCGGTTTTTAACAGCCTCTATCGTCTCACCTAGCAATGCTGGTACGGCTGACAACACCCTCCCTCCCATAAAAAAATGCTGCTCCTGTTAGTAGACTAAAAAATGCCTGGTCCTATAAACACTGTTTACACAAGCTCCCCGTCTCATGTATGCTCGACCTTGCCCCATGTATGGAGTGTGTTGGAACAGAAAAAAATATAACTTTGCCATGTTTTCTGGCTCTACTTTGTCTTAAATTTGATCAAAGTGTATATATATAGAGTAGGGTGGGGCAAGACGCCCCCTTGGGGTAAGATGCCCCCTACGTCATAATCTATGACGCCATCCATAAATAGAGCACGCTGTTCGGTATTTTAAAGTGTTCCTTTGGTTGTTAATATTTGCCCGCCACGTCACAGTTGATTCTCGAGAGAATTACATGGTATGCATTTATATTTACTACTTTGGACACCTTTTTTAATAAAAAATATCAACCACTGCATGGTCCTCTGAATTCACAAAAAACACCGCCAAGACAAGGCCGTCACAATGCTGGTAGAATAAAATGTTCACTACCATTGTGTGTGGTCACAGTCCTGCCCACATATGGATTATGCCGTAATGCCGGGTGTTTGTTAAATCCCTCTAAATGGGGTAAGACGCCCCCCTTAGGATGAGGCAAGATGCCCAGGGGCGACATGCCCCATAGTTATGGGGGCGTCTTACCGCAACAGTCAAGAAAAATAATTAAACATGAAAAACATTCGAAATGCAATACTTCCATTACGTCACTTATGTTGAGCCAATGTTGCTTCTAATTCAAATGTGTTTGTAGATGGGACCGTCGTTCACGCACTAGGTCTTACACCAACAGTCAAGAAAATTAATTAAACATGAAAAACATTCGAAATGCAATAGTTCCATTGCGTCACTTATGTTGAGCCAATGTCGCTTCTAATTCAAATGTGTTTGTAGATGGGACCGTCGTTCACGCACTAGGTCTTACACCAACAGTCAAGAAAATTAATTAAACATGAAAAACATTCGAAATGCAATAGTTCCATTGCGTCACTTATGTTGAGCCAATGTTGCTTCTAATTCAAATGTGTTTGTAGATGGGACCGTCGTTCACGCACTAGGCTTTCTTTTATCACTGACTGGATCAGACCGACTGACTGTGACTGACTATAGCTTCTAATATTCCACTCACTCATTTATTCAACCATTCATTCGTTAATCCATCCATCTAATCATACATTATTCTTTCCAACATGTCCAACAATCAATCCATTCATTTTTCCAAACATCTATCAATTCATTCATTCATTCATTCATTCATTCATTCATTCATTCATTCATTCATTCATTCATTCATTCATTCATTCATTCATTCATTCATTCATTCATTCATTCATTCATTCATTCATTCATTCATTTATTTATTCATTCATTCATTCATTTGTTCATTCATTCATTCATTCATTCATTCATTTATTTTTTCATTCATTCATTCTTTTATTCATTCATTCATTCATTCATTTATTCATTTATTCATTTATTCATTCTCATTCATTCATTCATTCATTCATTCATTCATTCATTCATTCATTCATTCATTCATTCATTCATTCATTCATTCATTCATTCATTCATTTGCTCGTTAATTCATTCATTCATTCATTCATTCATTCATTCATTCATTCATTCATTCATTCATTCATTCATTCATTCATTCATTCATTCATTCATTCATTATGCATATGTATTTAGTGGAACGCGATATCAACAGAACCGCTGGTATAATTTTGTATGTGAGCCATTACCTGCCAGACCACGAAATGAATAGGTTTTGGTCACGGCTCAATGATTTTCATTAAAATGGTACAAACAGATTTTTTCATGTTTAATTATTTTTCTTGACTGCTGCGATAACTTTTCGAAACTTTGTGAACGCGTTATCTCACGAACCGCCTGTCCGAATGACTCGTGATTTTATGTGTGGGCTCTTACTTCTCTGGCCTTTAAATGAAAAGGTTTTCGTAGGCACTTACCTGCCTGACCACGAAATGGAATGGTCTTCGTCATGGTTCAGCCATTTTCATAAAAAGTGTCGGCCATCTTTAAAAAGACAGCTATTTTTAACTTTTCCAGACCTTGTGAACGCGTTATCTCAAGAACCGCTGGTCCGAATCAATCATGATTTCGAATGTCTAAGCACTTACCCGCCTAGCCACGAAATGAAATGGTTTTCGTCACGGTTTAGTGACTTTCACAGAAATGGCAGCCATTTTGACCTTTTCCAGACATTGTGAACCGCTGGTCCGAATCACCCGTGATTTTAAATGTAGGCCCTTACGGTTACCTGGCTGACCACGGAATGAAAAGCTTTTCGTCATGGTAATTTTCATAAAAAGACCTGCAATTTCTAATTTTCCAGACCCTGTGAGCGTGTGATATCAAGAACCGCTAGTCCCAATAAATTGTAATGTTGTATGTAGGCATTTACCTGCCTGAAATGGAAAGGTTTTGGTCACGGTTTAATGATTTTCTAGGAAATGGGGACCATTTTTTGTTATCAGTCCAGTGATATCGCGTCAATTAAAATGCACCAACTCACTCAACTCACCCAACTCACTCAACTCACCCAACTCACTCAACTCACCCAACCACCCACTCACTCAACTCACCCAATCACCCACGCACCCAACTCACCCAATCACCCACTCACTAAACCAACTCAACTCACCTAACTCACTCAACTCACTCACCCAAGTCACCCAACCACTCAACTAACTCAACTCACTTAACTAACTCAACTTACCCAACCACCCACTCACGCAACTCACTCAACTCATTCAACTCTCTCAACTCACCCAGTTCAGTGATATTGTGTCAATTAAAATGCAGGATGATGCATTCGTTTTTTCCAAATAGCGAAAACATATCTCCCATCCATTCATTTCATTTGTCCGTCCATCTATCCATTCATTGATTCATCCATTCATATACTCCCTCACTCACCTCAATCAACCACACAACTCACTTAACTCACCCAACTCACTCAACTTACTCAACTCACTCAACTCACCCAACTCACTCAACTCACCCAACCACCCACTCACCCACCCACTCACTCACCTCACTCTCCTCACTCAAGCACCCAAGTCACTCAACTCACTCAACTCACCCATCTCACTCTACTCACCCAACTCACCCAACTCACTAAACTCACCCAGCCACTCACTCACCCAACTCACTAAACTCACCCAACCACTCACTCACCCAACTCACTCAACTCACGCAACTCACTAAACTCACCCAAACACCCACTTATCAACTCATTCAACTCACCCAACTCACTCAACTCACACTACTCCCCCAACTCACTAAACTCACGTAACTCACCCAACTCACTCACCTCACTCAAGCACCCAACTCACGAAACTCATCCAACCACCCACTCACCCAACTCACCCACTCACGAAACTCACCCACTCACGAAACTCACCCAACCACCCACTTATCAACTCACTCAACTCACACTACTCACCCAACTTACCCAACTCACTAAACTCACTTAACTCACCCAACTCACTCACCTCACTCAAGCACCCAACTCACTCAACTCACCTCACTCACCCAACTCACCAACTCACCCATCTCACCCAACTCACTCAACTCACCTCACTCACCCAACTTACTCAACTCACTCAACTCACTCAACGCACCCTATTAACTCACTAAACTCACCAAACCACCCACTCACCCAACGCACCCACCCTGACAGAAGCACAATAATGTCCAACCTAAGGTCATTTCCAACGTTTTGGACAGTATTGGACCTGAATAACATCACTCTGACCTTGGCAGAATTTTTAAAAAAGGGCAGAAAAACAAAACTACTCTTATGCACACCAGATCACCAGAGTATTAAGGCCAAGATGCCCCTTATCCCTGGGGCAAGATGCCCCCTGGGGCATTTTGCCCCAAGTGTGGGGTAAGATGCCCCTTTCTGTCATTATACATTACCGCTCATAATATCTTAGCAATAATTTGGAATAAGTCATTTATCATTTTTTATGTTCCCCTCATATGCCTCTATGTGAGTATTGGATAACTCTTTATTGCGGGCGATATATTCAGCTGTAGGACGCTGTGACCTTAGAGGGGGCGCCTTGCCCCACCCTACTCTATATGATAAAAAAACATACGGTTGTATAATTAAGAGCAATAATATTAGCTTCCTAACCTGAATATTAAAGCGATTTTTATAAAACTAGTCCTGGTGTCCCGTATGCGATATCACATGATTGTCACGATGGTGAGAAGAAAATATAAAATGTGCCTATTAATATATAGTGTCATAAAGAATGAAAAACATAGACAGCTCGAATATCGCAACATGCGCATGCAAAAAATCGAATCAAGCAACATCGGCTGTGAAAAAATTATGTGCGCAGGAAATGAGCAGACAAAAACAATGCTGACACTCAGATTTTTTCGGGTCCAACTACTTGATCACATTCAGGCCTGCTCAGTAAATGAGACCTGTAAAACACAGGAATGAAAATTTAGGATAAATGTGTTAAAAGCCAAGCACCTTCAAATAGAATATGGATTCTGCAACGAATTTCACAAAACGTTTTTAAACCGGTACATAAACTGTTATGTTAGAACTATAGGCCTAGGCCTACTTAGCCTATATATGTGACCCGAGGTATGAAAAAAAATATTTAAAAAAAATCCTTACTTTTTGTTGATGAGATTTAAAAAATATTTTTTAATTGTGTAGCCTAATAGGCCTAATTAAAATGTATGTGGCGTCATAGTTTTTTTTAATAATGCCGTCTCGATATATATATATTTCATCTGCCTGTACATCACATACATGTATTTGTGGACTTGTGAAATTTGTAAATTCACGTACCGGTATAACGTTATGCATCTAAATATTAAAGGGCACATGCAGATCAAAGGAAATGTACGACAAGCCCTACTAATTTGCACCCAAGGATATAATTATAGACACGTGGTAAATTAAAACTTCCTATTATTTTGACATTTTTGTATTTCATAATTACGCTGAAGTAGTTTTTGTACATACATTTATACTGTAAAAAGATAAACAATGTCATTTTCACTTTAAGAGCAACAAGTTCGACTGCATCCGGGAATTTATGTGGCACAGCCCCCTGGTGAAATAACAGGCCTTATGGGCTTTTATTAACGGCTATATTTACACCCCAAAACTCGGACCACGGGTTAATATTAAATGACTACTAGTGATTTAGTAAGCGTTTAAAAACATTTTTCCTTTTATAATTGGAAACATGACATTTTACCAATAACGACAGCTATCATCTGCATTATTAACGTAAATACAGGACATTAACATGTTTTTCATTTGGGATGCCTAACGGTAAACACAAATAGCCCAAAACATATATTGCACCTAGCAAACACTCTTTTATAACACTTTTTACAATGAAAGCTTGTAAGAAAAATTAGTGCCTTAAATACATATTTGCAAAAATGTTATTGCTCAATTTTTTTTTCCTGTGAACAGTGGGTAATAAGGAAATAAATAGATATATTATAATATTATGTTCTTATTGACAAGATAGGCCTAATCCTGTCAATAATAATCAATCATATTTATAGAGAAGAATGATCATATCAAGAAAGAGTGAAAATGTCCTTTTGTCAGGGTTCTCCTCTAACATGTATTCTTGAATTCACCAGGTGGAGCCTCAGCAAAGAAATAATAAAAACCATACAACAGTGAGTCGCTAGGCTCCGCTAGTAACGTTTTAGAACACCAGACTCCTAATAAAGAGAGTGTATGCAATGAGTATTATCAGATTTTACCCATGCTATGTAATGCATAGTAGTTGACAAAATGCCATTTAATGTTAGGCCATCGTCACAGATGAAAGCAGCCAACATGCCATATATAATCTGCCATTTCCTGATGAGCATATCAAACAGCATAATTTCAATTTCGTGTATATTTTGCTCTAATTCTGCAATATTTTATTTGATGCTAGCTGATGATTGCACATAGCCTACCGTGTAGAGATAGATAGTAGAGATAGATTCAGTGATTTCGTTGATGTATGCCTATAGGCTATTATTCAGTTAAGGTCAGAACGTGTAAGGTGTAGGGCCTACTGTCGAACGCATGTGGAAAAAGTTCCCACCTCCAAACATCAGCGATCAGTCTATTCTCACAATAAAATATTAAACATTGATTTTAACAATTTGGGGTTAAAAAATGTTAATATTTCACCAGTGAACGTTACGGCCAACGTATTTGATAAATTGTAACGTTCACAAAGTTTGTTTGTTTTCTATGTAGGCCTACTCAGCTTGTATGCGCTTACTGAAACCAGTGGTGTGTTAATATATTAAATAACTATGTAAGCACGTATTTAGAGTATGGTATTTTACACACAATCACAGTGTGAGAGGCGTCTATAACAGCGTAGTAATTTCCAGCCTATATTTTCTGTCAAAGTTATTGTATTAAACGTTACTACTCAGAGCTATACGCCATCTACGTTTTTTCGCTGATACTATGTAACCATGCATAGCACGGATTGAAATAACTAAGATGTCACAGTATAATAAGCCAGCAGACAAAAAAAGCAAATGAGTGTTTTTTCGTATTTCTACATCACGTATTCCCTGTCAACAAATTCACAAATATGACATCGTAACATCGGCATTAAAGTTGACCTGATACCTATGTCTATTAATTTTTTTTGTATTTTTAACAAAATCTATTGGCAAGTCAAATTCCAAAATGAAGACATTTTCAAGAAAATGTAATGTCATACACCATATGATCACATGTAATCGAAAAAGAGTAATCATCAAACACTTATGCCATCATTACCTTTAATTTGACTTGAACTATAAGAACGTTATGCCTGTTTGGACATTGATATTTGTCATTTGTGTGATCGTTATTGAAATATGGACAGGCTGAGAATAACGTTAGCTATAATTGGAAAGTTCAGAGAGAACGTTATCAATATTTTGACATCATTATCAGATATTATTGACAATACAGAGCAAAAATTATAAGACAAGCCTACAAAACTCAGTTTAACATTTCTAAGATTGAAGCAAATAAGTTTTCATTTGAAAGAAAGGTTTATAATTTCGGTGAACATCTCAGTGAACGTTACAATATAACGTCCTTGTAACGTCCTTGACACATTGTAATGTTGGCACTATTATGTGGTATATTTACTCTGTATGTCCTAAAACAAAGCCAAGTATCATGCTATATCAAGTGAATATCTATGTAAAGTGTAGCATAAACCGCGTAGTCACAGCATGGCAAATGTCTATATTATTGAGATAAATGTACTTGCCCATTGCCAACGTTTCTCATATTTGTCCTTGTCAGCATAACGTTCACCAATTTTTTTCCACTAAATGTACCTTTTTTTGGTTATAGAATCAACAAAATTATTTTTTGAAACTCATAGTGTATTGTAACTATCAAATCGCAAAATTTATAGAAGTAAATTGGATAAATATGTGTAAACTAGTGATGTTGCAATAAAGTTGCATATTCCTCCATTGAGTAAGTGAGAGAAATGTGCTATATAAATACGAAAAACGTGCAATAGTATCTTCTTGTTTGTGTTTTTGTGATATTTGAGTAATATTTAATTGAATTAAGCCAAAAAAAATGCTATAGAAATGTTGAGGATTTCACGTTAGCTTGGGAACATAGTGGTTTACATTACTGTAAAACATGCCATAATAAATTAATGAAATAAAAACTTTTACAGCGCCTAACTCCTCGGAGGGCCGAGCTCAGAGGCGCAATCCATCCTTATCAACTTCCAAAGAAGAGTCGAGGGAAATAAGCATGGTCGTCATCAGGGAGCCGGGACGCAGAGAAGCTAGGGCGGAAAAGCCAGATCGAAGAAATGCGTTTTAAGCACTTTTCTGAAAGAAGAAATATTTTTAGCTACACGAAGGTGTGCAGGCAGTAAATTCCAGAGAGTAGGACCAGAAACAGAAAAGGCACGAGCACCGAACTTAGTTCTTATACGTGGTACTTTGAGCTTATTTGTGTTGTTTGATCGCAGATGTTTTACAGAGTCTGCAGAAAAAAGAAGGCTAGATAAATAAGATGGCTGACCATCATTGAGACAACGAAATACAAAAGTGCATATTTAAAATTGTATTATAAACTTGATTGAAAGCCAATTTAATGATTTTAATAGAGGAATAGAGCGACTGAAACGAGGAGCCTTGCTAAACAGTTCTGAGCACGCTGTAATTTATGTAGAATTTATGTGGAATTTCGTGTAATAAGGAGTTACAGTAGTCCAGTTTGCTTGTCACCAGTGCCATTGCAAATTGTTTTGCTAAAGCTAGAGATAGACTTTTTCTGATGCGTTTAAGATCTCTTATGTGATAAAAACAGGAACTGGACACCTGTGAAAATTATCTGCTGACAAAAATTCAAACCACTGTCAAAAAAGACACCCAAATTCCTTGCGGAATCTGCTGGATTCATCTCATTGTCCAACACCGCAAGGGGGAAAAGGTTAATGAACTTCTCCCTCTGCGATTTCGAGCCAAACTCAGTCTTGCTAGGATTGAGTTTTAGTTTGGATTGCCATCCAAGCAGATACCCCGTTAATACAGCTCTGAAGCATTTTTAATGACTCAGTAGCTGTGTCACCTGTTAAGGGGATGTAAATTTGTGGATCATTGGCGTATAAGTGATGACTCAATCCATAACTTGAAATAATGGTGCTTAGAGGAGCGGTGTACAAACTGAAAAGCAAAGAGCCAAGTACAGAACCCTGCGGCACCCCATGCTCAATCAAACTAGAGTCAGAAAAAGATTTGTCAATTTAAATTTTTTGAGGCATGCCACAAAGGTAGGATTTAAACCAAACCAAAGCCATTCCACAGACACCATACCACTCAGCTAGTCTATTTGCCTAGGGAAAATTCAAAAATAAAAAAAATCATAATCTAAGACTTCAAAGGAATGCTTTGTGCAGAAATCTAATATGGCCGCCATGCTAATATGAAAAATCTATATATTCTTATAACTTTCCAAAATTTCACCTAGAAGATTCATTTCGATGTCTACACCTATGTCTTTGGGTATGAAGAATTAAAAACAAATATTTAAAAAACTTAGAAGCAATATAATGTGCACAATCCAAGATGGCCGCCATGCTATTTGTCTGATTATAACTTTAATTTAAAAATGCACATCGAAGAATACTTGTGGTGTCTACACCTAGGTGCTTATGTACGAGGAATTAAAAAAGTAAAATCAATGGGACCATGTGTGTGAACAACGCTTGGGCATTCACACACGAAGCACCCATGGTTAAACCAAGGTCATTTGAAGGTTAAACGTATTAGATCTGGTTAAATATTGTAGTATTCTGTGTATTGTCTGTCGTGCTTTATAAACATATAAACAAAAGTTATCAAATTATCAGCGTCAGTAATACCTAAACAGATATTTGTATATAATCACAGTATACATAATATCTTATTTTCTTCGATCCGGAAAAAGGCAACGCCACTTCATAAGCAAAATTCAACCGATGACCATGAAAACTGCAGACCTATTTCTATTCTTATTATTTCACCTAATATTATCGAAAAACATATAGGCCTTCACAATTCATTATACGCATTTCTTGTGGTGAACAATTTTTCATATCCCAGACAATCAGGTTTCCGAAACAATAATTCTTGTGAAACAGCACTTGCTTCAATGACAGATGATTAGCTTACCACAACAGCAAATATTGTCGAGGCCTTTTTTGTAAATTTATGCAAAGCTTTTTGTAAAACACGATGTTCTTCTTCAATAACTAAAAATTTCCAGAGGGTTTTTTGCCATATGCAGTAGCTATTTTATCTCTGGTTTTGGTGCGGGAAACTTAAAAATATCATGACAATGCTGTTTAACTGTAGATTATAATAAATAGTTCTGATGCATGTTTTATATAACCTGTGCTTGTTTTAGTATATAATTTAGTTTGATTTTAAGTTAACTTAGCATGCATATGTGATTTTACCGAACTAATCCTGTTGTATATATTCACGTACATATATTTTCATTTTAATGACGCATAAGTCTGCATAGACTTACCGTCGTAAATAAATATCTATCTATTAACTCGGCGAACAATCCCTTCTCTGGTTCCAATCCTACCTTTCTGACAGAAAATAATCCGCTGAAATTAATGCAACGTATTCAAGTGAAATAGCTGACAGACATGGTATTCCACAAGGTTCTATCCTAATTTGCTGGAATTGCGGGCGGTTTATAATAGTTGGTATTCCACAAGGTTCTATCCTGGGCCCATTACTTTTCTCAACTTACATTCACGACTTTCCATTAGAATATACAACTGGAAAATCATCATTGTTCTCTGATGATTCAACAAAAACTGTCCGTTTAAAAAAGTAAAGCTATGCTGATTAATTAAATGCAAAAGAGTCAGTAAAAAAACAGTTTAAAAACAGTATAAGTATAAAAAAAACTACACAAGATATTACACAACACAAATTATTTCAGGTGTGATTATTGATAGAAATTTAACGTGACATAGCCAAGTAAAAAAGTCTAACAAAAATTGTTTTTGAGTCGTCCATATTCAGAAAAATAAAACAATATGTACCTACAAAAGTACGTATTTTTGTATTACAACCACTATATTAAACCTCATCTAGAATGCTGTTGCACCATATGGGAAAATGTAACAAAACTAACATTATATGCATTGATAAAATTACAAAACAAGCCGCACGTCTTATTTTGGGTGCCGATATGTATTCTTACTAGTCCTCACTTTGAACAACTTAAATGTGAAAGTTTCCAGGTAGTGATCTGCATTGGGACAAGGTTGGAACAGTGTGGCATAGGCCTGAATACTTAGTGATCCAACTATTATAAACCGCCCGCAATTCCAGCAAATTAGGCAAACTCCAGGCCAATGACCTGATGTTTTTGAGGCGGTATATGACGGTGCTCCAACATCAAATCAACATTTGGTGAGCATTTTCTGTTTGATTGGATATCATAACAAGCTGCATTATATCAGTGTGCCTGTGAGAATTCAACGGTGAAAACCATCACATGAGAGAAGACCTTACCCGGACCCGAACCCACAGCGTTTGAAACTCTCCAGACACGTTCCGACCGATCAGATGCGATTCCACTATGGAGCATTGATCCCAGTCTCCTGTGCAGCTGGGTGCCCGCTGCTGTAAATGTATGTATTTTGTGGCGAGCTCGTATAATATATTTTTAGAATTTGATATCGGTAAGGTGTCTTACTCCGCACCTCTAAGCGAATTATTCAAAATAATAAATCTGTTCATAACCATAGTCCATAGATCTTCTGAGTCAAACATGCATTTACATGTACCGTGTTGTCACAAGAAAATCGTCACTTATGCCTGTGTAAATTTGCAGGAACACCAGAGAACATTAAAAATTGTATCTTTATTGACAAACTTTGAAAATTGATAAAATATAAACATTATTTCACTTTGATGCTATGTATACATAACTGTTCTATTTATATATTTGTTTTTCTATCCTGCAAAATGCATTAGATATAGGCCTATATTAAATAGTTGATTCTTTTTATAAATTATGCAGAAATGGAACATTGTCCCAATGTTGTTTAATGTTGGGCCAGAATTAAAACACCATAATATACGAACTACCGCTTATTTGTTGGGTATATGTCTACTACGAATTCGTCACATGCACACTGACAGCGCACAGGGGATGCTTGAAATTGGCAGAAGCATTGCAATATATTATACTAATTTTCGCTTTATATTTAATATTTATTTCTTATCTACCACCAACATTACGGAGCAGATATAGGATACTTATAAAATGTGAATGCCCCATAGAATAATTCATTTGTGTTTCGGCTGTCCAAAAATAAGTTAATAAAATGGCCACGTTTTAACCTAATAGAGTGCTGCATTAAAAAATAATCACCCACCTAAAGTTGTGTCTCGCTAGCGCGACCCACAACTTCAAGTGGGTAAAAATTACTGATATTTCTTCAATTTGAGACAAAACATTTGCAAATATTGATGTTTAAACAGTCACTTAATTTTAAATAACAGTGATTTATTCGGGTAATAAAATAGAAAAAAAACGACTTTAGTCGTGCTTCGCGCCTTCAGGGTTATTGAAAAACTTGTTGAACGCCCACGCCAACTTCGCGATGATTTGCGATCGCAAAATCCTACCCACTTACAGCAGCCGATCAAGATGACGATTGACGAGTGCCCAGAAGGGGTCCTACCAATTTGCAGCACAGCGTGCGTGCGACCAGAAACAATGTCCCGCTACATTTTACGCCCTGGACAAGTACTAAATGCTCGGAATTAACTCTTTGAGTCCCGTACGCGGCATTCACCCGCGGTCCGTCCCAGAAGATGTTGACCAGATGTTGGCTCAGTGTTGAGCTAGCGGGGGGAAGCAGCTCTACGGATTTCCCATTGCTTAGGCTATTCACTTCTATGTGAGGGCATTGCGTTGCAGTTAGGCATACGTTAAAACATGAATTTGCTTCGAAGCGGTTCTAGTTCTGATAACTATGTAAACGGAATTAATATAAATGTTCCATCACATATAAAGTCAATTATACAGAATGGGCGGAGACACGAGAGCGGCGCTAGCCGAGATAAAGCAGGGACGTGACTTGCGGTGCGGGGACGATGTCACCGGCGTGTAATTGAGTCGATCAGGTCGAAATCGGCCGACTAAAGACTACAGTTCAAGTGAGTGCGTCGCTTCTTTGATATCTTATACACCCTTTTCTGGCTCGCTTCGTTTCCACAATTTCACCTGTCACTGTCAGAAATGTATGGAATTGTCCATCTTGCCCGGCAAGCACAATACATTGGGCCTGTCTTGGTCCAATATTGGGCCACCGTCTTCGACGCTGACCCAATATTGGTCCAAGACAGGCCAGTATATTATGTTGGCATCTGTTGATGGGTCGGATATAAATGCTCGTAATGTACGCAATTTCTGACAATTATCTTTAAATAGCTCCTGTTTAATGTAAAAAGTACTGGATGGCGAGGTCGAATATAATAGATTAGTAGCTAGAAGTGTAACTAGAAGTTTAGCAGCAAAAATAAAATTTATATAGGCCTTTCATATGATTATATGTTTTAATTTTTCTATAATGCATGTTTTTTATGACTTCACGCAAAATGCGTGTTAGGCCAGCAATACATATGAACCAGCAGATGGAAGTGTAGCGTTAGTCTGAGCAAGGAGGTTAACTCTTTTTAACCTCTTTGGTCTGAGGAAGTGGGCCTACGTTCTGCGTTTTCTTGGTTCTGCCGACTGTACATCTAGTGTCGTAATTTTCTTATGAACATTCCCCAATATTGTCAAATGTATAAGGTGCGCATTGCAAATGTCTACATTAGTAATTTGCACCGTCAGTCTTCACGATGGTGATAAAGACGTGCGAAGTCAACTATCACTGAAATCGCCCAGCTGTTGACCCTTTGGGGTAGGCTACCAGTGGCTGATCCAGAGGGGGGGGGAGCAGCCGGCGCGCGCCTCACCCCCTTTCAGGGTTCCCAAAACTAACAACGACCACATTTGGTGGAGAATGCGTCATTTAGGGCCTTAGATTTCAAAATTTTCCAGAGGAGCATGCCCCAGGACCCCTCAAGAGCAAATAATTGCCAGCTGTGGTGTATATAAATTCTTGCAAAAATCGGCGCCTCTCGTCTGTCAATTCTTGGATCCGACACTGGGTACGTCAAAGGTTTGCTGAGCTTTAACATTTGCACAGGGAAGTGGGAACATAATTAATCCCCTTGCTTGGATATGAAAGGTTGTATCTGCCACTTGGTAAGGGGCCGAATAATGAACACCAGCTTTTGTGAGATATATGCTTGAAAGTACATCAACCTTTCTTAACCCTTTAATTCAATCTGAATTTTCACCCACTTGAAATTGTGTCTCGCTGACGCAATCCACAACTTCAAGTGACTGAAAATTATTTAGATTTGACAAAATGGAGAGCAACTGTTTTCAAATCTTGCTGATTGATGTCACATTAATTTTATCTTAATGTGCTAATGAAAAATGAAAACCCGAATATATGCGACACCGGTGGTTAAAGGGTTAATATAACATTTTCAAAGACGATAGGAAAACAGGTTTTCCGTGCACTTCCTAAAACATTCCCGTCCCTCTCGGATATTGCAGGAGACAATGGTGCACCCAGGCGATCATTTCAGCGTCGTTCTCTATTATATATTTATACCGCTCGCCCATCAGTTCTGTCGGTT
The DNA here is from genome assembly GCA_964017125.1 of Flabesymbios commensalis. Lineage (NCBI taxonomy): Eukaryota > Metazoa > Annelida > Polychaeta > Terebellida > Flabelligeridae > Flabesymbios > Flabesymbios commensalis. The sequence goes on from OZ024912.1 coordinate 63,133,331, forward strand.
CCCAAATCGTGGCTAATATTCACATAAACCCTTTCAGCACGGGGGTCGATTTCCTCGCACTGAAAATATTTATAATGGCCGTGGACATTATAGGTATTCAAATAAAGCGGAAAGAGCCATGCAACTAAGACATTTATGATGATTTCAATTCGAACAAATCCTTAAAGATTAAAAATTTCTTATCCTGCTTATCACGACTATTGTCCGTGTGTTTAAACATCAGGATTTGCAAAGGATAGATCTCAAATTAAGTAAATTTGTGGATCGCAGTAGTGTTGCGTGGGTGAAAATTTAAATAAAATAACTTAGCAGGATAAGGGTTAAGAATCTGTTGCACCCTGAATGATTATTTTATGGTATATATACAGCCCAGTTTATAGTCAAAATATGTTTTACATTTCACTTCACCACTGCTATCACATTTTAAGACACACCACTACATTATTTTCTTTGTCCGACCACGACATTTTAAGCCGGGAATGGAGAGTTATTGTACATCAAATACAGGCCAATTAAATTATCATGGTAGGTCTATATAGTACTATAATCACTATAATCAGTCAGGCGCGATCGAACCGTTGATTATGGGGGATTTTCATTTTTTGATTCTGGTCGTATGTGTTTTAAGTCAGATAAAACCATCGGAGTTCTACATTCTGTAGAGCTCCTCGGGCTTTATCATATAGGCCTACATAAAGTTACCCAGAAGTGCAATTCTGTAAAACTCAATGACCAAGACCTCCTTTGTTTTCACCGAGCTGGCTAATACAATGAGGTATGGGGGAGGGGTATTATATAACCTTGTTTTCACCGAGTGACGTCACTGCGTTTCACATAATTGGAACTGTAATGTTGTGCTTTTATGACAATAACAACATTGTTTTATATGAGTTTTAATGTTCAACTTCTAGAGACAGTGTTTACATTTTATGACATAATGAGATATCTGTTCCTTCTGATATCCAACTTAAAACTGTATGTTCGTACATACATATAAATGGAATAATGATGCTGCATTGTTGTATCTACCATATTACATCTCTCTCCTTCTTGGTTAAAAACTGAACAACATTATTACTTAGAATTATATAATAGACACTTACAAGTTAGGTGAATTTCACAATATCAGTAAAAAGAAATGTTCATTCTTTTTTTTAACATTAAAATAAAACAGGCTTTTGTAAACAGCATGATATTGAAATATGCTCTATTAGTAGTCTGGTATTTATGTAATCAATAAAACAGTACAACATTATTTCGGAATAAAATCTTCAAAATGTTTTGGTGTTTTTTTATTCCTTATTGGTCGGTTCGATTTAAGTTCAGAGGTTTGTGGTATTGAAGGCATACTGTCAGGAGTATCACTATCATTAGGTATATTATGAGTTTGATCATGCGTGGAAGAATTAGGCGTACCACTCACTGAGGCTCGAACTGGAGTACCAGATTCATCAAGCACTAGATCAGCTTCACCTGGCATTGAACCACAAGTAGGTGTGATTTTCTTAAAGAAAGAACTGTTCCTAGTCACTTCATGATCACCCCTTTTCACTGTTATCATTGAACCCTTGCAATTTATCACCTCATATGGTGAAGGCTTGAATGGAGTAGATAATTTATTACTTCTATCCTGCTTAATTAACACTCTTCTTGCAAATCACGACTTTCTGCATTATTACGTAAATCAGCAAGCTATTTCATATAATTTTTCATACGCTCATCATTTTGACGTAGGATTTCTTCAGCATCATAAATCGATTGTCCAAATGTCTTTTTATTAGACGTCGAAGGTGCGATGGGTAACTCGGTTTTTATTTTACGTTTGTAGAGAAGTTCAGCAGGAGAAAATCCAGTTGTGCTGTGTGGTGTCGCCCAGTAATGTCTTAGAAATTTATACAGTTGTTGTTTCCAGCTACCAGTGGAGATCATAGCTGTACGTATTGCTTTTTCAATTGTTCTCATAAAACGTTCAACTTCACCATTTGCTCTTGGCCACAATGGTGTGATTTTACGGTGGTGAAAACCCACAGTTTTCGACCAGCGTGTAAATAATTCACTATTGAACGGAGGCCCATTATCTGTCCGCACTACATCAGGAATTCCATGTCGAGAAAATATTGCATCTACACGCGGAATAACAGTCGATGCTGATGTTGATCGAATAATTTCTATTTCCGGAAATCTGCTATAATCATCTGTTATTACCAACAGGTATTCTCCTGATGGAAAAGGACCACAGAAATCTAGAGATACTTCTTTCCACGGACCTTCTGGAAGAGGTTCTTTATTTAAAGATCCATGATGTAATATGGTAGATACAACATTGCAGCATCATTATTCCATTTATATGTATGTACGAACATACAGTGTTAATGGAATAATGATGCTGCATTGTTGTATCTACCATATTACAGGAACAATCTGGATTAAAGGTTAGCAACTTATAAAAAAATATCTGAACCCTATATTTTATGTCCGCAAATTTCAGCGTAATTTATGATATGAATCAAATGATTCATCACTAATCCCTGACCGAGTTGTGAATAATTTTCACTCACTTGAAGTTGTGGATCGCGTCAGCGAGACACAACTTCAAGTGGGTGAAAATGCAGACATGGAGCAGATACACGCATTAACCTTTAAAGCGCGGAGTTATTTTTGTATAAACCATGGAGAACAAAGGGTTTTTTCAATTTGCAATCGGCATGAATGTCTTAGTTAGCTCTGTCTGCTTCATTTGAATACATATGTTATGAGTCTACGACCATTATACATATGTGTACTCTTACAGCGCGGTGATCGACTTTAGACGTCAGAATCTGACGTCTACAAGCGTCAGATTTTGACGTCTAAAGTCTATCCCCGCGCTATAGGGGTTAATGAGATACTAGGTTTAGTATTAGGAGAACATTATTTTACTGGAGCGACATATTTTTATATCAGAACATCAGTGAAATAATATATCATCTTAACACATTATTTTTTTTAGGCTGTTTTATAATTGATATATCTACATCTGTTACTAATTAAATTGAGAGCGTATCACTCAACTCACTTTCCTTGTCACCCACTCCTAGTTTGGTAGTAATTGAGTGTACATAACCATGATAACAGGGCCTGGATTTGGGTGTCAGTTCATTTATTTGATCGTACAGTCTCTACAGGTGTGAGCGCGGGAGGACATACGTTATGAGGATTTGATCAGGCGTGAGGTACAAAAATGACTGAAAAGAACCATGAAGAATAACAATCCATGCTACTGTGCGAGTTACCGGCAATTTGTTCCTCGGCACTGATGAAACAAAGCCAGTGATGAAGTAAATCTTGCAGAAGATCACCACATAAGAAAAGTAGTCTTTGTAGTCAGAAAATCGGTAAAACACTGGTTTGATATGAGCATGCACGGGGCCATCGCTGTGCCAACATATTGCATTGTTTTGTCTATCGCAGCAACACGAAAATTCAACTGGTGCTGGTTTAATGCTGGTCCACGGTCTACACGCTGGCCCAACATTAGACCAGCGCCGGGCAAACGTCTGGTGATTACTGAGATGGAGACTACCTTCACACAGGAACTCAACATGTGCGCCATCATGCGCGCGCATGCGCTCCAGGCTAGCCTCGCTAGATGAGGGAGGTGGCTCAGTCTGGCGGCAATCAGCCGCAATAATGGCCGCTAAATCATCCCGTTCGAGTAGAGATGCAATAGTTACCGCATCAATGAGGACATTTTGGACCATTGTTAGCCCAACTGTAGCACATTGTCTGTTACGTCGGCCAATATTCAGGCAGATTTCGTTCGCCATCCTGTCCTCGTACATGTTATCCCATAAGAGGCAGGGCTGGAAACAATGATGACGCAAACGTAAGCTAAATGGAGTTAGATTTGTATTATTTGTCACGTAAAGTGCTCAGATATTCTTTAATTATGTATCACAGCGTAGCCTGAAGCATGATCGCTTATGGCTAGAATAAGAATTCGCGCACGGAAGCTGGATGACTCAGACTGATATGCTAAAGCAACTACATTTACGATGACCTTATGGTTTTCACCCAGTTGAAGTTGTGTCTCGCTACCGCGAACCACAACTCCAAATGGGTGACAATGACTCGTATTTGTTTAATTTGACACAAAACATTTGCACATCTTGATGTTTAAACACCCATTTTGTTCCCAATAACTGCGATTTGAACGGCTAATAAACCGTTTAAAAATACCGTGCAAGCACTCAAATACCCCTCGGCTGATGCAGTGACTCTATATATGCCAGGTTTCAAGGCAATTAATTGAAAATAAGAACGATTTATTAAATGATAAAACGAAAATGACCGCCGCAGCCTCGTTTTCAGTATCACATGAAAACGGACGATACTAATAGACTCGCTGACCCCGACAACCTATAAATACACCAGGTATCGAAGGAAATATGGAAAAAAGTTGAAACAAATTAATCGCCAGGCGGCGGCCGTTTAGATTATCGGTGGAAAGCTAAAATTCTAATCAGGTCATCTCCATAATCATGGGTAACTTCACGTAAAAAATTGGAGAGATCCAATAATTATTTTTCAAGTTATCGCGTTAACAAGGAATTATTAAATTACAAAATCAAATGGCCGCCATAGCCTCGTTTTCAGTCGTACACGAAAACGGACAATGATAATAGACTCGCAGCCCCCGAAAACCTATATAATAACAGGTTTCAAGAGAATTATGAAAACAAAAATTAAGTCGGAAAAAATTTTTAGTCGCCAGGTGGCGGCCATTTTGATTATCGGTGAGAATCTGAAAATCTAATCAGGTGATCTCCATACTCATGGGTGAGTTCACGTAAAAAATTGGAGAGATCCAATAATTATTTTTCAAGTTATCGCGTTAATAAGAATTTTTTTTTCAAATCTTTGACCTTGACCTCTGACCTATGACCTTAACCTTGAGTAAACAAAGTGTCGGGAGGGGTTGAACGTTTGTGTGAATTATGAATTCAATCTGTTGCACCAGGTTGGTGTAGTAGCCAAAAGAGTGCGTGCGGAAGCGGCGGAGACGGCGGCGCACGAAGGGGACGACAATACCCCTGCGGGCCCAATGGGCCGAGGGGTAAAAACAAATGTAACCGCGCTTCTTTTAGCTGTGACGCTGCTTTGTACGGCTGAATACGATGTGATACGTTTAGTTTTCATTTAAAGCTACAGTCACACTAGGACGCGGATTGACACGCTGCCCGCGGATTGAGCAAAATAGCCGAAATCGGCAATCCGCGTCAGACCGTCTCCAACCTCGTGTTTAACACACCCAGACGGACGAAAAATGGCGTACGCATACCGTAAAATTAGTCTGTGAGCGTCTGAATCGTGGGTGAGCGTGGATGAGTGTACATGTACCGTAAATACCGAACGAATTGTATACTCATCTATGCTTCCTACAGTGTCTCTACACTTACGGACGCCCACTCACGGAAACCGACGAATGGAGACGCATGGCGACACTTGGAGACGACGGTGTGTGTACGATCACCGCACGTCTACACGGAATGCCTACACGACGCGACGGTCTGTCTACAGCCACAGACGGTGTATGTACACTAAAGTGCGCCAACCTATACTCGTGAACGTGTTTATACAGCACCATAAAAGGACACTATAGAAGCAGCGCGCACATAATTTCTGGTCTGCGCTCCGTCCATGATACCTACGGGGTTATACGATGCCTACGGTGTATGTACACTATCTCTACACTGATTCACGGATGATAGGGTCCCCGCTGACACCTGCGCTTGGCCACAATTTTTTTAACAAGAACTTGATTCGCAGCAGCCGACGGATGGACGCGCTTGCCGCGAATAGTGACGCGGTGACCGCCAGGACGTGTACGATCATGGACGCTTACGGACGCTGATTCCCGGTGCGGGGTTTTTGCTCCGCATGTGACCGTGTCAATCCGTGCCCCAGTGTGACTGGGCCTTTACATATTATTATTAGTCCCAATACCAAATTATAAATACAGAAAGAGAGTAAAGACAAAATTATAAAATATAACACGTTACCGCTGGTCCATGAAGCAATAATGCTAGTGGCGGATGCAGGCAAAAAATAGGGGGAGCGCAGCTTTTGCTATCCCCCTATTTTTGGCCAAATGCTTTAAAAAGTCCCCTAAATTGCCCTGAATAGGTCAAAAAAATCTTTGGGGCATGCCCTCAAGTCCCCTCTGTCCCTTTCCTGAGATCCTGGAATAAACTCCTGAGGTTTTTTTTCCAATTTTTCTATATACATGTATATATATATAAATAGCGGGACCAATCAGAATTCGCGACAATTATAGATAGCTCGCAAACAGCACTATTTACGAGGTCTTCTTCGTATTGTTCTATTTTTACAATTTGAAGATTTTGTTGAATTTTGTTTAAAAAAATACTGGCCCGATGCATGGCTGCTTAGATAGTGAGGTGCATGTACAAATCATTAAAATGAAATAAAACTACATGTCTCTTTATGTACTTACTGTATTGATTATTCATGTATTTGACTAAATTGCCCAAATTCCCCACAAAAACGTACTCCCAGAAACCCAAGTTTATTTATTTTTATATTGGGATGTAATATTTCAAGTAGACAGAATAATAAAACGTGGCAAATTGCTATACAACCCTCAGGGTTTTAATGTGACATAGTTGCAAGATGACACCAAGGTCCAATAATTTAGATTCAGGTCTATTTATAGGTACTGTATTTTGGAGACGTCTTCCTACTTCCTACACACACAATTAGTTATACATACCATGTTGATTTTAGCTTGAAATCGTATGAATTGCCGTTAATACCCTTCGAAACATCAACAGTCGAGTTATTTTGTGGCGAATATAGCCTAGTCCCCAAACTTTTAAAAAATATAACATAGTTTATTTTAGTACACCCTATCATAACAATGTATAAGGAATTAATCATCTGATATTATACGAAAACGGCTGTTTTTAGCACGGAAACATTAGGTTTCAACCTGTATAAAACTGAGAGAAAGCTGAATAATTTTACAGCATCGAAGATTGCTACTGTAGTTATTATCCGTAAGAATTGTATAGTAGGCCTAATTAAAATGTAATACACATTGCTAATTTATAGACGTCAGATTCTGACGTTTAAAGTCGATCCCCGCACTGCAAGAATTAAAAAATAGCCGTAGACATTTATGATGATTTCAAATTGAAAAAACCCTTTGGTATCCATGGTTTAGTAAGCTATATGTAACCATGAAATAAATTGTGAGGAATTCCAAATATTGACCGACTTAACCGCCGGTGCCGCATATATTCGAGTTTCCATTTTTTATTAGCACATTAAGTACCACATTTATATATGTTAAAGATAAAATGTGACATCAACAAGCAAGATTTGAAAAGAGTTGACCTCCATTGTGTCAAATCTTAATAATTTTCACTCACTTGAAGTTGTGGATCGCGTCAACGAGACACAACTTCAAGTGGGTGAACATTCAAATTGAATAATTTGACGGTTAAAGGGTTAAAGAGACTGCCGTGCATCAAGCTGTTATTACTCTGGTACAGCCCTTCTTTAATTAATGCTAAAATTACTATGAGGTTGCATCTTTGCTATATAGAGCAAACGGTTAAAAATGGAACCCCAGCAGCCACGAGCCGCGGATCCAATGCCGTGTGTATGCTGTAGCTCTGGCCCAGCACCAAACCAGCACTGGACTAACGTCTGAAATTTGCTGCGAGAACACTATTTTCAAAGTTAATTATAATAAATAGCTGTCAGACACTGTATACCATTCAGAGCTACCCTTCAGCATCACGACGTCAGGTCTTTCATGAAAAAATACGCTTGTCATCTATAGCTGCGATGTGAAATTAATTCTAAGTTTTCCTGCTAATGGTTTCAGTTTAATATGTGAAATTGGACACCCACTGCCCGTTAATTAGGTAATTTTACAGCAGAACTTGATTAATTCGATTAATCGTTTTTAGGTGGCATTAAAGTGGATAATTTTAGCCCTTTAACCGTGAAATTATTTAATTTGAATTTTTCACTAACTTGAAGTTGTGGCGCGCTAACGCGCTCCACAACATCAAGTGAGGGAAAATTATTCAGATTTTACACAATGGGGGAACTATTTTTAAATCTCACTGGATGATGTCACATTTTATCTTTAACATGTTTAAAAAGTGGTACTTGGTGTGCTAATAAAAAATAATATAATCGGGACCGGCGGGTAAAGGGTTCATTCGGTGACCATTGACTTGAAAGTACTAGCGAAGGGAATGTAAAGGACACAGTGTGGCGCCTTTTAATCATTGAAATGGTGTAGAAAAACCCCAGCAATATCGGTTTCAAAGTGGTGTAAGTGCCACTCCATAAAGCATGAAAAACGCGACTAAATGTGCAGAGCACACAATCCTTTTCATTTTTTATGTTTTCAATTTTAGCTTTTGCTTTCAATGTCAGCCAAGCTATTTTAACAACTGTTGATCGTTATAAGTAGGCAGAGTAGGCCTATTCATATGAAATAATGCTACCTGCACCACAAAATTTTGTTATATATATAGGCTAAAACTGTATTCAAATAGACCATTTAAATAAGCCATTATGCACTTTTGTTTCTAAGACCAAAGTATAGTACTGGATTGCGATCAATCACAGGCTCCATGCATAACGAAATCATGGAGTACTTTACTTTGGCAAACATGAGATACATGTATGGTTGATCTGCAAAGCCAAAAGACAGTATCTGCTTACTTTTAAAGTAGGCAAATACTGCCTTTTGGCTTTGCACGGCAGTATAGAAGGACCAAGAAAACTCGAGATATTGATCTAATGCTGGGCCAATTTGGGAACAGCGTCATGGATTTTCTGTAGATAATTTCAAATTTGGTAATAATTAGTGAACATGGGTGTTTGAGCCAAACCGAATCCAACAAACACGATACGTTGACCCAATGTCGATTCAATTTTGGCCTACCGTCTACGACATCAGCACAGCATTGTGCCAACATAGTTGTCAATAATCCATTTTATTAACCGATCTAATCATTGTTATTGGGAATGAATTGTTCGCTTAAACATCGAAATTGACAAATGTTTCACGCACTTGAAGTTGTGGATCGCGGTAGCGAGACACAGCGGGTGAAAATTTAAAATATTTCAATTATTATATAACTCATTAAATTATTTAATTTTGCGACTGAAGGGTCAATATAATTTTCAAAGATTAATTAGGAAGCTGGATGTCACGACTGGAAACCGTTTGACCCTGCAGTATGTGCAGATTTTAATTACCGCTCTGCGTAATTGTCACCCGCGTCGCGCCATGCGCGGAGCAATTTGTTTCAAAGTGATGTGGAAAAAATGTGATTTGCAGTACGTAAAGGATTAGCTGACAACTGGATCAGGCCGGCGGACGCACCAGGAGCACGACTTGGTTGTAAGAGTATCCTCCCCTCTCCGTTTACCATATATTGAAAACTTTAATCACTTTGCTTATGGCAGCAAAAAGCTAGGTCAACCCTTGGGTACCGAATTAGTCAGCTAATTTCCTCCAATTCATTCTTTGACGTTGGACATTGTACACATTTTATATAAATGTTTAGTGTTTGCTGGGTAGGCGCAACTCCCGACTTCAAAATCGTCGCCTCGGAGCTAAAGGATCCTATCTGCCACTCTGACGAGTGTCAGATAGGATCCTTTAGCTCCGAGGCGACGGACGAAATGCACGAAAAAGACCGTGACTGGATGCCTAAAAAACATTTTAATATCCCGATCTTTCTGAAACGTCAATAATATGATAATTGAAAGCGTATTCATGCGGTTCAGCTATGTGAGAGTTGAAACTCTCAACCCTTTCAGTGCGGGGACCGACCTTAAACGTTAGAATCTGACGTCTTCAAACGTCAGATTCTAAACTGCCGATGCCCACCCTGAAAGAATTAACAATTTACAATGGCCGTAGACCCATTACATAAGCAGGAAGAGCCAACTAAGACATTTATGGACACCAAAAAACCCCACTTTGGTCTCCATGTTTTTTTTTAAATTTCAGCGTTGTAAGCGTTAATCTGATCAGATACAGTACTTTGTTATTGACACCAGGCAATCACTCCAATACTGTCTTTATAATCATTTACCAAAAACATTGGCAATGTGAGATTTTATTTCACTAATTAGCATACTTTTAATTTAGTTTGATATAATTTAATTTATATGCTGCACAATACAAACCTTAATTCTCTTGAGCTGCAAATAGTAGGCTATATAGGTAGGGATATTTTCCATATAACAATACCCGTATATTCACGCAGTTATATGTTTGCAAAGGTGGGAGAATACTAAATTTTATTTTAGAAGTCTTTGTTACGACAAAGACGGTAGAAGGTAATAGATGCACTGGTGTTTGTTTCGACAGGAGTTGTGGCACGATATCACTTTGGTGGGGCACCATGGAGCGAGCAAAATTATGTACCAGAAGGGGAAACAGACCGAGCTATAAAAGTCTACAAATTCTCAGCCGGGGGGAGTTTATTACAAAGTAAATTAATTTGGACAACTCGCGCATGCCACTGAGTGGCTCGTCGCGGCGACGTCGTTGGCGCGAGAGGCGTTGACCCGGGGTCAGGGCGCTGTTTCCTGCCGGGAGGTCGCGTCTTCGACGCCTGGTGCGGTGCCGGCGTCTTCTGCAAAGTGAGCCGTCTCAGTTACGTCAGTGGTCACCGCCCCCGTTGCTTCACAGGGCCGCGCGGCTGGCCGCCTGGCCGGTCCCGGGCTGACCCGGGGTCCACCAGAGATGGGAGCCGTGGGGTGCGGGCTGCCCACCCGGCGGTGACGCAGGCAGCGGGGGTGCGCGAATAAAATTCTGGATCGCAGACCCCGGCGCTGAGACCGAGATCCACATAGTGCCTACATTTAGTTACACAGCGCTCCCGATTTGATTTCTTGAAAACCAATGAAGTTATTATGAGCGAGAAAAAAATGAAATGAATGGGGTTTTAGGCACATATTATGATCTAGGCAGTCAGTCAGGGACTGCAAACCTCCGCCGTAGTCATTGTGTATTGAATCCGGATCGTAATCTGGATCATCCCCAAAATATAGGCCTAATGGCCGTTTTCGGCTCGACGCACACCTCTTATGAAGTTTCGTGCAAATCCGTTCAATCCTGCTGACAGACAGACCGAAAGACAAACAAACAAACAAACAAACACGACCAAAATATAGCCTCCTTTGGTGGAGGTGCTAATCGTATGAAGGCAATCATTAATATAACGGCGTATGTACAGTTTCAAAGACGCCCTAACGATTTTAGTATGTCCACACGTGTTGACTGTACGTGAACGATCGTAACCAGAAGGGATCATACATTTTGTTGGTAACTTTGCACGTCTCGTGCAAAATTGTAGATTTCATTCATTAGTGCACGTATACAGAAAGCATTTTTTATTTTTTTTATGGCATACGATATTATGTACAGTAATATAAGTGGATACATTAAAGTCTTGTCCCTACACTGCTTTTATCCTATTGTTAGCATACTAAGATAAACCAATCTTGACTCACTTGAAGTTGTGTCTCGCTACCGCCACCCACAGCTTCAAGGGGATGAAAAGTAATATTATTTTCATAACTTGATGTTTGAGTACACGCTCAATTCCAATGACAGTAATATATTTGCCTAATGAAACATACTTCAAACGATTACAGACGTGCTTAGCGACTGAATGGTTAATGTAGAATCAGCATGGGAATAATGACTTTGCACCAATGCTGGTCAAACGCAACTTCTCCAACGCTGATCCATCATTGAACTAATTTTGTTTTAACGAGTTGAGTTTGTTGGGAATAGGGGTTCATTACTGATAACCCAGCAGACACAGCACGTTGAATCAATGTCGATTTGACGTTGGTCCAACGTCGTAGACGGTGGACCAGCGGTTAACCACCATTTAGCAACCTTCTTGTGCCTGCTTGGAAAGATAAATATTTTGAGACGCCCAGCAAACTCGAGACATACACACACACAGCCAACAAAATTATATCTAATTTTTTTTCATATTGCCAGTATACTATTAAACATGAAATGCAGACGCTGTGAGGGGGTAATTTGAAATGTAAAATCTCAAGTACACGATATATTGATTCACATATTCGCAGAAATGTACGTATAGTTTTTCCTCAATAGGCATTACCAGTGATTAATATCCCGGGTAAAATTCGCTCTGCCAATTCACTGTCTATACAAGTTTAAAGAATGTTTATTTTCTTAATACATTGTACCAACAAAGTTAATGTAAAGCTAATGAATAATCATATATGTGTGCATATATATGTATGTGTACGTATATTGTAACTTTACACAATTTAATTTTCATAAGTTGGTATATTATGTACGAAACCGCCTCAATAGTAGAATTTATCATATCTGTTTTATAAAATGTGTTAAAAGTGCTCATTAATTAGGCTATATTGACAAATTGATAAATGATAATGAAAATGGCTCTAAAAAAATTCAGTCACTATGTGAGAAACTAAATTGTTTACCGGCAATATGAACTACCAGTCATGTAATTTAACCCTTTAACCGCCAAATTATTCAATCTGAATTTGTACCCACTTGAAGTTGTGTCTCGCTGACGCGATCCACAACTTCAAGTGAGTGAAAATTATTCAGATTCAGATTCAAATATGGCTGATTGATGTCACATTTTATCTTTAACATGTTTAAAAGTTTGTACCTAATGTGCTAATAAAAAATGAAAACCCGAATATATGCGGCACCGGCGGTTAAAGGGTTAACGTGAACGTCAAAGGGGCGGGCTGGACATATTACTCCTCATCAACATCTAATCAGTCTGGGTGTGGAGTGCAGTCAAATGGTTCGGCACGGAATTTTGCGGGAATGTCAGGAGTGCAGCAGAACCTTTGCACACAGATGTTTGCAGCGGGCAGAGGTATTCTCGATGGCGACGTTGCCGTGTGCTTCGTCTAAGATTTCCTAAGAATTATGCTGAATACAAAAATTATAATTATAGGCTGAGTAAGACAGCTGGGTAAATTACGTCGCCAGAAATGTTGTGAAATGCTGGACATACGCAGTGAAGCAGGATAATCTATATAAGCTTATATCGGCCTACAAAAGCATGCTTATTCTGTTATAGAAATGTTGGGCTTATAAATCATATTACGCTATCTAGAATTGACATGACCAAAATATTGTTTTATGTTGGGCTTGTGAATCTCCTACAGGGAGGAGTTGAACACCTTGAATACCAATAGGGGTGTGTCTCATTCTATAAGAGTAGGGTATTATAGAAGTCCGACTTTGCGCATCCTCCTGATCTGATATTGCTAAAATGTAACCGACAGAAAGCGACGATAGACTTATTAGGCTTACTCACTTAACGACATAATGCACGCACACGGTTTTTATTTTCTGGGCAATCAGTCACGTCTTGAATTTTGCGCATTTTCGTATTACCCTGCATACCTGGAGAGTGGTCACGGGTCAGTCCTGGAGAGAAGTGACAAAATGGCCTGCAACCCATCGAGCCGGGCGCCCCCCGACGGCGCAACACGAGACGATCCCGCCGGGAATTTTGCCGGCACGATCCATCAGCCCGCTTCCTCGGCCGCTGATGAAGTGCCGCGCGGGAGGCAGAGCGGCTCCTGTGACGACCCCAGCCCCGCCTGGCGAGAGCTGCTAAACTAATCGAGCAGTTGATCAAATCGCAGTTAGGGAGGCGGTAAAAGTGATGCGCTGATTTACTGCCGCGTGTCACATTAAAATATCAGCGAGCCCACCCGGCAACATCCGAGCTTGTCAGGATAACGCCGGGGCAGAGCTGGGACAACGTGGCAGGCTCGGCCCAGCTTTGTGCCAGTGTTGGGATAGTGTAGGCCTAATATTCAGCTGACTACTGAGCGCACCTGACGTTTGTCATTCCCATCTACCCAGCAAACACGAGACGTTGAACCAATGTTGGTCCAGCGTCGCAGACGTTGGCCCAACATTGAGCCAATATTTTATCATTTCCGCACCAGAAATGATGATAATGTGTTTTCCTTCGCGGTAAATCTGCGTCAGGCCTACTTGGCTAAAATTTAAATTTTTATTAAATTTTTGGGTTAATTTTGAATTTTTTATCTTGTAGTGTAAGGTCATACCATAGGCCTACTCTATATTAAAGTAGGTGGACCGTGGTCACCATTCGCCCATGACACGTTGTAGGCCCACATGCATGCGCAGAATGGTTAGTGTTATAATGTATAATATGGGGCCGTCGATCACGAAATAAATATATTTATCAGTGAAGCGAGACGGCTCTGTGGTCAAAGCTTCAAAATATGTAGGGTAAGATCAGTGGCGGATCCAGGGGTCGCCCCCCCCCCCTATTTTCGGCAAATATTTAAAAAGTACCCTAAATTGGCTAAAATTTTCAAAAAAATCTTGGGGCAAACCCCGGGCGCCCCCCTTTTTCAGATCCTGGATCCGCCACTGAAGATGGTGTAATATGAGCATAGTAGGTGATACATGTATGAGCACTGGCTGTAATATTCTCAATAACAATGGGAATTGGGTGAAATGTGGTTTGTAATATAACGTTAGTCATGACACGGCCATGAACTCGTTCAATTTTTAGAAAGTTTTTTGAAAAATAAGTCCAATTATGACGAAATGAAGTTTTTGGGCTGTTTAATTAAAAAAATACAATTACATTTGATTTGCTCGTACGTCCACAAATCATCAGGTATCATGAAAGCAATTTGGGTGAGTGCTAACCATAGCGGTTCTTAGCAAGAGAAGGGACGATAATAAAGTGATTTAGTATGTTCTGGACCACATTAAACTTGTTACCATCCCCCTTCTACTGGGGTAATATGGGCACCCTGTTTTAATCCATTATGAGCATGGTGCTCATAATACGGTACCCATTACATGATATATATGATAAAGAGTAGTACCCTAAACGTGTTATACAGTGAAAATAAATGAAACCATTCCAAACCCTTATATTTAATAGAAAAAAATTATCTCTGTCATTGGGGTCATATCAAGGTACATGAGTGACACTTCTATTTAGTAAACTACTCATAAAATAAACATTTTAGAAAATGTCCTTTTAATGGCAATGTGCATATATTACCCTATTATCAAATGATAATTAAGTAGGCCCTACGCATGCTCATAATTCCCCACAACACATGCTCATATTTGCCACACGCATGGGGAATATGAGCATGTTTTCAAAATTGCGTTTTTTTTAAAATAAATTATTTAAATATATTTAAATTGGGTTATATAATATTATGAATTACTGCATAATTGTACAAACATTCGATCAAATCAAATTTGAATTTTTCCACTTCATTTATTTGCCCAAAATCGCAAATTAAAGTTAAGGTGCTCATAATACCCCTCTTTACCCTATTTATTATCAAATTGTAGCTAATAGGGGTACAAATGGTTGCCATGGCAGCCATCTAGATGCGTCATTGTCCCCTTGAAATAATTCCCTCTTCTATTCCTGCAACCTTATAGGTATTTATGAACATTGACTACTTTCAATAGAAAATGACTTAAGTCTACTTACATGTACCCATTTGAGTATAGGAAAGTAATCATATGTGCTAATTTATGCACAACTACAGTTCATAATAGTCCAAGAACTGGTGACCTTTGCCCTTTTTAACCCACCGGATGGTTATATGTGGTGTAATAATTTGATATATTATTAACAAATGAAGATATTAGAGTTAAAAGTATCACATGTTGTTGTTTTGCTTTGCAATTATCCTTGTATAACTGTTTAAAACCTATAATTCACTGTATATCTGGAGCTGGGGTGAATATCGTTACCAAATAGTGTGTAAAATGCGATGTTCTAGATTATTCTGATATCTACCCTACAATATTATTTACATGTAAACACTTTGTAGTCAATATACATGGCGATTGTCTCATCATGGATGAAACGAGGGCTGTTTTGAGGTGATCATATCCTAGTTTATATGCACAACTACAGTAAATACTAGTCTAAGAACCTGTGACCTTTGACCTTTTATACCAACCCCCGGGTTGGATGTTTTGTAATATTGTGATATATTATTCACAAATGAACTTATTCTAGTTGAAAGATCACATGTTGTTAAATTGCTTAGCAGTTATCTTTCCATAACTGTTGAAAACCTATAATTAACTGTGAATTTGGGAGTTGGGGTATATATCGTTGCCATGGCAACCGCCTGCGGGGTAAAATGTGATGTTTTAGAATACTCTGATATCCACCCTACAATAATATACATACACTTTGTGGCCAATATACATGGAGAATGTCTCAGCACGGATAAAATAAGGGCTGTTTTGAGGTTGAAAATCACCCAAAATCAACAAGTCAGGGCCCGTATTCTCGTACAAGTTACGATATATCGTAGGCTTCTGATTGGTCAAGATGGCCATCTCGACCAATTAGAAGCCTACGATGTATCGTAACTTGTACGAGAATACGGGCCCAGCTGTGAAAGGGTTACCCATTGTTATTAGGAGCATTGGGGTTACTTTTAGATATGGGCCTATTGTTAATTGACGTCCCCCCCCCCCCCATTATAGCCTACCCTAGGAGGACTCCATAAATTTATTTTGTTCAAATTATAAGCCTACTTATCAATAGGCCTATATTACGACTGCTTGAGGCTAGGGATCTTTTTCTTACGATCACTAATAATTGAAGCCGTTACACGAACCTATCATATCACGGTGCCTACCAAATCTGTTGGCGTCGCATACCGATTTATGTCAGTGTCAAAGCAGGGCGACTCGTGATGCCTGAACATATTACCGCTTTTTATAATTACTTTCGTGTCAACAATTTATTAGACCCTAATATGCTACTTTTTCTTGTTTTATTCTCCCATTCAGTTCATATATCAATATATATTTAGACGACACATAAATGCTTTTTATAAAATAATGTTGGCGATTTTTTTTCTCAACCATAGTAGCCTAGGCTTACTGAACGGTCTTATGGTGATAAAAGCAAGGTATTTTCCCTAGTGACAATAAACCGACAAAACAAATAATGTGAAATGAGTGAGCGACTCCCAACCAGACCCTCATAATCAAATGAAAATGATGCATCCTCTCATTCTTACGTAATCAGGTTTTAATTTGTTGAATGGAGGACCACACAATAAAAAACAATCGTTTGTTTCTGATCGGAGATAAACAGCCTCGTCCCAAGTATGGTATCAAACCCCTTAATTTAACTAACAATAATATTGAATTACGGCGGTGATTTAGCTGATCTCGTCATGTGACAAAAATGAAATGAATCGGGCTTTAGGCCACCTTTGTGCACATATAGGCTAAACTGGACCAGGAGAACCTCCTGAGGATGGTGAGATGATTGTGTCATGTGACAGGCTGAGCCACTCCTCCATTGTCGAGGATAGAATAGAATAGAATAGAATAGAATAGAATAAAATAAAATAGGATACAATAGGCTTATACCTGGTCCACAGCGGTCATCATAATATGCTGTTTTGACCAAAAAGCAGAGCAAACAACGTTAAAATTTAATTCCCAATTTCTGCTACCGTTTGTGCCTAACCATTATCACATAAACACGATCCACTAAGCCAGTACTGATCCAATGCAAGGCCGATGATGTCTGAGACATTGATCTGGTAGATTAGTGGCTCAACTTATTAAATTTGATAGGCATATACTACATTGCCAGAAAAATATACAATTTAATTTTGTATTTTTCATTGTTATGTACATGTACATGATGTAGTTTAACATGTTTAAAAGCAATGTATGTCAGATAAACCTAAATGTGTTCTCAAAATAAAAAACTCGATCAGTTTCCAATAGTATAGATAATATATTCCCAGCAAACACGACACGTTGGCCCTATGCTGAGCTGACGTTGGCCCATCGTCTACGACGCTGGGCCAACATCAACCCAACATTGGGAGAGCGCCTCGTGTTTGCTGAGATAAGTGTATTAAGGAACACATTGTAGAAATAATCAAACGGAATTGTCAATAATCATGATATCCACATGAGGCAGGATTTATATCGTCATTATGTGTAGTAAGCTATTAGGGGCCGTCGCAAAAGTTCTCATTGTTCAAAGATACGAAGACGGTTCATATTGGTAGGTGGGTGGTGACTGCCCCTTTCTTATTGACATTTTGCGATTTTTAGGTGCACTTTTTGTGTTCTGATATATACAAAAAATGCTGATTTAAAAAATTATTTTCTTTGTAAAAAAACATCGGCTAGAGATATGTATATATGTTCGTATATTTTGCAACATTGCGAACCTTAGCGACGGCCGCTTAGATACATAATATAGCATATTTGTTATCACAGGTATCTCGGCGATCAAACCATATATGGCGCAATATAAGTTATTGTGAACATTGTGAACATTGTGAACATATGGGACCATTACAAAATAAATATTAGGCCTATTTATCAGTGAAGCGAGACGACTCGCTTGCTTTACCCATCGTTATCAGGGCTTCTTCTACGCATTGCTAATTTACCCAGACCCCACCCCCCTCCCCCACTCCCGGTGGTAGCCTACCCTCGGAGGATATATCGTAACTTGTACGAGAATACGGCTCCGGTAGAATATACATGCCTAAGCCTATATAATACGACTTCGTGATCTTCTTCTTACGATCACTGATAAAGGAAGCCGTTACACGAACATTATCATATCATGGGTGAAAATACGCTCGTCAGGAAGACTTTGTCAGCCATTTTACACAGCGCTGCATCAAATGAGACCTTCGACAGGTGCATCGTCTACCAAATCTGTTGGCGTCGCATACCGATTTATGTCAATGTCAAAGCAGTGGCGACTCGTGATACCTGGAAATATTATCGCTTTCTTAAATTATTTTTGTGCGGTGTCAATAATTTACTTTTCCCTAATGGGCTACTTTTCTGGTTTTATTCTCCCTTTCACATTGGCCATGGACAACTGAGTCCGCACAGAGAAAAAAATGCAGCCGCCCGGTTATGCTATAAATTCAGAGGATACATTCATGATTTCTATAAAATAATGTTGGCGAAGTATTTTCTCAACCATAGTAATCCAGGATTACTTGACAATCTTATGATGATAGGAGCAAGGTGTTTCCCCCAGTGACAATAAGCCGCCAAAACAAATAATGTGAAATGAGTGAGCGACTCCCAACCAGACCCTGATCAAATGAAAATGATGCATCCTCTCATTCTCATCGTAATCAGGTAATTGTTGAATGGAAAACCACACAATAAAAAACAATCGTTTGTTTCTAATCGGAGATAAACAGCCTCGCCCCAAGTATGGTATTAAACCCCTTAAATTAACTAACAATAATATTGAATGACGGCGGTGATTTAGCTGATCTCGTCATGTGACAGGCTGAGCCACTCCTCCATTGTCGAGGATAGAATACAATAGGCTTATACTTGGTCCACAGCGGTTATCATAATATGCTGTTTTGACCAAAAAGCAGAGCAAACAACGTTAAAATTTAATTTCCAATTTCTGCTACTTTTTATGCCTAATCATTATCACATAAACACGATCCACTAAACCAGTGCTGATCCAATGCAAGGCCGATGATGTCTGAGACATTGATCTGGTAGATCCAGTGGCTCAACTTATTAAATTTGATAGGCATATACTACATTGCCAGAAAAGTATACGATATAATTTTGTATTTTTCACTGTTATGTACATGTAGTTGAACATGTTTAAAAGCAATGTATGTCAGATAAACCTAAATGTGTTCTCAAAATAAAAAAAACTCGATCAGTTTCCAATAGTATAGATAATATAAGTGTAATAAGGAACACATTGTAGAAATGATCAAACGGAATTGTCAATAAACATGATATCCACATGAGGCAGGATTTATATCGTCACTATGTGTAGTAAACTATTAGGGGCCGTCGGAAAAATTCGCAATGTTCAAAGATATGAACACGAATAATATTGGTAGGTGGGTGGTGACTGCCCCTTTCTTTTTGCCATTTTGCGATTTTTAAGTGCACTTTTTGTGTTTCGATATACAAAAAAAGCTGATTTAATTTTTTTTTTTTTTTTGTAAATTTATAAAAACAACGGCTTGAGATATGTATATAGGTTTCCGATTTTGTATAAAAAACGGAATGGGTTTGCTACCAAATTTATCATGTGTTGTTCTTTCGTATAAGGGGGGGGGGGGGGTGGTATCCGAATCCAATAAGAACTGTGTTCGTATTTTGCAACATTGCGAACTTTAGCGACGGCCCCTTAGATACAGAATATAGCCTATTTGTTATCACAGGTATCTCGGCGATCAAACCATATGCTTAGAAAAATCAGAAGCTATAAACCAGCATGAGCTAGACACATGCTGCTATGCTGAAGATGAAAGCAAACGTAGTTAGATCTGTAAGCGTTCATTGGTCGATATCGTGATTTTGACCAAGCAGAAGTAGAGGATCTGTCCCGAAATTCTGGAGCAACGTTCCTACGTAAAACATACACTGCCTAATAGCAGCTATCTTATTGTCAGGACGTAACTGAAAATCACGAAAAGGCAATCTAGGGTGATGTATTAGATAAAAATTGTGACATGTACGAAATGACGTCTGAAGAAAAAAATCAAACAAGAATTAATGGCTAGGCTGTACTGACCGAGTGTTATACTACTAATAATATAATAATAATATAACTCATGTAGACTAACCTAATGTGACTTATTGATAATATCATATATAGTTAGAATATAATATAGGCCTACATAGAAATAATAAGTATGATAAATATTGAAATGGAAATGAATTAATGTTAGGCAAGCGGTAGGACATCTGGATTACTCCTTATCCCTCCTGCCTAATACAACGCTGACATAGTTTTGTTTTAACCAATTTAATATCATTATATATGGCTTTCCGCTTTTATTTTGAATATCTATGTTATGGGTCTATGGCCATTGTAATTTTTTGAATTATCGCGGGGACCGACTTTAGACGTCAGCATCTGACGTCTATGGACGTCAGATTCTGCCGCCTGAAGTCGGTCACCGCGCTGGAAGGGTTAAAATGCATGTCAACGCCAACGACTGTCATGTAGCTGCTCTCAGTGGCTGACTTTATTGTGGTTTTTAGTCTGGCCTTCTTTATTCACTGAAAGCTCGCATTTATCGGGTAATTTACAGCTTCTAATCAATACAAATATACTGATATATATACCGCTTTTTAATTCTTACAATGCTGAATTATTTGTGTATAAACTATGGAGATCAAAGGGATTTTTCAATTTGAAATCATCGTAACTGTTCTGCTTCATTCGAATGCCTATGGTATACGGGTCTATGGCCATTATAAATATTTTAATTCTTTCAGTTACCGGGGAACCGTCTTAAAAGTCAGAATCTGACGTCTGCATACGTCGGATTCCAACGTATAAAGACGGTCCACGCGCTGAAAGGGTTAATTCAAGATAATTGTCGCTTACTTTAATTGACATCAGCGCGCTTGGACATTGATTAAATCTCAGATAAGATAAATATTTCAGTCTTGTGATAACCTTTTAACCCTTTCACCACTGAAGCCCGTTTTTATTAGCTGAATGCCATATCATTCAGCTAATAAAAACGGGCTACAGTGGTGAAAGGGTTAAAGCACCGCAGTGACCACACACACGACAGAACTGATGCTATCTTCTCTTGTTGTAGTCAGATAAATGAAAATAAAGACACGTATGAAGGCATTTAACCAAGCGCAATGTGATACACTTCTTTGTGTGCGATCCATGTATAGGACCTATAGCTTTTCTATGTCGTGTTCTCGAGCAAATTGTTTGGCAATTTCCTCCCATTCTGTTGGCATTTACCACCTAACTTTGATGGATCATTTTACTGGTGTTCTGGGAACTAGATCGCTGACAGAATTGTTATGGATCAGTAGCATGGATGACAGGCCATCTCCCAACACGTAGTCCTTAATATATTACATTTCCTGAGCGTTTAGATGGAATTCACCTATTGAATTTATTCGGAACCTCTACTTTTTCATTCGCACGTAGGTACTAGAAATCTCAGTTGATAGCACCTTATTTATCCTTGGATTTCTAAAAAATGCGTATACTATCACTAAATAAAGTGAAACATTTACATTACTATTTTCAATAAATTCATTTGGGTTATGACAGGTACAAAACACATTTTAACAAATCATCCTCATTATCATTATTAACTAATTGTAAAATGAAAAACAAGTTTTGATTGATACATATATACACAAGTAACATACACAATAATTGTGTGATACATAAAAAAATTGTGATAAATGACTTTCTCAACTACATCATTGACAAGCCATTTTCTTGCAGGCTGACATTGTCCATGCACGGCTATGCGTGATGGACACAGATAGTTGTTATCGCTCCAGAGCCTGTATCATATCCTCCTTGTATAAGACCACACTCGGCAGATAAACAGGCTTTTAAACTAAAACGCCCGATTGATCCTACTCTGCCTCAACGCCGGGAGAACGTCCCCGGCGTTCGCCCGGCGTTGAGGCAGTGCAGGACGTGTTGGCTGGTTTTCTCGGCTGATACGGATCCACCTGCAGCTGGACCGGCCACGCTATTATCCGCACGGCTATTAGACGGCTGCAGGGACTCCATCAGTGTCTGGGTCCCCCTGCCCAGAAACACCCTTGTCGCTATGAAGCATCCATGCAAAAAATGAAATGAAAAAGTAATTAAAATTTAACAAGGTCTATTGCATCTAGTAATACGAGCGAACTTTTGTGAAATTGCTTTTAAATATAATATGGACCATTTCGCTGAAACTGTAATTGCAATAATGCTCAATGTTTTACTTAACCTATTTCCCACATGTTGCAACCTTCTGTTGATCAAGAAGCCTTGAACTAAGGTTAAGTGTGGGAAAAGACTATTACACTTGTGACCAAGAACATATTTTGCAGACTTGCTTTAAAAATATTTCAATGTTGATATATTATTAGAGCAATTCGGTAGGCGGCGTCGTAGACAAGATAAGACTTCAATCTTCTGAAGCCAAACCACAGATTAGATCTTTTACACTGAATGTGTGTCTGTGTATGTTTGCAATCATAGCAAAATAGCTAATTATGTGGAATGAAAATGGAACTTTAAGAGTTTTACCTTTCCATAGCGTATATTCAATCAAGATTGTCAGTGTCAAGATTAGCCTATCATCCTTTGCCAGAGTGAAAGCTATAAGCCACGATTTGACTGATTATTCACCCCAGCAGACACAAGATACAGTATAATCATGATCATCAAAGAATAGTGTAAAATTGAGGCTATATCACAATAAATATTCTTCCATTTTTAATTCAATTTGTATGACCCATTAGGCCCTAAAACTAATGTACATATTATATCACGGGGACATCTGATAACGGTACTTAAAGTTGAGATGTGTGGTTAATCCGTCAGAATATCAAAAGAGTATCCTATATTTATTACATGTCATTCGTTTTTTATTATGCATTCGAGACTCAACATGAAATAAAAGAAAATAAAAAATTATCTTATTTCAATATCATAGTCATTTAACTTCACTTCGATTGTAAAAAGCATGGCATACATATAGACTACACATACATACACATTCAGCACAACTCATCTAATATATTTAATGAGCACTTTTAATATATAACACTGTGATTTTTTTATCACAACTATACAAACGTGGAGTTTTAAGGGTGAAGGATTCAGGGAGAATGCGTGCGCATGTTTTTACTCGAATTCGTCAGATCTAAATAATTTCCGTACCTGACCGTACAGTAGGATGTTGGTCGATCGTCTAGCACGTCAAGTTCTTGTGAAAAAGGCCGATACAAAGGCTCCGTACTGAAACAGATTCATGCCAATGTTTTCACGTTGCCTGTACCTTAGTACCTCATTGTGAAATACACACTACTAGAAAAGGATGTTCTGTCGAACACGCGAGTCCACGGCAGCAGTGTATAATATTGAAAATGGTCAGCCAAACCAAAGTACAATGGAAAGGCTCTGGAGGAACCGCCTACATCATCACGGTGTCCCCTTACCAGATAAGTATGCTAGATTACGGTGGCGATCACCGGAACTATATAGCCGAGTGTGTGCAAACAAAATATGGTTCATTACAGCCATAGAACAAACCCCTTGTAACGTTATTTACTAATTAACACGACAAATTTCACCGGAAATTTCAAGTACACTACAATGTCAGGACCATTGCCAACTACATTATTTTTGTAGACAATATGGCACACTATATCGACTCGGCATGGTTGATCTGTAAGTGTCACTTAAAAATGTAATACTAACTTCACAGGACTATGAACCCTTTAACCGCGGGTGCCGCATATATTCGGGTTTTCATTTTTTATTAGCACATTAAGTACCATCTTTTAAACATGTTGAAGATAAAATGTGACATCAACCAGCAAGATTTGAAAAAAGTTGAACTCCATTTTGTCTAATCTGAATAATTTTCACTCACTCGAAGTTGTGGATCGCGTCAGCGAAACACTACTTCAAGTCGGTGAAAATTCAAATTGAATAATTTGGCGATTAAAGGGTTAATCTGATCTTGAAATCACATTTTATATTATTCTGGTAACTGTTCTAGCACTCGGAGAATTAATGGATACATCAGCTGTGTGTATTTCGGAATAACCTGTCTTGCAGGAGAAAAACATCATGTTGATGCTCGAATAATGCTGGCTGCTTGCCGAGTCGACGTCGCCAATGCTTGTCCAACATTGAGCGAACACTGTGCCAGCATCCAGTGTATGAACAGGTGCAGAAGCATCGAAACATGCATAAACAGCTTACCGCTAAGTTATCTCATCTAAATTTTCGCCCACTTGAAGGTGTGTCTCGCTACCGCAGCCCACAAGTTCAGATAGCTGAAAACTACTCATATTTATTCAATTTGAGATCAACCATTTGCAAATCTTGACTCACTTCATTCCCAATAACTGTGATACCAATTAAACAGATTGAAAACGAATATTATTGTTCTTAGTGGTTAAAGGAATAAGATACACGTACGTACACGGCAAACATGAGACGTTACTTGCTGGAGTCCGGTTCCGGACTCCAGCAAGAAACGTCTCATGTTTGCTGTGACCATAGCCTACATCTCATGGCTTTTAGAAAGCGCCTGGCCCTTCGAGAACCCATAGTTAACAACATTCGTGCTTCCTTCTGTTAGTCTGACTGAAAATGTAGTGCATGTGTTTTTTTTTATTCATTTCAATGTAAAACTAAACAAAAAATACAAATAAATCTCACAATATTCAAATTATTTTTTAACATTATTTCATAGTTATGACACTATCTGAGCCAGGTAAATCACCCTAGCTTAACTAAATAAGGATCCAAGCGTTATTATCTCTCAGGGAAATTTACGCCTCATAATAATCGTGAAGTATTAGCTTGTATAATTATGTGTAACACTATTCTAACTACTATGCGGTTGTGTAAGGACCTTCAACTAACACATCTCTTCTATACACATGTATATCATTAAGAACGCATAATTATAATATTTAACGATCGGGTAGTGAATGGCCAGCCAATAATTCCACTATAGCAAACAATTATCAATTTTCAGTGTGTGGGCCGTGTGTTGTCTACGTGTGACTGGCTTCTTGATAAGCCCATAATATGTCCATAGACTAGAATTGCAAAACTGTTTAATATTTGTTGTTACGCATTTACCAGTCTAAAGCGAAATATGGACAAAATTTAATTTTAGACATGTAGGCTATATGTCGAAAATAAAAAATATCGAAATAACTGATAAACGGGTTTTAAACATTTAGAAGACTTCCGCAGCTCTAATCTATGGACATGTTCACATATTATGGGCATAGTAAGGAGCCAAAATAAAAATGATGATTTTTGGCACGATTGTGTCGCTTCAACCCCTAAAAGAAATTAAAGCGCTAAGGGTTTTTTCATTTTGAAATCACCAGAAATGTGTTAGTTAGCTCTTTCCGCTTCATTTGAATACCTATATGTGTATATGTGATGGGCCTTTCTAAATATCATAGGCCAACTCTTTCAGTGCGGGGATCGACTTTGGACGTCAGAATCTGACGTCCCCGCAGAGAGGATTAACACATTCCTACTAGTGCGCTTCTAATGCATGTCCAGCGCTAGGAATACATTATTGTTCCATCAAGCAAATCTATTGAGTTCGCTTCATTGTGTGAGCGGCTCAAATATAGGCCCTAGCTACATGTATATATATTCATGTAAAATGTTTGGATTAAATATTAGATCTGAGGCTATAGTGGGGCATATAATAATGTTGGTAGCTAGATGGGTTGTGGAAAACTTGAATTTACAAAGTTTAATAATAATTAGAATACATTCCTTTCACGAATTAGTTTTTTCTGATAGTCAAGCTGACTTTTTTATTTCCATGATTTATTTTAATGCTGACTGTACTTCTGTTATTTTTAATATATTTACTCCAATACAGCATCATCCACAATGAGATTGTAAAAGTGTCAGGCGTCAGGCGTCACGTTTTTTTGTGAACGCAAAAATACAAAAACTAGTGGTCAATTTTTTTTTAAATATTATTATCACATTTCTAGCCACCTGGGGGTGTGCAAGTGATTTTTATAAGATTTTTCCAAAACATCAACTCATCAACTCCAAATTTTTTTGTGGACGCAAATACTCTAAAACTTAACCCGTTGAACACGAGATCATTATGCTACTGCGCTCTTTCTGAAACGAGATTATTTTATGACGTCATCTCCGGGGCTCGTCACAAACGGGTTAAAGTCAGAAATTATTAAAATTTCACTATCACATTCCCCACGATATGCAGATATGCAGGTGATATTTTAGAGGTTTTACTGAAATTCAAAATGGCCGCCACGGATCAACTCCAATTTTTTGTGGGTGCAAAAACTCTAAAACTTATAGTCAGAAATTATTTAAATTTTACTACCACATTCCCCACGATATGCAGATATGCAGGTGATTTTTAAAGATTTTGCTGAAATTCAAAATGGCCGCCACTAATCAATTTCAATTTTTTTGTGGGCGCAAAAACTCATAAACTTAAAGTCGGAATTTATTCAAATTTTACAATCACATTCCCACGATATGGAGATGCGCAGGTGATTTTTTTAAGGTTTACTGAAATTTAAAATGGCCGCCATTGATGAACTTTATATTTTTTTGTGGGTGCAAAAACTCAAAAATTGATATCAGAAACTATTCACATTTTACAATCACATTACCCACCATCTGAAAATGTGCATGTGATTTTACTGAAATTTGAAATGGCCACCACAAGTCGACTTTTTTAAATATTTGTGACCGCAACCACAAGTCGACTTTTTTAAATATTTGTGACCGCAAAAACTCTAATCTAATTAATGGTGGGGGATGATATAGGACTTCAGGCCGCTTTTTTGTATATTCTAAGTCAGCCCCATTTACAATAAATAAATCTGCCCTTTGCATAGGCCTGTAAATTCATAATAACATCACTAGCTAGTGGATGATAGGCCTAATAGGTGAATAAAATTACAACTGAAAGTCAAATCAGTCAAATCAGTCAGCTGGAAATATCGCCATCTTAAAATGGGACATGTCATTTTAATATGGAGGGTGTTCAATTAACATACCTGTTTTTATTCATATCGTATACATTACAGGTGATATCTATCCCAACATTATGACATTATATGTTCAGGTGTAATATTGGATCCAAACATTTTACGTGAAAATATAGCTAATTGAGCGATGTGGTCCTGTCACAGATATCTGATCAAATCACGTCTTCCAGCTCATCAATAATAAGACGTTGGCGACATATAATATTTTTTTGTGGGTGCAAAAACTCAAAAATTGAAGTCAGAAACTATTCACATTTTACTATCACATTACCCACCATCTGGAAATGTGCATGTGATTTTACTGAAATTTAAAATGGCCACCACAAGTCGACTTTTTAAATATCTGTGACCGCAAAAACTCTAATCTAATTGATGGTGGGGATGATATAGGACTTCAGGTGATATCTATAGCTCCCAACTTTTTGACATTATAGGTTCAGGTGTAATATTGGATCCAAACATTTTACGTGAAAATATAGCTAATTGAGCGATGTGGTCCTGTCACAGATATCTGATCAAATCACGTCTTCCAGCTCATCAATGATAAGACGTTGGCGACATATAATATTGGACTGACGTCGTCTAAATTAAGCTCACTCCAAGATAACCAGATAACGTTTTACGCCTGCTATGAGCCGATAAACAGCATGTTATAAAGAGGTACTTGAAAACCTAGTTTCAGTGCACTGGGGTAGTACACTGACGGGACGTCTAAAACGACAGGAAATGACTTGACAATCGTGGGGTGGGGTGGGGACGGAACACGCAGCAGAGTGACAACCACTTCACACCTGAGCTTAACAACTCACATAAATGCTCCCGTCGTTCAAATAACTAGGCGTCAAAAGCCCCCCTGCACCAGTGTATATCTTTGCGTAATAGTCAGTTAAGTGCCACCGGGACTATTTCTTAAAACGAGCGCCTCCCTCTGGGTGCCGAGGGTGCCACTGTCCGCCTAGATACCAGAAAATGTGGACGGAATAAAACCGCCGTGCTCTTTTTATTATTCACTCTTCAAGATAATTATGTATCAGATATAATTTGAAATGTAATTAATTGTCATCTCCGTCGTGTCATGAATCGCTACAGCGATTCGTGACATACGGTGGGTGAAAACTCCAGTGGACTATAGGTGTATTTTGTTGGACAGGCCATATTTCACAAACATCAAGTGGGGTAAAAACAGTATCACTTGTTGAGGATAAGTTTTAAGACGAGCAGGTGTTCAGCTTGACATTTGCATGTCAATGGACTCGTTCATTTTCATAGCTTATTACACTTATCATGTGTATATTTCCAATGTTAAGTCCTTAAATGCTGCGCCAATATTTTTTTTAAATTTTTTGGCGTTTTTTTTCTACTGGAAGTATAATATGTGTGAGCAAACAATCGGAATTTTATAATAATGTAGGCCCCTATAGTGATATTTATGGTTGCAATTAAGAGTAATTTAATAGGTCCGTTTATACGTTGCCACTTGATGGGCTGCTACCTGACGAAGTAAAGTTGTTGAGATATATCGAGGTGAAGAGACACCAACACATTCTCTAAATAGTAATAGCCGAACAAACAATTATCCCTTTAACCGCCAAATTATTAAAGTTGAATTTTCACCCAGTGAGTGAAAATTATTTAGATTTGACAAAATGGCGGTCAACTGTTTTTAAATCTTGCTGGTTGATGTCACATTTTATCTTCAATATATTTAACATGTGGCACTTAATGTGCTTATAAAAAAAAACCCCCGAATTTATGCGGCACCGGCGGTTAAAGGGTTTAAGTTGGCTTAGCACGTCTCCTACTGTTTATCACCTGAACAATATTGAGAGGAAATTCACTGCCTCGCCAGTCCTGCATGCGTCCCGGATTCGAACCACACTGATCCTGAGTGAGGTTTTCAGAGAAATGATCTTGCTTTTCCATTCACAAAGTGTCTCGGTGATGACGTTAATGACGGCCTCGTCGAGTTAAGGTTGAAACCAGTGTATCGACGGTAATTTCGCACAGGGAAATTCACATCACTATACAGCAGTAGCTTAGTACTACTGAGCCTAAATAGAAGTAGCAGGCCTATCACTTATTACTCTATGGCCCCAGGAGAGTTATTGTTTTTATAAATGTGGTTATTAAAGCTTACATTTACCCTTTCATGGCAGGGACCGAGTATAAACGTCAGAATCTGACGTCTGACTTCTAATGTCGATTCCCTCAATGAAAGAGTAAAATATTTATAATGGCCGAAGAGCCGAAGGCCTATAAGGTATAGGCATTCAAATGAAGCGGAAAGACATTTATGATGATTTCAAATTAAAAATATCCCTTTAGTCTCTATGGTTTATACAAACATATTTCAGCGCTTGAATGGTTAGGACTGGCAGAAGGCATGTTGGGATGGATGTAGAGAGCAATACGTTTACAGTGGCTTAGCTACTTTATCAAATAGTCCGAAGAAGCCTGAATTCGCTAGTTATTTTTGGTACTGACAGAAAATTGAAATATATTATCTAGAAAATTGTTAGCATCAGCCTTGTTTTTTGCAATAAATACATAAACATGATAAATACATAAGCAGATTCCTTCCTTCCTTCCTTCCTTCCTTCCTTCCTTCCTTCCTTCCTTCCTTCCTTCCTTCCTTCCTTCCTTCCTTCCTTCCTTCCTTCCTTCCTTCCTTCCTTCCTTCCTTCCTTCCTTCCTTCCTTCCTTCCTTCCTTCCTTCCTTCCTTCCTTCCTTCCTTCCTTCCTTCCTTCCTTCCTTCCTTCCTTCCTTCCTTCCTTCCTTCCTTCCTTCCTTCCTTCCTTCCTTCCTTCCTTCCTTCCTTCCTTCCTTCCTTCCTTCCTTCCTTCCTTCCTTCCTTCCTTCCTTCCTTCCTTCCTTCCTTCCTTCCTTCCTTCCTTCCTTCCTTCCTTCCTTCCTTCCTTCCTTCCTTCCTTCCTTCCTTCCTTCCTTCCTTCCTTCCTTCCTTCCTTCCTTCCTTCCTTCCTTCCTTCCTTCCTTCCTTCCTTCCTTCCTTCCTTCCTTCCTTCCTTCCTTCCTTCCTTCCTTCCTTCCTTCCTTCCTTCCTTCCTTCCTTCCTTCCTTCCTTCCTTCCTTCCTTCCTTCCTTCCTTCCTTCCTTCCTTCCTTCCTTCCTTCCTTCCTTCCTTCCTTCCTTCCTTCCTTCCTTCCTTCCTTCCTTCCTTCCTTCCTTCCTTCCTTCCTTCCTTCCTTCCTTCCTTCCTTCCTTCCTTCCTTCCTTCCTTCCTTCCTTCCTTCCTTCCTTCCTTCCTTCCTTCCTTCCTTCCTTCCTTCCTTCCTTCCTTCCTTCCTTCCTTCCTTCCTTCCTTCCTTCCTTCCTTCCTTCCTTCCTTCCTTCCTTCCTTCCTTCCTTCCTTCCTTCCTTCCTTCCTTCACTCACTCACTCACTCACTCACTCACTCACTCACTCACTCACTCACTCACTCACTCACTCACTCACTCACTCACTCACTCACTCACTCACTTACTCACTTACTCACTTACTCACTTACTCACTTACTTACTTACTTACTTACTTACTTACTTACTTACTTACTTACTTACTTACTTACTTACTTACTTACTTACTTACTTACTTACTTACTTACTTACTTACTTACTTACTTACTTACTTACTTACTTACTTACTTACTTACTTACTTACTTACTTACTTACTTACTTACTTACTTACTTACTCGCTTACTTACTTACTTACTTACTTACTCACTTACTCACTTACTTACTTACTTACTTACTTACTTACTTACTTACTTACTTACTTACTTACTTACTTACTTACTTACTTACTTACTTACTTACTTACTTACTTACTTACTTACTTACTTACTTACTTACTTACTTACTTACTTACTTACTTACTTACTTACTTACTTACTTACTTACTTACTTACATTGCTTAGATACATGTAAGATTTAGTAGCGTGTAGTTTGCAGCCCTTTTAAATCATAATGTGCTCTACACGTAGTTTTTGTGATCTTAATTTTGTTTGAGATTTGCTTGGCAAGTACATGTATGGGGAAATAAAATCTTCACTATAGCTATAAATAATTTTCAAAATATAATTATAATAACATATAATTTAACATAATAATCAAGATATCTGTAGGGTATATAGTAAATACAAATCTACATGACATAATGTATTGCGTCTGTACGGGAGTTAAGTTATCTTCATAATGTTTAGTACGTAGAAGGTCATCTGTTTTATTTATTAGTTATTAAAGGTCAGTTGCAGAAGATTTGTTAATTTTCTCGGATTTCTATATTTTTGAATCTAAGACAATGATTAATTGGATTGTTGATGATTAAATTAGAAAAAGTCAATTTTTATACAAAAGTAGAGCTTTTATGGATCAGGCTGGCATTGAAACTCAATATCAGTGTCTAAAATAACTGGTGATGAGTCGGTAAAGTAATACAACTAATGACTTTTTTCATTTTCTTTAATTTGTTATGCCTTCTGTTCAGGGCAAAACGAAATGTTAATGATTATGTCACACGACAAGTTATAATTCGTGACTTTTGTTGTAAAATAGGCTGTTTTCTAAGATTGCATTGAAAAATGGGCGGTACCAAAGTGTGATGGGTTCGTGTCGAGAAACGACGACAAATAAAGTGTGCCAGTATTTATACAGGATTGTGGTGTTTTTCGCCATATCCGTGGTCTTGTAATATTATTATTCAAATACTAATAATCATTATATTGTAACCCAGGAAAGCCCAGATATGTGATTCGAGTTGTATCGTGGAAACCCTGGTATGTATCCGCGCTGAGGCTGGGCTCAAATAATAAAATTATAAAATGTTCTTTTGTAGCGTAGTATTATTAACCCTTAAAGCGCTGAATTAATTAGTAAAAGACATCGCAACAAAATGTGTTTTTTTTCAATTTGAAATCATAATAAATGTCTTCGTTAGCTCTTTCTGATTCATTTCAATACCTATGTTATGGGTCTACGACTATTATAAATATTTTAATTCTTACAGTGCGGGAATAGACTTTATTCGTCAGAATCTGACGTCTACAGACGTCAGATTCTGTCGATTAAAGTTGATCCCCGCGCTGTAAGGGTTAACCCTTACAACGCTGAAACATGTTTGTATGATCCATGAAGACCATATTTTTTTCAATTTAAATCACCATATAAATGCCTTAGTTAGTTATTTTTGCTTCATATGAATACCTATGGTAGGCCTACGGGTCTACGGCCATTATATATTTTTTAAATCTTTTAGTGAAACGTCCCCGTGCTGAAAGGATTAAATTGTCAACATTCGAGCGTTATTTCGCACAGTTACTTTGCTTTTATAATAAATCAAAAGCCCTTACCTATCTGAGGTATACTCTGGTTGATATAGTCTTGGTTATTATAATTGTGGAGTAAAGTCGGAACGACCGACCTGTAGTCTTAGAATAATTTATTAGCGTGTTTGATAAAAACCTTATTTATAAAATTGGGGTCCGCTATCATGGGACACGTGATCCTTAGAAATTTTAGCAGTTTGTTTAGCGGTAGTATAAGATGAACTATTAATGGGCATAGCATGCGTTATTTCATTTCGATTTAGTGATTTTGACGGAGGTTAATAGTTATTTTACAGTTTATGGCTATAAGGACTGAAAATTATTTACCAAAATGTGTGTACATTTGAATAATGTATGTATTGCTAATTCAAATGCGTCAAATAACTGTAAGAAAACAAATCTCAGAACATATCCTGTTTATCAGGTTACTGGTTCCACTGTGAGGGACTTTGCTTTTTATTTTCACCATTGACAAACTCGCCCCTGCAACAGGGAATAATAGGCAACCTGCTTAACTCTTACCGTGCCGGGGCAGACTTTAGACGTTAGAATCTGACGTCTACAGACGTCAGATTATGACGTCTAAAGTCTATCCCCGCACTGAAAGTTCATCCCAGGTCATCCCAGGTCTCTCATCAATTGGTTCAGCTTCATAATCTCAATGAATACCTTTTTTCCAGTGCAGTACAAATCTCACCACATACATTATCATTAACTGAAATGTAAATAATTGACAGTGCCGCCAATACTCCATTATTATTTATAGCAGGGTAAAAAATCAAGCAAAATGCTTTTGTCGTTCCAATATTGAAGAGCCCCTGACATTGTATACCATCTAGCGTGTCAGCGTGGATTGATGACTTTGTCAAAAGATTTTATTGTAATCTGGGAGCGTGACACCTGCAAGAGATAATGAAGGTCTCCACTGGAATACCGAGACTGATTTAACATAAATCATATGACAGGCGCAAAACTCGGTATCTTAACAGTCTGAAATCGTCACTTTGGTATTGGTCATTAGAGGGTCGTATAGATCTGGCACTTTAGAAAATGGCAGATACAACCACTTAAAGCTAATGCGACAAGATAATCACCTATTATAATTACATGGACAGTACATGTCGATTGAAACAAAATGGACGCTTTATGAAGGACAATTCTTATGCAGCGTGTTTTATTGCTCAGTAACAATACATTATCCGCATGGTTCAGTTGTCGATTATCCTAATTCATGGCAAACTAATTTTAAACTTTTCAGTGCGGGGACCGTCTTTAGATGTCAGAATAAAGACGATTTGGTTTCCATAGATTATACAAAAATATATCAGCGTTGTAAGGGTTAAAATTCCTTGCTTGATATGGCCTATATTTTTAAATGATTATATTTGTTATATGTACTTCAGGGGTTGACGGTGAACGTGTGGCAAAGTGAAGCTAATGGTGATAAACCGGTTATATATTAATCACGGTGGGAACCTCGTTTGCTATTTTTTGTGATTTACACCTTTATTGCCGCACAGAAGGGCGGACCAACTGGACAAACCAAGAAAGAAACTGGTTTAACGTGCCTGCCCAGCGTGGATCCACGTTGGGCAGGTGTTAAACCAATGCATCGCTCTAGTTCTCATAGTTGGCATAATATGATGGTAATATTTTGGAATTAACAATGACAGGCCTTCCAATGAACCTGACCGGGGGTGTTGGGATCATTATTGTGGATCCAGTTGTCTCTTATTAATATATTATAAAATTATTATATAAATTCAACCCTCAAGCGCTGAAATTTTTTGAATAAACCATGGAGACCAAAGGATTTTTCAATTTAAAATCATCATAAATGTCTTAGTTTGCTCTTCCCGATTCATTTGAATACTTATGTTATGGGTCTGCGGACATTAGAAATATTTTTACTCTTACAGGGCTGAGATCGACTTTAGTCGTCAGAATCTGACGTCAGATTCTGATGACTAAAGTTGATCCCCGCGCTGTAAGGGTTTAACCCTTTAACCGCCGGTGTCGCATATCTGCGGGTTTTCATTTTTTATTAGCACATTAAGTACCACCTTTAAAACATGTTAAAGTTAAAATATGACATCAATCAGCAATAATTAAAAACAGTTGACCTCCATTTTGTCAAATCTGAATAATTTTCACTCACTTGAAGTTGTGGATCGCGTCAGCGAGACACAACTTCAATTGGGTGAAAATTCAGATTAAATAATTTGGCGGTTAAAGGGTTAAGGTTAACCCTTACATTGCTAATCCTAACTATAGTCGTTTTTAATATCCATTTATTTAGCCGTTCAAATCGCAGTTATTATGAGCGAAATGTATGTTTAAACATCAAGATTTGAAAATGTTTGGTCTAAAAATTAAGGAAACAAATACGAGTAATTTTCACCCACTTGAGGTTGTGGATCGCGGTACTAGCGAGACACAACTTCAAGTGGGTGAAAATTTATATTTTTATATAGTGCTTTATGGGTTTAGAGATCATAGCGTATGCTATTTATCGTAAATTAATTATAAACCAGACCAACAGTGATTAGTAACTTAAAGAAATATGTTATATTTTTGAATTGTTTACCCACTCGAAATTGTGGATCGCGGTGCAGATAAACAACTTCAAGGAGTTAAAATTTCAAGTAGAGAAGTTGTTACCAAAACATAATTATCCAACCGTATAATGTAACCGGTTACAATATACGGCTGGATATTATTATGATAGGGTCAAAGTAACAAGGGTCAACATTAATATAGCCAGCGAGATCCTTCATTGTCGTGCCCTAAAGATACCTCATGTATAAAATAAAGGACGCATATTAACAAATTATAAAAAACTATTTGCCAACGATCATTTAAAGGAACTCCGTTTTTAATAATAATACTTTAAATATTATTAATTTTCAAAATTAAATTTAATTTATATGAAACTATATTGTAGCCCAGTGATCTTGAATAAAATACAGATATATAAAAAAAAAACAATATAAAAAACAATATAAAAGCACTGAAAAAGACGGAACTATAGCTCTATTTCCAAGACGTATATTGACGTATATTGCTATGTAAACAAGATTGTTTACACATCAGACCACAAATACTGACCATCTCAGACGACACCTTTATTGGTCCGGGAACGCGATGATCGGGGGCTTTTCCCACAGCACCGACTGTCTGCTCTGAGCCGACGACATCAACATGTGGCCTAATGCTATAGGAAACATTCAACCGTCCTTAAGGTGTTTAGGTATACAAATATTTTGCTTGGGTTTTCTCTGGATTCATAAAAATGTTGATAACAAATATTTTTTGAAAATCTAAAGATTCTGAAATAAATAAAATCATGGCTGTGGGATATACATGTACTACTTCACTGCAAAATTAACAACCGAAATTGATGTCATCCCTTGGAGTCCCTTCAAATGAAGGAATAAATGATGAAACATAATATCTTGCAGATGCATGTGGTGCTCCAATATGCCCACTGTCGGAACCAATATAGCATATTTTGACAACGTGAGTGAAAAAGAAAAAAAGGAATAAAGAATGAAAACGTGTCAAGCAATCTATGCCTTAAGCTTTGAGATGGAATATATCAATGGAATATATGAATAGAAGTGAACAATTTTTTTATTTATTTTGAGTGGGTTAATCTGTGGATATGCGAGTGAATGGATTGAGATATGCGGAAATTGTAAATTTTATTTATTTGATGAATTATGAATTCAGGCAATTAGCAGTGACAGTATGTAATAAAATGTAAACGTTTGTTTTTCTCATCATATTAAAATATAATTATTTATTATGATATATAATATTTTTGTCAATAGTCTGTATTAAAGCAGCTCTTGGAATGACATCAATTTTCGTGTTTAGTTTTGTAATGAAGAAGTGTATCCCCCAGATCATGATTTTATTTTTTTCGGAGTTTTTAGATTTAAAAAAATATTTTTTATCAACATTTCTATGAATCCGCTTAAAACAATCTTTTTGTATACCTAAACACTTGCTGAAGGACAGCATTGGGCCACATGTTGATGCCGTCGGCCCAGCGTTGGGCAGACAATCAGTGTTGCAGGTGTATCCCCCCATGTCCTGCCTAGCAGACACCAATTAGCGGCGATTGCTTTGATCTCGCCGTCCAAAACGTGGGAATATGTGGTGTAAAGTGCTGTATATTGCTGACTTGTTTTGTTTACATGGCAATATACGACCTGGAAATATAACTATTTCACTCTTTTTCGGTGCTCTAAAATTGTTTTTTGACTTTTTTGTATTTTTAGTTAAGATCCGTAAGCTATATAGCTTCATATAAATTATATTTTCAAAATTGACAAAATTGAAAATGTCTCATCTCAAGTGGCCTCTTTAAATTTTACTGTAAATATGATTTGTATTGTATAATACCTGGTGTTAATTTTAAAAAATGTCATTCTGTGTATGTGGAATGTTAAACTTTAAACTTTTGTAACTGTATTTCTCATGCATGCTTACCAAAGTGGAGGTTAAAGCGACACAATCAGGCTAAAATCACCGAAAAATCGGGAATTTTATTTTGGCTTCCTAATATGACCATATGATGTAAACATATCTGAACATAGACTAGAACTGCAAAAGTTTTAAAAATTTTGTGCTGCGCTTTTACCGTTAACATGATTAAGCGAGATATAGAGACGAAATTTCCGTATTTTTTATTTTGGACATGCATGTCCGAAATAAGAAATCGGGAATTTCGTCTCTATATCTCGCTTAACTGCCAAATGCGAAACACAAAAATTAAAAAAACTTTTATTAGTTTTAGTCTATGGACATGTTTACATCATTTGGTCATATTAAGAAGCCAAAATAAAATTACCGATTTTTTGATGATTTTAGCCTGATTGTGTCGCTTTGATAAGTACATACATACATACAAAATAATAAACAAAGCAGTGTAAATAAACATATACAGAGTTTTCGTAAAATGAAAGCTATTTTTATCGGACACAAAATAGGTTATTAATCTGAGGCGAATCCCAAGCTATGTAATTCGTGGTTTGTTCGGATCTCGATTTGTTTGTAACAGTCTCTTTTAGCAATGAAATCTTGAGGGTGGTTCAAACCAAAAATTAATCCGAAAGAAATATAAATTTATATAGCAGATTCTATGTCTATCAAGAAAATCTTGTATTTTAAATACGTTTCAATAGTTCTTTTATATGATAGATATAGTTTTGCATTGTTTTTGAATATGTTAAACCATGTGTCAGTGGTTTTTCAGATTATGACTTCGATTAACATCGCCGACATCGATCCGGTCGCAGTCACGTGGTTAAGTCCACTTCTAATTCTTATATTATCGCTCACGCTGAATTCGTGTTTTTATTAACTATTATTAATACTAATAGTATTATCCGCACGCGCTGTTAATCAAATGTCAAAGTTACTGGAGTCTAGATATAGTCTAGACTCGGCTCTAATTGTTACTCTAACTGTTAGTAGACTCAGACTATACTATAGTATAGACTATGGCCATAGGCTACTGGCCTAGCCGCCCTAGGCCAGGGCTAGGACTAGACTTTGGTCTAATTTATTTTAAATCTAATAGTCTAATTCTAGACATTACACATTACAAAATTGTAGCTGTCTACAAAAACGTATATAGGCCTAGTCTAATCGCTTTTCGTTTCATTTCATGAAATCAAAAAAATTGCGCTGCTTAACCTCATTTTCATGGGATAAAAATTAAAATATATGATGTAGACTAGTCTACACTTAGACTGGTTGAATCGTCATTATTAGTGTAATAGTCGGCAGCACTTCCAGTCACTAGTGACATATTTTTGGAGTGACAAATTCATAATACAAAATTCATCTGGATTAAATTTGGTTTGGACTGTTCTTTCATGATTTTAATAAAATGTAGTCTAAAAATATACAATCTTAGAAATTTAAGCGCTAGTGTTAACTTTAAATTAAGTTAAAAGCACAATGACCATATAATTTTGATTTAATTTAAATCAATGAGAGTGGTGATAGTTCACCTGTTTTAAATTTGATTTAAAATAGCAAGATTTGATGAACTTTTTGAGGCGATAACCAATTGCACAATTAAAATTTGTAGCTGTCTATACTTTATTTTTATATGACTATAAAGATCTATAAATAAAATTTATGTTACAAATATTTTTAATAGTTTGTGTATATATTTGATAACAGCTTTGCGTGGTTGTTATTGAATCTGTCTGACCAATTATTTGGATTATGACCCTTATCTTTGTCTCAGTGACATTGTTGGCTTTCCATGTGGTCTAGTCAGTCTCAAAACCTTACATTATCGTTCACTCATTCTTTGTTTCGATCGTGAATTTCCGTTGTTATTAAATTATCAAATTTAACAAATTGAGCTAAAACAAGAATTCTCATAATGCAGAGTAACACTGATCGGTTTCTCATTTATCAATCATTTGCGGAATGACATAATGAAAAAATCATTTGCATTTTTGCATCCAAATTTGGGTTTGGATGATGCTTCCATAACTTTTAATATGTCAAGGGGGATGGAAAATAGTTTCATCTTTGTTATATAAAAATTTTGGTTTCATTCAGGTGAAAAAGTACTATGTTAACTTGTTGTGATTCGCTGAGTAAAAATTAAAAATGGATGGAAAATAGTTTCATCTTTGTTATATAAAAATTTTGGTTTCATTCAGGTGAAAAAGTACTATGTTAACTTGTTGTGATTCGCTGAGTAAAAATTTGAGATGGCGTTCACTTTAGACAATATTAATTTTATAAATCAACGATAATTGTGTCAGAGAATTTGTTTAACAAAGATTGATTAACTCTTGAGGCGATAACCACTTTAGCTGCTTTTATGCTAGTTTGTGGTTGACTCACTGATTCCTTCCAGGAACTGTTTTTCCTGTGGGCCATTCTTTGGCATTGCCACTGCGGCCTTATGGGGTTTCAGATAGGTCTTGTTGTCAGGAACATATGTTTTTGGCCTTTTTCCTCATTGGGAGTTTCATCTTTGTTACTTAAATTTTTTGGGTACATTTTATTGTGAGATTTGCAGGGTCAACTTTATAAATTATCTTGATAAGAAGATTGATTCTTGTTGAGATTCGCTGAGTAAACATTTGAGATGGTGCTCACTTTAATGCAATAGACAATTTTAATTTTATAAATCAATGATAATTGTCTCAGAGAATTTGTTTAACAAAGATTGATTAACTCTGGAGGCGATAACCACTTTGGCTGCTTTTATGCATTTATGCCAATTTGTGGTTGACTCACTGATTCCTTTCAGGAACTGTTTTCCCTGTGGGGCATTCTTTGGCATTGCCACTGCGGCCTTATGGGGTTTCAGATAGGTCTTGTTGTCAGGAACATATGTTTTTGGCCTTTTTCCTCATTTTTTGGAGTTTCATCTTTGTTACTTAAATTTTTTTGGGTACATTTTATCGTGTGATTTGTAGGGCAAAAATTTACAAATAATATAAATAAATAAGAGGAGCAATTGTTGTTTCTAGGATTTGATTTAGCAAGAATTGATAAACTCTGGAGGCGATAATCACATTGGCTGATGCCAATTTGTGGTGGACCCACTGATTCCTGTCAGGATTTGTTTCCTGTGGGCTATTTTCTGGCCTCGCCGGTACAGCTTTCGGTTTCAGATAGGTCTTTGTCAAA
Source organism: Flabesymbios commensalis (assembly GCA_964017125.1). Lineage (NCBI taxonomy): Eukaryota > Metazoa > Annelida > Polychaeta > Terebellida > Flabelligeridae > Flabesymbios > Flabesymbios commensalis. Next base: position 63,174,015 of record OZ024912.1, read on the forward strand.
ACTATGTTTTTGGCACCTTTCCTCTTTGATTGGAGTTTTCTTTTTTTGTTACTTTTGGTCAATGAAGCATACATACCAGCCACTCTTAATCTCAAATTAAAATATACAATATTGGTGCTCATAAGGATATTTAAAAATAATTCATGTTAGGAAGTTAAGATTTAACGTTCTCAGTAGTAATAATTTAAATTAATGAGAAGAGATATAGTTGATAATCTCTTAATTTCATTTTATATAATTAATGCAATTATGCCAATTTGTGATGACTCTGGAATAATCCCAGGGGCTGGTTTTCCTGTAGGCCATTCTCTGGCTTTGCCAAAGTGACCTTAGGTTTCAAGTGGATCCTACGAAATTATGTTTTGGGTCACCTTTTTCTTTTTAAGTTTTATTCTTAGTTGTTTGTTTTGTAAAGCTTAGTGATCCAGCTGCTTTGAAATTAAATAATAATAACAAAAAAAAAAAAAAAATGGCCACAAGAATTAAATCTTTCATCATTCTTACTTAGATATATATATATATAATAAATAATTTGTAAATTAAAATAATTCGGAAGAGTATCCAAGTGAGGAGTGTAAGGTAAAAGCAATATAATTATTCAATTAAACTACTGCAAGAACATATTATTAGTCAATAAATACAAGGTCAGTTACAACAAGGCCAGTTGTTACAGGCCGCAGTAATTATTGCATGCCTTATACGCCAACTACATGATGCTCTCTGTCTAGCTTGATTAATCTAGCATCAGGACTTGCGCCAGCTGCTGAAATCAGTGCTAGTAATGATAGACAGGATGCATCCGGACTTGCGCCAGATGCAATAAACTTCATGAAGAACCAAACATATGATTATTCATTTGTTAGTTCGGCAGGACTTGCGCCAGCTGTTCTAACTATAGCAAACATGATGGGGAGTGATTTGCCAACTGGATTTGGGCCAGTTGGTTTTTGATACAATATCCACAAGCTCATTCTTACAGGTGGAATTAGTTTAATCTAGCATCAGGATTTGCGCCGGCTGACGAAATCAGTGCTAGCAAGGATGGGCAGGATGCATCCGGACTTGCGCCAGATGCAATAAACTTTGTGAAGAACCAAACATATGATTTTCCATTTGTTAGTTCGGCAGGACTTGCGCCAGCTGTTCTAACAATGGAAAACATGATGGGGAGTGATTTGCCAACCCGATTTCGGCCAGTCGGTTTTTGATACAATATCCACAAGCTCATTCTTACAGGTGGAATTAGTTTATTCTAGCATCAGGATTTGCGCCAGCTGCTGAAATCAGTGCTAGCAAGTATGGGCAGGATGCATCCGGACTTGCGCCAGATGCAATAAACTTTGTGAAGAACCAAACATATGATTTTCCATTTGTTAGTTCGGCAGGACTTGCGCCAGCTGTTCTAACAATAGAAAACATGATGGGGAGTGATTTGACAACCCGATTTCGGCCAGTCGGTTTTTGATACAATATCCACAAGCTCATTCTTACAGGTGGAATTACTTTAATTGTGAATGATTTATGTCCTTTTTCTTCTCCCGTAGAAGAGAAGAAAAAGCTAAAATTTTGCTTTTTCGTCAATAACTGCGTGAGTAAGAAATTATTATTATTATTATTTTTTTTTAGAATTCTTTAGATCTTGCTTTTGAATGTATATGTAAACACCATTTTTAGTGAATACAGCAATACTCAAGATGTGGACCATTTCCTCATGTTCCTAATTTGCTTCAAATCCTTGTAAATCTATGTTTTGTGGTCTTCTTATGTTTTCAAAGTGTGTCTGCAATACCTAGGTCAGCTCAAAATGAGGTCTGTATACTTCTGTGGTCAGATAAAATAAAATTCCACTGACATATAAATCCAGCCAGTCAAAACACTACTCAGACTTGCTTCAGGAATTATAAATACAATAGATGTTATGATAATGTGTCCCTTATTATCTACATTTGGAAATTTTAATTATTTGGTTATCTATTCATCACATGTAAATTTCAAGTTTCACTTCTGTAGACATCCTAATTTCAATTTAAAAACTAAATTTCAGACTATATAGCACTTCACTAATTAGAATTAGTGCTGTTTCTGATGCCGCAAGTAATGGTGGATTAGACAGATGAGAGGTTGGAATTCATATGTGCTCTTACGATGCATTCGTAAGTTTGTGTTGTGGGGGTCAGACACTTTGTGGCTGTGTGCCGTTTTCATACCCTCCTCAACAACAGATAATCTTGTTTAATAATGTTATTGATAGATTTTGTCAATATTATGTAATCTGTATGTAATGATACAAGAGTCAATGTTCATTAATATATTAATGTGAACAATTAGTAGATTGTTATTGATAGGTTTGGTTTTGTGTGAACAATTACTAGATTGTTATTGATAGTTTGGTTGATATTATCAAATTTGTTTGTAATGATACAAGAGTCAAAGTTCACATTTAAATAGTAGATTAGATCAATCAGAGACATGTATAAATATTCATAGTAGATTAGATCAATCAGAGACATGTATAAATAGTCCTAGTAGATTTGATCAATTTGAGACATGTATAAATATTCATAGTAGATTAGATCAATTAGAGACATGTATAAATATTCACTGGTTAATCCTGTTAGCTGACTGTCAAGTAAATTTATACCTATTTTGGTCTTAGGGCTTCACTCTGTTACAACCACGTTTACATTAACAACATTTGAATTGAAGCCCTTTTTATTTGTAGTCGTTTAATTTGATGTTTATTTTTAATAAACAAATTTTCCCCATTTTATGTGTCTGTTTTTTGTACGATAAATACAGAGTCTTCGTAAAATGAAAGCTCTTTTTATCGGACACAAAATAGATTATTAATCTTAGGCGAATCCCAAGCTATGTAATTCGTGGTTTGTTCGGATCTCGATTTGTTTGTAACAGTCTCTTTTAGCAATGAAATCTTGAGGGTGGTTCAAACCAAAAATTTATCCGAAAGAAATATAAATTTATATAGCAGATTCTATGTCTATCAAGAAAATCCCACCTCCTCCCGCTTCCATCCACTGCAAGTTTTTTGTTCATTTTTCTTCTGACCGTTTCCATACCCTCCTCAACAACAGATAATCTTGTTTGATAATGTTATTGATAGATTTTGTCAATATTATGTAATTTGTATGTAATGATACAAGAGTCAATGTTCATTAATATATTAATGTGAACAATTAGTAGATTGTTATTGATAGGTTTGGTTTTGTGTGAACAATTACTAGATTGTTATTGATAGTTTGGTTGATATTATCTAATTTGTTTGTAATGATACAAGAGTCAAAGTTCACATTTAAATAGTAGATTAGATCAATCAGAGACATGTATAAATATTCATAGTAGATTAGATCAATCAGAGACATGTATAAATAGTCCTAGTAGATTTGATCAATTTGAGACATGTATAAATATTCATAGTAGATTAGATCAATTAGAGACATGTATAAATATTCACTGGTTAATCCTGTTAACTGACTGTCAAGTAAATTTATACCTATTTTGGTCTTAGGGCTTCACTCTGTTACAACCACGTTTACATTAACAACATTTGAAGTGAAGCCCTTTTTATTTGTAGTCGTTTAATTTGATGTTTATTTTTAATAAACAAATTTTCCCCATTTTATGTGTCTGTTTTTTGTACGATAAAAAACATTCTCTCACTTGAACCACCATAATAAAACTTTGCAACTTGTTACTTGAATAAAGAAAGAAAAGTAAGAAAGAAGGATAAATGCAAGATGAATTGACCGAATAAATAATGAAGGGCTAACTTCCGTGTGTCACTATTTTTAAAATTCAAATTCACTTTATTTGTGCTTAGATTTACACTTTAATACATATAGTTAATACAAATGCAAAGCCGCTTGCAAATAGAGTTCACCCTTTCAGCGCGGAGACCGTCCATCATGATAAGTAGATATGTAGTTTTTTTTAAATGAATGCGAAGTTTGACAGGAAGCCGGTGCAATTGTTTCAGTATAGGAACAGAACGACTAAAACGTGGAATTTTCTAGGGCAATGCTTTCTTTATCACCCCACCTCAGTGTAGGGATCTATCGTCCACAGAGTTTTAGAAGTATTGAAGATTAAGCGGTGGTTAAGAGCTCTCAGGCTCGAGCAGAACTCTGGTCTTCTCTGGCTGAGAGTTTTGGCTGAAGTTAAAACGACGACACTGCCTTCAAATAGATATTCGTCCCTACCTTATCTTCTGTACATGGACAACTGTCTTTATTGAACGATCTCTAACTGTTAAGCCATGCAAAGCCGAAAGGCAGCATCTGCTTACTTTACAAGTAAGCAGATGCTGCCCCTTTGGCTTCGCAGAGCAGCGTGTTGGAGCAAATCAATGATAGATCACTACAAAGTCAGCGCAAGGCAAAATCACATTCTCTTGATTAATACCTAAATACACTAGACCTCAGCCGTAAAGCAGATACAGTTTGTCGAAACATAATATAATAATATAATATTATGCATTGCATAGTTGGAATCAGTGACTACGAAAATGTGGGTGTAGACTCCATAATCAACAACCCATGTCAATTAGAATTGGAGATATAGCAAATTTTATGTTTTATAATGGTGGCAATTTGAATTGCCATTTTCAGCCATTTGTACAAAAAAACCAGTGTTGTAACAAGCAGATCCGTGTTCAGCAGGTTCAAATCTATAAAAATGGCTATATTGCCACATTTTACCCCACAAATGCCACCATGTGTCCAGTTTTGTAAATATGGGCCTAGTGTGTAATTGTATTGCATATAAGCTTTGTCCCTGTTATTGATACTTTTATATTAGCAGACCTACTGGTCAGCAAATATGAATTTATTTTGATACACTTATATACTTATGAACACCCTCTTATTGCTGCACAATCCTCCAGGCGGACTGTAGTGAAATGTTTGACAAAGTTTCCATTACCGTATTTATTCAATATCTGTCATCATCATCGGATATGAAATAGCACAATTTGGTTGCAAAGAGTGAATTCTAGCAGGGATGTCGCTGGCCGAAAAGTAACTTGCGTTTCATGTAGTTTTGCATAATTTAGCTTACATGTCCAGCAAACACAAAACCTTCGACGTTGGTCTGACATTGTACAAATGTTATACAATTTTTTGTGTTTAGTGGGCATGTCTGGAGAGATGACCTTCAAGTCGATTTATGTAATCTATATTATTCATATTTAAGCCTCAGCCAACTTTTTGGCGTCATTTGACACGCCCGGCCATCCGTTCGGACGGATGGACGTAGGGCTACGGGCGTATGTATACGCTACTATTATTGTCATAACTTGTTTCGTTTTACTGGGAAATACGCCAAATTCACATACAAATTAATCATGATTTAGTCTTAACTAAGTTCATATTTGATATTTATATGATATCTGAAACTATTCTGTTTTTGCGGCAAATGGCAATAATATTCAAGTACAATATTAAAATGCCCCAGTTTTATGCCAGATAGAGTTTTAAATTACATTGAGGATACTAGTATAATTAAAAATGTTTAATTAAACACGTCAAACTAAAGTTATAACTGGTGCAAAAGAAACAAAAAATAGATATTGCAATACAAAATAAAATACCAAAACTCCACCAAGCTGATTGGCCACGAATCGAATACATTTTTGTCGAAAACAGTATGTCACGACTTCGGTTAGTGTTTTGAAATCGTGTTTAGTTATTGATATCTCGTTTCGCAACCTTCACAGCGGCAAGGTGTCTATAAACTCTATATATCATATTTCTGATCTAATGACAATGGCATTGTCTATCACATTACACAGTCTGATTCTTTCTGTCTATGAGTATATCTCGCTCGAGTTAACTTCTAAATATCAATAGTCTATGAAGTTTAATTTATTTTAAATATGTCAACATTTTCGTGTTTAAACGCATATCCGAGATCTGTGAGCGATGGAAACAGCCTTCCGTCTCTGATCACCATTTCACCTGTTTTTTTTTTAAATCTCTCATTGATGCGAATTTCTAACGCAATCAAATAACAAGTGCAACTCATGAGCTCTTAGAAAAATATATATGGTTATAATTAGCATCACTCTTTAGAGTAGTCACCAACTGGTCACTGTGAGCCTTATAGAAACCTTAACCCTTTAACCGCCGGTGCCGCATATAGTCGGGTTTTCAATTTTTTTTATTAGCATATTAAGTACCACCTTTTAAACATGTTAGAGATTATATGTGACATCAATCAGCAATATTTAAAAACAGTTGACCTCCATTTTGTCAAATCTGAATAATTTTCACTCACCTGAAGTTGTCGATCGCGTCAGCGAGACACAACTTCAAGTGGGTAAAAAATCAATTTGAATAATTTGGCGGTTGATGGGATAAAACACTAGGCCCAACATCATAAAATATAATTTTTCACCCACTCGAAGTTGTGGATCGCGGTAGCGAGACACAACTTCACCCTGCGCATCACGCCACGCTGAAATGAAGACACGGCAACTAAAAGAATACAAAAACGCTTTCTAAATTTATCACGCATCACGCCACGCATTGCGCTAGGCATTGAGCTAGGCATTGCGCTACGCATTGCGCTACGCATCGCGTCACGCTCACTTGGAGACACAGCTTTAGTCAAAAAGAAAACTTTTTTTAATGAATCAACAAACAGAGATTTCTAAATGGAAGGAGCTGCAACTGTTTTTGTCAGTTTCAGTGATGATTACAAACAACGGGTGTTAATTGATCTCTGTTAGACACATTGAAACAATGTTGTTTTAATGTTGGAATTGGCTCAGCGTTTCGTGATCCGCGGTATCTGGTTAGGGAGAACTTCTCAGAACACTGCAGGCCTGGGCCCATATTCTCGTACAAGTTACGATACATCGTAGGCTTCTGATTGGTCGAGACGGCCGTCTCGACCAATCAGAAGCCTACGATGTATCGTAACTTGTACGAGAATACGGGCCCTGTATGTTAATAAATTGTTTGCGGCGAGCCGAGATCACAATTTCCGCACAAATTTAAATGTAAAATTCGCGAAAAATACATTCAAATTCAGCACGATACTGACAAATACGTAGAGGGAATCGTGGATTTCAGTAAAGAGCTCGCCAGCTAGGTTATGTGCGTAAAAAATCCAGTAGTTTGTGCCGCTTGTAAAATTGGCTGGTTTTACAGTCCTCCCGCGTGCCATTCCGGCAAAAACAAGACATTGACCCAAAGTTGGGTTAATGTTGGGCCAATATCTACAACGTTGGCCCAACATTGGGCCTGACCCAGCATTGGATCAATGTTTGGTGTTGGCTGCGATATGGAAAGGTAAGACATTCCACCTGCCCCAACAAGTTACAGATTGAGCCACACGCCGGACCCTCAGACAAAACTGCCTCCGAGTGTTCAGCTCACTCAATGTCGTTCCATAGTCTGCTACGCGGGCCCAACATTGAGCCAGCGACTGGCCAACTTTTCGGCGTGGATATGTCGGGATACTAAGTGCCTGGATTGGGAAACAGCGGGACTATGCGGACTGAGGATCTCCCCCCCCCCCGCCCCGCCCCGCGCTGATTCACCTCCGCTTTTTGCCGCTCCATTTACCTATCGCGCGGTGGGCGAACGGGGCAACCGCGGGCCCGCCACCCCCCGCACGGGCCCGCATTTCCCGGCGGGATTTCGGGGAAGATTCCTCTGACTTATCGGTGACATCCTCCTTGCTGCTTCCGCGTGCCTATTATCCGGTGTCTATCTGGTTCCACCCTTACAGCGCGGGGATGGACTTTAGACGTCCAAATCTGACGTCTGCAGACGTCAAGTTCTGATGTCTAAAGTCCATCCCACACTGTAAGAGTAAAAATATTTATAGTAGCCGTAGACCCATAACATAGGTATTCAAATGAATCAGAAAGAGCTGACTGAGGCATTCATGATGATTTCAAATTGATCAAGAACCCCTTCCAGGTATTCAAATAAATCAGGAAGAACTGACTGAGACATTCATGATGATTTCTTTCCATTTATTCAAGGAATCAGAAAGAGCTGACTGAGACATTCATGGTGATTTCAAATTGATCCAAAACCCTTTAGTTTCCATGTTTTATACAGCAGTATTTCAGCGCTTCAATGGTTAAGTTCCGCGTGCCTATTATCCGGTATCTATCTGGTTTGAGTCCTGCCCCCGCTGCCACCCCCGGCCGTGGTTTTACCTGCCATTACAGTCGGAATCTTCTGCCGGCTATCGTTTTACCTGGCACTTCCTAGACAAATGAGCCAGCGCTGTTACCCGTCGAGCCAGCTCCCCCCGCTCTCCCCAAAAGAATGTGACAAACAAACCTTCCAAGCCCAAGACGTAGAGCCAATGCTGGTTTAATGACGGTCCAGCGTCGCAGACGCTGGACCGTCATTAAACCAGCATTGGGTCAACGTCTCGTGTTTGCTGGTAAGGTATCACCTATCCATTTGATGATGTGACTCCAGATTTCAGTCAGATAGTGAGACTTTCATTATTCATTTTCAGATGCTGCATCTCGTCTAATTTGTTTAATTTTTGTGCAATACAAATGAAGAGACGCATGAAAAAACTGGTAGCGGCATGGGTTGTAACAGACCCGGTTATCCCATTAGAAATAATTAAACTGCAAAGAACACATAATTCTCGTGCGTTTTACTTTTGTGATGTCTTTTTGCTAAAACGGATAAAAAGAGGAATCGCTAATTGACGCTAATAGAGAGCGTGTGTGTTTTTGATGGAACACGAGGAGAATTGATGAGGCAGGAGATACTTCATAGCTAGCCATCAACCCTTAAAGCGCTGAAATATTTTTACATAGACCAAGATACCAAAGGGTTATTTTCCATTTGAAATCATGATAAATGTCTTCAGTGGCTCTTTCCGCTTCATTTGAATACCTATGTTATGGGTCTACGGCTATAAATATTTTACTAATTACTCTATAGTCGATCCCCGCATTGTATTCGTTAATATCAGCCATGTATTAAAAATTTGTGTTAAAGGTGACATATATATACACTTTGTGAAGTGGCATGGTATGGCATTTAATGTCACCATGGCGAAATATACACGGTTATTCTAATTGAATGATAAGTAGGCTATAATTAATCGCGTATATACTACACATATGTCTATAGAATATTTGAAATTGAATTTATTAAATTGATGTCACAGCAATCATATGAATTGCATTTCGTACGTGGGTCAGTCACAACTGTTATAAAATAAAACATTGCATAATGATAAAAAAATGTAAACTTTTTTAAATCTGTGGAATAGATACCATGTCGGGTACAGAGCGATTAAGTATAGGATAAAACCCTCGGAGCTCGACATTCTTAGCTGTGGAAAAGGCCAAGGCCGAAGGCCGAGGCCTTTTACACAGCTAAGAATGTCGAGCTCCGAGAGTTTTAACTGACTAAAACACATTCGTCCATAATGAGGATCACTTATAATCAAGAACTCGGTTACGCCTGACTGATTATAGCACCATAGGCCTACCATGATAATTTATCTGTACTTGATCAACAATAACTCTCCATTCCCGGCTTAGAATGTAGTGGTCAGACAAAGAAAATAATGTAGTGGTGTGTTTAACATTTTTGATAGTTGGTTATTTCAACGTTGAATCATGAGAATACGGAAAGTCCTATGAGCAAAAGAGAACGTGATTATAAAAATACATTATAGATCACCTTCACTGGCATCTCAGCCTAACAAAAAGTTATTTTTAAATATGGGCTGAGTAGAATTGTCTACACCACTAAAGGGTCTATGCCCTAAGTGTGCCATACTTCTTTCATATTTTGCATGTATTGGACTGTCTCGTCAAAAACTATTAAATGTAATTTTGCAAAAAGCATATTTGTACGTAAAACATCAAATTATGTCCAGTAAACGTGATGTATATTTACCCCAGCAGGAAAGAGACGGTACGCGCACGGGACGACGGGACCGGCAGGGTTAAAGATAGGTGAATCAGCTGTGCACGCATTCCCATTAGCAGAAGTCGTCATTGCTGTCTCTTGTCAGTTAGCCAGCAATCAGTCGGCAATCAAGGCTTCCGCTCAGCCATTAGCCGCCTGATTTCTACACCGCCCCGATACAGCTCTCTCAGAGATCTGTGTGGAATTGTAAACTGACAGAACGTAAACACAGCGTGGCTGTCAGTTTAGAAACATGCTGTTTTCTCGTTGTTGGTTGAGTATTTTTGTGAGTACACTTCGTCTAGCCACGTGCACGTGGCTAGTCGAAGTGTACTCACAAAAATGGACAGCGCACACTCAGCCATATTGTTGCTGATTTATACATGAATCTGGATGCTATTGTATGGCTGTAAGTTGTTTGTTCATACCCACGATGTTCTGTGCAAGCCTACGTTTTGCAGTGGCGAATCCAGGGGGAGGGGGGATATTTTTTGTCTTTTTTTAAAGTCCCTCAATTTTGCCAAAATTATATTTGCAAAAAAACCCGTCGCTCCCTTTCTTCAGATCCTGGATCCTCCCCTGGTTTTGTGTGAGCTAAACATTCCGCTCAGCAGCTCACTCACTATGAAACCTTGCAGCTCATGCAGGGGGTTCTGTCCATATATTTAAAACTGGTTCAGTTTAGCCTGTGTGTGCAAAAAGATGGCATAAAAGCCTATTCTTTCATTCTTTCAATATATTAAATTTCAGTCAAATTTAATCAAATTCATGCGCATCCATCCTCAGTTGTTCAGGGCGTGCGCAGGTTGACTTTCGCCATTAATATGAAATGGATCCCCCCTACACCTTCTCTGGATAGCAGGTTGGCACTCACTCAATTGTCTCCTATTGTTTTAGAGATCGGAAAAATGCTAGATGGTGCTTCAGTTCTGGATTTATGCTCAACATTCCGACCTATTCATTGACTCGGATATTTAGCTATGATTCGGATTCTAGATTTATAATAATGTATTCGAAGCAGGCTTACAGAGTCACAAGAAACACTTACACCAGTATCTGACATCCTGTCCACAGCGATCGGCTAAATTATTTATTTTGAATTTTCACCCACTTGAAGTTGTGTTTCGCTGACGCGATCCACAACTTCAAGTGAGTGAAAATTATTCAGATTTGACAAAATGGAGTTCAACTCTTTTCAAATCTTGCCGGTTGATGTCACTTTTTATCTTTACCATATATGAATATAATATATAATATATAATATATAATATATAATACATAATATATAATATATAATATATAATATATAATATATAATATATAATATATAATATTTGAAAACAGTTGACTTCCATTTTGTCAAATCTGAATAATTATCACTCACTTGAAGTTGTGGATCGCGTCAGCAAGACACAACTTCAAGTGGGTGAAAATTCAGATTGAATGATTTGGCGGTTAAAGGGTTAAGTCCCAACCCAAATTGATACCATTATCCCAACTTGAAATCCCCACTAGGATGTGGTGCATAACAGAATTATGTGGTGCATAGAGAGAATTCCGTGGCATCAGTGACACTACATTGCGCGGCGGAGGTTTGCAGTCTCTGACTGACTGTCCAGTTTGATTTGCGTGTGACCAAATAAAAATGTGCTTGTGACTTGGCCTGGGCTCACATTGTTTACACCTATAATAATTGATGAAATGAATGGGGTATTAGGCCGAGCACGCTATTTCTCGGTCACGGAGGCTCCCCACAATATTGAATATTTACGAGTGAGCGGGGAAGAAACATTTTGTTTCTTTGGAACTTGAATGCCAAAGTGGGGTTCGAACCCGCGATCTCCGACTTTCCAAGCAGGCAGCTTTAACCACTGCACCAGGGCCCCCGCCCCTATAGTAAGTACGGTAACATGTTTTTGATACATGTATCTACAATCCTCTGTTGTGTGAGTCAGGCTGAAATCTGTCTTATATTGCTGAGACGTTGACCCACTATAATGGAGGCAGTCTTGACTAATTTCTATCAGGAGTTTTTATAGTCGTGGGTGTCTATGTACATTCATACATACTAGTGTATAGACAACTGATGCGACACCCAGAGCTCGGTACCCAGTAAGCGAAAAACATTTGTATACCATTTATACAAAGTCGGTTCAACGTCGAAGACGTTGGGCCGACGTTGTATGAATGTTATACAAATGTTTTGTGTTTACTGGGTGCACCCACGTGTCAATATGGCCGCGACATATGGCCCCTATCTGTGTCAAGTATTGTGGCCGGGTGGTGCTAAATCCAGCTAACAGACAGCACTTGAAGGGCCCAATCTGATTTAATACATTAATAATTGTCCGTTATTGCTGGTTGGACGACGACCATAAATCTCAACTATATATATATATATATACGTATGCAGTAAGTCCGGCGATAAATGGAACGCATCGAACCTGACCTCACTAGTTCCTGGTAGAATGGCCGTGGAATGAGAAAATGTGGTGTTTTGAGAAACTGGTACAAATGATGTGATCTCGTTAAACGGAACTGTTTCCGATTGTATTATGCGATGTTTAGCAGAAATCATTAAGTTAATGTCAGATTATAACTTGCTCCTTCGAGGACAGTGCATGATTTTGCCATGTACTCACTACTCATACCAATACCTACTCTCATTCTCTATGTATTTCAATGTCGTATATCGTCACGTAGCCTTACTCGTCTTAAATGTCTGAAGAACAGCATGCTATTAAAATGACCGATTACATGCGGGGATTATCTAGAATTTGTTTTGGACTAAGGCTCCAACCCTCGCAATAACTGTCTCCGATTGGTTAGGATGCGACGATAATCTTAAACAATCGGTGCAGTGTGGCCACTCCTACGACTACGATTTCGTCGATTTCGTCTATTTCCGTCGCGTCGGAAGCTGTCGTCAACACTGTACATGTTCAGTCTTAGTCGTGTCTTTGCCGTCATAGACGGCCGTTGCGGTGTGACATGTCCTGCGACACGATCGTAATGTCGCAATATTGCTTTCGTAACACCCACCAGGAGGACCTTCACGGTCACCATTAGGATCGCTGCTATAGCTTACGAAGCCAAGTCGGTGACAGTCTTTCTGGCATGACATGCTTCCGTTGTATAACTAACTTGTCTACGATTTTCTAAAAGCTGCCACGACGGTCGCCTGTGTGGGAGCCTTTATTTAGTAGCTTGACCGAGCCGAATTTCTGTTGTGCTCATATAAGCATTATAGTTTTCAGAGCCCCCTTCGAGGCCTCGATGCCTACACCCCGGTGATTCTAGCTAAGGTAGCGAGCACACTCTAGCGCGTCCAATATTTACTTGGCCCCGTGATAAGCCGTGCGTGCACTTGAGTTTCTCCTCGGTGCCGCACGACGCGTGTTAGCCCCTAACCTGATGGGTCAGGTAACTGCAATATTAACCTATTAGGTCCCACAGACAACCAGTGCCAAACACATCACCCGGGGGGTACTAGAGCGTCGTCCAGATTGTGCTGGTAAAAATGATAGTTAAAACAAAGAAAACAGTGCACTTATGAATTGTTGAAAGCAATTCATATCTCTACTGTGATGATATTGTACGTGAGAATCAAGCGTATTTTATTTCCAGAGAGTCAACTGACATGGATCCATCATATCATGAAACCATTCAATCTGAAGATCAAAGTTATTAATATAGCTTGGATACGTCTCAATTGGTAAGCCAACGCGAGCAAAATACATATTGTCTGTGCGAGGCAGACAGGTATGGATACTTTATGGATCCTTTATGGATACTTTAGGTCGAGAATAATACCAGTAGCTTGTGCGCGTGAGATTTACACAGTTGACAAATGTGGATGCTAGTATGGAATTGGTCAGACGACCTCTTATCTCTGTATACAAGATTGTTATGTCGAGTTTTGACGATAATAAATATTAATTATACGAGCAGTTGGTGTCAAAGGATTAAAGGTAATATTTCAGGTTGTTTATTTTGTTGATTATCAAGTTAATAATTAAACGAAATGATTAGGTTTGAATATCATTGTTGTCAGAATATAAGAACGCCTTTACTCAAGATGAGAAACCTTTAATATGGTTTTTTACTATGAATAAATACGTTGTGTAGCTTATATTGGATATGATATATTATCAGTGACCGAGTGTATTCATTTGGTTTTGTTATCTTACTTTGGTGTTCTTATCTTGCTTTTATGATGTTTTACCCATTATCTAAAACGATAAATGATGATTATTCAGTATTTAGTAGACATAACATACCTATTCCATTGTAATTACCAGCAATTAAAGATTAGCTAAGTGGAACATTAATAAACCTTTTTTGACAACCCTATGTGCTCTACTTTCATAAGGGTACCTCTTCTTAGTTTTATGAAATTTCGTTGAGAATTAGTAATAACAATTATATAAATAATATCATATATATTATAACAAATGATATAGAGGATCTGAACATTTGTTTGTTCACACAAATAATAAATTATTTAGAGTTTTCTGCGTTGTAAGTAGTTAATACACCATAAAAACTCTAAAAAGTTTGAAAGAGGAAATGTTGTCGATGAATAATTATATCATAGATGATTTGACAGTGTTGAGTTGAGGTGTATGCTTGATGAATTGAGATTGGCAGGTGAAATTTTATGGCCTCTTCAGTTGGTACATAGTGGAATCTTCATGACATGACACTCTGGTACCTAGTGTAAAAGCTGTGTGGTTTATTGGTTATTGTTTATAATATTAAATGACTAGATCAGCTAGAATCAGGCTGTGGCGCTGGAAGTACACCCGGTCAGCACGTCTAAAATCGCCGTATCAGCGCTGTAACGCTTGACCTTCGCCATTGAATTCGACGCGGTGCTCACCCAGATATGGCCTTCAAAAGGCAGGGGGTGGTGCCTCGTGGATATCAGGTCGTCAGTAGTGGTAAGCAAGCACAAGTTCAAAGTGCTGCTTGTCGGTCTTTGCACACCTGCAGCGAGGGGATCAACCCATCCAGAAGTCATCAGTCCCCATGTAAAGTGTCACAGCATCGCCTGCATATCAGTGACAAACACCAGCTAAATTGACACAGCTCAGACCACAAGGGCCACTCCACACGTCAACCCCCGCTCTGATGAGTATGTTTGTCAGATTTATATTTGCTGCAGTACAAATCAGACGCAGTTTTGTTTGTCGACTACTCTTCAATTCAGATGAAATTTCATTGGGCTATAAATTTTGCTTGCACTTTCCACCTGTTATCAATATTAGTACGCCTTGAAAACCAACAATACATTCAATATTGTCGAGGCTTATCGTTGCGTTTACAATTATTATACGAACCATACATTTATATTTAAAGACGTACTCCCGTTTTCAAATTGATAGAAATAAGACACATGTGTGATTAAGATGACTAGCACAAAAACTAATTAATAATGTCAGCAGTAATATTATTAAGATATATCAATAATTATTGGTAATTGCGTGATCCTACAATCACCAATAACTTGTTGTCAGCACTCACAAACTTCATAAAGCATTGTAAATGAGAGTTTGATGTCATAGATACATAGATATCACTTGGCCGGTCCACGGGTGTTTGCTACAAGTGGAGTAGCTTTTAAAAAGACCACCTTGTTTACAAGGGCAATCTTCTGTCGTAAAGTCACCTCCCGGTTGGACGATGAAGACTATTATGTGGTACTTAGCCGTCGCCCTAGTTTCGCGTGAAGGAAAGGGCAAGTGGTTCGTCTTCCTCAACTGTCTACTTGAGCGTCGTTGTCATTGTTTGATCCCCTTCAGGTAGGTCTACCACTCAATATGATAGTCTCACTGTACTAACTAACGTACACAGTGGAGTTTTTGAAGATACTCAGTCCTATTAAACTCATTAGTGATTTTGTACCTTGAAGGGTTTTAGATAAGTAGATTGACGTCATCATGTTATCTTAAAACTACTCACATTTTATTTAACATATATGGCGACTTATTGTTTATTGTGATATAGTTTTCATTACACTAGTATGTCAAGTATGATTTGGTAGATGATCTTACCATATAATATGCATAATTTGCAGATTATCACAGCAGCATTTTCATGAAGATGGTTTCAAAGATTGTTATATAGGAAATATTTAAGCATTTACAATCACTGATAATTAATTAACCACTGCTGAATATGGTATATAAATGCACTTTGAGAATAATTGTTATAAAAATAAAAAGAAATGGATGTTTTTTGTTATAAACATAAATAGAAATGGATGTTTTTTAGTTTAAAATATTTTATTCCATAGAGTGAATATAACCACAATCATTTATCGATCATTGATGTCATGGGGGTGAGCTGTTCAACAGGTGGCATATCACAAGGGTTTATAATTAACAAGTAAGATAATGTGACTAATTGGCCAGTGCAGCGGGGCTTTTATATTGCAACGTTATGTTTAGACCTTTTGACCACCTTGTGTTATCAGGTGGTTGTTACATCATGATTGCATTGGAACTAATGCTACATTGTATTGGGACTGCTGTTACATTGTATTGGAACTGATGTAACATTGTATTGGAACTCCTAAATTGAATCTCGCAAATTTAAAATAGTAAATATTTATTAGCTCCGGCCTGAGACAGACATGGAGTACAGAATTATACAGTAAATCATATTTAAAAACATAGATAGTTAATTAGTCAACTCTTACAGCGCGGGGATCAACTTTAGACGTCAGAATCTGACGTCTGTAGACGTCAGACTCTGACGTCTAAAGTTGATCCTCGCACTGAAAGAATTATAATATTAATAATGGCCGTAACATAGGTATTCAAATGAATCGGAAAAAGCTAACTAAGACATTTATGATGATTTTAAATTTGAAAAACCCATTTGGTCTCCATGGTTTATACAAACATATTCCAGCGTTGTAAGGGATAAATGTACATTAATATTACATAGGAGAGTAACTGGATTACTTTATATCAATAAATATACACTTTGTGCGAAGAAAATGACATTACGTGACATAACATTGCATTGCATTGCATTGCATTATGTATATATTGCATTGCATCGCATATAATATATCGTATATTTTACCATGCTAACATCGTTAATAGTTGGTAGGTAGTGCGTGAAAAAAATAAATTAAACATAGACCCACTATATGCTCACAATTTAGTTTTATTTAAAGGCCCATACCCAGGCAAATGGCATGTTGTTGTTTTAGCTCTGTTATACCTTTTTGAGTGCTTGAATGCGTGAAGGCAACATTCCGATAGATTACAACTTTTAGAAACACCCGTTGGCAACGTAATCAGGTAATCCACCCGTTTTTTAATACGGTTGTAATGTTTGACAGGAAACTGACATCCAGTCACCAATTTGATTATTTCCTTCAAAACTGAGAGCCTCTACACAGCTATACTCGGCCGATTTGATATGTTTTAAATCTTTGCGGGACATCGTGAACATCGCCAAAATACACAGGTAATATTTATGGGATGTTCGTGGCTGGTGTAATGACAGAAAGGAAGGGATTTTTCTCAGTGTTGATCCTTTCAAAAAAAAAAATCAACATCGGACCCTTCATCTAGACTCCAGCGGATTGATCATTACAATATAAATAAGAGATGGTTGTTAGAAATTGTATGAACATTCAAAAATACACATTTACCGGGTACATATTTCAAATGGAGGGTGGAGAAAGTTTAGAGATCTTTATTATTTTTTGTATTTGAATATAATATACCAGAAATTATTTTGAAAGTCCATTTATTTACCTGCTTTCAATAAGAATGATAATTTATATAATGTCAGATTTTTGTTTCAAAGTTCACGTGCATGGTTTAGAAATAAAGTGTTTTATTTATTTGTCTACCACTAGCATTCCATGCAATTTCACAAACTGATATAAATAGACATATTTATTATATCTTTCTTACATTGAAGTTTTTACGGAAACAGACATATTTGGTCTGGAGACTCTTTTTAAGGTCGACTGAGACCGCTTGCAAAATATCTTTTATAAAGCTATTATTATAATATATACTTGATGATGACAATGTATATGGTGAGTGAAATGATTTCAGCTCAGCAATAATATATTGTCTTCATGGCTTATTCTCTAATTTTCAAATTATTTTAGTCCCCTGATTATCATTTATTAACAACAATAGATCCAAGTGAATTTGATGCACTTTGTTCTATAACGAGTGATTTAAAATAGCAGGAGTAAATAATATTGAATACAGAGTAAGTCTATATACTCTATATGATAACATTTGGGTACAGAGCAAACACCTATAAGATTATATTGAGAAAGTACTCATTTAGGTGGAGGGTAAATATAATGATATCAAGAGACTACTTCACTAAGTGAACATCATATCTGATAAGGCACAGTGCATAATGATAACAAGGTAATATTATCATGAATATGAGTACACATTGTATCCTACATGTTACGCAGTAAATTACCGTCGACATCATTAACAGCATGCTTTGATTGACAAATGAGATATTCGCAACTGACCTGGTGACGTCTCGCCATCTGATTATGCAGCGCCTCTAAGCTCATAATTTGCAAAAGTCAAGGAATGTAGAATTATGTTCGCATTGTAGCCTTACCCGTTTGTGTCCATATGTGTTCAGACCTACTATATAAACAGAAGAATTGATATAAACCCTGTATACATTCTTATGTGGGACATGCACTCAGGAGCTGTTGGGTAACACACAAAAATATGCCAGGTTAATTGAGCAAGTATTCCATGTTATTTGCCTCTGGCACTAATATTTATACAAACCCAATAAAAGTGCATGTTTATCATGTTTTTTAAATGATTGTGTTCCATGTCATTTCTGTGAAATTAAATTTGTTGATAGAAAACTGTTTTTGATTTGATTTCCAATGTTTTACGTAAGCAGTATCTGTCTTTCAGAAATGCGCGGAACATGTTAAATGAGCGAATTATTTATTATTTATTCATTGTGGTCTAATTCATGAGAAACCATTAAGACGAATTCAGCAGCGACAAAGCGCTATTGTCTTATTTAAATCACATAACAAAGTTACCTCATTCAAAAAAATATTTAAACAAAAGGAAAGATCTTGATAGTTATGGCAAGCAGCGGAATGACACGATGAGAAGATTATGTACATGTACACTTACTCAGGCATTGAATCTGCTAGCCCCAGTGGCTGAAACAGGTCTCAGCCACTGATTGACCGCGTATAAAATCGTGGGACATTTCTTTGAACGGTCATGAATAACCGGTCGAATAATCAGGTCGAAAATAGTTTTTTTTAGAATCAGTAGCATTTCAGTTAGATGCTCAGCTCAAAGGTCGCACAGTCATTAAAAAGTTATTCACATTTTTCGGACCTTGTGGTCGGGGTCGCTCTCAGTCACCGCCATGTTGGATTTTTCGGGTAGAGTAAATACATCAATCCACGGCCTCGGAGAGGACGACACGGCTATCAATCTGCAGCCTGCCTTACTTGTGGTCCCATCTGTAATATTGAATCCTAGCAGTCAGAGTGGAACATGTGACACTCTGGCGGCTAGGAGATGATATGGGTTCTCGGGGATCAGTTTGAGGCTTGTTTTTGACATAAAGCATCATCGGCAGTTATCAAATTCACATTTGGGGAATACGCACGTCTCGTGAGGTACATAAAGGAAATACTAAAACCCTCATCTACCGGCCACAGTAAATCGTCCCCTTGGATATGAAAGGGTGTATCTGCCACTTTGTAAGTGGCAGATACACCCTTTCATATCCAAGGGGACGAAATAAAGCCCGTCTGATGCCTGAGCTATCAGATCTCAGTGTGAGAATTATGTACACTTTATCAGGTTTAGGAATTGGCAAAACTGCAAAATCTACAAGTACAAGTTTAGACTGTTTATAGATTTGAACAAAAATATCTATGCTTCAAGTTTCTGCATTATTTAGAATTTTGGCGAAGTCGAGCATCGTATTCTATATTATTTTCTAACAACCATCAAAGTGTCATACGAATCCACATTCTGACATCATCTCTTAGATTTGAATTAATATGTTGAAAAGGCACTGTGTTAATGGTGGGCCAGCGACGGTTGGCAGACACTAACCGTCATGTTCTGATTTAAAAGTTTATATATTATAACTCCCCTCGCGTGGTTTATGTCATTTTGCATATAGTACACTGAGAGATAAATCGAATTGTCGTTTGTTGAATATCCTCATATGAGATTTTGACCTAAACAATTTACAGCAGCGATTTATATTTCCAATCCATCACAGGTCTATAAACCAACTTTATCTGACATGTGCGCTCAACATGGTCTTGATTTCACATCACCCATCCATATAACATCAGTCACGTATAATAACGTCACCCGCAGTCAGGTCAAAGTTGGACCAACGTTGCCCTGGCGTTGGTTTCTCGTGCTACGAAGTTTCAGCCTGCGAAGTTAACATGTATTCGATGATATCACTGAAGGTCACCAGATGACGCTCTGGTCATCAACAGATGGCTCTGCTGTCTCCTGCAGATTCAGGCGGAGTAGTCTGCGGGACAAAATACCATTGCACACTGAGTTATCGAGTTTCAGATGAAATGCGAAAATAGTCACTATATACTGGTGGTCAAATTGAGATACTGCTGATTATGCTTATATCACAAATTAACACTTATCTTGTTAATTCAATTATTTTTAAAAATTACGCATATATTTTGTTTAATTTTAGCACAGATATTCAGACACACATTTCATTCCCAATAACAGTGATTTGGTCGACTAATTAACCCTTCGACCGCCAAATTATTCCATCTGAATTTTCACCCACTTGAAGTTGTGTCTCGCTGATCCACAACTTCAAGTGAGTGAAAATTATTCAGATTTGACAAAATATTGCTGATTGATGTCACATTTTATCTTTAACATGTTAAAATATGGTACTTAGTGTGCTGATAAAAAATAAAACCCAAATATATGCGGCACCGGTGGTTAAAGGGTTAAACATATTAAAACGACAATAGTCAGAAAAAACGACAATGATACAGCAGGGTATTAAGGGGTATCAGTGTAGGAAGATGCGAATATAGCTGAAGAATTTCACACATGTATTGTCCGTGTCTCTACTACCGTTATCGTCATGTAGTACATAGCATGTGATACAGAACGATATTATCTGTATGTACAACTTGACGGTAATAATAGATTACTAAGAAAAATAATAATAAAACCGTTTTACAACTCATGAAGATTTCTTCAGATAATTTAACCTCAACTTTTTCATTCCACACTGGGTTTCAAATGTTTGTTCTTCTGAAAAATGTCTTCAGTTAGAAACTATAGTTATAAACTAACTAATAGATTAAATTCCGTAAGCTATGGGCCTATGGGCTATATGGCCTTATACCTGTTTGTATAAATCCATATTTATGTAATAATCAAATTTTAAAATCTCTGTTCCGCCTGGAAGAATGAGCGAAAACAACAACACAGCATCAACTGAAAGCAACGTTATGAAGACAAACTGGTTCTTCAGCTCAACGCAACATTGAGTGAAAATGCCGGTTTAGCTTTAAGAACCCAACTTTAGGAAAGCAGCGCTGAATTATCCCCAGTTGAACATAAACATGGTAACGTTAAGACGTATTATAACTTCAGCTGGACGGCCACGTTGAGAAAAGCGTCCAGCAATCTCGAATTGTTACTATGAAATTAGGACAGGCTAGCTTTAGCTTTACATAACAAGGTTTCGCCACGATTGTATTAAAGAAATTCAGCAAATCCTCCTTTGTTATTGATTTAGCTTTAACTGAAATGTTGCTTACGAAGAGCGTCCTGTGAAAGTTTGATATTTAGGGCCTAATTGAAATAACTCACCAACTTACTAAAACCTTTTATATAAACCATGGAGACCAAAGGGTTTTAGCAATTAAAAATCACCATAAATGTCTTGGTTTGCTCTTTTTAAATACCTATGTTATGGGTCTACGGCCATTATAAATATTTTTACTCTTACAGTGCGGAGATCGACTTTAGGTGTCAGAATCTGACTTCTACAGACGGCAGATTCTGACGTCTAAAGTTGATCCTCGCGTTGTAATGGTTAAGCCAATGATCTTTTGTTGGAAAATGTCTACGACGCTGACCAGAATATTACCCAGTGTTTACCATGGGCGGAATCAAGTTATTGGTGGCATGTTAAATCAGGACCACCCTATAAGATTATAAAAATAGAAGACGAGAGAAGAACCGATGAGGATGGGCTGTCTGCGGTGGTCAGATGTCGATTTTGACGGACATCACGGTCCTTTTACAACCGTAATTCAAAACAGATGGCGCGGATTGTCCAGGTGCAATCAATACTCCTCAGATACTTACTTATTCACTGATTTATTAGGTACTGACAGAGTACTCTCCAAAGCACAATCGTAATACTCGTGTCAAGGTGAGGCAATTCTCCTGGCATCGCCACGGCCACAATCAGCTGATCTACCTAAACAGACATCAAAAGATTGCACGTATAATAAGCACGGGTGTAAATCAATCGCAGGGACAGACGGATCGATCACCAATTAACAGGCTGTAGGCCCTATGACGGAGATAGTGGCATTCGGTATATCCCGGTATTATACTGCCGTATCTCATCATGCAACGCCAACGACCAGCTATTTATCTTGCAATTTAAAGCACTCGCACTTTTGAGCATTTTCGCAGTGATTTTTCACAGCAGAAATATTTATTGAAATTGATCAGATGTAAGCAAGCTTGCCACAAATAAAGCACCAGTGATTATCATCAATTATAAAATATTTTAATTATTTGAAACGTGGATGAATATTTTTATTCGTTGGGTAAGGAGTAAAAGCTTCAAGTTAATAAAAGCTCTTTAACCCTTAAAGGGCTGGAATATTTTTGCACAAATCATGGGGAACAAAAGTTTCTTCAATTTGAAACCATCAAATGTCTTAGTTAGTTCTTACTGTTTGCTTTATTTGAATATTTATGTTATGGGTCTGCGGCCATTATAAATAATTTAATTCTTTCAGTGCTGGGATCGACTTTAGACGTCAGAAAGACGGTGCTGAAAGGGTTAAGGAGTAATGCATGTTTAATAAGAAGGAAACAGGTCTATAATTATTTAATTTTCTCACCATTTTTAAATAATATAATTACTTGAGCTAATTTTAGTACATTGGGAACTATACCTTGCTCAAGAGATAAGTTCATAAGATGGACAAGCGGATTAGCAATAATATTAAATATGCCATTGAAAATACTCATTCTCATTCCATCCCAGCCAGGACTACAATCTATAAGTTTTGACAATATTTTCGAAATTTCATCATTGCTGGTAGGAGTGATAAAAATAGAAGAAGTATACGATATATCGTAATTTGCACGTGAATACGGGCCCAGAAAACGTACATTATGTTTTACAAATGCCGCACTCAAAGCCACTTTAGGGAGGATTTATCGTGCACAGCCATATAAAATTAGCCTTTTAACCGCCCAATTATTAAATTAGAATTTTCTCTCACTTGAATTTGTGTCTCGTTGACGCGATCCACAACTTCAAGTGAGTGCAGACTGTTCACATTTGGCAAAAATAAAGGTCAACAATTCAAAAATCTTGCTGATT